>CM072815.1:58386023-59054128 GCA_036937905.1 Salvia rosmarinus | reverse complement strand
GTTTTCTTGGGATATGGCCAAGATGAGTTTGGCTACAGATTATATGATCCAGTCCACAAGAAACTCATTCGAAGCCGAGATATTATTTTCATGGAAGATCAGACCTTGAAAGATGTTGAGAATAAAGAGACAGTTCCTCAACATAATAATGATCTTACTGACTTGGATCCGTCCTCCTCGTATGTTGAACCACGGTTGAAGATGATGTTCAGAATGATGAACAACATGGTACTGAAGATATTGATGCTCCAGAACAGCCAGAGGTGGATGAAGACTTTCATCCAAAATTACCGGTACCAGACATGCCATCATTTATCCCACTTAGGCGGTCTACGAGAGATCGTCACCCTTCCACTCGTGTTTCTACTGATGAGTATGTCTTACTCATCGATGGGGAGAGCACGAGTGTTATCGCAGAGGCCATGGAAGATGAGCACAAAAGGAAATGGTTTGAAGCCATGCAAGATGAGATGAATTCCTTGTATGAGAACAATACATATAAGTTGATGAAGTTGCCTAAGGGCGAGAGCTTTGAAGACCAAATGGGTCTACAAAGTGAAGATCAAGAAACACACCTCACGACCCAGATACAAGGCTAGATTGGTGGTCAAGGGTTCAATCGAAAAAAGGTATTGACTTTGATGAGATTTTCTCCGATCGTGAAGATGGGATCTATTCGTGTTGTTCTTGGTTTGGCAACTAGCCTTGATCTTGAGGTTGAGCAGATGGATGTCAAGACAACCTTCCTTCATGGTGACTTGGATAAGGAAATCTACATGGAACAACCTGAAGGTTTTCAAGTTAAGGGCAAAGAAGATTATGTGTGTAAGCTTCAAAAGATTCTTTATGGGTTGAAGCAAGCACCAAGACAGTGGTATAAGAAGTTTGAGTCAGTTATGGGGGAGCAAAACTACCGAAAGATTATTTCAGATCACTGTGTTTTCTTTCAGAGGTTTGGAGCTGTATCAAATCTCCTTCTTGGAATTGGATCCAGTGAATCCCGAAGAAAGCATTTTCTGTGGTGGGGGTTGGGGCTGATATAGATTCAATTTGTTCAACTTATTATTATTATTTATTTCAAGTACCAAATACTAATTGCAAGCTTGATGGATAAGGAGAGGAAGTTTTCGTGGAGTGGTGCTGATGTGGATTGCCACACTTATCTTGTCTAGTTGGAGATAGCTATGAGACCTAAAGAAATGGGTAGTCTTTATACTTCAGGCATGTTGCATTAATTAGGAAGCGGTGACAATGACTTGAGATAGAGAAGGAATCTTTTTTCTGTGCACGTTTATAGAAGGCTAATTACAAGCTGCTTGAGAATTAGTGGGACATAGGTGTTTCTATCTGATCCACCTTTAGAGGCCCTAGGAAATGGATTTCTAGAGTGAAGATGGATTAATTCATTCAATAAAGCTCCTTGTTAGAGGTGCAACATATTGTTGTTTTTTTTAGAAGAGATTTGGGTGAAAATGTTTCTCTTACTAGATCTTCTTTTGTCTCACAGACTAGATATGTTTCTTCTTCCTCCTTGGCTACCTACGATTTTCATTTCTTTCGTTATAAAGAACCTGAAGTGCAAGAGTTGTGGTGATAGACATGCAATAGGGGTTAATAGTTTTATTAATTAGTTTTTTTCCAATAGTATTCATATTTTAATTCATTAGGATTTATTTTTAGAATCAATTGTTGAGTATTTGAATATTCAGTTTAGGTTAAGCTCGGAAGCACATGGGCCTAGGGTTTCATTAGAGTTTCTGCATTATTATTTAAAGAATTTGTCTTCTATATTGGCATCATCAAATTTATAATATTTAGTTCAACAATATTGTTGTGGCCTCTTTGGAGGAGTTGGCCTCTGCATAGGAATTGAAGGCCTCTTCGGAGATGTGTTCTTGTTTCCTTTTCATTACCTAACTGTTATTTTATGCTCTTTCTTCTCCCTCAATCACCTTCACTCTATCAAGAGGTCTGATTGATGGGATACGGTCTAACCGCTCAAGCCCAATAGCGGGCCCACGTAAACTGGGCCTAGCCTAGCTACTTCGGCCTACACGGTTTGGCCCAAAGCCCAACACCTAAACCCTATTCAAGATCAACCATACCCTATCAGATATGGAAGGAGATATTGGAGGAGATATTCAAGGATCGAGTCTATCTTCAGAGATCGGATCACACAAGGCAAGGGATCTATAGTAATCTGTAGTGATCCACAACATGTATAAATAGAGGTTAGATTGAAGGTAGAAGAGGTTAGCAACTATTGAATACTCGAGCTTTTAGATACATTCATTGTAATCGCATATAGTGAAAGTATTGAGGAATCATACCTCCGTGGATGTAGATCTTTCCTCGATCGAACCACGAAAAGCCTCTTGTGTTCTTTATCGTTTCACAAACTCACACACAAGATTTATCATTGGTGTCGTCTGGGAAACATCTACAAAAACTTCGCTTTCAACGCAAAATCAATGGCGAGGACTCGTGCGAATATTAGCGCCGCCGGTGGTGCTTACAACGACGATCGAAAGACCAACCAAGCTATCACACAAGGGGGAAAAGAAGTCACTGCATGCGATAGCAACAACACCCCGAGGGTTACATAGAGAACCTACCTATACACCGGGACCGTTGCCTGTCGGAGAAGGAGAAGCCGACCTCAGCCGGTGAACAAGCGACTCACCAATCTCATGATCTTCCCGGATTCGACCGCATGGACGGATCATCTCCATTTCTCAAGGGAAATCCTGATACACTCGTCGCAATGATACCCGCACCCAACATCACCGCCTATGACGGCCCAGAGATCCTCGATTTCCTTTCGCTATACTACAAACATGGGCAAATCAGGTATGGAAGATTTACACGTGCAAAATCTTCCCCGAGGTGCTGGTCTCCAACGCCTGCGCCGTGGTTCACCCACTCCGCTGTAATAGCATACATAGCTTCAAAGATCTCATGGATCAATTCTGCGGCGCCTATCAAAAGACGCCACCTCAAGAACCTTCATCCGACCTGCTCACCATCCGCCAAGCGACTAGACGCAGACGATGTCCAACTTCGCCTCAAGGTTCATCAAGGAATCCTTTAAGATCGACGGAAGCAACGACTCTCACATCATCAACGATTCAAAACGGGATCCGACCGCAAGACCGAACAGCAGAGATCACCGGAGAAACCAAGACGGCACGAGTAGCTCTGACCTGGTGGATAACTACGCCAAAGGGACGAGTCTGATCGTGAAAGAGAAAGACACGGACAAAAGTAAAACCGAGTAGAAGAGGCTTGACGGATCGAGCAAGGGCACCGATCAAGGTTGCCTCTCTTAACAGATCAAAAAGGCCCAATGGAGTCTAGATTGGGACCTCGCCAAACTCGCAACAACTCTCATAGTCTCGCTTCAAGTCAAGGCTGAGATATTCAACTCCACATCGAGCTCTTCCCAAACCACCTCCCATGAAAGCGAGGATCCAAGAAAAGTCGATGGACAAGTATTATGACTACCACCGTGGGTATGGTCACAACACCGACGTAATGCGCAGGTTTGGGCTCGTAAATAGACGAGCTCGTTGCCAACGGGCGCTTTAAGATTTACCTCGACCGCACCCCTTGTTTAGTTTGTCAAGCAGCAGTCAGAGGAAAGAACTGAGGTGGCAACAATTGTGGGTCGACTCAAGACGACGCACCCCATCATCGACGATAGGACGACGATCCCAACGCTACTGGAGCAAGTCCATGTCATCACCGACTACCCATAGGTACAATGAGGTCGTCATTAAAAATCAAGCCCTGAGACCCATCCCCCAGGAGCCAAAAACAAACGATTTCTGAACAATGAGAGCATCAGAGTTTTCCAACCATCACCGGGCACCCAAGATCACGCCCCATCAAGACGCTATTACCATACAAGCAAGCAAGTGGCACAAAAACGTCATTGTGGTCTACATCAACGGAAGGCTCTCCACAACATCATCTTCCGTAGTTGCTTAGACAAACTCAAGGTCAGGGATTCAAATTCATCCAAAGACCATCTAAACTCCGGAGCTTCACTGTGAGGCGATACAACCGTATAAGGTCATCATCACCCTTCCGTCACCGTAGACGTGGCTCCCAAATGGCTACCAAAGCCAGCACAATTCTTCCCGGTCATGGCCCCTCTCCGTGATGACATCATCCTCGAAGAGATCGCTCTATGCCACCAAGGCCGCTCGCTCGTCCTACCACCTCACCATCAAAATACCCACCCGGCCGGAGTATCGAGTATCCAGGGATCAATCAATATGGAAGAACGCCTCGGCGGATCTCATCCCAAGACGAGGCTTCACCCCAGCTCAGCAATTACAGTAACCCTCCTGAAGTGTCACCCCTGGATGATCCGGATCGACAACCTCCAATTATATGACGACGATCCTCCAAGTGTCATCAAGGTCGGCACCTGTGGTCCCAACCGATATTCGACAACATGTTATGTAACTCCGAGGGAATACAGTGACGGTTCGCTGGTCACCACTCACGCTTATGACAGAGTATCACCCGAGCTCATCACTTATCGACTCAACATCGATCCGCCACCAAACCGCCTCGACAAAAGAAAAGGGCATTATGGCAGAGAGCTAAAGGAGAAGTGGATAAGGGACGGCGACCCAACCTGTGAAGCCAAGATCCCGCTCGAGGTCAAGTACCCAACTGGATGGCTAATCCGCTATAGTTTGGAAGCCGCGGGTGGCGATGGCGATGTTCGACTATACCGACCTGAATAAACACCGCCTAGCGGACCGAATACCCCATCCCGATATTGATAAAAAGTGGAGGTATTAATGGCCATGAGATCTTCGGCCTCGGATCTATATAAGTGGATACCACCAAGTCTTGACGAGCAAGGAAGACGATCCAAAACGGCATTCATCATCGACTTTCGTGTCTTCGTGATAACGAAAAATACCTTTAGATTGAAAACGCCTGAGCTACCTACCAACGAATGGTGGATGCAATATTCAAAAGTCATATAGGGAAGATCGCCGAGGTCTACGCTGACGACATCGCGTCAAAAGCAAAAAGATGGAAAGTTGCGCCGAGGATCCTCGTAACTATCGCTCTCCACCTTCAGTGCCTGGCCAACCTTAAGCTCAATCCTCAAAAGGCACATATTCATGGTAAAACGGGAAATTCTCGACGCTGGGTTTCTCGTGAATGGTCAAGGCTAATCCAACCAAGCGAAGACGATACTGACATGCAAGTACTAAAATCAGCTCTGGAAATCCACAAACTCACTGTACCGCTTAATTACCGCGAGGTTCCTATCCCTGCCATGGAGAAACAACTCCTTCTTCAAAATCTCGAGGAGAGCCCCAGATTGCTCGAGAGGAAGAACACCATACCGCCTTCACACAACTAGCTGAGAGACCGCCGACCTTCCACGGCTGTCCGCCTCTCCCAAAAGAGAGTCAACTCCTTTCCTTATATCAAGCTGCCCGAATAAGGCCATCCATGGTAAAAGGCGAGATGAGCCCCACCACAACTTCCTATTTACTTCATTAGCCGAGCCTCAAAGGACCTGAGACCAGGTACACCGATTCGAAAAATAGCTAGCTATGTCACCGTGAACTTGCTATCGCTCCCACCTTATTTTCAAGCTCATTCCATCCGTACACTAAACCGACTTACCCCGAGACAAGTCCTGTCAAACCCCGAGTCGCCGTGACGATCGCTGCGGGCACCGGAGCTCGGGCGAGCATGATATCTTATACTCCCCCGATCGCCATATAAGGTAAAGCTCGCTGATTTTCAGAAGCCAAGCCATCGAGGTCAACCCTACTGGGCCGAGAGCCATCCGACCTCCGCCTTTACAACGGAGTAACCCGCCTCAACCTACCTAACGGTCATGGCAAATGTACGTGGACTTGAGCCCTCATGGAAAACAGTAATGGGGTGCATCTTGCTTCGCCCGAAAAACAAGAAGAATCCCATGCACTTTGGTTCTCCTTCCCACCCCAAACAACGAGGTAGAATACGAAGCACTAATCTCGTGACTTCGTCTCGAAAGAATTGAAAGTGAAAAATCCAATTTTGGAGATTCTCTGGTGGTAAACCGTGTCATAGGAAAATACGAGGCCAAAGAGGATAGTGATTTAAGCAATATCTTCGTAAAGCTAAAAGAAATGCCGCACTGCTTCGGTGTATTACACATTCAACCGAATCCCGCTGAGGCGAGAATAGTCGAGCCGACGCCCTCGCAGAAATTAGCATCGCATCAACAAATCCACCAAGGAGGAAGTTCAATCCAGTATATCAAGAGTCCCACATCGTGCCATCACGCAGACCGAACCGAACTCGGACGATTCTATACTGCCTTACTCGAAGAAGGCAGCACCATACGACTGGATCGGCTCAAAGCCAAAAAATGATGGTCAAGTCCCGTAGATACCTTATTCATGAAGCGAACTCTCTATAGGAAATCCTACCTCCAACCCCTCCCGAGACGCCCACCGTGCATATGGACTATGTGCTTAAAGAAATTCATACTGGGTTCAGGAAGCCACATCGATCACGAGCTCTCTCAAAGAAAACATTGAGGTCGGGATATTATCGCCCACCCTCATCCTCGATTCGGCCGCCGCTCTGTCAAGAAGTGTCCCAAGTGCTAACTTCACGCCACATTCAAAAGCCTGCCTCAAACCGACCTCAGTAAATTTCTACAAAGTCCATGGCCTTTATGTAGTGGGAATCGACATCGCTGGTCCCTTCTCGACCGAGCACCAGACAACTCCGTATTTGGTTGTAGCCATTGACTATTTCTACCGGGTGGGTCGAAGCCGACCACTTTCAAACCTCACAAGCAAAAGGATTCGTAACTTTGTTTCAAGAATATAGTTCGTCACTCGAGATACCACATGTCTTGATCTCTGACAACCGCACTGGGCTCATCGACAAAAATTTCAAAGAACAGTGAAGAGCTCCAGATCATACAACAACACCTCGATTGCACATCCATACGCGCGAATCCACGACCGGCGATGTAATCATACGATCGCATAAGGATCGAAAAATAAGCTAGATCGAGCCAAAGGGATCGGGTTGAAAATCTCCCAAGTCTTCCTCGATCATAGGCTGCACCACACCCTGACTCTCCACCGGATAAACACCCTTCGCACTTAGTCCATGGTTCCCGAGGTCGTTAGATACCACCGAGATCGGTGCCCCGAGCCCAAGAATCTTAACTTTGCCGAGCATGGCAAATGGCGGAGACCCTCGCGAGCCAATGTCGATGCCCGAGGAAAGGCGTGAACTCGCTTTCATCAATGAAGCCAAGTACAAACGCCAAGTAGCAAAGTACTACAACAAGGGGCGAAAGCTCCACACTCTACTGGCATGCACTCGCCCCAAGCGAACAACGAAGCTAGTAAAGCCGAGCGCCTTAATAAGTTGGATCTAATACTAGGGCGCACATACCGCATCCACTGATGGACCCCGACAGCGGGCCTATAAGCTTGCTCACCTATCCGCACACTTATCCTCCGAACTCTCAGTATATTACTCACCGGATGGAGGTACTTTACATAGCTTTATTTCATCATTTCTGCATTATGTTAGCCCTCTTCTATTTTTCCATGGCACGATGTCATTTACTTATCAATAAAACATCTTTTTATTATGAATGGATTACTTCATCCCATCTTATATCTATGTGAAAACTGCTTTCACCCTCTGTGAAACACAACTTACCTTCAAAAAGGGACGCCTACGAAATGAAACCGACAAAGTAGGGTACAAAATCCGTTGCCGCAGCCAGTGGACCACCCAAAGATATGACAGATTACTCATTAATTGAAACATCTACGCGCCAACGACGTCCAAATCGGATCCGTGGGACCACCCTATCAATATTTCTCGACAAACAAGGCAACCAATATATATTACTCATTAATTTGAACATCTACGCGTAGCATACAGATTACTCATTAATTTGAACATCTACATGCAAACGACGTCCAAATCTGGATCTCAGGTAATTTACACCTCTTTATCGGGAAGATATACACTTCGGAGACACGCCTAAATACATTTATGACTAAAACCAAGTTCTAAGCTATATACATATCACTGAAGCCTCGAGTCGATCACCAAGACCTCACTAAAGCTACACCAGGCCAAACAAAATCCCTCTGGCCGATGATGAATACCGAATGAACCCGTGCCTTCAACCCAATGACAAGATCATGACCTCCACGATCCACTCCCGAGTGCTCTTAAGGAAAGTGAGAGGGGCCTGACCAAGGATACTATCGGGGCCGAGGTCAACTTCAATCCTGACACCGCCCCGTCAAGCCAGCAGGGACCCGCGCCCGACCGACATCCTTCCCCTCCGAACTCCAAGACGGGGTTTCACCACCTAGACGACCTTCTGTCATATCTCAACCCATCACGCAGCACCCGGCGTGGTCCATGTAGCCATCCACTCCCCGACTTCTTCAACCCTCAGATCGGTTGGATCCCGACCCGCTGCTCTAGCATACGCCTCCATGAATCCACCTAAAAGTCAAGGCATTTTACCAGCTCCTTCGAGGCAATCTTTAAAGCTCTTGCTATTCGGCCTTGCCTCTCTCCTCGCATCTATGACCCACTAACAATAATTGAGTCGATCATCCGCCTGACATGGTACGCACCACCAGCATTGGTGGATCACCACCTCATACTCGCATGTTCTTCAAAGAATCCGCGCCAACTCTTCAGGTCGGCCTGTCGCTTCACTCACTTATCAACGCTCTGAAGGCCATCGCGTAAAACATCCACCCTCCGACCTCGAGTTTGATAATCTTCAGCTTAAGTGCTTCATTCTATCGCCTCAAGACACGAGCCACCTCAATGCTTTGACACCTTGGGTTACAAATTCATTCACAATTCTCGCATATCCATGCTACACAATGTCTGATTCTACAGCACAACGGTTTCTCCGTATCACCTCTTCTTCTTTCTCAAAGCAGGCACTCTCACATCTTTCAACTTGGTCAAAAGATCGTGATCTAGCCCAATGTATCGAGGAGACGATTGCTAAAGCAGTTAAACAACACATTCATTTCAACACAAAGATATATTTATTTATGCGTGTAACAGACAAAGCTCTCGATTCTAATGATCCCGGCAGATCAAACCTATTACAACCTGGTCAATCGACCCGAGCCTCAAGTGGGCTCATCGAACCCTCTCGCCGCTGCACTACCTCATGACCTCTGCAAGCCCAGCCTCAGCCCTCCAAGGTCACCAGCTTCAACAGACTTGCAAGGAGTTTCAAGCTCAAGATCATCCTCTTCCTTGATCGGGCAATGGCCTCTACCGTCAGATCAGAATTGAGGTCCGCCAAGGTCTCCGGCAGAGGAAAGACCCGCCCGGCAATTACACGAAAGATAGTCCTTCATCCGACCTCGGATCGACTCGATCCTCCCATGCCTCGACCTTGTCGGTCGACATCTCGCCGCCAACTCCTCCGTATGGCCTGACACCACCGTGTCCCCGAGCACGTGGCTGTGTCCGAGAGGGCCAGGTCTCGATTCAATAAGCCCGGCAAAGGCCCTCAAGACGTCCTCGCCTGCCAGCAGGCACTTCTCCTCAACAACTCTTCTCCGCCGCCCGGCCGACGCCACGCCTCCGCCTGCCTCCTCCCGTCTTTCTACCTCACTGGCCTCCTCCAAAGCCCGCCTTCTCCTTCGTACTGCCTCAGCTGCCTCATGCCCAAGAACAGCCCTCGCGGCCTCAAGAAGGTCTCGTGATCCGAAGAATGCCGCCCTCTCCACCGCCTCATATCGGACGCCGACAATGTATCCGGCTATCCGTGCAGATCCTCCGCTATCAAGTCGATCCATCCGAAAACCACACCGTTAGAAACACATCGCAGGCGAGATAATAACGAATACGAAATAAATCTATACCGTGAAAGGATATGGTGAGTTGAATCGGCACCTCGTGACGTAATTCGAGTACGAAGTGTCTCCCGCCGAGGTCGGACCTGACCGGCCGAGGTGCCGTCCACCAATCGGTCGGAGTTCGCCACCACTTCGGTGCCTCGCCTTGGCTACCAACCTCGCCTCTCTTTTTCCCCTGCCTCACTGCATCATGGCTTTAGGCGATAAGCCGCCACTATTGCCTTCTTACGCATGCCGAGCTTCACTACACAACAAGAAGAGAAGTTGATTAGCACAAAGACATCGTAAATATAAGGAAATAAAGAAATGGAGCAGTCTCACCCTGCCCCAACCCGCATCCCTAAGCTTCAGACGATAAGTTGCTCAAAGACGCAGATCGCCGCAAGCAGGAAAATAATGTTTACCCCTCCCGAGGATCCATCTCGATGTTTAATTCACCACTACATCGATTATATACCCAGCATGCACCTATATAATTAATCGCAACACGCTCGTTTTCTGCAGTTTACCTTCAACTGGCCGAGGCGGAACGGATCGAGACTCGCGCTTTCAACCTTCTCCGGAATGTATCCCGGCCGCCCAATCTCCAACGCCGAGCGAGGACGACCTATGGAGAATGCTCAAAAATCACCCTAAGCTCTCAAGAATTTTCAAAATCTCTCAAAGGACGAAACCTCAAATTTCGAAAATAATGATGATGATTATTAATCATCGATATAGATTTAATTCTTACCTCATATTTATAATGCATTACCATAATCCTATATGGAAATTACCATAATCCCATATGGAAATTACCATAATCCTATATGAAAATTACTATAATCCCATATGGAAATTACCATAATCCCATATGGAAATTACCATAAACCTTATGGAAAGGATTATTACCATAATCTTATATGGAAAGGATCTATGATATCCCATAATATAATAATATCCTTATAGGATAAAGAGAATTAAAATCCTTGCCTTGTAGAGCATAGGGTGCCGATTTTGGCTTAGCTTACGGCCTCGGACGGGCTGCACCTGGTGGATCAAATGCAAGGAATAAAGATGGGGCCTCAAATAAATTAATTATCTTATGTTCAGCCTTAACATAAATTAATTTATAAACATTTATTCATGCCACTGAGAATAAATACCGACTTACCCCTTTATTACCGGGTTGAGTCTGGCTTGCACTTAGACATTACGAATCCTCAGATTTAAGATATCGAACGTCCATTAATTATTATTTATAAGATTCTGATCGCTTTAAAATAATTAATATCTTTAATTCCCAAGTAGTACCACTCAACCTTATTATTGTACTGAGCTAACTCAACCTCGCAGGTTTAGTACAACAAACCTTTGAGCCTTAAGAGGACGCCATCATCCTAAACTGATACGTATGACTCGACACAGATAACTCAGTGATGACATACAAGTAACGTGAACCACCCAAGACGCGGAGAATATCGGTTACAACATATAACCCTCACCCATAACAAGTCAAAGTGATGGTCAAGAACTCATACTCATCTAATACCTTATCGAGGTTTAGATCATCGTAAGTCACCGAGATCTTGGTTCTTCACGACGGTCGATAGAAGAACTCATCTCACTCCGGATCCTTCAATACGCCGTAGACGCATCAGCATAGACATACAACCAAGTCAAGTCACTTCATCTATAACAAGAGCCTATACCGACAACCTCGGGCCCTCAAGTTGTCTCACCAGAAACTTTTATATCTCTTATTGCTTCTGACCAATCATACATGCACTCGTGGATCTCTCTACACAATCGTATGATCTAACTATATATACGATAATGGCATGATATATGCAATCAAGTATTCATTTCAGATAGGAGATTGTAATAGTGGTAACAGTGAACACATTGTATACAAGCTTAACCAAACCGCTTTCAAGATACAACCAACAATCTCCCACTTATACTAAAGCAAACTTTAGTATACAATGTGTCTCTCTACTAGCTATTACAAAAACCATCACTTTGCTTCTCCCACTTATACAAAAGTTTCATTTCTAAACGGGTGCCATCTAGCGCAATCAAGTCCTCTAACGCCCCGATGACTTATTATGCAGGCTTTTAGCGGTGCCATCTAGCGCAATTCAAGTCCTCAACGTGCCCCAGCGTAGACTTATAGCGGCAGCTTTAGTGAATGGATCCGCTGGGTTATTACGTCGTATCAATCTTTACAATCGACCGTCGCCTCGCCATCTAGCGATTTCTCGTATGACATGGTCTTTCTCTCTATGTGTTTGGTCGCCGTGGATTAGTGGTTCGCCAGGTTGCCCTGCTGCTTTGGTTATCACGATGAAACTATGATACTCTTGGGCAAACAGTGCCACTTAGATCATGAGTAGTTCTTGAACCATCCCAGCCTTCATAGAAGCTCTCCGAGGCGGCTACATATTAGAACTTCCATGGTAGAGTCCAGCATGCATGGCTGCTTTGCACTCACTTGAGATCTGGCTCCAGCTCCCAGGTAAACACATAGCTCGAGGTGACTTTTCTCATCAGTCGGCTTGGAAATCCAGTCCATAATGTGAGGCATTAGACTACTCTGCATGGTAAGCTAGCTTTATAATCTGAGTCCTTTGGTGCCGAGTATATGCTTTATTGATCAATGAGCTTATGCAGGGTTAGATTGATATCTAGCTACTATGCCTACCGCATAGCGGATATCGGGCCTGTAGCATTGCGTGCATGGGACTTACTCTGCAGTGGGCGTGAAACTTGTCTCAATTTTATCTATCGCAGCCAGCGAGTCATGGTGTTTGCTATGCAAATAAAGGAGCGCCATGTATGCGAGAGGTAGCAATCATTTCTTGGCGATGCATACTAAAGCAGAGTAATCACGTTATCAATGTAAGGCGCTGAGATAAGCTCGATATTTTTCTTCTTGCGATCTCGGTAAACGCAGTCCCAAGAATGTCATTGCATCTGTGAGTCTTTCGTTTTGAAGTAGTGGGATGAAGTCGACTCTTCACGTCGATAGCGACTGCGTTGTTGCTGACTAGAAGAATGTCGTCTACATGAAGTGCAGAAATACCACATCACGGTTGACATCATAGCAGTACACCTGACTCTCGCAAGCCAGCTGGGTAAATCATGGGACTTTACCACTCATTCAGCGTAAGTTCCATGATCGGAGGCTGCTTAAGTCCGTAAATGGATTCTTAAGCTTCCGTACTAGATACTACTTCTGCACCACGTAACCTTGGGTTTCTGCATATAGATGTCTACCTTCCTCAAAGTAGCAGTTTGAAAAGCGGTTTTTGTATCCATTTCGAACCTCTAGGTTTAGAATGTGTTGCTATGGCGGAAAATTCGATGAACTTGAGCATTGCTACGGTGAAGGTCTCGTGAAATCGATGCCCCTCGATCAGAGTGTACCCTTTACAAGCACGGCTTGAAAGCGAAACCTCTCCATGAAATCTCTTTGTTTTGTATATCCTTTCTGCACTTTTATGGCTTCCTTGCCGTCTGGTGAGGTGTCTTCATATACATCCATAGCCGTTATGGACTCGTTTCTAAGTCCGTAGCGGTGTGCATAATCTTGCATCAATGTTTTGTATATGCTCGCTTGTATGTCCGTGGGTCGATTATTACTGTTTGTTTCACCGGGACTAAATCGAAGATTCTCCCACGAACATAAATCGCTCGGGGTTGACAAACAACCCTAAAATACTGACGAGGTTCTCACAGGTACAATAGCGGTGGGTGCGAGAAACTTGTGGTTCTACATCTTTTTAACTTCTTTGGGTAGGTACCACATGCAGTCGGTATCTCCGGTGGAACTCGACCCTTCGATTTCTTGAAGTATCGGTGTCGATCCGCCACTGGAACTAGAGCCTCTCGTACCTTTGGCTGTCGATTGGCGGAATCAACGATCATCTTCTAATTCTTGAAGAATAGTTTCAACTTTGGACTTATGATTCTTCATATAATCCTCTTCTAAGAATCGGGCATTAGTCTATGTTGACCTTACGATCATGGGACTATAGAATAAACCACCTTTAGTTTCCTCAGGATATCGATAAGCGACCTTGCGTCGGATCTAGCCTCAACTTGTCGACCTTCTTGTTCGGCCGTGTCTTTGGGCCCCAATATCCTTATGTGGCTTAAAGGCGGGCTTCGCGCACAAGCCGCGACTCGAAAGGATCTTTTCGGTGGCTTGGATGGTACTAGATTTAGCAGTATGCATGGTTAAAGCGTACCCCGGAGCGAAATAGGCGATGTTGCATAACTCGTCATTGATCTAACCATTTGAAAAGTCATATTCTTGGCTCGACACCATTTTCAGCATGGTGTACTTGGGTGAAATCTTATTTGGAGGTAATAATCATACTTCGCTAGATAGTCCATGAACTCATTCTTTGAAATATTACATACATGATGTGACCTTGATGACTTGATACTCTTATCAAGCTTACGTCTCTACCAGCCTTAAACTCTTTGAATTTCTCAAAGCATTCGGACTTACGGTGAGCGGTGTCGTACGTCCAAGTACCTTGAGTGTCGTCAATGAAGTGACAAAATACTCGTGCCCTCCATGAGCTTGTATGGACGTTGGTCCACAAGGTCGAGAATGGACTAACTCTAACATTTCTTTGGCTCTATAACCACCCGGCTTTGAAGGAGTGCAGTGGCATCTTACCTTCACTGAGGATTATGGTGAGATGAGTAGCGTGAGATACCAAGCAGCTCCATTCTTAGCTTGATCTTTGGATCCTATTTAGATTGATGTGACCTAATCTAAGATACTCGAGAAATGTGGTGTCATCTTCTGAAAACTTTCTATCTTCTTTGGGTTTGAAGAAGATCTGACATAGTTATAGGTATTATGTTTTGCGAAATAATTATAAGCGAATTATATAAAGTGCTGACACGGATAACCGTCATTTCTTATGATAGAAACCTTTATCAAAATAGAAATATCCATGAGTAAATAGTTTGAAAAGCGAGAGCAAAGGTTCCTTAGAAAATCCGACACATATAAAGCGTCTTTTAAAACTAAAGCTGTTCTCTCAAAACATAAGTAACATCTCCAAGCGCATGCCTCGACTTTCGCGCGTTGCCCATGGAATCGATTATCTATGATACTCGACTCCCTTGTCGCGGGAACCCACGCAAGGTGTAACAAACATGATCGATGCTTTCCGTATCACTACCCGAGAATGGGTAGAACAAGTTACTAAACATGTTTCCGTTACTAAAATAATAGCGTACCTTGAGCATGAGCATAGGAACTTAGCCTTCCATGCCAGATCTTACTGGCGAAGCACTTGCGTTCTCACGTTGCAGCTTCTTGACCTCGTTAGCAACATGTTCTTGCTCCAATTCCAAACTATTTCCTTCCTCTACCACCTTTGGTGCCCTTTTCTTTCCATTTGTGAGAAAATTTGGGCCCTTAGATGTGCCGGAAAGCATGTGCTTTGCCCATAACTCCTTCCATGACCATGAGATCATTGACTAGTGACTAAGTGTATACTCGGTCTTGCTATTGTAAGTATTCATGAAGTTCTCAAAAGACTTGGGCGATTGTATTGAGGATGATATCGAGCTTGCCGCGTCAATACTCTCTCCCAACTGATCAAGACTATCTATGAGATAGTCGTGTGGAGACATGTTCATGGACGGAACTTCCCTCTTCCGTCTTACAGCTGAATTTCTCTCATTGTGTGAAGCAATTTATTCGATCCATATCCAAACTTACTCGAGACTTGACCAAATATCGAGTCGCGTCTACCATCGATCGATCTGCATTCTGAAAACCTTTGGACATAGTAATCATCATCATATTGTTTGACATATTCAAAATCCGCTTGACTCTCTACATTTTCGTTAGTCGATGTGTCGATAAGGCGTCGGGTTTTAGGAGTAGTGAGAACAAACATGTGTTCTTGAGTGATAAGAACATACTCCATGTTTCGTTTCCACTCGATAAAATTTGGACGGATAGCAGTTTTGTTCGAGCATATTGATAATCGGTGTAAGAGGCATATACGAGCTTGATAATGTAAAACACGTAAGCATACGATGCATACATAGTCGTAACATAATATTGTAACCTTTTGATAAAATAATATTAATTGAAACCTCAATCGCGAGAATCCACATACGAGCCACGCGTGTGGGCGTTTACACATGAACCCCGGCGGACTAAAATATACCTTTTTAGTCGTTTAATTTGATCCGTGTCAACTTATCCTTTTGTGAATGAAGTGTGATTGGACCTACTGAGACCACATCACTATCACGAAGGGACTTCGGTGGGAAGTTGTACTTGAGGTGATGTCTAAGCAATGACCACATTTTTAACGTGACAATTCTTAGAATTAGCATACTCCATTAGGACCATCTGGGCTTCGATTAGAATTCTTTTGTTATCTCGTTTTATATCTATCTACAGAGAACTTATGAAATCGCACATGCAAGCCATCGTGTGGGCGTTTACATGAAACTCCAACTTCTCGATAGATTTAAAATGTTTTATTTAGAAATCTCGTCTAACAAACTTATGATAAGCAGTGCTGACCAAACGGCGTGTGGGCGTTTACTCACGGTCGTATCACTTTGTTTAGAGATCAAAAGTGGAGTCTTGACATTTTAATTTAAAATTAATTTGTCGGTTTGTTTGCTTAGTCTTTTTTTTCAAAGGTTTGTCCATGTAGATCACGTAATCTGGCATGCTTATGCATAGAACTCGACATGTAAAACATGCTGTGAATTCTAAAATATGCTTGAAAGCGATAAACCTAGCATACTTACTATGCGCCCAATTACGAAAACACTTAAGGTTTGTCAAGCGTAATTTAAACATACATAGCATACTCTGCATAATTTAAACATCGAGACATGCGATGAGCGATAAAAATAAAATAAAAAGCGTTCATATTGGCCCGGTATGGAATCTGCACTTTCACTGCTAATCTATACATAGAATTGCAATCGGATCTTTATAATCTTCAGCGGGCCTCGCGTGCAGACGCGGACGGATTCGACAAAAGCAGATTCGGGCTGGAAAAATGGATGCAGGGTGGAAAAATGGATGGGCTCGGCCCGTCACGCGATGCATCCGCGGCCTTGCGTAAGTGCAACGCGTCTTGCCGTCGCCCCTGCGCCCGTCGCGATCCGTTTTCCGTCGTCTCGATCTGGTGCTTTTCGTCTTCGTTTTACTTTTCACGGATAAGATTTACTGAGAAAATAAATCTAATCTGTACGGTTCGTGGTGAAAACAAAACCGACAAAATAAAAAGCGAGCCACGATGAGCGATGGATTGACAATTAATATATTGCGCGCGTGGTAATCAAGCGTGAATTAATCGCGGGCAGAATCGATCCGGGCTCCGATGCAATTGAAGGGAAAACTATGTTTGGCCTATAAGGATCTAATCTCTTACCTCGTATTTATAATGCGATACCACTAATCATGTGGAATTACCATAATCATGAAATTACCATAATCCTATGTAAATTACCATAATCCCATATGAAGTACCATAATCCATATGAAATTACCATAATCCCGTATGGAGTTACCATAATCGTATAAATTACCATAAACGCTTTATGGAAATGATTATTACCATAATCTTATATGGAAAGGATCATGCATATCCGTAAATATAATAATATCCTATAGGATAAAGAGAATCAAATCTTGCCTTGTAGAGCATAGGGGCGTCGATTTTGCCCTAGCTTATGGGCTGGATGGGCGGCCGAGGATCGATCTGAGGAATAAAGATGGGCCTCAAATAAATTAATTATCTTATGTTGTTGAACATAAATTAATTTATAAACATTTATTCATGCCACTAGAGATAAATCATTTTACCCTATTACAGAAGTTGAGTCGGGCTTGTACTTGAACATTCTGAATCCCGTATTTAAGATATCGAGCGTCAATTTAATTATTTATAGCATTACATTGCTTAAAATAATTAATATCTTTAATCGCTAAAGTAGTACCACTCGACCTTATTATTGTACTTGGCTAACTCAACTGCGGGTTTAGTACAACAAACCTTTGAGCTCAACAAGGGGCGTCATCGTCCTAGCGGATACGGTGTTCGTCTGAGATAACTAGCATGACATCTGACACGCCACGCCCGAGATCACGGAGAATATTGGGTTAGAACATATAACCTCGCCCATGAAAAGTCAAGTGATGGTGACATGACTCATACTCATCTAATACCTTATAGAGGTTTAGATCATACGTAAATCGCGAGATCTTGGTTGCTTCCGGCGGTCCGGATAGAAGAACTCGTCTCCGCTGTGATCCTTGAATCGTCGAGGCGTGCCGGCGCAGACAAGGACCAGTCAGTCACTTCCTATCGCACCTATACCGACTGACTCGTCCTCAAGTTGTCTGGTGTGGCTTTTTATATCTCGTTAAGCTTGACCAATCATACGGACCTACGTGATCTACACCTTGTATAGTCTAGCTTATATATGAGATAAGGGGACACGAGATATATGCGATCAAGTATTCATTCGAGATAGGAGATTGTAATAGTGGTAACGAGAAACATTGTATCTGCAACAGCGCTTTGGTATACAAATCCACATCAGTCGTCCTCGGTTATAATTACAGGATATTTCACTTTGCGTGTTGATTCATCCTCTATGGCGAGGGCTTTACATAACGTCCTCAAATGCTTCTAGGCCCCACGTGCCTTGGTTGCCTCGTACGCAAAAAGAAGAACTTTGTTTGCCAATGGGATACCTTTGAGGGCGATCTTCTAAATACTGCCGGGGTGACAGTAATACCTTCTATACTCTTGATCTTTAGCGCATCAAAACTTGAAAGAAGATTCTCGCGATGCCATAGCGGGCAATTCCTAGTCCTACCACCGACCTAATGGGTTCGAGTCAAGCTGGTATATTGGGTTTGATAATATTCACAATGCTCAAAAAATGGGGCTAAAGAAACTAAGTCCGAACTTTCAAAGCATGCATATCTGATTAAATCCTAGGAGAACCGCAGCTCTATCACGGGATTGCGGCGAGCACCACCATGCCTCTGCCGAATATGAAATTCGATGCTATCTTACACGTCGTGACGGTCGAGCGAACTAGCGTCCTTAATCCTATACCTATCAGGTGGTGGTATCATGCAGGAACCACTAGCTAATGCCCTTACGGACCTACCGGCCAGTATAAGGTATAATCCTAATCTCCATCTCACTATCAGCGAAGAGGATGATCGGGCGAGATCCGAGATATCTCTCTTGGAGAAGGCGTGAAGAAGATGAAGCGGACATACTTACTTTTCAAAGTGTGATTTTGCTTAACTTGACGAAGTTACGAAAGTTACGAAATTTCTCTTTGGAGCAAAATGGATGAAGAAGAAATGAGCAGTTTTCCTTTATCTACGGCCTATTTAAAGTACTAATAAACACCAAAAGCTGCGTTTCAAATTCAGCGTGGCTAACCATGACTTGACATGGGGTGGGCCATGCGAATCGGCGTCGACTAACGCTTAGCACGTGACATGATATCCTAAAGCGCACAGGCGTGCCGGTCAATCGTACAATCATCCTCTAAAGCTTGATTTTACCCGCCTTCGGCACGTCGTCCAAAGTCGGTCGGACTTTGATAAATCATCCATCGATTCGGACCTCGGCATTCCCTTCAAAGGATGTCTCCGTCCAACTTGAGACAACTAAGTTCGGACCTCGGTATTCTCCTAACGAAAACGACGCCGTCAACTTCAACCCGGTTACCCACCTCGGTGGGTTGTCCAAGTCGATCGGGACTTGATAAATCACCGAGTCGATTCGGACCTCGACATTCTCGGCGAAGGATATCGCCCGTCACCCGAATGACTGGTTCGAACCTCGGCAAATTGTCGGCCGCGATCGGAACAACAAAACATCCGGCTGATTCGGACCTCGGCAGTTAACCGTCAGCTCGACATGGCGGAAAATCCTCGACAATGACCTCGATGACAACAACGACCTCGGCAAAATACATCCTTCTTTCGCTTTCGGTGTAGTTGTTACTCGACTAATTGGGGCTATGATGGGATCTGACCTAACGCTCAAGCCCGATAAGCGGGCCCGTAAGCTGGCACTGGCCTGGCTACGCCGACCTACGGTTTGGCCCAAAGCCCAACACCTAAACCTATTCAAGATCAACCATACCACTCGGAGATGGAAGGAGATATTGGAGGAGATATTCGAGGATGTTGGATTTGTATCTTGAAAGCGAGTTTAGTTGAGCTTGTATACAATGTTTCACCATTACCACTATTACAATCTCTATCTGAATTGAATACTTGATTGCATATATCTGTGTCCCTTATCTCATATATAAGTTAGATCATACGATGTGTGAAGATCACGATGCAGCTATGATTGGTCGAGCTAATGAGATATAAAAAGTTTCTGGTGAGACAACTTGAGGACGAGTTGTCGATATAAAGTCTTGATATAGATAAAGTGACTTGACTTGGTTGCTGTCTGTCTTTGATGCGTCTACGGCGTATTGAAGGATCACGGTGAGATGTGTTCTTCTCGTGAAGTGAAGACAGATCTCGGTGACTTCGATGATCTAAACCTCGATAAGTATTAGGTGAGTATGAGTTCTTGACCATCACTTTGACTTTTTATGGGTGAGGTTATATGTTCTAACCAATTCTCCACATCTTGGGTGGTGGCGATCTTGTATGTCGCGTAGTTATCATGTCAGTCATAGTATCCGTTTAGGATGATGGCGTCCCTTAAGGAGCTCAAAGGTTTATTGTACTAAACCTGGTTGAGTTAGCTCAAGTACAATAATAAGGTTGATGGTACTACTTAAGGAATTAAAGATATTAATTATTTTAAGCGATCGAATGCTCTAAATAATTAATGGGCGTTCGATATCTTAAATACGGGATTCGTAATGTCTAAGTCTGGCTTGAAGCTAGCCCGGTAATAAAGGGTAAGTCAGCATTTATTCTCTAGTGGCATGAATGATGTTTATAAATTAATTTATGTTAAAAGTGAACATAAGATAATTAATTTATTGAGGCCCATCTTTATTCCTTACATTTGATCCACTGGCTGGCCCATCGGGCCCGTAACTGAAATGGCGCCCCTATGCATTGGCGGCGGGCTTGGATGGCTCGCCCTCGTCGGCGCTTCGGCGAAACCTCAGCGTGGTCGAGGCGGGCGATGCGGGCGTAGCGACATTAGCGGGTTCCTCGGCGGCTTCGGCGAGAAGCAAATGCGGAAACCTCAGCGAGGTCTCGGTACATACTGCGGCCTTTCGGCAGCGCGCGAGGCGCAGCGCGGCAGCCCTCGGCAGGCGCGCCGCGCGGCGTTCGGCGGCACTCGGCATGTGGCCTTGTATGTCTTGTGAAACCTCGAGCGTGCTTTCGGCGGGGGGCTGTGACAGGCGGCGGTAGCGTGAATCTCGCGAGACCTCGGCGGCTCGGCGGCCTCAGCGTGAGACTCGCGCGAAACCTCAAAAGTCGCGATTTTCTCGGCGGGGGGCTGGGTGGCGGCGGTCTGTGGCCGCATGGTACATGCCTGCCTAGCCAGCCCCCTGTTCGACCAGCCCGTTTAGTTAGGTCGGCCCGACTGGTTCGGCGAGACCGTTTTAGCGGTCAGATTTTTTGACCGGTTCAGTTTTCGACCGGTTCGACCCGTTCATGTCCGGCCCAAATCCGGTTTTGCGAATCCGGTCCGTGCCACGTACGCGAGAGCCGTTTTGAAGTTTAATTACATACTTTGCAATTCTATGTAATAGTTTGGCGAAAGTCACGGGTTCCACGAGTGGGCCCGATGAGCGTTTTATTTTATTTTATCGTTCATTGCATGTGGTGGATGTTTAAATAATGCGGTAGCATCTATGTATGTTTAAATTACGTTGACAAACCTTTAAGTGTTTTACGTAATTGGATCGCATAAATAAGTTTGCTAGGTTTATCGCGTTTATCAAGCATTTTTAGAATTACGAGCATGTTTTACATGTTGAGTTCTATAGAAAACATGCTAGGTTTCACGTGATCTGCATGGACAAACCTTTTGAATAAAAGACTAAGCAAGTAACTTGACATATTAATTTAAAATGTCGAGACCTCCAGCTTTTAATCTCTAAACAAAGTGATCGCTTTGTGAGTGGCGATCCCACGTGGCTTGCTTGCCTTGTTTATCATAAGTTTGTTAGATGAGATTTCTAAATAAAACATTTTAAATCTATTGAAAGTGGGAGTTTCATGTGTAGCGTCCACGCATGGCTTGCATGTGCAATTTTCATAAGTTCTCTAGAGATAGATATAAAATGAGATATGAAAATTTGAATTGGGCGGTATGGTCCAGGAGTGAGTATGCGATTCTAAATTCATTCTGCTTGTTAAAATGTGGTCATTGCTTAGACATCACCTCAGTACAACTTCATGAAGTCCGCTTCTTGCGATAGTGATGTGGTCTAATGAGGTCAATCGTTAATTTCATTTGTCATAAGGATAAGTTGACATGGATTGAAATTAAGCGACTAAAGGTATATTTTAGTGCAGTGGGGGTTCGTGTGTAGCGTCCACGCGTGGCTTGCATGTGGGATTCCTTGGGCGATTGGAGTTTCAATTAATATTGTTTTATCAAAGGTTACAATATTATTATTCACAATTATATGCAATCGTATGATTATGTGTTTTCATTATCGTTTAGATATGTCTCTTTACTTTGATTATCAATATGCTGCTTGAAAATCCGTTATCCGGTCCAAATTTTATCAGTGGAAGCGAAACATGGGTATGTTCTTATCATTGAAGAACATGTTTGTTCTCACTACTCTAAACCATGCCTTTCTTGTGCGATCGACTTATGAGCGTGAGTCGGCGAGACTTTGGAATAAGTCGAACAATATGGCTAAATGCTATATGATGACTACTATGTCCAAAGGCTTGCAGCTTGCGACATCGATCGATGGTGACTATGACGATATTTGGTCAGTCTAAGGTAAGTTTGAGCGATCGGATCAGACGGTCGACTTCCACACATGAGAGAAATCTTGGCGTGTAAGATGGAAGAAGGAAGTTGGTTCATGAACATGTCTCATGACTCAGTCTATGGATAGTCTTGATCGGTTGGGAGGAGGTATTGGCAAGCGAAGCGAGTCGATATCATCCTCAATACCTTGCCCAAGTCTTTTGAGAACTTTCGGCGTGAATCGATCATGAGCAAGACCGAGTTTACACTTAGTCGGTTCTAATGATCTCGTTGTTGCGGAAGGAGTTATGGAAAGGGCATGCTCTTGCTACCACGTCTAAGGGCCCAAAATTTTCGTTGCAAAATGGAAAAGAAAAGGGGTACCAAAGGTGGAAGAGCAAGGCAAATAGTGGGAGTAATGGGAACAAAGCGTGGTTGCCACGGAGGCAGAAGAAGCGAGGAGAAGGCGAGTGCTTGAGTGCGGTGAGTGGGCGTTGGAGGCCAGTGCCCTATGCTCGAGGCTCGAGTCTGTAGTTTGCTTTAATGTGAAACATGTTTGCGACATGTCTACCGTTTCTTGGGTAGTGGATCTGGCATAGCATGTCATATTTATTACACTTGCGAGTTCACAATGGACAAGGGCTGTTTGATGGCGAGATAACGATCTCCATAGACAGCAGTGAAAGTCGGCGATTCTTGAGTTGGAGATGTTTCTTTATGTTTGGGGACAACATTTTAGTTTTGAAAAGCGTTTTATATGTGCGGATTTTGGTGGAACCTTGTTCTGTTTAAAATTATTTACTCATGGATATTACATTATTTTTGATAGTGGTGTTTCTATCATAAGAAATGGCGAAGTTATACGTGTTGTACACTTTATATAATTCGCTTTATACTATTTACATGAAACATAATACCTATAACTATGTTGCATCTTAATCAAACCACAAAAGAAAGTTTTCTTGCAACATGATACTACTTTTCTCTGGCATCTTAGATTAGGTCACATCAATCTAAATAGGATCAGGCTGGCTAAGAATGGGCGTTGGGTAATCTCAAGGTTACTCGGTTCCGGTCTGCGAATCACATATAGAAGGTAAGATGTCGACGGACCCTTAGCGAAGGTTATGGAGCCAAAAATGTTAGAGCTAGTCCATTCGACTGTGTGGACCAATGTCCACTGGCTCGTGGAGAATGCAGTATTTTATCACTTTCATTGTGATTACTCAGAATGCGGATACATATACCTTCTACGCAAGTGCAGATGTTTTGAGAAATTGAAAGAGTTCGAGGCGGAAGTGGAGCGAAGCTTGGTAAAATGTCAAGTCACTGCGTTTTGATCGCGGTGGCGAATACCTCGACAACGATTTTATGGACTATCTGAGTGAAGTGTGGGATTACATCCCGTATGTACTTCAAGACACTACTGACAAAATGATGTGTCGGGCGAAGAAATAGGACTCTTTTGGAAATGGTTAGATCGATGATGAGTTAAGCAACATTGCTATTTACGTTAAGGGGTATGCCTTAGAAGCGGCGCATACTTGCTAAATCTAGTACCGTCAGTCGATCGAAAAGACCTATTTGAGTTGTGGTTTGGTATGCAAGCCAGTTTAAACCACATAAGGATATAGGGAAGTCCGGCACATGTCTTGAACAAGAAGGCTCTGAGGTTGGAGGCTAGATCAAATGAAGCTGTTTATTGGCTATCCTAGAGGAGCGAAGGTGGTTTATTCTATAGTCTGAGGATCGGAAGGTGGTTGTTAGCACTAATGCCCGATTCTTAGAGGACTACATGAAAATCATAAATCGAAATTGAAATCATTCTTCAAAATTAGAAGATGATTGTATTCCACCGATTAGACCAAAGTGCGAGGATATCAAGTCTAGTGGGAGGATGACACGGATACTTGAGAAATTGAAGTGGGTCGAGTTCCACTAGAGATACCGGCCATCTGAGTGGTTCCTACCCGACAAGTTGTGCAGATGAGAACCACAAGTTAATGCACTTGCCGTTGTCATTGTGTCTATAGCACCTCGTCGTAGTGGGAGGTTGTTCGTCGACCAGGCGATTTATGTTCGATGGGAGAATCTTGGTTTAGTCGAGCGAGCGAGTGATAATCGACCCGTGGGCGTCTGAGGCGTATAAAGACAATGATGCGAATCATGGAACTACGTTTGGGCGAGGTGGTAAAGTCCTGTGGATTTACAGTTGCTAACGAAAGTTGTGTATCATTTAGATGTCGCGGTGATGTGGTATTTCTTGCACTTTACGTAGATGACATTCTTCTATTTGGCGACAATGTGAAGTTGTTATCGAGACATAAAGAGTTGTGTAATCCGATCGGTTTCAAATGAAAGACTAAGGTGATGCGTACATTCTTGGGATCAAGGTTTACTGAGATCGCGAGGAAAATATTGAGCTTATCTCGGGCGTCTTATATTGATCTGTGTGATTACGTTTTAGTATCGAGACCGCCTAGAAAAGTTGCTACTTTCGGACATGGCGTTCGCTTTATCTAAGGAAGCGATCACTTTTGACGCAAAGGAGATAGAGGAAATGAGACAAGTTCCTAAGTTTCCGCCTTGGAAGTCTCATGTATGCAATCTATGCGCGAGCTCGATGCTCTGGCATGCGATGGCATAGTAACGGAATATCGATCTAACCACGGACAACACATTGGGCTGCGATGGCGTATACTCAAGTACGAAAAGGACTCGAGATTATAGGCTGGTTTACCATGCAGATAGTCTAATGCCTTTGGGTTATCTGGACTCGGTTTCCAGTGGCCGTGATAGAATAAGTCTACCTCGGACTATGTGTTTACCTTGTGGTGGAGCATTATCATGGCGGAGTGCAAAGCGGCGATGCATTGCGGACTCTACCATGGAAGCCGAACATGTGGCAGCCGAGAGGCTACTAAGGAGGTATGGTTCGAAGAACTACCTCGAGGATCTAGATGTGGTACTGGTTTGCCCAGAGTATCATAGTTCTTGTGATAACTCGGTGCGATAGCAAACTCGAAGGAACCACGGACCCACAAGCGACCAAACACATAGAGAGAAGTACCATGTCATACGAAATCGTTAGGCGAGGGGCGTGCTGATTGCAAGATTAATCTGACGGATAACCTAGCGGATCCATTCACTAAAAGCTGCGCAATAAGTCTGGGCGGGCACGTTAGAGGACTTGGTTTTTGCGGATGATGGCACCCATAGAAAACTTTTGTATAAGTGGGAGAAGCAAAGTGATGGTTGTTTGTAATAGCTAGTAGAGACACATTGTATACTAAAAGTTTGCTTTAGTATAAGTGGGAGATTGTTGGATTTGTATCTTGAAAGCAGTTTGGTTGAGCTTGTATGAATGTTTCACATTACCACTATACAATCTCTATCTGATTGAATACTTGATTGCATATATCATGTCCCTTATCTCATATATAAGTTAGATCATATAGTGTGTAGAAGATCACGAAAGTGCGTATGATTGGTCGAGCTTAATGAGATATAAAAAGTTTCACGGTGAGACGACTTGAGGGCGAGTTGTCGGTATAGAGGCTGCAGTATAGACAAGTGACTTGACTTGGTTACTTGTCTGTCTTGTGCGTCTCGGCGTATTGAAGGATCACGATGAGATGTGTTCTTCTATCGACCGTCGTGAAGAACCGAGATCTCGGTGACTTACGATGATCTAAACCTCGATAAGGTATTAGGTGAGTATGAGTTCGACCATCACTTTGACTTGTTATGGGTGAGGTTATATGTTCTAACCAATTCTCGCATATTGGGTGGTGGCGGTGCTTGTATGTCACGCTAGTTATCATGTCAGTCACCGTATCCGTTTAGGATGATGGCGTCCTTAAGGAGCTCAAAATGTTTATTGTACTAAACCTGCGAGTTGAGTTAGCTCAAATACAATAATAAGGTTGAGTGGTACTACTTGAGAATTAAAGATATTAATTATTTTAAGCGATCAGAATGCTCTAAATAATTAATGGACGTTCGATATCTTAAATCTGGGATTCGTAATGTCTAAGTCTGACAGAGCGCTACGTTAATAAAGGGGTAAATCGACATTTATTCTCTAGTGGCATGAATGAATGTTTATAAATTAATTTATGTTACGGGTGAACATAGGATAATTAATTTATTTGAGGCCCATCTTTATTCCTTGCATTTGATCCTGGGCTGGCCCGTCGGGCCCATAAACTTGATAAATCGGTATTTATATGCTCGCTAAGGATAGATTTTATTCTCTTTATCCTATAAGGATATTATTATATTTATGGGATATGCATGGATCCTTTCCTTATGGGATTATGGTAATGCATTATAAATATAAGGTAAGAGATAAATCTAGGTTAATCCTTAATTATCCACAAGCATATTTTGAGAATCTCATGGTTCTCTTGAGAGGATTTTTGAAAATGTGTGAGAGAAAGAGGTGATTTTCGAAGCATTCTCCATAGATCGTCCTCGCTCGGCGTTGGAGATTGAGCAAGCGGGATACGATCCGGAAGGTGAAAGCATGCAGTCGATCCATTCGATCCATTCATCTCGTTCCACCGACCTCTTGGATCGAGTAAGCAGAAAACCCTACGTGTTGCAATTAATTAAATAGCGCATGCTGGGATTATAATCAATGTATGGTGAATTAAATATCGAAGATAGATCCCGGGCGAGGCTGAACATATGTCGTCCTACTGAAGGATCGAGTCATCTTGAGATCGGATCACCTGAGGCGAGGATCCGTAGTAATGCATAGTGATCCACAGCATGTATAAATAGAGGTTAGATTGAAGGTAGAAGGGTTAGCAACTATTGAATACTCGAGCTTTTAGATACATTCATTGTAATCGCATATAGTGAAAGTATTGAGAATCATACCTCCAGTGGGCGTAGATCTTTTCCTTGATCGAACCACGTAAAAGCTCTTGTGTTCTTTATCGTTTTCTGAAACTCACACATAAGATTTATCAACGACCTTGTTGCTCTGCGCCTCAACCATGATGGTGTGAGAGAATTGACTCAAAACCAAGAGAAGGTGGTTAAAGGCGTCGTCTCAGTCTGGCGTCTATTCGCCAAAATAATCAAAAAGATCGGCGTGTTGGCCGCCTCATGGCGTCGAGTTCCCAACTGTGGTTCCTCGCGATCTTGCCATCGACCGGAACCCAGTTTCACCAACCTAAATCCTCGTACAATAGTGATGCTAACAATATGTTGTATCATCCACTAGGTTTCATCGAAACCACAATTACGAGACCATCTGGGATTCTATCTGCATTATTACACGAATTTCCACCTACATACCTTTCGTAACTACCCATATCCAACATAAACAGCAGCTCAGCGTCGCCCATACCACAATGTCTTGTGCGTCCATTAGCCGTTCTTTCTCTAAACTCTGCAAAATCTTTCTGGAAACCTAGCGCGACCACTAAACCGTTGCTCCCTCCTTTCTCCCCGTTATACCACAATTCCTTTTGCCACCTAATTTCCCATCCCTTTGATGTCATATACCCTTTTCCATTCCATAGCGCATATGTGGCGGTTGGGATGTCTTTGGCGTCTTTCCCGACCTTGCGGACAAGGCTATTTAAACAACAAGCAGGCGATAGATGTGCAATAGTGGATTATTAGTTCTAACATATAGTTGTTTTCTAATAATATTAGTATTACAATTCTTTAATATTTATTTCAGAGTTAGTTGTTGGGTCTTCAAATATTTAGTTTGGGTCCAGCCCATAAGTACGTGGAGTTTTATTAGGGTTTCTGTATTATTATTTTTAAGAGTCTTTGTCTTCCGTATTAAGACCATCAAATTTATAATAATCAATTCAACAATATTGTTATGGCCTCTTCATGAGGAGTTGAAGGCCTCTTTAGAAGTGTTCTCAATTCCTTTTCATTACCTATCTAGTATTTTACGTTCTCTCTTCTCCCTCAATCACCTTCCCTCTATCATGTGGTCTTTATTGAGTCAAATTGAGGTGTTAGACTTGTTGAGAGCAAGGAGGATGTTAAAGGTGGATTTTGGATTAATCCGGAATATTTTCATCACATTTCAGCTTTATCTTTCCTTGCAGTTGTTTCCTCCGTCTTTAAATCTACTTGGATGGTTTCTGTACCTAGAACGGTTCAATGCTTTTCATAGTTGGTGGTGTTGGGTAAAGTTCACGCATTGGCAAACACATTTTCAAAAGTAAGGAAGGGCTTCAACTCCTCCGAACACCGGCTTCCAGGCTTTGCTCACTCTCGATGCGTTACAGTTGTCTAGATACGTCAGTGTGCACTTTAGGGATGACTCGCCCTTGTACTGCTTTTCCATATTAATATAAGTTGTTTGTTTCTATCAATAAAAATATAATAATTATTTCACATTTTGTTACTCTGTAACACTTGAGTTAGTACCAACAATAATGAGGATGGAATATTTTGCAAGGTATACTGCTGTATGTTTTGCATGTCATGGAGAACTATAGAAGAGTCTTCCTTGGCCATTCAAGGAAGTATAGTACCAAGCTTGCTATGAGAAGGTTATAAGAAATGTTGCGTAATACGCTTGAATGTGTTTAGTGGGGAGTGACATAATCTAGAATAGAAATATAGTAGGGACTGAAGAAATCACCTTGGTCTCACAAATTTAATTGGGTACAGAGATCATAGGACTGGGATAAACTCTACATTGCCAGTTCCACTCTAAGCTGTGACTCCTATTTTCTTTTTCATGTGACTGACTTTGTGTCAGCTGACGGGTGGCTTATCAAGTAATTAAGTAATCTATTTATATGGTAGTTCAAATTGTTTCTGGTTAATTTTGTCTATTTCATTCTTTAGTAAATGGTAGTCATGCTTTTGTGGGTCAGCTGACGAATTTCTGGATTTCCTGGAGGAACTACTAAAAACATTTTGCGACTCAAGTTAAATTATAATGTTGTCTTTTAATATTATTTACATAAACTCACTGAACGCTTTTATCTACTTGACTACCTGAACTTTTGCTAGAGGGTGATGCTTATTTGAATGATCATTTTCCACTCAGTATTATCCTTATCCATCAATGTTTTGATTGAAAATATATGTTTCTGCATTCTGTTTGTTAGAGGAGGCTTAGATTATGTTTTCTATAAACAGATTCCTACAAATGCAACGGTCTTATTGAATATAGAGCACATCCTTTTTGGTCCCAGAAATACTGTCGATTCATGAGCATGATGGAACTCTCGATGTTGTAGTTGTGAGCGGATGGAGGTAAGCTGGAGCAAGTTCAATCTTTCATAATCTTCATTTGTTAATAGAGCTTGAAGGGTTTGTCTGATTATCTATGTTTGTTTGATTTGGTTGTGCTTGTTGCAGTCATGGGATGCTAAATTTGCTGACCTTAATGATGGTCGAAAACTCTGCTTGGAATGCCTGCAATAATGGATACTGATGAATGCCAGCCTTTTCTTGATATAGTGGAGTTCTATGAAGGATTAAATATGAGAGTTACCCAACAAGTACCATTGCTTTTGGTTGAAAGGCAGGCACTAAATGAAGCAATGGATGGGGAGAGGCATGTAAGTAATGTTTTGGTTTCAATCAGGGAAGAACCTAATTCCGTTTCCATGCTTATTTATCTCTGTTTTCTGTCTTTTCTTTCCAGGGGCATCATCACATGCCTGAAACTCGAGGTCTCTGTCTTTCTGAGGAACAGACAGTCAGCACTGTACGTTCTTCTATTGGTATGTTTAATTCTTTATATTCTCTAGCGAAAGATGCAACTTTGGCATCATATATATGCTTTGGGTTTAGTTACAAACTCTTATTCTGGCTATGGATCTCCAGGTATTGAGGCGCCCAAGGACAGGAGCAAACCGCATGCTTACTGAGCCTTACAAACTAACACGCCATTGTGAAGTAATAGCTATCCTTATTTTATATGGCCTTCAAGGTTTTGATTTACTTTGGTTTGAGCACATGAAAGGTCCATTTTAGTCTTGAATCTGATATCTGAATTTGAACTTTATAATGTATTTAGGTTACTCACTGGATCAATATTGGCTCATGAGATGATGCATGCCTGGCTGCGACTTAATGGTGCTTTCTAACACCTCTTAGTTCACTTTTATCTCATAGTTTTTCTAGAAAGTGCTTACTTGGTAACTTGAAGGAGATACAACAAGCTATTGAGATTTTTGGCATTGTTTGTTATTTATTTTTAATTTCCTTAATCGATCTTTTGAAACTTCAGTTTGTTTTTGTGTTTAATAATGTCTTTATTTTGTGTAAGGCTATCGAACTCTCAGACAAGATGTTGAAGAAGGTATTTGTCAGGTCCTTGCTAGTATGTGGTTGGAGTCCCAGATTTTGTCCATGCCCGATAGTAATAATGCATCAACGTCATCATATTCTTCATCAAGCCAAGGGCAAGATCTCCATTCGAGAAGAAACTCAGCGTGTTCTTTAAACATCAGATTGCAACAGATTCATCTGTGATTTCTGCAATGGTTTTAGAGCTGGTAACCAGGCAGTGCTCAAATCGACTTACAGAGGACCCTGGATCACATGCAAGAGACAGGAAACTTTCCTTACTGAGTTTGGTCCCTACATAGAAAAATTATTCATCTTTCTTTCATTTTTCCTTGTGAAATTATTGCTTGGCCTTTCAATGTTTTTAGCAGTAAGGCCTTCCCGTAGGACATATATGTCAGTACAGAAGTTTTCAGACTAGGTTCATTCTTAAACCTTGTACTACATCTTAAAGTCCTTACATTTACTACAAGTACATTGAATTCATAATCTTTCTTCTTTTGTTGTGACGGCGTGGCTTCTCAATGACCGAAAATATGAAGTTCTGGCTTAACTGTCTGGACCCACATATGTGTCAGTGGACTCAATTTGGTTCTTTCTAAGTATTATTTTGCAGGCTAGTTTATAAATTACAGAGGATGAGCTGAAGCTAGTAATGTGATTTTCCTGAGGAAATTCACTCTTCGTTGCTAACTTCTTATAATAGATTGCATTTTCAGAAGAATCGAGACAACCTCGACCATGTCTGGTCGATCTGAAGGATCTTGTATCAGACAGCTCAAGCTTAGCTTCATCACCTGGATGGCGTATTTTGTCCCTCCATTTTCAGCGAGACCAGAGGCAATATAACGGCACAGGTCAGTTTCTACATTCGAGCTTTCCAGAAGATCAGCTATCGTTGTTGAAAAGAAGTCTTCCTCTGCCATCCTGCTCAAAACAGAATTCATCTGTTATCAGCTCCAGCAATACTACTCCGAGGCGTATCGTCGACCTTGGGAGTAACTGGACACGCATCGAGACATTCAGGTGCCATGTATCCTTTGGTCCCCACGATCCTTTTGCATCACTGCAGTTTGCTTCTCTTGCAAGACTGAAATTTGCAATTTTGCTCGCAGGTTGCCGTCAAGAAGAACATTGCTGCTTGTTAAATCATTGTGCGTAAGCTGGGCTTGTGAAGTTGTGGAGATAGAGAGTCCATTGGCTACGTCAAGTGCAATACGAATGCGTTGGTTCCAGCTCTTCGTGTCCTGGGGTCCTCTTCTGTTTAGCCATTCCCGAAGAGCCGTTTGCCATGTACTCATACATGAGGTACAATTCATGTTTATGTTGGCAGAAGCCTCAAGTCTTACTATATTGAAGTGATTTATCTTATACAACATCTTCATCTCGTGCTCCGCATTCCTACTCTTTTTAACAGCCAAAACTTCTCTTTTGAAAGTTCCCCGGAACTCGTGGTCTTTGATTCTGCTCCTGGGCCCAAAATTTTTTGTAGCCTTCTTTATTTCTGAGAATTTGTATGCTTCGAGGGCTCGATCAAGTCTTGCGATTTCAAGAATCAAGTCTTGTGGAGAAAGAGACGCCATTCCATTTCTTCCTCTACTCTCTGCAACTTGTGTTCTTTTCTTATTAGATAGAAACAAGAGGACTAGAAGGAGCAATATTAGCAAAAAAAGCTGCTGCAGTGATGCCAACAATTAACGGAACCCTTTTGATCCAGTTTTCAGAGCGACGGGGAGGCAGAGGTGGGAAGTCGTCACATTACACTTGCCGCTTATAGCTTGCGAATGTGACAGTTCATTTGACAATGGGATGAGGACTGTCGTGAAAGGTTGGATTTTGGCATACTCATCAGGAAAACAGTTGGCTACATATATACTCACTACACTTGCATTGAATCTTTTGCTTAAACCAAGAAGAGTATCACCATGGCCAACTGGGTAAGTCAGCAAAAACTTCGTTCCTACATCAGCTTGTTCTGCCGTTGGACATGCACACTGAGTGGAACTCGCAGCTTTGCCCAGGCAACAAGCTCGTCTCCTGGTATGTATTTGCATGTGTGAGCGCATCGCAGGTGGACAATCCTTGAAGGTCTTGTCTGCAATTATGAAGTAGGTCTCGTAGGGTCGGATCTGGTAAGTGGTGTTGGCTTGATAGTTTCCACCTGAACATGAGCACTCAACTGGAATGATGACTTCTTGTCCTTCTGGGAGGACTTTGAACGTCGTGACATTGTTGATTCGTGAAATTTCAGCTTGGTCCGACGAGGTCAGATTAGCAATGGCAACAACTGTAACATATGGATGTAGCTGTGAAGATCAGAAAAGCCTTGCAAGAGGAGTGCTGGCCGTTGCGTGTAGAGGGACTCTGACTGCGTCGTTACTTTGTTGCCGTTGCACTGGTAAATGGCGGCTCCTAAATAATTCTGCTGAGCCACGATGCATGGAGGAAGGAAAATCAGAGCTAAGAAAAATTTTTGAAGGGAGTTCATGGTGGTGAAGCTCTCTTGAAAGAGCTGAGGATTTGTAAGTTTAAGGGACTATTGTTTTCAATTTAAGGTTTCTAAGGTTTGAGGGAATGTTTTCAATTTAAGTTGATTGCTTTGGTACAGTAATAAGCGCGTCGATGATTATAAAATGGTCGACGAGATTAACAAAATTGACTAAAGTGACAAGGATAAATAACTCACACAAGATAATAAATCAAGCTCAGACAAATTTTTATACAAAATGCCACAATTTAAGGGTGATGGAATAAATTATGACTGTACCTATTGTTGTTTTCCTTTTGGACAGAGGAATTTTTATGTCCCATCGATTCTCAAATTACTTTGGTAAAACATCACGGACCGAGGAATCAAGTATTTCAGGAAGGTCAATATTTCATCAACTCTAGTCTTATTGTTAGGGGTGGGATTTGGTGGGTTGGTTAGCAGGAATTGAAAATACATGAAATCGATATCGAAACCGGCGATTGGTTAATCGGTTAATCGATTAACCGATCGATTAATCGATCGGTTAATAGGTTAACCAAATACATGACCTCCTTGAGTAGTAAGCTTAAGTGGTGGGTAAATCAATTAAGTTGTAATAGTATGTTGTAATATATTCGTTTAATTTTATTTATTCTTAATCAGTTAACTGATTTTAATTAAAAAATATTGAATTTCTTGCTCTCACAAAGATCCAAACACACGACCTCCTTCAAAAGGAGTAAGCTTAGGTATTGGGTAAACCAACTAAACTATGATAGTATATTGTAATATATTGAGTTTAATTTTATTTGTTCTTTATCATTATCGGTAAAAATAAACCAAATTTTGCTATAAAGGAGAATCAAACACGAAACCTCCTTATAAAGTGACGGAAAGTTTAGGCATACGCCTAAACCAACTGCACTAAGTAGTAGTTTGAAAAATATGATTATAACATTAAAATAGTATAATCGATTCGGTTATCGGTATATCCATTCGCTACTGAAAATCGATTTTTGAAATTGTGATACCAAATACCGTGCGAATCTAGTGTTATCGGTTATCGGTTAACCGATAATTCTTTTCGGTTATGCTAATAACCGAATATCAATTCAAAGTCACCCCTAGTTATTGTCCTCATAAATCTGAGTGTTATCTTGAGTGATATGATAGATTTTGATAAAATATAGGATTAAGTATTTGAAGGATAAAATGATCAAGCAAGTACATAATTAATTCATTCATTAAAATAAATGATAGATTAACCTAAATTATATTTATCTATTCATCCTATCGATCGAAATAAACACCTCAGTAGGCTAATATGTTGCACATAAAATATGTGTCATTCCTCATCAAACATGTTTCATATTTGAAAAAGGATAAGGTGCAAATACACTACATCGTTTACGAAAAAACATATACACCCCTATCGTTATGTTGGGTGCAAAATTATCCTAACGTTTGAAAAGTGTGCAAAATACTACGAGCACTAACGGGTGTCTAACTATGTTTATATAATTTCCGATTTTTCTTTTCTTTTCCTCACAATCCTAGATGAACATCCCATGCTCCATAATACCCGTGACGATGATCGAGCTACTTTGCCCGATGAACATCCATGCTCCACAATACCGGCGACCTCAATATCCTATCGCTCGTCTTATTCAAATCCCCAATCTCACTCTCAAATCTGAGATCGATTATGTAGTTCCGTTGTCGTTAACGTCGCCTCATCGCGATCGCCGTCCTCGTCTTTGCGGCGCGGCGTCGTGACAGTGCTGCCAGTAAGCTCGGGGTGGCTCGGTGACGGAATCACCTCCACGGCATAGCGATCCGCCGCCAATATGGCTCACCAATTTCGACTCGTCGATGATCACGATGAATTTCCTGCTGCGGATTCCACCATTTCTCCCTCAATGCGAGCCGTCCACGCCCTTGACTGGGTTTAAATCCGGATCGACCTCATCGGCGTCATCGATGGACGGATCGAAGATTGGTGAGTATCGATATCCAGAGGGGATGCTGACGCCGCCCTTTGTTCATACGTTTGCATGGGTGGTGATCCCGCGATCTCGTTTAGCTCTCCTGCTTCATGAACTCGCGATGCGGTCGGCGGCGTGCTTGGCGGTGGAGCGGTGCGAGGCCTCGACCATGTCGGAATGCACTTGCTCGATGGCTTTGTGGCGCGATCTTGATTCATCACGCATGAGGGCGGCGGCGGCGACGGGGTCTCCATTGGTGGCGGCGGTGCAACCGTGGTTGGGGTTTGAGATACTAGGAAATGTGGGTGAAATTTTGCCATGGCTTATGCTCGTATTTATTGTAGACCATTCGAGAAAAAGTAAAGGAAAAAGTATCGAATAATGTCGAAATTCTTTGCGGGTTGGTATGGGGTTTAGGATAAGAAATTGGATGGTTTGCAACATTTTGTGCGAAGAGATATGTAGGAACAAAAGTATGATGATGAAAGTTTTTTGGAAGGGTGGAGGAGGAGGGAAAAGAAAGAAAAATCGAAAATTATATAAGCAGAGTTAGACACCCGTTAGTGCTCGAGTATTTTGCACACTTTTTGAAGCGTTAGGAAAAATTTTGCACCTAATAACGATAGGGGTGTATTTTTTTCGACGTCTGAGGTGTATTGCATCTTATCCACTGAAAAATAGTCTAATACTTGTATCATATGTTGGTTTGTATATTGAAAATAGAATAGTTGAGCTTGTATACAATGTTTTTTGTTACCATTATTACAATCTCCTATCAGAATTGTTTACTTGATTGCATATATTTTCCACTATCTCATACAAAGCTAGATCATACAATGTGTGAAGATCACAATCTGTATAATTGGTTAAGCTAGTTGAGATATAAAAGGATCTAATTGAGACAACTTGATGATGAGTTGTCGGTATAGGTTCTGATATAGATAAAAGTAATTTGGCTTAGTTGCTTTTGTCTATCTTTGATGCGTCTTGACATATTGATGGATCACAATGAGATGAGTTCATCTATCGACCGTCGTGAAGAACCTAGATCTCGGTGACTTCGTTGATCTAAACCTCGATTAGGTTTAAGCGAGTATGAGTTCTTGACCATCACTTTGTTGATTATGGGTGAGAGTTACATGAGATTACCCAGATTCTCCACATCTTGGGTGGTGGCGATCCTTTTATGTTATACTAGTTACATGTCAAGTCACATATCCATTTAGGATGATGATGTCTCCTTAAGAAGCTCAAAATGTTTATTGTACTAAACTCTGCGAGGTTGAGTTAGCTCAAATTCAATAATAAGGTTGAGTGATACTACTTAAGGGATTAGAGATTAATTATTTTAAGCGATCAGTGCTATAAATAATTAATGGACTTCAATATCTTAAATCTGAGTTAAGTGAAGTCTAAGTACAAGTCCGACTCAACCGATAATAAAGGGATAAGTCGACATCTATTCTCTAGTGGAATGAATAAATGTTTATAAATTAATTTATATTCTAGGTTGAACATAAGATAATTAATTCATTTTAGGCCCATCTTTATTCCTTGTATTTGGTCTCTAGGCTGGTCTATCAAGGCTTGGAACTATAGTAAATTTTGTCCACCCCTATATGAATCTCATTGGTATTCTATTCTGATTTATGTATTATTTTAATACATCTCCTATATCTAGATGAATATTATTTGATATTATTATATATGAAGAGATAATTATTCTAGATAAAAATTATCTTCAATGATTGAAGATAATTATTGTATTTATTAGATGTGCCAGGATCCGATCTCTTTAGGATTCTAAGGAAAACACTATAAATATAAGGTATGAGAAAATCATATAATCATATGCCATAAGTGTGATTTTTGAAAATCACAAGATTATCATAGGGGGTGAAATTTTATAGTATTCTCCATAGATTACTCTCACTCAGTATTAGAGAATATGCATCCTAGAAACTATTCCGAAGATCAAAGCTGGAGTCTGTAATTGATCTCTTGTCCCAGAAATTCATAGGTAAATCGTGAAAACCCATATGTATTGCAATTAATTATATATGAGCATGCTTGGTATATAATCAATGTATGATAAATTAAACATCAAGATAGATTATCGGAGTGCAGTAAATTAAGTTTTCACATCATCATATCCGTTTGAATCCATCTTCAATGCAACAATATGATCTTGGTTATCTATTAGGAATCTTGAATTGGACCATGAATCCTTCTTGCTAAACTTAGAATTATAGTTTTGAATTTAGTAATAACATCAAATTTGCGATGAGCGTGACAAATAATTATTTGCACAAACTATGATAAAATTTTCCAAGACAAAATGAAATGCATATATAATTGCAACAAAATATTGGCTTCCTCCACGAAAAAGAAAGAAATAAATAAAAATAGCGGAAACAAGTTCCACCAGAATGATTTATCAATGGAAGAGAAGATCATATTAGTTTCTTGCTCACGAGATAGAATCTGTATAGTGATCCACAAATAACCTTAAACACAGTATATACGTTACATATAATAATCTATATACAAATAAATGGTAAAATTTAGTAATAGTACATGCTTGAGATATGTCATGTAACCTACACAGTTGAGTAGAAGCGTATGTGTGAGTTGCATGATACTCTTTGTCATCAAGTATCTCTTGATATTTTCCAAAATAATGTCCTTTTGTTTGAATCTTGATAGTCTATTTGGATGTTCGTCAAATCTAACAGCATCTATACCATCAAAGTTCTGAGGCACATTCGTATGTATTGAGCTCACATGTTCCTCAAAGTAATATGAGCAAAAGTAGATGCTTCTTCCACTAAGTAAGCATTACAAATAGAACCTTCCACTCTAGCCTTTTCATACATTGTTTTCAACTTCGTGAGTACCTATTCATGAATTTAGTTAGTTTACATAATTTTATAAGACATAAGGTCAACTTTATTATTTTGATTACCTTTCAATGAGTACATCCATCGATATTGAGCAGGTCACGCAAAGCGAGCTTCGTCGACTAAATGGCTGGAACATGCTCCATTGAATCAAAAAATTTGGGTGAAAAGATGCGCTCAAGCTTGCATAAAGTGATAGAATATTGTCATTGAGTTTGAACATGTCCTTACTTTGTATATTAGAGATTAAGTATTTGAAAAATAAACTCATTCTATATTGCCTTCCACACATTTTTTTGGAGTAATTCAAGAAAAGCAACAGGTAGAATCCGTTGCATGAACACATAATGATCGTGAATTTTCATCCCAAACATCTTAAGTTTACTCATGTTGGCACATCTTCCCATATTTGATACATAACAGATGCGGAAATCGTAGGATTTTCACCCATTCAAACAAGACTTTCTTCTAGTTCATGTCAGTGTGTAACAAGCTTTTGGATACTTGTTTGTCATCATTCTTTTTCAAAGATAGTGCGGGCGGTACATGTTTAGCTCCTCCATAGATTTGGTCGTATCTTTTGACTTCCACAGTACGTTCAACCTTGTATTGAACACATTATCAAACACATTCTTCTCAGCGTGCATGACATCCAGTTGTGAAATTAAAAGTGTGTGATGAGGCAAATCCCAAAATATACTACGTTTTTCCACCCGGTGCCAAAGCGATGAGCTCTGACCTTATTAATTGTATCACTATTCTCTTGGTGACTTTTAATAATCTCATCATCTCTATTTCAACCAATACATCTTCGCTTTGATCTTGCGGTGGAGGTTACTGCGTAATAATCTTATTTTGAGAAAAAAATTTCTAACTCTTCGAAATGGATGGTCCTCAGGTAAAAACTTTCGATGGTTATCAAACCATGATTGTTTTCAACTATGTGCTAGGGTGTAAGCTTGGTTTCATTCATGCGATGCGGACATGCAAGTCTTCGTGATACTCACCGAACAACATGGAGTAGGCATAAAATCGCTAATAGTCCACATCAACGCTGCTCGCATTTGAAAATTTTGCTTCACCGACATGTCGTATGTAAGAACACCTATATTCCACAACTCTGTCAGTTCAAATATTAGCGGTGCAAAAATACATCTAATTTCTCCTTTGGATTAGTGGGCGGGGACTAGGATTGTAAGGAACATGTATTGTTCCTTCATACACATCAAGTGGTAGATTGTATGGTGTAACAATGATCGACCACGAAGAATATTGTTGCCCGTTGACCAAAATATTGAAAACCATCCGTAGATAACCTAATCTAACATTTCGAACCTTTTCAGCAAAATCAGGAAAAATTTCATTCAAGTGTTTCCATGTAAAACTGTAGGATGACGCATAACTCCATCATCTACTGACGAAGCATGCCAATGCATGTCTCTATTCTTGTAGCTTTGGATGCATACAATCTCGTAGTCGAGGAGTAAGAGGAAAATAGTACATCTTCTTTCTTGCTACGGTGTTTTCCATGATCCCGATCCTCGATTATTTTCTTTATAGCGAGGTACTATAGAATTTACATTGAACTAATTCACAATCCTCGTGCGATAAATCATGCAATTATTAGGGCAACAATCAATCTTTTGTCTGGGAAGCCCGTACCACGTAATAACTTCTTGTCTTGTAGAAGTTACTAGGAACCAAGTTATTTTACGGCACAATTTTCTTGATCAATTCAGTCCATTGATCAAAATTTATCTTAGACATGTTACCCTCGGTCTTTAAGGACAATAGGCGAGCCTGACGACAAGCGTGAATGAGACTTGCAACACACAACTCCTTATCATGACATCCAACATATCATACGGTTGTTGTTTTTCGGATTAGGCAACTCTTCAAAGTCTTGAAAATTTACATAAGACATCATGCGTCTGTCACCATAGTATGGTAGCTACTTTGTTCGTCTTGACGTCTTCTAAATTATGATAATTTTCCGTTGGTATTTGATTTCCCGTGAAACCTCAAAGCTCGTAACCTAAATGCGAATCCAATTTTGCAATGTGATATTGAACAACATCTTTTACATGATAATACATATTATCACATCTTACGCACGGACATTAACTCTGTCCCCGTCCAATAACATTATGCGAGTCGTTGCAAAATCTATGAATTCATTAAGTCCACTAAGAAATTCGGGATCGAAAGTTCCGTCTGGTTGAAACCGCCTATATATCCAGCATGATTTGTACTCATTTATTGAAGAAGCACAAATTAGTGGACCTAATGTAATTAGTCTTGAAGGAGATTAGTCTTTGTAGGTTATTCATATATATTTTGCGATTAACTATATGATCGAGCTAAAACACACTCAAATTAACTTCATGATAAATGCGGGTAATTGTGGCGTGATAACAACAGTCGTCTCTCGAAAAACTTAGAGGCGATTGTTCGTGTGTCGGCGCACATAAGCGATTAAATCTAAACATTCTAATACCAGCGGGGTTTGAAACATACGGGAATTTAAATACGAGAAGATAAGCGACTTCTAAGCTAGGGTTGTCGATCCCTAGTTGAACTCTGGCGATAAATCGAAAGCAATAAATCTAAACTAGGGTTGTCGATCCCTGGTTGAACTATAAACATGATAAATCAAAGCAATAAACAAAAGCAATATAAATCAAAGCGACATGAAAACAATCCATTGTCACTATGGAATTAGAATCGATAATATTCATCTAACAATAATACTATGATAATTAATCCGAAAGGCGATAAATCCCAGCATAAATCGAAGCATAAATTGTTGAACAAGATAATTGATCAAAGTAATGAAAACAAAATTAAAACTAAATTGTATACATCTAATTGCACGAAGAACTCGGAAGAAAGCTTGGTGAGCGATGAGTGGCAGATGTGAAATAAAATAAACTGGGCCGAGAAGCAGTGAGCCACATAAAAAGACCTGGCATATATATATTAAATAGGGTGAGTGCCGATTTGGAGTGGCGGGTTGAGAAAATGTTACGCCTTGAACTTGAGCAGTGAAGTTGAGCGAGAGGAAAATCATTCTACCTCACAAATGGCCGCTCATTGTGGCCTTGATTAATAGCGAAAGATAGCAGCGCAAGGAGGAAAGCTGGGCAAGAGCCAATGACAGGACAGTATGAAATAATGGGCAGGCAATGCCCAGGCGTCTGGCGTTGTCTTGTTGTTGTATTTAAGTATGAAGCCTGGCTTGAGGTTCTGGCGTTATGGGTGGCCCTGGCGTGACGCGGATAGGGAAAGCTGGCCTTGAGGGTGGGCCTTTGGGTCCCAGCGTCGGACGGGCCTTGTTGGAACACTGCTTGGGACTCGTGTGCCATTGGGAGTCTTGGTGGGGCAGCGGCGTCTGACTGCTGACAGGGAGCTCCATGGCCTTGTAGTCTTGGGTTTATAGCGTCTTGGAAGATCTGACAGACGGGCGCCGCCTGAGCAAGCCAGGTGGAAATCTGTGTTGGGTGGCCGAACAATGGCCCAGGTTGGAAGCGGCCCATGTTGGCCAGCGGAGGAGCAGCAGACGTGTGTTGGAAGGAGAGAGGAATTTGTGCTGCCTGGCCGAGCAGGCAGCAGCGGCAGTAGCAGGCGTTGGGGCTGCTGTGTGTGAGGTTGGCCGTGTGGCGGGCTGGCGCCTGAGCGTCTGCGACCGTTGTTTGGCAGTTCTCCTTCGTCGAACTCCGATTCGTCGGTTTCACCCTACGAACTCTGTCGAGATGCTATTCATTATACTTGATCCTTGGCAGATTCATTTAATCCTATTTAATACCGATTTTCTGCAAAACATTGAAGCAGACAAAGTAAGTCAGAATCGATAAATAATAATCAATAGCGGCGTAAATAGGATAAACCACTGAAAATGACATGTAAAAACAATCTAGAATAAGCGCAAATTTATACCAAACACTAGAACTAATAATATAATTGAGTTCTCAAAGTAGAAAGTTGATATAAATTTAGGACTAAAGTAAATCATTTCTCCTTGGATTTCATATTTATTTTATACTCCCTCGTCCCCTAATTTCCTTACTAATTTTCATTTTTGGGTACGTTATTCAAACTTGTTCCTATTTCATTTATAGAAATTATTCTCTCCATGAAACTTTTGTCCTTGGGTTTCATATTGACCACGATGAATTTATCATCCCAACAAATTAACAATCAAAACATTTTAAACATATGCGTCGATATTCATTATATTTTTTCTCTTTTTTTTTGTAATTTAATACAAAATTTTAAAGAACTTCGTGACGGTGGACTCGAGCAGGGCGGCTGGCGCCAAGCGTTCTTGAAGCTCTGTCAGCTGGTAAGCCAGCAGCATGATCGATATTCGTTATTAAAGGTCACACCTGCGGCTAACAAGACAAAAATATTTCAAGCAGCCCTTACATTAATTCAACATTCCAACATACATATCTAATCACCCTCAACTCGTTGTCATTAGGAAGAGTTCAAGATTTCAATAAATCACATAAAACCTAAATAAAGTTTCAACATCTACAACTGCAAGTTTATTAAGGCTGGCCCACTAATAGTAGGAAGTGATTTATTATAGGAAGGTGATCGCTGACCAGACCTAGGCAACAAATCTCCACAAACATGAGGCTCTACATCATATTTTTGTCTGGCCCACTAATAGTAGGAAGTGATTTATTATAGGAAGGTGATTGCTGACCAGACCTAGGCAACAAATCTCCACAAACATGAGGCTCTACATCATATTTTTGTCTGGCCCACTAATAGTAGGAAGTGATTTATTATAGGAAGGTGATTGCTGACCAGACCTAGGCAACAAATCTCCACAAACATGAGGCTCTACATCATATTTTTGTTTAACCAGCAGCCCAAACAGATAAACATCACAAAACAGTAGCACAGAGTCACAATCAAGTTTGGTTTCCTTTTATTATCAATAAACTTTATTTCAAGATTTTGGGTTATTTGATTCCACGTTTGTCACTAATATTTGCTGCATTCGTAATCTTTAAGGCTGCTTTTTGCATATGAATAGAGTTGGTGCCATTCAAGTCAATATTCAATAATATGAAAACTGACACAAAATAAACGACGGTCCATACAATATAATTTACTCAAAATTAAAATCTTCCAAATATATACTGATACTCTACAAGAAATGCTATCATAAAAATTGATTTATAATTACTTTGATTTTTACATTGTTTATACGGATAGGACTAATTCAAATGAGACTCGTTCTTGCATTTTTAATATCTATATGCAACTTTAAAGTAAGTAATTTAAATTTTTTTCCCAAGTCATTTAGGACTAAAGTAAATCATTTCTCCTTGGATTTCATATTGACCACGATGAATTTATCATCCCAACAAGTTAACAATCAAAACATTTTAAACATATGCGTCGAAATATAATCACATATTACTTAATCTCATCACATATTGCTCAATCTAATCACATATTAGCATATTCCAAGCAAACCACGATTATGAATTCTGAGAGGCAATAAAATAGCAAAGTAATTGAGATGAGTCGGACTTCGATCGAAAATGATTTACAAAGCGGGATGAGGCGAGGAGGGGCAGGCGGCGAGGCAGGATGAGGTAGGCGGCGAGGCTATCTGGCGAGAGAGGGCTGGAGGCGGGGGCGGGGTAGGGTGAGCAGGGGTTGGGTAAGGCGAGGCAGGCGGGGCCAGGCTGGGCAGGCGGGCGGGCGAGATGGGTGACCAGGGCCAGGCGGATCTTGGGCGACCAGGGGCAGTGCAGCGAGGTTCGATCGGGGCAGGGCGAGCCGAGCGGGCGGGCGGCGAGAGCAGGCGGAGATGAGGCGGGGAGGTGTGGGCGGGGTGGGGCGAGGTGAGGCGGGGAGGCAGGCGAGGCAAGGGGGGGGGCGTGGCGGCGGCGATGGCGGAGAGTCACGCGACGGCGGAGAAGGCAGCGGCGGGGATGAGTCCGGCGAGGCCGGCAGCAGGTGAAAGGCGAGTGAAACAGCAGTCTTGAAGATGGCGGGTGGGAGCTCGGGAGAATCACGGTGGCAGCGAGGAAGCGGTAGCGGTGGATTTAGGGTTAAAAATGGCTGAATCAAAATACAGAGATGAAATCATGTCTTTGTTTAAAAATTCAACGACGAAAAACAGGCCGTCGTAATTCCGTCGTTGATCAACGACGGAATTACGACGGAATAAACAACAACGGATATTCCATCGTGGATCCGTAATTGATTCACTCCGTCGTTGAATGTCCGTCGTTGATCCGTCATTGAATCACTCCGTTGTAACTCCGTCGTTGAATGTCCGTCGTTGATTCGCCGTTGAGTTAATCTGTTGTAACTGCGTCGTTATCAACGACGGAGTGACGACCGTCGTTGATCAACGACGGACACCCGACGGAATAGTTTAGATATATAAAAAACGAGCTTCCGCCTTAAAACCGTCGTTGTTCCGTCGTTGATCAACAGTGAAAAATTTTCCGTCGTATGTCTATCGTTGATCGAGTGAATTTCTTGTGGTGATTATTAAATTAGTATTTGTAACTAACTTTTAAATTTAGAAAAAATATATATGTAACTCTTAAAAAGATAATATATGAATGGAAAATGAGTATTGTAATAACTTATATTGTTGGATGATCATTATATTATGTTTTACTATGAGCTTTTATTTTTAAGCCAAGTTTTTTGGATCAAAAGTAATATCATACTGTGTTCGCTCCCCAATTTTTTTCCTTGAATCTTCGACACAAGTTTTAATAAAAGTTATTGAGTGTATTTTGAGTGGTATAAGAGTCTCACATTAATATAGTATTAATTAAATTAGTGATGGACTGTGGGTGGTAAAATATATAAATAGGTTGTGTTGTTGATGGTAATAAGTAGGAATAATCGTGGACCATGAGTGGTAAAAGATGTAAATATATAGTATTGTTGGTGGTAATAAGTATGAAATATTTTGTGATATAGTTTTCATAAATAGAATAGGAAGAAGTTTGTGGGACGTACCAAACATGAAAACTTGGAAGAAAAATGAGTGACAGATGGAGATGGAGTAGTAACTTATAAATAAGTTCCTTGTCTTTAAATTATAATTATAATACAATATATTCACAAAATAATATATATATATATATATATATATATATATATATATATATATATTTAAAATAAATTCACGACATCCTAAAGCAAATATAGAATACATATGTATATATTACCAAAATCAGACATACATTTTCCACAAATAATATATTCATATCGACCAAAACTTCTGTGCTGAAACAAACATTAGTTAATTATAGTTGGTTATAATTAGGAGCTAATTAAAAGATAATTATGATTTAACTAAGGGGATAAATAATTAGGGGTAAGTAATCAATTGTTAGAATTTATTGATGCGAGATTAGAGTTTAGTTATCCATAATTAAGTTTGTTAATCCATAATTAAAATTTATTAATTGTTTTGTAATTATCTCCTAGTTAAAGTTTACTAATCGATAATTAAAGTTTATTAATTGAAATGAGAATTTAATAACAAATAATTAGGATTTAATACTCTGTAATTATGGTTTAATAAATAATTAATTTATTCACATAATTAAATAATTAATTAGTTAAAAAACTAAAGAGCCGCAGCAGTCAGCACCGAGCCGACTGCCCAAGGTGCAGGTCATATGTTGTGTAGTAAATGTAATTCTACGATTACCATTTTAGTCATAGTTTAAATGTTCAAAAATAACCCAAATACAAATTATACAATACAAAATCTCGTGTTGGATTATTTGATTAGTCAACATCTAATAGACATGTGACGACCCATAAGATGGCTTCTCAAATTGCAACACATATTTGAATTTTAGGTAATTGGTGCCCAACTTTATGAAACGTTATGATGTCAGAGATTTATATATAGGAAGATAGGAATTGATTCATATACATACAATATTTAATATATATAAATAAGAATAAATTATAACCATTAGATTTGAAAATCATATGATTATTTTTAAATATCATCTGCATTAGTTATATGCATATTTTTGTATATAATTGTGTATTTATACATTTGCTTCATAATTTATATATTGAATATGAAGTGTCCGTATTAATTTATTAGGAGTTGATATCTATCCTTATGTTATAAGGAATATCCATACGATAACCACTTCATAAGAAGATATATATCAAATAATCTTATTGTCAGAAACTCATGTTGAAATTAATTAATAGATCAAGAATACTTATTATCATTCTAACTCGGGACGTGTTTGGTCTATTATTTTGAAATTTTTGTTGAACTTTGAATTGGACTTCACGCATTTGAACAAAGAAGAAAGAGCTAATTAACGAAAAGACAAATAAACACTTTTCGAAATGTTCCGCTAAATGTGGATTTAGGTGCACTAATTAGGAAAAAAATATTTTGACAAGGTCCGCGCGGATTATGATTAGGACGTACATGTCCATCAAATCTCCGACAGAATCCTTAACGAAACTTTGAAACATTCACTGGCATGTCAAATATTTATTCGCTCGAGTATTAACTTTTATCAAAAAGATGTTGTAATGAATGCCTAGTTTATCACTCCTTTGACAAATAATTTGGAATCTAATATCATCTTCAATATTCAATATTAAACTCAATTTTATTTTGTAATAATTATCATATCAAACAGTAATTCATTTTCAACATATAAATTCAAATTCTAACTCACAAGAATATTCTCTATATATTTATTCTCATACCACTTTTTATACTTTTGCAAAATAAATCTTTCAAAACTTATAAATTATAATAAATCAATAATTAATATTATTTATTATCCATGAGTTAATAATTACTATATAAATATTTTAAAATTACAAATTAGAATAAGTTAAATAATTAAAGTTTAATCTTTTCTAGAATAAAACTAAAACAAGATTATAAGAATATAAAAAAAATAAACAATACTATCAACATGCATTTTAATGTAACATAATTCAAAAAAAAAAAAGAAAAAGAAAAAAGAAACAACAGCAACTCAACGTTATTACCATTTAATGGGTCAATCCATACCGAGCCATGGGACCATTCTGAGGGGCCTCGTCGGCAGCCCAACTTTTAAGCCGTTATCGATCGCCTTCGGCACTTGCTTTCCAACATCTCCGATCGCCGTCAGACCTTCCTTTCCGCTATTTACAGGTTAACCACGAGGATAGATTGAATGAGCTAAGAGTTCTTCCTTAAAACACGAGGACCCGATCGGTACTCCGTCTAGAGAGAGAGTTCCGACACGCTCTTTTCTCTACGAACTAGGCGAGGAGATGACTCGGTAACCAGCGACTCCTTGCTCGTCGCATGTGTGATTTTAGGAAAATCATGATGTGATGTGATGGGCTTCAAGGTAACCAACAATTTTATATATGCAATGTCTATGAAATGATAAAGCCCAAACTAATTAATATAAAGTTAACCTAATTAACATTAATTGTCTTCTTCTTCATTTTGTTTTCAACGGCTCCTCTGATTATTCTTTCTTTTCTATATTTTTTCTAATACACAAAATAAATTATCAATATCTGAGAAGGATTATTTTACACTATCATCAATGTAAAAAAGTGATTTGAGTTTAGCTACAGTGTAAACGTAAAAATGAGTTTGGAGGTGAGAGAAACTTCATCAAAACTCATTTTGAGTTTGGATTTGCAGGTATATTGGAGATGAATATTGACTGCAAAATAGATTTTGTAGTTGGGTTGGAGATGGCCTAATTAGACTATATCAAATGAGGTAGAAATTATATGAAACCTTCTCACAGACTTGGACCAATGAAATTTTAGTTCGAAAACGTATAATGAGTGATTAGGAATATCAATGGACTGGATTTGAATCGGATCTTGCTAAGCTCAGATCAAGATCTGAATTCTTTTGCTTGGATCAAGATCTGGTCCAAATCCATTAGGTTCAAAAAAAATTAGATCAAGACTCAGATCCATAAAATCCGTATGATCTAGGGTCTAGATCCGGATCCACATGTTTTCTCTTTTAAAATAAATCAAAATCAACTATAATTCAAAGTAACACTATAATAATAATAATAATAATAATAATAATAATAATAATAATAATAATAATAATAATAATAATAATCTAAATACACTATAATAATTATTTAGAATTTCTATAATCATGACTATCTGAGAAGATGTTAGTTACAAATTTATTTTCATTTCATGATAACAAAAATATTGCAATAAGAATAGAAGAAGTAGCATAAATATCTTAACAAATAGACCACTCGTATCTAATTCATATACAAAATTTCTTCAAATATAAGGTACAATTTTCTAATTTCATTGACCTCTCATCTAATTCCATAACTTAGTTTACTTTCACCTTACATTTAAAGGTTTCAAGCAGTGCGTACAAAATCTTCCAATTGTTTCCCATTAAAATTAAGCGAACTTTTCAACAATCCAAAATTTCAAATTCTGGTCATTCTAGCATTTGAAACGTTAAATCAAAAGCTAGGCTTTGACATACTTCATAAGAGAAACATTAAGGCATACTCCCTCCGTTCTTTTTTGAGTGTTCTATTAACATTTTTTTATTTTTTAATAAATGTCATAATTCGTAATTTGAGAATAAAATTATGATATGTTTTTTGTTTACCCTTATTTAATACTATTGGAATTTGATATTAGATGTATGAATGCATTTATCATGGTAATTAATAAGGTTGCAAATTTAAATTTACTTACTTCCTTGGTTAATTTGTGCGATTTGTGATAAGTGACATAAAAAAGAGCGTAGAGTATTCGTCAACATCGATACTTGATGGCAAATTTCGTATGGAGCAATTTCCATAAGTTCTCATTAGATTGTCGTCAAAATTCAACAATGTTACCAAGTACCAACCCATAAGCCAATATATTACACTACTCGAGTTTGTCAAAATACAACATTTAATTTTCAAATCAATGAGCAAGCGATGAGAAATCGAAAGTTTAGGTTCTTGAAAAATTTAAGGAATTTTTAATTGCAAAAGATTGAAATGTTAGAACCTTGTGTGCAATGTTTTAAAAGTTAGCTCGAAAATTAGAAATTAGATTCAAAGCTTAATAATCATAATAAATAATAATAACAATAAAAATAATAAATAATAGTTTTTCTCAAGTTGCTCAAAAGTTTTTTATTACATGTTGGAGAAAATCAAAACATATTTTACAAGTATCAAAACCTTATAATCAAATTAAAAAGTAAAGCAACAAAGTTTGACAACCAAGTATAATGGCAAATTTTGGTTTTTGACAACCAAGTATAATGGCAAATTTTGGTTTCGGCAACCCACTCAGTTTTCGAGCCAGCCCTATTGGGCTCAGACAATTTACGGTTCGAGCCAATCAGGCTAAAACTTTTTCGAGCTAGAATTTTTTTACCATAACCCTTATTTTTTCTCGGTCTATTTGTATCAATCCATCAATTTCGAACTAAATTGACATCCTAAATGCAGGTAGGCCGACACTTGCCATGTAATCATAGACCAACAATTTCTCATCCCTCAACGGCAGCACAATTTGGTGCTAAATGTCCCCTAAGATCTCCAATTGCTGCTCAAACAGAAGCTTTTCCCAATCAAAATAACAAATTTTTTCTTTTTTTAAATATAAATATTTTTTAGCAAATATAAAAGCTTTTGCCTGGGTTTTTCTCTCTGCCGCCCTTCTTACGTCGCACAAAGACGACGACGACAGCACTGGCGGAGATTGCGGTTTTTTCTTCCCCTTGGCCGACGAGAATGAAATCAATGATTAATATTTTTGCGCCGATTTAGAAGATCCTCATCCGTATTACTTCTTCGAGTTCCTCTCAGATGAAGACGAGCGCTCATGATTTTGGATAATTGATCTCGAGGATTTTTATCCACTTTTAAAAAAAGTAATGACGCTTGCTTTTCTTGGTCCACATTTTTATTTTTATTATAAAATGGCCATAATGCCATGTATATGATGATCCACATCATATTTATTATATGCCGAAAATTTAATTTTGTGGCATTTTTGTTAGAAGTATTTTATTTTGTAATTATTGCAGTTTAGGACATTTTTATTAGATAGTCAATAGTAAGGATATCAATTTTGTAATTATTGCAGTTTAGGACATTTTTATTAGATAGTCAATAGTAAGGATATCAATTGACCAATCCATTGATTAGTCCATTCACTTCGAGCTACTTTCTATCCGGACATTTTGGACATAATTTTTTTTTTCGAGTTAGAAATTTTGACCTTAACTATAAACCTTTGGTTTCGGGCTGATCCACAGACCACAATGTTTAGGAAGCACGTCGGCGATTTAGAAAGAAGGTGAAGTTCAGGCCCTGTAACGAGCCGTGTCTTGGCTCTAGATTTTGTTCGATGAAAATATCGGTTAAAATTAGAAGGCCATATCCTGGAGAAAATTTTTATTACAAGAGGAATTATTGATAAACCCTTGAAATAAAAATGCCTCGATGCTAAATTTTTATTGAGAAGCATTTAAGATATTTTGGAAAAATCGATCGAGGAACTCGATCAAAGTTTTGATTTTAAATATGTATTTTATCTGGTTTGACATCCCAATTTTATTTTATGCACATTCATACATGTTATGTGATTAAGTGCAAATACCTAAAGTTCATATATGTGCATGTGTATTTGTACGTGTGTGCATGTGAGTGTAACGTGTGTGTGCGCTAGCGCATGGGGTTTTAGAAGATCACATCCATTAATTAATCAAATGGAATAGTAATAAGGGCCAATGATCGAATCATAGTAGTCACACTATGAGAGTTTTAGCCTCTTTAGGGTGGTTTCTTGTGGGCACTAGGCAAAGTCTTCATAGTTTCTTAATTGCCGAATCACCGTGATTTATCCCCTTAGTGATTTATCCCCTTATATTCTCATGAGACTAGGGTGTATGGGCTTCTGGTGGGAAAGCTTCCCCTTTTGAAACAAGGAAAAGGAAGAATGGTTATTCTTGGGAGAGGGAGAGTGTAGCTTGGGCGGCTAGTACATGGAAAAAAGAGAAAGAAATGGTTAGGGTCTAGGGAAGAGAGAAAGAGAGAGAGCCAAGCTTGTAAGTAGAGCTCAGGACATTATAAACTAAAGCTTCCAGCCCTCTCTCACCATCATTTTTTCCTTCTCCAACACTCTACTCTCTCTCAACACACAAGAAATCAAGCAAACTATCTCCCAATTTCTCCCTCGAACACTATTCTTGTCCTCCTTCCACCACCTACAAGAGATCTTCCATCCACCTTGGAGGCTGCAGAGGAGACGAGAGGTCAAGAGAAAGAGGATGAGGAGAAGGAGAGAGTGACAAGTTAGCATCCATCTTCTTCTTGGTCGAGCATGATGTGAGAGAGATGCTTTTACTTACCTTCGATAATGTTAGGAGGTTGTTAATACTACGTATAATTGTTGTAATGAATGACGAATGGGCGTGGGGTGAGCCTTGGGCATGTGAAACGGTTTTCATATAGGAAAATCTGATTTTAACCCTCTCTCGATGATCTATCTTGGATGTTTAATTCACCATACATTGATTATATACCTAACATGCACCTATATAATTAAGCGCAACACGTTGATATTTTTGTGTTTACACAGAATTTTTCGGACAAAGAGGATCGAGACTAGTGCTTTGATCTTACGGGTATCCGTTTGCCAAAACTCAATCTTGAGTGAGAGCAATCTATGGAAATCTTGCAAAAATTGCATTGTTCTCAAATCACAATGATTATAATAGTAATTTTGAAAATCTCTTAGCTTGATTAATCTGATTTTCTCTCACCTTGTACTTATAATGCAACCCTAAAAACCCATTAGGATATGATCTCTGCATATCTAACTAATACAATCATATCTTTTCAGATAATGGAGAATCGAGCGAGTCGGTGGGACTCCACTAATGAGTAATTCTTGGCTGACTACTGGGCGCTTGATGGGCCGGCCGAGGATCAAATGCAAGGAATAAAGATGAGCATCAAATGAATTAATTATCTTATGTTCAGCCCATAACATAAATTAATTCATAAACATTTATTCGTGTCACTAGAGAATAAATGTTGACTTACCCCTTTATTTTTTAAGTTGAGTCGGACTTGTACTCAGACTTCACGAATCCCCGTATTTAAGATATCGTACGCCCATTAATTATTTATAACGTTCTGACTGCTTAAAATAATTAATCTCTTTAATTCCTTAAGTAGTACCACTTAGCCTTATTATTGTGCTTGAGATAACTCAACCTGCAGGGTTTAGTACAATAAACCTTTTGAACTACTTAAGGGCGTCATCATCTTAAGCGTATAAGGTGACTCGTCTGGGTAACTATCATGACATCTGACACTTGCCACCACGAAGATGCGGAGAAGGTTATCTTATGTAACCTACTTGTAACAAGTCAAGTGATGGTCGACACTCATACTCATTATTCAGACCAAATTGTTCTTTTCGATCGCTACATAATAGTACGAGGTCCTTATAGGCGGTAAGGTCGGCCAGTAGAATCTCTTGAGGAAGACTTAGACAGGCTACGGTTTATATCGAAACACGAGCGAGAAAAGAAAAACTAACGTCCTAACATAAGGGGTTGTCACGGAAAGAGACGGCGAAATAAAATAAAGCGGGGAAAAGCAGATGCACTTGGACAACAATAGGAATTGCGAGATACGGAATTGGAGGCGGTGTTCTGGGGTTCAAATCTATCCTCGCTATTAATGAATCAGGGACGGTACTCGATGCATAAAACACCCGCATCTCTGCAAGCGGTCGACACTAACTAATCTCGATTACGTCGACATTAGACTCGAACTTAATGATAGGGATCTCTCGATCAACCACCATCAACTCGAAGGATATTTTATTACAAGGCACACGATAGCAAAACCCAACCACGTATATCATTTATTCGACAACAAACCAATCTCTCGATCACTTTCATTGTCGAACTTATATTTAATATAAATCTGCTCTCGCGTATCTTCATAATCAAACATAAGCATACAATCGACCTACACTATTCTTTGAACACCATGCATGAAGATCATAAAATAAACAATTTATACGGATGAGAAAATCACAAATCATCAATCCAACAATCACGATTGAATCGAACAACCTAACATGTATTACTCAACAAATCGATAATTCATCTCATAGCGAAATCATCCCATCACAATTACATAGACATAATCAAAATCGAAAAACTTACAACCATTCATAGACAAATTAGTCTTCCAAAATCCGGATAAATGCAATCGATTGTTAATCCAAGTACAAAAAATTAAAAGGAAGAGAGAAGAAAAGGAAAGAAAGCGAAAGCAGCGTGAGAAGTCGGGAGAAAATAGGTGAGACTAGGGTTTCCAGCGTGTTTAACTTATATATATAGCGGCGGAAAAATCGCCTTGTGCCGGACGCGTCCTTGTGCGGACGCGAAGCTCTGGAAAACGACCGCGACACCCAGCTGGATGGAGCTCGGCGCGGACCATAAAAGCACAGAACACGTCAGCGCCGGTGGGAATCAGCGCGGGGCGGAGGCTTGCGGGGCTAAGCATCGCGGGCCTGGAGAAAAGCGGCGTTGGCGCTGCCTTGTTGCGGAACTGGACACCAGCGCGGACGGAGGCTTGCAGGGCACTGTGGCGGGAAGCTGGAGAGAAAGCGGCCCAGGCGTTGGCCTTGCGTGAGTGGGCGCTAGACACCCGGCGCGGACGGAGGCTTCGCGGGGCGGCTGAGCAAGCTGAGCGTCTTGTGAGGTGGCATCGCCACGAAGGCGCGCGGATGTCTGGCGGGCAGCTGAGGCAGCTGGCGGCGAGGCTTGCGGGCGGCGGCGCAGCGGCGTTGGCGTCTGGGCGCTCGTGCGCGCGACTTTGACGTTCGCTCCGTTCTCGCGTCCGATCTCGAATCGTGATCCGTTTGAGCTATAAACTCTATCGCGATGCTCTTCATAAGCGATTCTTGACAGATCAATTCATCCTATTTTATACCCTTTTTCTACAAAACATCGAAGCGGCGAAGTAAGTTCGAATCGATAAATATTAATCAAACCAAAGGCATAAATAGGACAAACCACTGAAAATGACATGTAAAACAATACGAGAATCAGTACAAATTCATACTAAACAACTCCTCACACTTATCCATTTGCTTGTCCTCAAGCATAGTCTATACTAGTAAGAATAGAGATGATAATTCATGCAACTTCACTCTTAGTCTAATCAATCAAACCTTATTGCTTTTCCCCACACTTGGTGTTCACAATTCAAAGATAATGTGAAATAAATCTAAGACGCAATTGATTTCCAATAAATAAAGGGTAACCTCTGCTCGGACCCGACTCTCAAGCTAGGGGTGAACTAACTAATGTGGTCACCTTTAGCAACAAGTTTCTTGTTAAAGCACAAATAATGTTTTATGATTTTGGAACAATGTTGAAAAGTGAACTCTCGATGAACTCGAGTTTCCTATCGTGGTTTCCATGTCCATTTCTCAATTTACGAGAAGAGGACGAGAATCCCATCCTCCATTTCAACAATCTCAACAAATAGCTGGAGTTTTCATTCTCATCGTTTCTACTCTTTTCACATATTTTATATATATATATATATATATATATATATATATATATATAAAATGAAACAAGTATATAGGTAACCACAATGTTAACACTACCCTAACATTAGCGGACAAATCACATTAATTTTCCCCTATTCATTTTCTATCAATCACAATCTCGTCAATTCACATTACACTCGAATCATATATATCACCAAAAGTCTCGGAAATTTAAAACCAGTTTGACCAATACCACAGAGTTTAATTGCACAAATCAAAATCCTAACTTACTCGCATATACTGATACTTGATTCTAAGAAATAAAAATAAGCAGGATCGTATCACAAAGCATACAAATAGATAAGGGGCCTTGCGAAAATGAATAATCATCCCACATAATTGAGCACTCTCCTAGTGCTCCAAACATTAATAACACAAAATGACCATAGAGGATGATACTTCCACGATAATGAGCAGTGTGTGTTTGTAGAGTTGGAGCATCACGGCTTCCTTACCACGGATTACAATGTCCCAAAACTCGAGAATAATTAACACGAAACTGCGCACACAAACCAAAACAAGGCGAAAACACAAACACAAGCAAAACCAAAAGCGAACAAAAAGCAGAAAAACAAGAAAACTGGTGGGTTGCCTCCCGCGTGGCGCTCGTTCGATGGCGCGAGCTCCGCGAATCAACGGACTATCCGCAGTCCTTCCTGCGAGGAATATCATCTCGACGATTGCATCGGTGGTAACATTGTAAGCACAAAGGGCGATTAAGGTAGCAAATAACGAATTAATTAAGTTGAATCAAGCATCCTATTCTTGAAAATAGATAACCCGACTCCAACGACCTGATACTTTGGAGAATTAGGATATTGAAAATTATAGATGCTACCTCGACTTATGTCTCTCTTCCTCCTCTAGCGGTTCGGGAAGATGTCGGGTTGTTCATGGTTAGTTGCGGTTTGATGAAACCTTGACTCTTTAATTTCATCATCTTCCATGATTCTCCCCTCAACAACCGTCATCTTCATAGACTATGATAGAAAGTTTGCTCTAATTGTCTTGGCATCTCCTCCACACTTTGGTTGTGGACCAATTCTTCCACTATCATTAGCGACTAACTTGGTCTCTAAGCGCTCGATCAAATTTCCAACATTTTGAACCTTTGTTGACTAAATGCGTATAAAAGGCATCGGTGTGTCTTCGATGTCGGCTTCACGGTTGACTACTTTGAATGAATACTGCAATGACTCCTCGATGTCGGCTACGGTTACTTCACGGTGACTACGCTGAATGAGCGCTGCAATGACTCCTCGATGTCGGCTTCATGGTGTTGTTGGAAGAAGAGTCTGACTATATGAAGAACTACGAGAATGCCTCGGTAGGGATCATAGGCGATGCTCCACGACGGCGGGTATCCTCAAAATAGTCGAATTGGGCTCATGCTTCATGGAAGAATTTGCCCGTCTGACGAGCTTTCTCCTCGGGCACTGTCGACCATATTCGTATCGTCGGTAACCACGCATTAAAAGACACCAACTACAAAACAAGATCACTGCACAGGTTGGAGAAAATAGAAACAAAGAAAAAAAAAAAAAAAAGAAGAAGCGGGAAAAGCGAGAAAAACAAAATGAAACACGGAAAACAAGCGACACAAAACCAAAAGCTAAGGCCTTCCCGACAACGGCGCTTGAAATTTGTCTGACCAAATTGTTCATTTCGATCGCTCGCAATAGTGCGAGGTCCTTATAGGCGGTAAGGTCGACCCAGTCGAATCTCTCGGGAAGACTTAGCGAGGCTACGGTTTTATGTCGAACACGAGCGAGAAAAGAAAAACTAACGTCTAACATAAGGGGTTGTCACGGAAGCAGCGAGGAAATAAAATAAGCGGGAAAAGCAGATGCACTTGGACAACAATAGGAATTGGCGGATACGGAATTGGAGCGGTGTTCTGGGGTTCAATCTATCCTCGCTATTAATGAATCGAGGACCGGTACTCGATGCATAAAACACCGCCTCTACTTAAGCGGTCGACACTAACTAATCTTTCGATTACGTCGGCGTTAGACTCGAACTTAATGATAGGGATCTCCGATCAACCAACCATCAACTCGAAGGATATTTTATTTCAAGGCACATGATAGCAAAACCACAACCACATATATCATTTATTGAACAACAAACCAATCTCGATCACTTTCATTGTCAAACTTATATTTAATATAAATCTTCTCTCATATCTTCATAATCAAACATAAGCATCTGATCGACCTACACTATTCTTTCGAACACCATGCATGAAGATCATAAAATAAACAATTTATACGGATGAGAAAATCACAAATCATCAATCCAACAATCACGATTCAAGATCACGAACTACCTAACATGTATTACTCAACAAATCGATAATTCGTCTCATAGCAAATCATCCTATCACAATTACATAGACATAATCAAAATCGAAAAACTTACAACCATTCATAGAAAAATTCGTCTTCCAAAATCCGGAATCGTGCAATCCCAATTGTTAATCCAAGTACAAAAAAATTAAAAGGAAAGAGAGAGGAAAAGAAAGGAAAAGAGAAAGCGAAACGCGTGAGAGAGTCAGGAGAAAATAGGTGAGACTAGGGTTTCCGCATGTTTAACTTATATATATAGCAGCAGAAAAATCGCGTCTTGTGCCGGACGCGTCCTTGGCCGAGACGAAGCTCTGGAAAAACGTAGCACCCAGTCTTGGGACCGCAAAAGCTTGGAACACGTCCAGCGTTGGCTGGGAATCAAGCGCGGATGGAGGCTTGCGGGGCTAAAACATCTGCGGGCGCCAGCTTCTTGTGGCTGGACACCGCCAGCGCGGAGGGCTTGTGGGCGTGACGGGGAAAAGCGGGAGAAAGCGGCGCTGGCCTTGCCTTGCGCATGGCTGGACACCTAGCGTCGGACGGAGGCTTGAGGCGCCTGTGGCCTTGGCGGCTGGAGAAAGCGGCGGCAGCCTTGCTGCGGCTGGACACCAGCGCGGACGGAGGCTTCTTGCGGCGGGCTGAGCAAGCTGAGCGTCTTGTGAGGAGTGGCGTCGCCGAAGGGTGCGCGGATGTCTGGCGGCGGGCCTTGGGCGCTGGGCGGCGAGGCTTGCTTGGGGCGGGGCGCGCTGGCGTTGGCCTTGGCGCTCGTGTGTGATTTTGATGTTTCGCTCCGTTCTCTCGCGTTCGATCTCGAATCGTGATCCGTTTGCGCCTATAAACTCTATCGCGATGCTCTTCAATAATCTTGATTCTTGGCGGATCAAATTCATCCTATTTTATACCGTTTTTCTACAAAACATCGAAGCAAGCGAAGTAAGTTCGAATCGATAAATATTATTCAAACCAGCGGCATAAATAGGACAAACCACTGAAAATGACATGTAAAACAATACGAGAATCAGCACAAATTCATACTAAACACTCGCCAAAACCTTATCGAGGTTTAGATCAGCGTAAAGTGACCGAGATCTAGGTTCTTCACGACGGTCAAATAGAAGAACTCGTCTCACTATGATCCATCAATACGTCGAGGCGTGCCGGTGAACAAACAACCAAGTCAGTCACTTTTATCTATACATGCGACTATCACGACAACTCGGCCTCAAGTTGTCTCGGTTGTGATCATTTTATATCTCATTAAACTTGACCAATCATACAAACTTTTGTGATGCACTACGCGCTCTATGATCTAACTTATATATGAGATAAAGGGACATACATGTGCAATCATAAACAATTCAGATAGGAGATTATAATAGTGGTAACATGAAACATTGTATACAAGCTCAACCAAACTACTTCCAGTATACAAATCCAACATTTCACCTATGAAGTTGTTAGAAAAATTTGTTTTGTCATGCTTGTTGTGTGCTATTTTTGAACATGTTGTGGTGTGTTTTTGGTCTCGAGTCCCTCTTCAAAAATATTTCTTGTTGGAAAATGTGTACAGAACAGTACAACTTACAGGCGTATTACAACTTGTAAACAGAAATGTAGGAGATGAAACAAAAAATGAACTATAAACAAAAGTAAAATACAGATAATCGTATTCTAATGCCGAGTCGAGGAGGCCTCTTTCCGCAAGACGAAATACGCCCTAGTAGTGCTCTCGATTTTGGCGTATCGTCCCCAAAGATGAAATGACAGTGTCTCGTAGGTGGTAGCACCACAGACCAACAAGCTCCGACGAACTAGATGGAGACGAGGATAGAGCTTGGACACGAGCTATGGATGTAAAAATTTCTTTGGAATCTTTGGAATGTGGTTTGTGATGGGTGGCTAATCTTTGAGGAGACATGGTCGTCCCCTCATAGAAAGCTGCTCGAGTCAACACCCGCATTTATGTCGGGTGTTATGAAGTTATGTCCCTCATTGAGTGCAGAAGAGGGGTTATGCGGCGGTTTCTGGAGACAAGGTGGAGTTACACCCACGTCTCCCACAGAGCCATCATGTCGGGACGTTACCAGCGATTCGATGAATACGGACGGTAGCGTCCGTCGGGTTTATTGAGCGTATCGAGACATCTCTTCAAGTGCACGGCGGGCCCAGTTTGGCCACGAGTTGGGCACCGGACCGACTCCGTCCTTGGGCTCGATCAGCGTTGATCGAAAGATACAAGCATTGGGCCATGAAACCGGGCCCGAAACAAGCTCACGAGCGGGCGAAAGAACGGCCAAGACCACCCAAGACCAATTGCAAAGATCCAGATCCAGATCCATGGACCACGGACCAGGAACGGGCTGGGCCGGCGTCGGGCACCGAGCGCGGGCGCGGGCGGGCGGCGGCGGCGTCTTGCGTGGGTTTTCGACCCATCACTTGTACACATAATTATACTAAGTGTTCAATGAACCACTTATATGGACAATTAATGAAGGTACATTAATCAATGTGGGATAAGGATTAATTAAACCATCTTATCCGCAAGCCTGAACTCCATGTTTAAGTCACCAACTTTGATCCATTATTTCTCACTCACGAAAATCGAATTTGAGAATATCAATACACCACGATTATCTACTTGAAACGTAGATCGATCCTATGGCATTTAATTTCATAAAATTAAAAGTTATGTCACTCAAAATCTTAGTCAAAGTAGCTTCTTGGCAACTTGACCACATATATAATAGTGGAAATATATATATATAGCCATCCAAGTTAAGGAATGTCAAATTATGGCCACGAACATAAAAATGTCAAATTATAGCTAAGTTATTGGCCCTATTGGGACTATTATCACCAAATAGTACCAATAGGACCAATAAATTGTTGATCTATTAGTGCTTATTTGGTGATAATAGTCCCGATAGGGCCCGACAACAATATAATTTGACATTTATAAATAACTAATTTGACATTCATAACAGATGAATCTCTCTTCAGCGCTCTATATAATAATATATATATTAATCGTTGATTTCCAACAATCCCTCACATGAGTAGAAATAGCCGTATGCATGTATGCGAGACATAGCTCGATCCTCGAGATGTTAAAATATTTGGACATGTGGTTTATGGCCTTGAACCTTCCATAGTTAGTTTCGCCAGTACAGGCGGATTAGTGGACATGATGCCTTGAACTATTCCCCACAGCGTGCCTTGAGACAATGGTATTAAAACTTTGGCCTCGACCTCGTCCGTTCTCACGTTTGATTCCATTTGGCCATGGACGTCACTTTGGATTCATAAGTGTTTTGTTTGAGCGGCACCACTTGCACTATATAGGTGATTCTTTACAGAGTATCTTACCATACTCAACCTCCTCGAGTATTTAGGAACTATTAAGGTCGAAGACTCAACCTCACACTAAGCGAGTTTTCCAACACTCATGTCTTTCTAGGGAGCAGAGACTAACGGGTGTTTTACGAACTCCATAGCTTAGTTCTGCATTGAACCAAGTTCTTGGGATCTCCGGTCATCATGGTTGGGTTACCACTATGATTGTTCTTAAAATATGGTTTTAATCCCATTCCTTTAACAATTTGATCATTTGATCTTGGTTCGATCTTTGGTCGATGGATGCGCGGTTATCTATTGACTTGACATAGTCGGTGAGATAACCTCACTTGAGATCAAATGCCTCAACGTATTATGTCGCCGATGTATATGTCGAGACATACTATCATACAAACCACTTTTAGCCCTTTCGATAGCGACTTAGCTATCGCGATGAATCATCGCGGTGGCGCGGGCTTAGACCGACATGGAATATCTTCTAAAAATTATGGAGCCACTCGACATAAATACGCTTTATCAAGCTATGATTTACGATTCCATGGTGGATTGGGCTATACGTGCATTTAGTGGATCTCGAAACAACACCTCACCGATCGTGAACACGTACCTACTTATAGAAAGTGAGTCTTCGCGTTAGATATCGATTGGCATCACGGTGCCGCCCAAGTGCAGGGGATATATCATGAAATGCAGCCTATGATTTTGGTATACTTGAGTACCTCAAAACTCTCACTAGAACTGTCCAATGCTCCTTGCTTGGATTGCTCGTGTAACGACTCAATTTGTTCACGGTGTAAGCTATGTCGGGTCGAGTGCAATTTATAAGATACATCAAACACCCGATGACCTTAGCATACCCAAGAGGTTAACCTATGTTCTTACTCAAGTGAACATTGAGCTCCAATGGGGTCTTAACATGTAAACTATCAAATCGTTAAATTTCTTAAGCACTTTCTCGGCGTGGTGAGATTGTGTCGAAACGATTCTGTCGATCTTCTTAGAATTTTGATTCGAGAATCACATCATTAACCTCGTGTCCTTCCATGTCGAAATTTCTATTTAACATGCGCTTCATGTCATTAATGACTTGACTATTGCTACCCATGATCAACATGTCATCTACATACAGACACACTATAACATAGCCATTATCAGTGTTCTTAACGTAAACACATTTATCACACTCATTGATCTTGAAGACATTTGCCAACATAATGTTGTCAAATTTCAAGTGCCATTGCAACGACGCTTGTTTCAAACCATATAGAGACTTCACCAGTTTGCATACCTTGCCCTCTTGACCAGGTACTATAAATCATTCGGGTTGCTCTATATATACATCATCCTCTAGGCCACCATTCAAAAATGCAGTCTTAACGTCCATTTGATGAATCTCAAGATTGTACAATGCAGCAATTGCGAGAAGCACCCTAATAGACGTAATCCTTATCACAGTTGAATAGGTATTGAAGAAATCGTACCCCTCTCTTTGTTTAAACCCTTTGACAACCAAACGGGCCTTATACTTTTCAATTGATCCATCTGCCTTGTACTTTGTTTTAAGGATCCATTTGCATCCTAAGAGCTTACAACCTTCTAGCAAATCAACCAGCTCCCAAGTGTGGTTTCGAAGAATGGAATCAATCTCGCTTTGAACAGTCTCTAGGCAGAGCATTCCGTCAGGCCGAGCATATGCTACTTTGATCGAAGTTGGTTCTTCGTCCAACATGAACGCAATATAGTCAGGACAAAAATCCTTTGGCGTTCTGACTCTACTGCCATGTCTCGGTTCCGATCCCTCCGGATTAGATCTTGATCGCTTATACGATGTCGGTTCTTCATCCAAAGGTTTAGAACTAGAAGCTTCACCATCAGCTCTATTGCTAGAACTTGCTTCACTTTTATCCTTATCTTTACAGGGACAAACACTTTCAAAGAATATAGCATTCATTGATTCAATCGTCGTACCCACAGTCATATCTTGTACCTCTGACATGTGGATCAAAAAAGCGATAAGTATTTGTTGTTGCATACCAATAAAGATACAATCATTGTTTTAGGTCAATTGTAACTTGTTTAGGAAGAAGCACCTCAACCTTCACCAAACACCCCAGCGCTGAGATATTTATGCGATGACTTTCTTTCTTTCGACAACTCGTGAGGTGACATCCTTACCCTTGAGTGGAATCTTGTTGGGTATGTGGTTGGTGTCAAAACAACTTCACCCACAAGTTACAGAGCGACCTGAACTAATCAACAAAGCATTCACCGTGTCCTTAAGTGTTCGATTTTTATGTTCGACAGCGCCATTAGGCGAGGTGAATAAGGGCTATCGTTTGATATACTATACCACTTTAGTTGCATAATGCCTCAAGCGGAGTACATATTCTCCCCTCTATCACTTGAATAGTCTTAAATCGTGACTTAGTTGATTCTCGGCCGTTCTTGAAGTTTTTAAAAGCTTGATAGCTGAGTCTTTACTTCTTAGAAGGTAAAGATAACAATATCTTATCTGATCATCAATAAGCGTGATGAAGTACTTTTACCACCTTTAGTTTGTACAAATTTTAAATCACAAGCGTCGGTGTGAATCGATTCTAGAGGTTTAGTGCTCATTCTGCGAATAAAGCGATAACTTGACCATTTGGCTTCTACACAAACATCACATTTCGTTTGTGTATTCACTTCATTAACTTTAGTAAATCTAAATTTACTAATCTTTTTATTGCATTTAGATTAACATGTCTTAATCTCCAATGCCATAAATCGAAACACTCAATCAGTAAGAGGAAGTAGATGCATTTTATTCATAGCAATTTTGGGTACAGCGGTACGGCCATTACATTCAATTTGAAAACACCACGGTGAGATAACCCCTACCAAGAAACTTTCCAAACTTAGTTAAGACAAACTTGTCTGACTCAAAAACTAGTCTAAAACCCTTATTAACTAGAATCGAGCCCGATACTAAATTCTTGCGAATGTCTGGGACATGCATCATATCCTTCAACGTGATCACAATGCCGGATGACATCTTGAGCACCACGTCACCAACTCCGGCAACCTTGGACGAAGCTTGGTTCCCCATGTTGAGCTCCTCCTATCAACAGGCGTGTAGGTTAAGAAACGCCTCTTGTGGGCGCAGACATACGCAGTTGCGCCAGTGTCGATGAACCATCTACCTTGATTCTCGACGTGGTTGACTTCCTCGGTCACCACAACATCCAAATCATCCTTGTCCCATTTGTCGAAGTCCTTCTCGACAATGTTGGCAACTTTACTTCTTAACTTGTTGACGGCGATCCTTCGTCGATGTGGCCATCTTGCGACAATTATATGATCCCGTCAAACTTATGGGCAACCACCTTCTCTTTGTCTTTGCCTTTGACATTGGGATGAACACGTTTGTTGGAGGGACTGCCTCTCTCCAACAAGTTGGCTTTAGCATCGATCAAGCCTTTTGCCTTTTGATCTTGTTTCTTCACGTCAAACTCTATGCGCAGTTTGACGATCAAGTCTTCAAGCGGCATATCCTTTTGCTTGTGCTTAAGGTATACCTTGAAGTCTCTCCACCCTGGGGGTAGTAGCGACGACAAAACCATCTGAAACAGTGTGTCCTTCGTCTTGAACCTCGTGTACAATGAGTTGAAACTCTTGCACTTGGTCCATGATCGGTCGAGAATCGACCATCTTGTAGTCCAAATATTTGGCTATAGCGAACTTCTTTGTACCTACATCATGACTACGGTGCTTCTTTTCTAGCGCGTCCACATACATTTGGATGTCGTTACAACGACATATACTATATCTGAGCTATATTCTAAACTACCAGTATGAAGTTTTACAAAGATAGTTGCCGGTCATGATTGTCATATCTTTGCTCGGATGTGAAAGTCGTCACTTGACCCCGATGGGCGGGCTCATCTTTCACCAAGAAGTTGGCGAAGCTAACGTCGTGGTGAAACAACATATTTTGTTGCCATCTCTTGAAGTTGGATCCTCGAAACTTGGTGACTTCTCGACGGCGGCATAATCACTACGGTATGAGCGGTGGCGAGATCGATCTATAACCATATCAACGGCATCACTTGATGTGTCTTTGAAACATGAAACTTCGTATGAGAACCACTAGTGTTAGATCCGTGGATCGGCGGTCGACCAGCGAAAAGTGGGTCGTCGAAATAATGGACCACTAAAAGTGGAACCAGCGATCGACGAAGGGTCGATGGTTGATCGAAGGCATCAAACCAAACATGGCCATAGCCATAGTGCACGAAGTGGCGGCGGCGGCGTGGCGATGGGCGAGTGGGTGGTAGGAGCGATCGATATCTCCAAGCAAGGTGTAAGTTTGAAAGTTTAAGTTAATTTAAAGTCTCGACTCCTTGTTGGAAAGTATATCTCATCTTGCGATTGTTGGAAAATATATGCGAACAATACAACTTGTCGGTGCATTACAACATAGCGAAATATAGGAGATGAAACAAAAATGAACTATAAGCAGTAAAATCTGAATAACCGTATTCTAATACCGAGTCGAGGAGGTCTCTTTCCATAAGATGAGATACACCCGGTAGTGCTCTCGGTTCGTATCGTCCCCAAGATGAAACATCCTTTGTCTCGTAGGTAGCGGCACATGAGACCATGAGCTCAAGCGAGGCGGGACGGGGCGAGGCAGATCTTGGACATAAGCTATGGATGTAAAATTGCTTTGGAATCTTTGGAATGTAGTTTAACGATGGGTGACTAATCTTTGGGAGACATGCCTTGTTATAGGCGTCGTCCCCTCATGGAGAACTGTTGGAGTCAACAACCGCATTGATATCGGGTGTTGCAGTTATATCCCCATTGAGTGCAAAGGGGTTGTCGTGATATCGATGACAAGGTGGAGTTACGCCCGTTTCTCGCGAGCCATCATGTCGGGGCGTTACCGCGATTCTGACGAATACGGGCGGTAGCGTGCGTCGGGCTCATTGAATATCGGACGTCTCTTGAAGTGCAGCGGGCTCAGCGGATTGGGCCACGAGTTGGGCCTCGGACCAACTCCGTCCTTGGCTCGATCAGCGTTGACCCAATCGAGCATTGGGCCACGAGCGGACCCGAAACAAGCCCGAGCAGGCCCAAGACCACGGACCAGGACCACGGACCGGGCGAGCGGGGCCACGGGGCGAGGGGCCGGCGGCGGGGACCGTCTGACGGGAAGCGAGCAGCGAGCATAAACACGTGTGCTCGCGTCGGCTTCCTAGCCCATTGTTTTGTTTTGTTTTGTGCTTTTTATTGGTATTCTTATGCATGTTGTTTCCCATGATTTGTTCTATTTATGCCGTCGTTTTGATTAATATTTATCGATTGAGACTTATTTGGTTTGTTTCAATATTTTGTAGAAAAAGGGCATTAAATAGGATGAAATGGATCTGCTAAGACTATCATATATTAAAGAGCATCTCGATAGGGTCCGTGAACATAAGCAGATCGCAATTCGGAGTTCGGACGAGGAGTATGGATCATTTCTTCAAAGTCGCGCGTGGGCTTGGCGCGCCGCTCACCTGCCGGCCTTGGTACCTTCGCGCAGCGTTCGAGCGCGGCGCCCGGCACGTGCAGAATGCGGTTCACCCATGTGCCACGCGCCATCTTCTCTTGAGCACCCTCTCCGGCTCTTTAGCGCCTCCACTCTTGGCGCCTCTCCTCTCTCATTCTATGCATCCACCCGTGCGTTCGACTTCTCGGTAGCGCTTTCGGCCGCGCCGCGTCGCACGCCTAGCACCCAGTGCCCGCTCACATCCGTACCTCGTCTGCTCAACGCCAGCTGAACCTCGTGCACCCGCTCACTCCCTGCACGCACTCTTATCTTAAAGCCGGCGTTCACTTCTGAGTCAGAAGCACCCGATAAGCGAGCGCTCGTTTCTAGCCAGCGCTCACTTTGAAACAGAAGCTCTCCATCAGCGAGCTCTCGTCCCCAACCGATGCTCACTTTAAAACAGAAGAATCCACACCGCGCTCGCTCAACGTGCAACCGACGCTCACTCACTTTACATGTATAAGCGCCTGCGAGTTAAAAACCACAGGTTCATTTTCACGACCTCGTTTTCTTGATTTCATTAAGGAGCTTCGACTATATGAGACAACATATTAGAGTTTTATTTCTTGCTTTTCATTCATTTCGATTTATGCTTTCGATTAATGCTTGGATTATTTCTTGCTTTTCATTCCTTTGTGATTTCTGAAGAATTCGAACACACAATATATGTTGGATTATTGATTTTCTTATTAATTCTATTTCTCCTGGCATTCTATAAATTATGTTCTATGCAGTCTGATATTGGAATTTAGTATTATGTAGAATCCTTTTCCATCGTCTTTTATTGATTTCCGTTAGATGAATTTAATTTAGTTTTGTTCTACGTTTTTTGCTTCATGCATTCGTGATTTCTTTAGGTCTCAACTAGGGATTGACAATCCCCAGCTAGGATTGCTTTTATTTATATTTACTTTTATTATTTCAATTCCGTTGTTCTAACTAGGGATTGGCAATTCTAGTTAAATTGCTTTTACTTATATTTACTTTTCCGCATTTCAATTTTCGTTTGTTCCCAAACCTCCTTTGGTATTAGAGTGTTTAGAATTAACCGTTTTTATGTGAGACATGAACAATAAGCCCTGTTAAGTTTTCCTTGAGATACGACTTGGGTTAACTTTCCCTCTACGATTACTTCATTCGATTATGAGTCAATTAAGAGAGTACTTTTAGTTGAAACAAATTTTGGCCCATCACTTGTGCACATAATTATACTAAGTGTTCAATGAACCACTTATATAGACAATTAATGAATGTACATTAATCAATGTGGGATAAGGATTAATTAATCCATGCTTATCCCCTTAAGCACATATCTCTATGTTTAAGTGACCAACTTTGATCCACTATTTCTCACTCACCGAAAATCGGATTTGAGAATGTGAATACACCACGATCATCTACTCGAAACGTAGATCGATTACGTCACTCAAAATCTTGATCAAAGTAGCTTCCTGAGAACTTGACCACATATATAATAATATATATATTAATTGTTTATTTCCAAAATTTCTTTACATGTCTATAATGTGAATATGTGGTTGTTTGTTATAAAAGCATGCTTAGGAAGGAGAAGGTTATGGGAAATCCAATTCTGGAAATTCCAAAGAAATCCAACAAGATTTGCTATACACAAACTCGACCTAAAAACTGTCTGTTTTCAGGTTGGTTACTTTGAAGCTTCATATCTTCCAAACCATAACCCTTCTTGAACTGATTCTTGATGGTGCTTGTGATAGATCTTTTGATGTTTCCAAAATGAGTTTCCATGTGCCCATTTGAGGGTTGAACTGATATTTGCAACTCCTCAAATGGAAGGCTCAACTAGAAATTTTGAAAATTTTCGGTGTTGACCACTTTGTTGGTCTCTATCTTGTTTTCTGATGTTTGAGGTACCATTTCATTGAGTTTGATCTTAACCATGTCTACTTGAAATGTCGACAATCTACCTCTGAACTTTCAGATAATCTAACAAGCCTTTCTATGTTATTGATCACTCCAAATTTGCTAAGTCAAGAACTTTCACTTTCAAGATACCAAATTTAGGAAGTCATATCTCTTGATCCATGAACTTCCCTAAATCCTTTCTTGTTGGTGTGTTAGAACATATGTCGAGGTTTGTGAAATGGGTTCACTTGAGTCCCGGAGAGGTCTGAGTCATAAAATATGAGTTCGCGAAGTTGGTCAACTAAGCATTGACTTCTCGAAATTCTTTCCTTCTTGAAATTTGGGCAAGTGTCGAAATTTTTTATCTTGTGCTAAAAAATGTGTTTTCCATTTACGTGATATTACTTATTTAATTGCATGCATACCATGTCACGATTTTGTTAAGATACCAAGATGTTGCATGGTAAATCAACAAAACATGGTTTCGTAAAATGCATGATTTTATTAAAGTTAGACATGTGATGTGTTTTTATCGACAGAAAAATTGGCTCTAAAACCCCATGAAAAATTTAACTCCGAATTTAAAACTCGAAATAGGTGGGACTAGGATAATTAGTTTTTGCGGTTGGACCATTATCTTTTACACGTTTAGTTAAAGGCTAGATTTGTCTTGTCGGACATGTCCGCGAAAGTGGATCATCTCGTCAATTCCACCTTTGTTATTTAAGATAAATTAGTTAGGTATGTTTTACTGGTAGTTTGGATTAATGAACCCAAACTTGTTTTATGGTAATATTGTAAATGCATGCAAAATATTTGTGTTCATATTCTTACCTGGTGGGTCACTAACCCCTATGCCACCCATTCAAGTGGGCCGAACACACAATATATGTTGGATTATTGTTTTTCTTATTAATTCTATTTCTCCTGGCATTCTATAAATTATGTTCTATGCAGTTTGATATTGGAATTTAGTATTAAGTTGAATCCTTTTCCATCGTCTTTTATTGATTTCCGTTAGATGAATTTAATTTAGTTTTGTTCTACGTTTTTAGCTTCCTGCATTCGTGATTACTTTAGGTCTCAACTAGGGATTGACAACCCCCAGCTAGGATTGCTTTTATTTATATTTACTTTTCAGTATTTCAATTCTCGTTGTTCTAACTAGGGATTGACAACTCCTAGTTAAATTGCTTTTACTTATATTTACTTTTCCGCATTTCAATTTCCGTTTGTTCCAAAACCTCCGTTGGTATTAGAGTGTTTAGAATTTTCGGTTTTTATGTGCGACATGAACAATAAGCCCTGTTAAGTTTTCCTTGAGAGACGACTTGGGTTAACTTTTTCTCTACGATTACCTCATTCGATTATGAGTCAATTAAGATAGTACTTTTAGTTGAAACAAATTTTGGCCCATCACTTGTGCACATAATTATACTAAGTGTTCAATGAACCACTTATATAGATAATTAATGAATGTACATTAATCAATGTGGGATAATGATTAATTAATACATGCTTATCCTTAAGCACATAACTACATGTTTAAGTGACCAACTTTGATCCACTATTTATCACTCACGAAAATCGAATTTGAGAATGTGAATACACCACGATCATCTACTCGAAGCGGATCGATGCTATGCCGTTTAATTTCATAAAATTAAATGTTCGTCCTCAAAATCTTGGTCAAAGTAGCTTCGACATCTTGATCACATATATAATATATATATATATATATATATATATATATATATATATATATGTCGTTGATTTCAACATTTCTTTACATGTCTATAATGTGAATATGTCGTTGTTTTTATAAAAGCATGCTTAGGAAGGAGAAGCTTATGGAAATCAATTAAAATTGAAAAGAAATCGACAAGATTTGCTATACACAAACTCGACCTAAAACACATTTGTTTCGGGTTGGTTGCTTTGAAGCTTCATATCTTCCAAACCATAACCCTTCTTGAGCGATTCTTGATGGTGCTTGTGATAGATCTTTTGATGTTTCCAAAATGAGTTACCATGTGCCCATCGAGGTTGAGCGATATTTGCAACTCCTCGAATGGAAGGCTCAACTAGAAATTTTGAAAATTTTCGGTGTTGACCACTTTGTTGGTCTCTATCTTGTTTTCTGACTGTTTGAGGTACCATTTCATTGAGTTTGATCCTAACCATGTCTACTTGAAATGTCGACAATCTACCTCTGAACTTTTAGATAATCTAACAAGCCTTTCTATGTTATTGATCACTCCAATTTTGTAAGTCGAGAACTTTCACTTTCAAGATACCAAATTTAGGAAGTTATATCTCTTGACCATGAACTTCCTAAATCCTTTCTTGTTGGTGTGTTAGTACATATGTCGAGGTTTGTGAAATGGGTTCACTTGAGTCGATGAAGTGCAGTCATAAAATATGAGTTCGCGAAGTTGATCAATTGAGCATTGACTTCTGGAAATTCTTTCCTACTTGAAATTTGGGCAAGTGTTGAAAAATTCTATATTGTGCTAAAAAATGTGTTTTCCACTTACGTGATATTACTTGTTTAATTGCATGCATACCATGTCACGATTTTGTTAAGATACCGAGATGTTGCATGGTAAATCAACATAACATGGTTTCGTGAAATGCATGATTTTATTAAAGTTAGACATCGGGGTGCATTTTATCTTTTTAAAAAGAAAATCAATTTTTAAATGTGATGTCTTTTTATCAACAGACCAGTGATTGGGGTCGCTACCTCCCCCATTGTTCTTGGACCCGCAGCCCGTGACTATGAGCTTACGCCGAATCATTTCTCGCTCATGCCTACTTTTCATGGGCTTGCTTGTGAGGATGCTTTGGGATTTATCTAGGAATTTTGTTCGGTGTTGCAGTCCTTCCCGCTGAGAGGACTAAATGAAGACCGACTTAAGATCTTGTTGTTTCTCGTATACCACGAAGGATAGGGCAAAGTCTTGGTTTACAGCCTTTCATGACTCTGCGAATGGAATGTTGTGGTAGATAAGTTTATGACCAAATACTACCCAAATAAGAAGAGTGCAGGTTGAGGTCACGGATCATGACCTTTAATCGAGATGACAGACGAGCCATTCCATGAAGCTAGGGAGCAGTTCGAGGACTTATTGTAAGTTCCCTCGCGTACCTTGCGGATGAGATTCTTTATCAATTCTTCTATAACGGGTTGACTCGAGTTTTGATACATGGTGGACAATCTTTGCGGTGGAGATATTGGTTCTCGAGCGGCGGTAGATATTCTTGAGATTTTTGAGGCTATGGCTGCTACTTCCACGGATCGATCGGTGGAAGAGCAAGCACATGCCGTCACCACTTCTTTTGACATGAATAAGCAAGTGGTTGAGCTAATGAGGGAGGTGCGAGCTTAAGATGAGGAAGCTGATTCACTGACACAACCTGAGAATTCATGGAACCTTGTGGAATCTGCAATGAACTAGGCATAATGTTGATCGTGCCCCAAAATGGGAGAGCATAACCCGAGCGGCGAAGCTTATGCTATCAGATGATTCAACCTCGGCAGATTCGAGCTGTCAACAACAATTTAACATGGGATGGAGGAATCGAGAATCAAGGCGAGTTCAAACGAATCGCCATATCAAAGACCTCTACAGGCGGTTTCGGACGAGCACGTCCTCGGACAGCAGTTCCCACAACATCAATTCCCACAACAACAACATTATCGTGAGCACCTCCCACCACCTCAAGGCCATCTTGGGGATCGTTCATCAAGATTGGATGCTCAAGACTCCACAATTAGCGTTTAGAGGCCTTGAATGGGACATATTGCTAGCAAGCTTAATGAGTTGTTGCGGCAAGTGCGGTGGGAAAACTTCGATCGACCCATCAAGCTCATGCGGTCCTTTGTTCTAAGGAGTAATCGGTTGTTGAGGATAAGGAGAGTGATATCGAACAGCGGTTGCGATCACGGAGGTGAAAATAAGAAAGAGGCGGGTTCGGGCGCATAGGCGGCAAATCCTTACATTCGCCGATACCGCTTCCTACATCGATTGAAGAGCGAAGCGGGACCAACAATTGATGAGATCTACAAGCTCTGTCCAGGTGAATGTGAATTTGCCTCATTTGGGCGTCATCGAAATGTTCGGCCTCGTCGAGTTTTTGAGCTAGCCTTAAAGAAAGAAGGTTTGGAGAGTGCGAGAAAGTCGTGGTCTCGAGCGATATTTTCATCCTACAACACGATTGCCTCTCAAGCTCCGGGATCGGTAGTTTATTATTAAGATTGCTTTGGGTAATGGGAAGGAAGCTTACGGCATGCTTGATTTGGGGTGGGATTAATCTTATGCCTTATTGATGTTGACGATTAGGATTAGGTGAACTTAAACCCACTCGGATGTGTCTGAGTTAGGCGATAGGTCGTGAGATATCCCAAAGGTATTGTTGAGGATATATTAGTGAAGATGTGTGGGTTGATAGTTCCGTTGATTCGTTGTTTTGGATATGAGGATGTTATGGAAGATGGGGAGGAACACACCTTTGTTATTGGGAGGCCTTTCATGGCCACAACCAACACTAATAGGCGTTAAGAATGGCATAATGAAAATGGCGTACTTGGTGAATCTATGTCTTTCTGCATGCGTGATAGTGTGATTTTTCATACGCTAATTTAATAGATGATCATGCTTCCATAGATACTATTGATTCCTTGGCCGAGAATGTGTTGTTGCAGGATGAGGATGCATGTATTAACAAGGATAAAGTGAAACGAATTCATAATCGGCGGATAGTTCGCAAAGATTTAAAGTCGAGAATGAAAGTTTCACTTCTACAGTCTCGTGTTAAACTTTTCCCGAAAAGCACAATTCAGTTGAATGGTCCTTACATCATAGAGCGTGTTTTCCTACGGACAATTTTGCTTGCGATCCTAACACCAGCGGATCATTCTTGTGAATGGAAGCGGGTGAGGCCTTACTTTGATCGAGGATGATCCGAAAAAGTAGAGAACTTCATGCTTATCGATCCTATCAGTCTCTGACTGGATTACGTCATGCTCACGACGTTAAACTGAGTACTATGTGGGAGTTTACCCACGGATCTTTTGTTTCTTTCTTTCTCTTTTGCTTTTTTCGTTGGTCTCTTTGATCTATCTGTTGTCTCTGTGTTTAGTTTGTTCAGTATTGGGACATTATAAGCAGTGAGGTGAAGCCGTGATACTCTAACTCTGCAGCGCACACTCATATTCCAACCGTCTTTCTACCATCTATTATCAAGGAAGTCTTCTCTTCTTTTGTTATTAATGTTTTGAGCACTGGGGACAGTGCTCGAGTTTAGTGTGGGGGAGAGAATATTTGATTTTATGTTGTGTCGTGTCTTTTTGCATGATTAGTGATGTGAGTTGGTGATAATTTTTTAACTCTTGGACTCAAGTTTTTTTCTATGCGAATAAGTCAGGATTTTGATTTGTGCAACTGAACTCTGTGGTATTGGTCAAACCTTGATGTAATTCTATTTCTCTTGTTGATGTGTGATTGAAGTGCAATGTGAATTGACGAGATTGTGTGGATTGATCTTAAATTGGGGGTTATTGACGTGATTTATCCGACTAATGTTAGGAGTAGTGTTAACAGTATGGTTATCTATATACTTATTTCATTAAATAAATTAAAAAAAGAAAAGAAGAAGAAGGATAATGAAAACTCCAATAAATTATTGAGATTGTTGAAATGGAGGATAAGATTCTACCCCTCTTTATCGTAAATTGAGAAATGGGCATGGGAAACCATGATAGGAGACTCGAGTTCATCGAGTTCACCTTTGAACATTGTTCTAAAATCATTAATACTTTCTTTGTGTTCTCAAAAGAAACTTTTTGCTAAAGGTGACCGCTTTAGTTAATTTACTCATAGCGAAGAGTTGGGTCTGAGCAAAAAATCACTTCTTGTTTATTTGACATCCCTCAAAATATTAGATTTGTTTCACGTTAGCTTTGAATATGTATTCACCAAGTTTGAGGGAAAACAAAAAGGGTTTGATTGATTGGATTAAGAGTGAAGTTGCATGAGTTATTTTTCTATTCTTATTAGTATAGACTTTACTTGAGGACAAGCAAATGGATAAGTGTGGGGGAGTTATTTGGTTTTGTTTTGTTCTTTTTATTGGTATTCTTATGCATGTTTTTCCCAATTTGTTCTATTTATGTAAATCGTTTTGATTAGTATTTATTGATTCAAATTTATTTGATTTGTTTTAATATTTTGTAGAAAAAAGTATTAAATAGGATGAAATGGATCTACTAAGAGCTATCATATATAAAAACATTTCGATAGAAATGCATAGGCATAAGCGGATGCAATTCGGAGTTCGGACGAGGAGAGCGGATCATTTCTTCATCGCCGCTCGCGTGCCGATCTTGATACCTTGCGCGCGTTCGGGCGTAGCGCCGGCTCATTGCGAGCGGTTCACCCGTGCCACGGCGTCATCTCCTCTTGGCCCTCTCCTCTTGGCGCCCTCTCCTCTCATTCCTATGCATCCACCGCGCGCTCAACACGCCCGCGTCGCCGCTAGCGCCGATGCCGCTCACGTCCGTACATCGTCGCGCGCGCCGCTGAACCTCGTGCACCGCTCACTCCACCGCCTCCTATCTTCAAGCCGGCATTCACTTGAGTCGAAGCACCCGATAAGCGGCTCGTTTCTAGCCGGCTCGCTTTGAAGAAGCTCTCCATCGGCGCTCGTCCCCACCGATGCTCGCTTTAAAGCGAAGACTCCACGCGCTAGCTCAGCGTGCAACCGGCTCACTCACTTTACATGTATAGCGCGCGCGCGAGTTAAAAACCACAGTTCATTTTTCGACCTCGTTTTCTTTAGTTTCATTACAGGACTTACGGTATATGAGAGACAACATATTAGAGTTTTATTTCTTGCTTTTCATTCATTTCGATTTATGCTTTCGATTAATGCTTGGATTATTTCTTGCTTTTCATTCCTTTGTGATTTCTGAAGAATTCGAACACACAATATATGTTGGATTATTGAATTTCTTATTAATTCTATTTCTCCTTGCATTCTATAAATTATGTTCTATGCAGTCTGATATTGGAATTTTGTATTATGTAGAATCCTTTTCCATCGTCTTTTATTGATTTCCGTTAGATGAATTTAATTTAGTTTTGTTCTACGTTTTTAGCTTCCTGCATTCGTGATTTCTTTACGTCTCAACTAGGGATTGACAACCCCCAGCTAGGATTGCTTTTATTTATATTTACTTTTTCGTATTTCAATTCCCGTTGTTCTAACTAGGGATTGACAATTCCTAGTTAAATTGCTTTTACTTATATTTACTTTTCCGCATTTCAATTTTTGTTTGTTGCCAAACCTCCTTTGGTATTAGAGTGTTTAGAATTAACCGTTTTTATCTGCGACATGAACAATAAGCCCTGTTAAGTTTTCCTTGAGATACGACTTGGGTTAACTTTCCCTCTACGATTACCTCATTCGATTATAAGTCGATTAAGAGTACTTTTAGTTGAAACAAATTTTGGCCCATCACTGTGCACATAATTATACTAAGTGTTCAATGAACCACTTATATAGACAATTAATGAATGTACATTAATCAATGTGGGATAAGGATTAATTAATCCATGCTTATCCCTTAAGCACATAACTCATGTTTAAGTGACCAACTTTGATCCACTATTTCTCACTCACGAAAATCGGTTTGAGAATGTGAATACACCACGATCATCTACTCGAAGCGTAGATCGATTCGTCGTTCAAAATCTTGGTCAAAGTAACTTCGAGAACTTGACCACATATATAATAATATATATATATTAATTTGTTGATTTCAACATTTCTTTACATGTCTATAATGTGAATATGTGGTTGTGTGTTATAAAAGCATGCTCGGGAAGGAGAAGCTTATGGAAATCAATTGCAAATTCGAAAGAAATCGACAAGATTTGCTATACACAAACTCGACCTAAAAGCATACATTTCGGGTTGGTTACTTTGAACTTCATATCTTCAAACCATAACCATTCTTGAACTTATTCTTGATGGTGCTTGTGATAGATCTTTTGATGTTTCAAAATGAGTTTCCATGTGCCCATTTGAGGTTGAGCGATATTTGCAACTCCTCAAATGGAAGGCTCAACTAGAAATTTTGAAAATTTTCGATGTTGACCACTTTGTTGGTCTCTATCTTGTTTTCTGATGTTTGAGGTACCATTTCATTGAGTTTGATCCTAACCATGTCTACTTGAAATGTCGACAATCTACCTCTGAACTTTCAGATAATCTAACAAGCCTTTCTATGTTATTGATCACTCTAAATTTGCTAAGTCAAGAACTTTCACTTCGAGATACCAAATTTGGAAGTCATATCTTTTGATCCATGAACTTCCTAAATCCTTACTTGTTGGGTGTTAGAACATATGTCGAGGTTTGTGAAATGGGTTCACTTGAGCCGGAGAGTGCGAGTCATAAAATATGAGTTCGCGAAGTTGGTCTACTGAGCATTGACTTCTCGAAATTCTTTCCTACTTGAAATTTGGGCAAGTGTCGAAATTTTTTATCTTGTGCTAAAAAATGTGTTTTCCACTTACATGATATTACTTATTTAATTGCATGCATACCATGTCACGATTTTGTTAAGATACCAAGATGTTGCATGGTAAATCAACATAACATGGTTTCGTGAAATGCATGATTTTATTAAAGTTAGACATGTGATGTGTTTTATCAACATAAAAATTGGCTCTAAAACCCATGAAAATTTTAACTCCGAATTTAAAACTCGAAATAGGTGGGACTAGGATAATTAGTTTTGCGGTTGGACCATTATCTTTTACATGTTTACTTAAAGGCTGAATTTGTCTTGTCGGACATGTCGAGGCGAAAGTGGATCATCTCGTCAATTCCACTATTATTTAAGATAAATAAGTTGGGTATGTTTTACAAGGTAGTTTGGATTAATGAACCCAAACTTGTTTTATGGTAATATTGTAAATGCATGCAAAATATTTGTGTTCATATTCTTACACGGTGGGTCACTAACCCCTATGTAATACCCGATTTATTAAAAGCCCGATTACGATAATAAAAATAGTAAATTAGGGTTTCGTCTCGATGTCGAATTAATAAATTATCGAATAATGATTTGATTATTTTGGAATAATAAATTCCTATGTATTATTCACAAATGAATGTGAATTGAAATACGATTATGTAGCGTATTTCAGCGATATTATTTCAGCGTCGATTGCGTATCGATAATTGAAATTTAGTAATCTTTTCTAAGTGTTTAAGCTTAGAATTAAATTACATTATTATTGGAATAATTTAATAAGGTGATTACAACTTTATTACGACCATTTTGAGATGAGTCGATAATTAACGTTTGAGGCGTTTCAAGCGTTAACGTTTTGAGATGACTTGAGAATCAAGTCTAATGATCGGGAATTATGATATTTAAATTCCTATGATTATTTTATATAATTAGAATATTATTTAGCATTGAATTAATGCTAGAAAATATTGGAATGATATTGTGATTATTTAAGATTCTCGAACCCTAAATCGAAATTAGGATTTTCTACCTATGGATTAATTCCAATAATTTTCCTATGATATAATTTATCATCTAGGATTTATATTATGCTATATATCTACTTATAGCATGAAAATGAATTTTGGGCATTAATTTATTGTAAATGCGAGAGCTTCCTATTGTTTATAACATAGGATTATTTTAAATTTTGATCATCAATTTGTGTTATTTCTTAAGTGTAGTATTAATACACACTTACCAAGTAAAATGTATAGATGAAAAATACACTAGCAATTGGTTTATCTAATAGCGATTATTTTGACATTTTGTACAAAAAATCAATTTTGATTTTATACACTTGAGTGTATAATTTTGGGATAGAGTGTACACATATTATCTACTAAATACAACATTGAAAAATCTGATTTTCTTCCCCTCCTTGTGATGGGCGTAATTGCTCACATGAAACAAGATTTATTATGTCTTCCCAAAATCTTTTTAATAAAGCTTCCATGAGTAAATGCATGTGTAAGGGATATTTTATCTATGACATAATCACTTTGACCTTAATAATTCATTTGTGTCTTGTGAGAGTTGTGAGGGCGAGAGAGATAGAGAGAAACACAAGTGTGTTTTCTTTTATTTTTAATTGCTAAGTATTAATATGTCTTGAAACTTAACACACAAAAACACTTTTCATTCCTTTTCCTCTCCTTTAGTGAGCCTTCTTGAGAAAAACCAAGACATTTCTTCTTTCCTTCCTCAAATAGCTTGAGCTCTATTTATCCTACTGGCCGATCGACTCGATACGAGGTTGAATGTCGAACAAGCTTGATAAAACCTAATTTTTCAATAATCCTACGGTTTAAATTATTATTTTAGCGTGTATTAATTGTGTAATAAATCATGCTAGCATGTTATAAGCTTAGAAATTATGTTACATATGTTAATATGTGCATAGATGATTTATTTCCTTAGCTAAGCAATTTATTTAAATTATTTTTATGATGCTCAAAAAAAAAATTCTAAGTATGATTTAAGGTTGGATTGTTGATCTATAGTGTTGTAGGAATGCATGTTATTAATTTAGAAATTTTGGAATCCATTTGTGTAAAATACCCAATTGCGAAAATGATATAAGATGGTACCTTGTTGTATAATTTTATATGCTTGATATAATAGCATATTGTTGATCTAGGTATTAATTAGGTGATGTAGGAATTTATTAGAATTTTTGGACTTTTGTAGCTAATTTTATCCAAAAGGCCGAGACTTAGAGTCTTGGTTTAATGGTTTATATTGTGTTATTAGATGATATTATGATGTATTAGTGCTATATGGTAGCATATAAGCATAGTGTAAATTTATAGGATTTTATAAAAATTGTTTGGTATTTGAATACCTATGTGGCCGTGAGCTACCTTGATCAATTCTTAGGTGTATTGTTTGATTTTATCAAACTTTAGTTATAATTATGTTATATATTAATATTGGAGCCTTGTGTATAATTATATGAATTTTTGAGAAATTATTGGATTATTTTGGACAAAACAACCGTGAGCCTATATGGTTATTATAGGTGTGTTCCAAATTTTCTATAGTGATATTATACATATTAATGATCATAGTGTAAATTAATACACTATATGAATTTAGAAGAATTTTTGGAACAAGTTTGGAAAATATTGTGAGATAATAGTGAGCTATATCGTGGAAATAAGGAATTTTAATTCCTTTTTAATCAAATAATAATTTATTATATGTCTAAAAATTATATTAGACATAAGTGAAATTTTGAAATTATTAAACCTAGAATATTATGTTTAAGGCGAAGCGTTATATTAAATAACGTTAAAGCATAAAATAATGCTTAAAGTATTAAAATATTAATATTGAAAGAAAATATTAATCAAGTTTATCGATTTACGTGAAAAATCGAAATGAAAAGAAATCGATTGAAAATCGATTTATATTGATTTATTCATTAAAATATGTTTTATTGAAGATTTATCGAAAAGTCGAAAAGGTTGACTTTCGAAATTGACGTCTGAGATCGTTAGATTAAATCGTTAATCGTGAAAAGCGTTATTACTTTTATCGAATATCTCAATTGTGAAAAGATTTCAAATTGAAATCAAATTATTTAATAACGTTATTATCGTTAATTATTTAACCTAAAGGTTAAAATGAGGCGTAGATCATATTCGTCTCTCTTGAAATGCGAAATTATTTTATTGAAATACGCGTTGAAGCGACGTATTAAGATTTATTAAGACTTGAATTATTATATTATTTATCAAAGTTGAATGAACTTTGAAAATCTCGAAAAGTCGTCGAGCGTGCTAAGCGTAAATTTTTGCGTAAAGGTGGGACGTGAAGGCTCACGCGCTTGACAGGAGGAGAACAGCGTGTCGAAATTCGAGTTAAAAGTAAAGGTGGGCTTTACTATACTCAAGCGGTAGAATTTACAAATGATTTATTTATGATGCTTTATTGCAAGCAAATATTTATGAGCGATTTATTTAATTACACCCAAAATGTTTATGTTTTATGTATGTATCGATCCATGATTGTTGATGCATAATGTTGGGTAACTCCACTTTATGACGTGCTTGAATTCGTATTCTTGGAAGTACCCCAAGGATGATGGAGAATTAAGTATCTGTCTTTGAGATGGCACGGATTTTGTGCCTTGATTATTTTGTATTTGTGTCTTTGAAAGGGTGCTCGGCCGATCGCGGCGTCTGTGAGAGGAGGCCTCACTCTCCAGTGCGGGAGTGTGTTGGATGAATTATTGTGGTGGATATGGATCATACATACATGAAAATGTCGGCGGGACAATCTTTATGGAAAATGAAAGAAAATATTTAGTAAGCACAGTATTTCAAATTAAAACCTCGTGTTATTCTTGTGATGGGCGAGTAATTTAAACTTGATAAATTATTTTGGCATGAGCCAGAGTGCAATCTTGTACTCGCCACGCATGTTGTTTTAAATGTGCGGGTTGAGCGGATGATGGATGGAGATGTGTGGGCGGTCGGACCACTTTTGAATACAATATATTAGAAACCTTGAATACACATCGTCATATGTGTATTCACACGTTTTCAGCAATATGAATTAATTTATCTTATGATGTTGATTATTTAAATATTTCGAACATATGAGTTCTTGTATATATATATTGATTAAAGCACCCTTGATTATTATTCCAAGTATTAGCCACTAAATCGTACTTAGGATTTAGGGGCATTACAAAATGGTATCGAGGCGATTCGCTCTTTGAATCAAAACCCATTTCAAAATTAAGTCTAGATTGAGTCACTAGACTTCTAAGAGGTCGACCGACAACGCTCGACACTCCATCACATCAAGCTCAGTAGGAAAAGGTAAATTATTTTCTCATCTTTGAAAAGAAAAATTTGGGATTTATGAATTTGATTGGTGTCGATGGAACATTATCGACAGATGATTGGTATCGATAGAACATTATCGATAAATGATTGGTATCGATAGAACATTATCGTCGAATAATTGGTGTCGATAGAACATTATCGACAAATGAAGTGAGAAAGGTTGTAAATAACCATGATTTATTTGATTGAAATTTTTTAAGAAATCGTATGTTTAAAAGAACTATGTTAAATCATATTTGAAATTTTATTCGCAATTCTCCATATTGTTTTGATTAATGACTATTGTCATCCCAAATGAAGTTATGAAAATTGATAATGAAAGTTGTTGGCTCGCCATAGCGATATGATAATGTCATCACGAATGTATGGACAAATTTTTTTTTTGGATAAAATGTTTGAATTCATGTAAATCGATAGAAATTTATTGATATGAATATTTGAAAATTTTATTTCAAATCCCAAAGATGTTTACGATGATGGGTATGTTATCCCGAAAAGAGCGTGAATTTATTTAAGGCATGATCCCAATTGCGAAGAACATAGGAAGATGAATTATTAGAATTTATTCCATCACGGGAATCTCGAATTGATGAGCGAGAAGAAAATTCAGCTCGAATCGGAAAAGATGTCAGAAAATGAATGTCACTATGCGATAAGTGACACGAGAATGATCCTTTTATTTGGAAGTTCACGCATTCGGAACTCGAAATCATCTATGACTCTTCGTTGAAAGCAGTAAAGATATGATAAAAAAATAAAAATCGTTAGAGTCGATCGAATCTGAACTCACGATCATGCTCGATCGACCTTGAATTCGACTTGACTTGACTGAGCGAGCGTGATTCTGAGCTCGGCTTCGACTTGGCAATGGCGGTGTGACATCCACCTCGCCGATTTATCTTGACCTCGGTCGGATCACCTCCACCTCGGAAAACAACCTCGGCGTCGGCACATGCGCCTTTGGCTTCGATGTCGGCATTATCATATACGACTTCTGCGTCGACATATGCGACCTCGTATTCGACCTCGGCGAATCGACCTCGGCATGTCGACCTCGGTATCGGTATGCACAACCTCGGCGTCGGCATCACCTCGACCTCGACCTTGACAACTAAAATTATAACTTATTGTCTTCAACTTGACTTGATGTCGATCTCTTGACTTCGTCATTTACATCCTCGACCTCGGCATCATGTTCGACCTTGACTTGGCATTTACGGTATGACCTCGGCACCTCGGCATCTCGGTATCTCGGCATAGACCTCGGCCGGGCGAACTGCACTGCGCAGTGATTTTGTTTTGGTCCGTTCTCCTTCGTTGGGACTCCGATTTATGAAAAGTTTTAGCCTCGTGCTCCTATCACAGAGTACTATACTTCTTATGAAGAACCAAAGCCTGATTCCTTCTCTAGAAATTGCGAGAGTCAGTTGATGTTGGTTTATAGTTTAGTAAAGCGGAAATTTTTCGGTCGATTAGAATTTTAGAATGATACTAGAAAGTAGTATTCGATGAGTACAGCGCTATGACACACATAATAACCTTTGATGATAACTTGTAATGTGTTATATAAGGTTTCAAATTCTATTCATTATCAAATTTACGTCATTGAGTTTAACTACATGACTGGTTCAATTAATCACACGAGTTTCTCACTTTTACGAAAAAATTTTCAACCAAAATTTAAAAATGTGTCCTTTTGACCAAACCCTCATGTGGTGAGAGAATATTTGTGATGGGTGCAGCCACCCGTATGACCAAAGAAATCTCGGTGAGTCGTCATTACGGTCTTGGACCTAGACCGTAAATTATTGATTCAAAGAATATATGAATTCGAATCGTAAAATATGTTATCTTGAATCATGAACCCATATCTTTGAAAGTTGACATGATGCAATTTCTTGATCACGGAGACGAATAAGTAAGATAAAGATTAACTTATCTTGTCGCCTAAGTTTTGAATTAGTAAAGTGACAAACATCAAATGCGATGTAGGTTGACTTATTTTGGATAACCTAAAAGTTTCAGATCGGTGAGTGATAGACATTAAGAAGATATGATGTAAATAAGATCTCGATGAGGCGAGATATTTTCCTATGATGCACATGGATGCAATGACCCACGATGGGCTTACGGTTTTGATAACGGTGAAGTTATATCTTCATTATGTATTATGATAATGAAATGTTATGAATGAGATACTCTTTAGCATAGAATGCGAGAGTTGAAGTAAAGGAAGTGCATGATATCCTTGAGATATAATTTCCCTTATTATGACATAACGAGAGATTAAAACTTATCTTTAAGATAGTTGATTGTCCTTAAAACCTCCTTAGCGGGTTGGACATGTTTAAAGAATGGAGATGCACAATATTCTTTTCAAAGGATATATATATGTAAAGAAATGATAGCATCTCGGATAACGAATATCTCGTTTTATACCTCGATCGATGAGATTATGCTTGGCGTGTCGATTCCAAGTAATTGAGACTTGGTTAAACCGATGATAATGAGATTGAGGAATCGTAATCATTGAGATATGTGAGCGGCTAGGATAGCCCTAGCATGTAAATCAGTATGGAAAAATTATCTCGAAATGAAGACATGGTGATGAAATGCTTGGAATTTAGGTTATGGTACACAAATGTACTACCTTACCAAGCTATATGACAATAATAACGGTTCTAGTCACGAGGTAGGAACAGAAATATATTGAGTAATATTACTACGACACCATGCTCGAAAAGGGACAAAAGTCAAAATAATTGAAGAAATTATGAGCTATACAATTATGAGATAGCCACAATATGAGATAAGTTTCGTGATATTATGACTTGATAAGTAAAGTAATTCCTTTGAGTAAAGCGAGTAAAAAGCAGTTCATTATTTGAAATGGATCTTAGTACTCTAAATTGTTTTGACACAAAACAACTTGTTTTGCGTGTCTTAGAAATTAACAACCGCGATAGCTTCTTTAGACTTTTGCAAAAATGTTTTCGAAAGCAGAATGAAAAGATTCACACGGAAGAATCTTAAAGTGAATCTAATTGTAAATCTTACCCTCATACTTTTGTGACGATCAATAAAGTGAGATATTAAGTATCTCGACATGGGAATGAAGCGTTCATGAATGTCGAAAATGGTAAGGATATTTGGCGTCGAGATAAAAGTATAATCGTCCTAGCGGACAAAGTTTTGATCCTATGCAAAATTGCATAATGAATCAATAAAGATTAAGAAGAAATGGCGTATATCACGAAGGATACTACAACGATAGCACTAAATGCCGGTCTGAAACTTTCTCGGAAAGAGTTTAAAGTAAGGATATATGAGAGATATATTCCTAAGATTGATAGAGTGAAAAGGAGAATTTAATCATTCATCTTGGATCGAAATGAATGATAGTTAATAGAACATCACGATCTCTACAATGAGATCAAGATATCAAGATATTAATATCGAGGATAGGTCGATATAAACCTAACCACAGAATCTTATTGATAAATGCGTAATAGTCTTGACGACGAGAATGATATGACTAACGAAATAACGAAGGCCATAGCGAAACATAATGTCCCAGGAAAAGACAATGATGTATGAAATATATGTTTAATTGAGCAGACGAGAACACCGTAGACCGAGCCTATTTTAGCACGGCAGGAATGACAATCGGGAAGGCACGATATATATGAGAAAATTTTCTCAAAATACCTATAATTTTACATTCGATATAGGTGCTTCGTTTTCTAACATCGCACAAGTATGCGTAGAAGCGATAGAACCCGATTCGGGGTAAACAAATCGAAATGAAAATCTCTTCACCTATCACGAAATTATGGCTATCGCGGTGTTGCTCGAGTTTAGAATTGGACCTCGATCGCTAAGGTTCTAACAAATGAGTTAGATCATAATATCTATATGGAGCGTAGATATAATTCAAAGCAGTTTCAAAATGGATGTCGCTCACGTGACTAGAAGCACGGGCATAGCCTCTCCGTTGAAATTCTATACAGCAGGATTTTGGATCCTCAATTGCTTTAATTTAAGGATGGCTCACTAGAACTATCTTCTGGATGGTAAGAAAAGTCGATGAGTAAAGGTTAACCCAAGGCTACAAGTATAAAGCTCACACGAAGTATCGACTCTTTTATTGTAAGCGGGCATGGCTTAGGAAAGTTTTGGAGGAATTTCTACACCTATGGATGAATGCTCGTAACTATGGAGAGATGGATGAGGATGACATCCAATAACTTATCCATCGTTTGCCAGCAGAATGGCGAGGATCTTGAAAAGTATCGAGATAATATCTTCTCTAAGTGGAAAATTCGAGACTTGGGCGGACTTATCGGGATTTTGTCAGAGGCTCAAGTATACATATGATGCATATGGAGCGGCACCCACAAGTACTTGTCTGGTCCACGGCAAGTTACAGCGGGCATAAAGGCAGTAGTACCTTGATGTTCCAAATGCCGCCCGTCTGTGCGTCTATTATACGAGAAAGAGGCGAGGTGACAAAAGTACAGATCTTATCGCCCTCGAAAATTAGAGGAATTACCGTTATCAAATCGACCTTACTTTCGATAAAGTAACACACATACGGAATCGGAGAAGTAATAGGGAGCAATGTGACCACAGGCTTTTGAAAAGAAAGATCGTCGGAATATGAGGTAAGCGTGCACGGAAATGGCGGTTTCTAAGCGAAAGATGCGATTCCGACGAAGGCAACTCGAGACACGAGTCTATGATAATGAGAGACTCATATGAAAATGGTGGCTTATGTGTAAATGGTATTTGATGTCTGAAAGTAAAATTATTCGAATAAGATATGGTTACTATAAGATTATAGTCGTACCCGATCGGACGACTAGTACACCGACCTATTCATGACCTCAAAAATCAGTGTTCCATATGTACTTAGAAAATTTTGTCTAAATCTTTATGAGCGATGTTCTTATCCATATGAAGGACGAGAAAGAACCTAGAGAACATCGAAGGGCGTATTGCGGACTTTTAGAGTCGAGCAAAATTTTGCAGTTTAATATATGAATTTCGACAAGAAGGAAAATTCCTTAGACACATGATGTCTTCGAAGAATCAAATTTACATGGACAAATGAATGTGAGGCCACTTATTAAAGTGAGAAAGATAATAATTGAGCACCGCGATGACTTGAACCTCATAAATAAATTACCCGACTTATGACTTGAAATAGCGACAATGGTATAAGTACGAGGTTTTGGAGACATTTCCTATATGGAATAAGTTGTGAGATCTTCACAAACCATAAAAGTTGAATTATTTCTTGACGAGAGACTTAAAAATGAGATAGAAAAGATGGCTAGAATCGAAAAAGATTCCAATTGTGATATAAACTATCTATATAAGAGTGAAGGGTTTAAAGAGGCGCGACAATGTCATATTGTCTAAGGAAAGGTTATATATATATTTCAAGCAATGATAAGCTTAGAAATGAAATCATGAATGAAGCTCATGATATTCCTCATACCGCCCCAAGCTGACATTAAAGTATATTATGATTTCTGAGAAAAAATTAGATAGTAAAGAATGAAATGAGCTATAACCTCGTTGTGAGCATTGTCTCGATTATAAGAGGTGAAGGCATTGTATCAATGACCTTATAAGAGGTTATAATCTCTAATGAGATAAAAATGAGGATGAAATGACATATGATGGATTTTATGGCGGGTTTGCCAAAGTCACAAAAAATAACACTACTATATGGGTAGTAGTGGTTTGACTACATAAAATGCTCGTCTCTCTATTCGGATGACTCGGAGATCGATAATTATCTCGATCGTACATAAGGAAGATCGTATCTTTGCAGGGGTCCCGATACCTATCACTTTAGATAGAGATTCCAAGTTACCCTAGATTTTGAGCTAGCTACTTAAAAGGGAGTTATGCGATATTGAACCTTATCGTAGATGTCACTCACGTCTGAGATGGGCGATAAAAGGGCGATATGAATATTTAAAGATACAATGAGAACATTCATGTTAAATCGAGGTGCAGTGGGAACATGTTTTACCACTTATTAAGTTTACGTCGACTATAAGCGTCGACAACGATTGACATAGTCACATGATGGCATTATATGGAAGAAATATGACCACCACTTTATTGTAATAAAGTAGGTGATAGAAGGTATAAGGTCTTGGCGTCGTAAATGAAATGATCTGAGATATTTGCCAAATAAAGCAAGGCGAGAGAAGCTCGATCTGAGACCAAGTCTTATCTTTGATGCAGCGTAATCGAACCGCATTTTAAATGCGAAAATGAAGTTCCTGAGATTTCTCCATCGAGGAAATTATAAAGTTCAAAGTACATGGAATGTTGAGATCGAGATTTATAGGACCTTACGAGGATCCTAGAAATAATAGGCCCGATAGCCTACAGATTAGTACTTCCACAAAATTTGGGGAATGTACAAAATGTTTTCACGTGTCGCTAAAGATATATGAATATGACCCAAATCACGTAATTCGTTATATGGCGTGATCTTTAACTCAAAGATGAGTTGTGATAAACATCTCGACTATTTGATCGTATGATTGATGATTGAGGATTAAATTGGGTCTTTGATGAAAGTCGATGGAGAAACCATGGACAAAAGGAAATCACGTGGAAATTTATGATGTTATGGTGCTAAGATGCCCGTACTTTTGATGTATGTAAATTTGGGACGAAATTTCTTTAAGGGGTGGAATGTAATACCCGATTTATTAAAAACTTCAATTACGATAATAAAATCGTAAATTAGGGTTTCGTCTCGATAATCGAATTAATAAATTATCGAATAATGATTTCGATTATTTTGGAATAATAAATTCCTATGTATTATTCACAAATGAATGTGAATTGAGAAATACAATTATGTAACGTATTTCAACAGTATTATTTCAACGTCGATTGCGTATCGATAATTGAAATTTCGTAATCTTTTCTAAGTGTTTAAGCTTAGAATTAAATTACATTATTATTGGAATAATTTAATAAGGTGATTACAACTTTATTACGACCATTTTGAGATGAGTCGATAATTAACGTTTTGAGGCGTTTCAAGCGTTAACGTTTTGAGATGACTTGAGAATCAAGTCTAATGATCGAGAATTATGATATTTAAATTCCTATGATTATTTTATATAATTAGAATATTATTTAGCATTGAATTAATGCTAGAAAATATTGGAATGATATTGTGATTATTTAAGATTCTCGAAACCCTAAATCGAAATTAGGATTTTCTACCTATGGATTAATTCCAATAATTTTTCCTATGATATAATTTATCATCTAGGATTTATATTATGCTATATATCTACTTATAGCATGAAAATGAATTTTGGGCATTAATTTATTGTAAATGCCGAAACTTCCTATTGTTTTAACATAGGATTATTTTAAATTTTGATCATCAATTTGTGTTATTTCTTAAGTGTAGTATTAATACACTTACCAAGTAAAATGTATAGATGAAAAATACACTAGCAATTGGTTTATCTAATAGCGATTATTTTGACATTTTGTACAAAAAATCAATTTTGATTTTATACACTTGAGTGTATAATCTTGGGATAAGTGTACACATATTATCTACTAAATACAACATTGAAAAATCTGATTTTCTTCCCTCCTTTGTGATGGGCCAATGTGCTCACATGAAACAAGATTTATTATGTCTTTAAAATCTTTTAATAAAGCTTCATGAGTAAATCATGTGTAAGGGATATTTTATCTATGACATAATCACTTTGACCTTAATAATTCATTTGTGTCTTGTGAGAGTTGTGAGGGGCCGAGAGATAGAGAGAGCACAAGTGTGTTTCTTTTATTTTTAATTGCTAAGTATTAATATGTCTTGAAACTTAACACACAAAACACTTTTCACTCCTTTTCCTCTCACTTTGCCGTGAGCCTTCTTGAGAAAAACCAAGACATTTTCTTCTTTCCTTCCTCAAATAGCTTGAGCTCTATTTATCCTACAACCGATCGACTCAGAATACTGAGGTTAGATATCGAACAAGCTTGATAAAACCTAATTTTCAATAATCATACGGTTTAAATTATTATTTTTAGCGTGTATTAATTGTGTAATAAATCATGCTAGCATGTTATAAGCTTAGAAATTATATTACATATGTTAATATGTGCATATATGATTTATTTCATTAGCTAAGCAATTTATTTAAATTATTTTATGATGCTCAAAAAAATAATTCTAAGTATGATTTAAGGTTGGATTGTTGATCTATAGTGTTGTAGGAATGCATGTTATTAATTTAGAAATTTTGGAATCCATTTGTGTAAAATACCCAATTGCCGAAAGTGATATAAGATGGTACCTTGTTGTATAATTTTTATATGCTTGATATAATAGCATATTGTTGATCTAGGGTATTAATTAGGTGATGTAGGAATTTATTAGAATTTTTGGACTTTTGTAGCTAATTTTATCCAAAAAGGCCGAGACTTAGAGTGCTTGGTTTAATGGTTTATATTGTGTTATTAGATGATATTATGATGTATTAGTGCTATATGGTAGCATATAAGCATAGTGTAAATTTATAGGATTTTATAAAAATTGTTTGGTATTTGAATACCTATGTAGCCGTGAGCTACCTTGATCAATTCTTAGGTGTATTGTTTAATTTTATCAAACTTTAGTTATAATTATGTTATATATTAATATTGGAGCCTTGTGTATAATTATATGAATTTTTGAGAAATTATTGGATTATTTTGGACAAAACAACCGTGAGCCTATATGGTTATTATAGGTGTGTTCAAATTTTCTATAGTGATATTATACATATTAATGATCATAGTGTAAATTAATACACTATATGAATTTAGAAGAATTTTTGGAACAAGTTTGGAAAATATTGTTGAGATAATAGTGAGCTATATCGTGGAAATAAGAATTTTAATTCCTTTTAATCAAATATAATAATTTATTATATGTCTAAAAATTATATTAGACATAAGTGAAATTTTGAAATTATTAAACCTAGAATATTATGTTTAAGGCGAAGCGTTATATTAAATAACGTTAAAAGCATAAAATAATGCTTAAAGTATTAAAATATTAATATTGAAAGAAAATATTAATCAAGTTTATCGATTTCGTGAAAATCGAAATGAAAAGAAATCGATTGAATCGATTTATATTGATTTATTCATTAAAATATGTTTTATTGAAGATTTATCGAAAAGTCGAAAGGTTGACTTTGAAATTGACGTCTGAGATCGTTAGATTAAATCGTTAATACGTGAAAAGCGTGTTACTTTTATCGAATATCTCAATTGTGAGAAAAGATTTCAAAATTGAAATCAAATTATTTAATAACGTTATTATCGTTAATTATTTAACCTAAAGGTTAAAATGAGGCGTAGATCATATTACGTCTCTCTTGAAGTACGAAATTATTTTATTGAAATACGGCGTTGAAGCGACGTATTAAGATTTATTAAGACTTGATTATTATATTATTTATCAAAGTTGAATGAACTTTGAAAATCTCGAAAAGCGTCTTGACGTGCTAAGCGTAAATTTTTGCGTAAAGGTGGGACGTGAAGGCTACGCACGCAACGAGAGGAGAACTGCAGTGTCGAAATTGAAGTTCAAAAGTAAAGGTGGGCTTTACTATACTCAAGCTGGTAGAATTTACCAAATGATTTATTTATGATGCTTTATTATGACAAATATTTATGAGTGATTTATTTAATTACACCCAAAATGTTTATGTTTTATGTATGTATCGATCCATGATTGTTGATGCATAATGTTGGGTAACTCAACTTTATGACATGCTTGAATTAGTATTCTTGAAAGTACCCCAAGGATGATGGAGAATTAAGTATCTGTCTTGAGATGGCACGGATTTTGTGCTTGATTATTTTGTATTTGTGTCTTTGAAAGGGTGCTCGGCGGTCGCGGCGTCTGTGAGGAGGCCTCACTCTCAGTGAGGAGTGTGTTGGATGAATTATTGTGGTGGATATGGATCATACATACATGGAAAATGTCGGCGAGCGAATCTTTATGGAAAATGAAAGAAAATATTTAGTAAGCACGAGTATTTCAAATTAAAACCTCGTGTGTTCTTGTGATGAAGGCGATAATTTAAACTTGATAAATTATTTTGGCATGAGCCATGAGTGCAATCTTGTACTCGACCTGCATGTTGTTTTAAATGTGCGGTTGAGCGGATGATGGATGGAGATGTGTCGGGCGGTCGGAACCCTTTTTGAATATAATATATTAGAAACCTTGAATACACATCGTCATATATGTATTCATACGTTTTCGCTGCAGCGGTGAATTAATTTATCTTATGATGTTGATTAGTTAAATATTTCGAACATACTTGTATATATATATTGATTAAAGCCATTCAGTGGGCCGAAAATATATATTGATTAAAGCCTATATGGTGGGTTAGTAACCCCAACTCCACCCAGTTGGTTGGACCGACATATAGCTCTGATCGGGATCGCCTTCCGTCGGGAATGATCGGGCCTTGTTTCCTATGAGGGCAAGATTTTGTATTCCAAAAATCTATTTACAAGTGTGGTTCATTCGGGTCCCTTATACATCGTAAATAGTTGTTGACCATTGAAAGTAAGTCCCTTGGATCAAGGTAAGATAGGTAGCATTGAACCAAGAAAATTTATTGCACGTCCTGAGGAGCTTCGACTCGAAATGGAAAATATTGTAGCATATATGTAATACCCCAAATACCTTATAATAAGAAATTCAAGTATAATGATGGGTTGTTTAAGAATTAAGGATGAGTCCATTCGCACTCCATACGAATCTATGTAATTACTACCAAAAGAATATATATTTTCTAGTAAACTAGAAAATATATGCATTATATATTTATGCATTTATATAGGTAATATATGTGCATGAAATAGTACATGAAAAGTGTACCTACAATTATGTATTACGTGTATGCGTGTATAAAAATAAAGATTTCATGCATGTATATATATATTGTATATTGTGTCATAGATGTGTAATATAATGTATAGGGAAAATAAAACTTCTATAAGTATGATATAAGCATTTCTTATTCTGAAAAGATATTTCTAAATAGGATAATAATATGCATCAACAATTGATGTGTATATCTACACGTGTATATGATATAGAATTACTCTTCTAGAAAGATTAACTATAATTGGTTAATAAAATCTACTTGTCAAGCTTATATTAAAGTGTCATAGTTAGCTAACAAGTGTAACCTTTATTTAATTTAGAATTCATTTATTAAGTGATGAATAATCACAATAAGTGCCTATAAATACAAGATCTCTTTCTATTCTCCAATTTCTTTAGTGTCGGAAGAAAAAAAAATAGAGAAGAAGGATTTGAGATTTTTGCATAGATCTAGGGTATAAATATCTTCTTTTATTTCTTAAGTTTTGAAAATGGAAGCTTAGTTATAAGTTAGATTTTTAAATTTTGATGCAGGAAGTTATGAAATATTATAGTTAAGCATGAATTTGAGAATGAATTCCATATCTTACTTGTTGATTTGGAATTTGTTACATTTTCTTAAGCTAGGGCTTTAATAAATTATATGTTATTAAGTGTGGATTGTTGGTTATATTGCATAATTTTGAAAATTTAGCATGATTATTATGATTTAATGTTAAGAAATTGCATGAGAAAATAAGTAAATGAAGTTACCTGTTTCGCCCCTGTTTTCTTTCCAATTGAGGAGTTCGGTATTTATGGTAGACATAAATTTGGGTAAATATCAATTTAAACCTTAAACTATATATGTTTTATCAAACATATCTTGTACTTTTAAAAATATCAATTTAAACCCTAAACTATCATATTTGTATCAATTTAAACCCCAAACTATCCTGAATAAAGTGGAATATTTGATACAAATATGATAGTTTGGGGTTTAAATTTATATTTTTGAAATTAAGTTCAGGATAATTTTGATAAAACATGTATAGTTTAGGGTTTAAATTGATATTTATCACATAAATTAATGAAATTTTTAATTTTTTCTGCATATATTGTAGGGTATCTAGTGTCTAAGTATAAAATTTCAGGATATTTGGAGAAGATTTGATAATATTTAAAAATGCTACAAAAGCGTTGTCAGAAGTTGTGTAAGTTTCCCTGTGCGGCAGTAAATTTAGAGGTCTGATTTGATATGTTTTTATTTTTCATCAACAAAAAAGGTTATCAAATGAATGTAATTAGAATTGAAACAGTCGAAAAAGAAATATGAGTTAATATATGCTCTAAAATTGAAAATATCATAAAAAAAGTTCCTTAATTAGAAAATCGAAATCGGAAATTCAATTCATTATTATTCATTATAGGATCTATTTTCTTTTTTTAGGAGATGACATGCCGCCACTCGGACTCGAACCGAGATGCTCTAGCACTGCTTTCTAAGAGCAGCGTGTCTACCAATTTCACCATAGCGGCTTGTCTTGACCCCATAATAGCCTATGAATAAGAAATCGTCTAGATTTAAGAATTCTATTGGGTGCAATATTTTCTAGAAAAGATTCAATCTCAGGAGTCTGCATGTCAAATTTCACGTTTTATGGACCAGTATTTCTATTTTTACTTGATTTTGCAAAATCAGTGCCAGAAATAGGACAGTTTTGGCAGTCTGGATTTAAAAGAATATAACTCATACCTTAAGTAACATTTTTGCGAACCGTTTCTTCCTAATGTAACTAGACACACACACCTTTCTGAAAATACATTTCATGATCTGAATATATGACTGAGCTATCTATGGTGAAATTTTGAAAATAACTGAATTACAACAAGTTTATGGAGAACAGTTTGATGTGTATATGCTTAAGTGAATATGTAATATTTCTTAGTTGACAATACTAAGGAATAAATGGAATATGCAGAGATGTATTAATTGAAATATCTAAATGTGATGTTTATTATATAATTGTGATATATCTTGTTCATGGATATCATTAAGTAAATATATATATAGGATTTATTGGATGTTACAACTAAAAATAAATTCAATTCAAAATGTTTTAAAGTCGAGCGTAATGAGTCTAGAACACAGAGGATTGTTAAGCATTACCAGTTATTTATTGAATTTAGCGTTGAACTATTAAGACTAAGATTAAGATTCGTCTTGTAGGCCCGACAGAAGTGGATACATAAGAGTTCGAATGTTCCGAGTGTTTAAAGTTATCAGGTGGGTTTATCTTATGTAATAAACTAAAATATTACATATTAGCAGTTTAATTTTCTTTTCAAGCGTGAATTGGATATTCTTTTTATGCATGTTTGGACTTAAGTATTATTTGAATTTAAGTATTATACCTATTTGTATTCCGGTTAATCGAATTCGATTGTATGGGTATGGAATGTCCTACTCCTACCTGAGCTTTTGATCCACCAATCCCTTATTTTAGGGACATCAACTAATTCTAACTATCAAAATATCTCTCAAAGGTTTCTTGATTATTTGACTATTGGTAGGTCTCTTTGTATGTGTTGTTCGAGAAGAGGAAGACTCGATGATTATTTGTTCGTCGAACCCGAGTAAAATTTTGGTGGATAAGGATCCCAAATCTTAGCGGAATAGCATCTCCTGCTTGGACTAGTGTACATTTGTGACTGTGAGTCATCGAACGGGTTGACCGTGAAAGATTATGGGCTAAATTAGATATATGGGCTTTAGTTAATTAATGGTTGGACTATTAATTAATTAAAGCAGCGAAAAATAAAAGCCCATATAAGCTAGGGCTTTAATGGGCTGCTCTATTTAATATAAATAGAGAGAATTCATTCTTTAGGTCATACGAAAAGGCGTTAGACGTAACACACAAATCAATCTTAGAGAACTACCGTTAATTCATTCAGAGATTTCTTGGCTTTCTCTGCTTGAATTAATACCGAGGAATTGTTCCTGCATCGGATTTGCATACACGTGAATACCATAGTTGTGGAGACAACCTTGCAGGATTCATTGGAAGCTTGGAAGAGTTGCAAATCCATTGGAAGCATTGCAAATCGTAAGTTCTCTATCTAACGTGTTCATAGGGCTCATCGCATGTTTAATTGTAGATCTAGATATGTTTCTTGACTGTACATTCCACTGCGTATCATTAGATGAGGTCAAGAATTCCCAACAGTGATATCAGAGCCTGGGGCTCGATTTATAATTAATTCATGTTCTAATTATTGTGGATTTATCAAAATTTTGAATTTCGTATTTTTCGATTTTATTTCGTTTGATTTTCCTTTTTACTAAATCTGTTTTTATCAAAAAAAAAGAAGGAAAAAGAACAGACGGAAAACGAAAAGGAAAAAGAAAACTGAAATCTGAATTTGATTCTGGAAATTGGAAAATCTAGAAATTTTGGAAATTGGGATCGCCGGCGGCTTTTTGCGTTTGACGGATGGTGGTCGGCGACGTGGCGTGAGGCGCTCGGGCTTATCACCGCCGTCGAGCACTGCTGCGACCTCTCCTCGACCATTCCGGACAAGCAGTGGTCGACGGCGCGGTCGAGGCGCGCGCGGTCGTCGCCGCCGCGGCTGTGCTGTTGCTGGAGCTTTACTTCTTGCCGTCGAGCCTTGCTATCGCGACGCGGAGGAGGAAGGTGAAGGCAAGGGTGCGCCGGCTGAACGCTGGGTGACGTCGTGCGTTGGGCGTGGGGTGTGCCGCGGCGGGCGTTAAATCGTCTGTTGAGGCGAGGGCGGCGTCGTCGTCGGCGTGTCAGCGGAGCGGCGGCGAGCGGAGGCGGCCCGGCGTGCGTACGCGCTGAAACCCTAGCGGGCTTCAACCGGCCTGGCCTCCCGCGTCGTTGGGCGCATGCCGGGCTTCACGTGCGGGCCGTGGGCGGCGCTGGGCTTTGGGGCTGGGTTTGGCGTGGGGCTGCCGAGGTGGTCGTCGGGGATTGTCTGGGGCCGCGCCTCAGGCCGTTTTGGGCCTTATTAAATGTGAAAGCCCTTTGAGTCATTCTGATTAATAAAAATAACATTTTATTAATTTAGAATTAATAAATTGAATTTCAATTACACAATTAATTTGTTAATTGGATTAATAAATTTTGTTTAATATTATTATTTTCGAAATAATAACATTAATTTCGATTTGTATTAATTTAGAATTAATGCAATCTACTTATGTACATGGATTTAATTTATTAATTTAGAATTAATAAATTTAATCATAATTTAGAAATTAATTTATTAATTAGATTAATAAATTTTTAACTTTATTAGTATTTTGAAATAATAGTATAAAGTTTGATTTTATAGAATTAATATGATTTACTAATGTTCATAAATTAGAGAATTGATTTATTAATTAGATTAATAAATCTTATTAGATTATTATTTTAGAAATAATAATGCTAAATGAATATTTATATTAATTTGGAATTTATATAAATGCTAAATCCACTTTTAATTAGAGAATTAAATTATTAGTTAGATTAATGAATTTATTCGTTGAGCCCTATTCTTTGTTATACGTGATAAGCATGCTATTTGATTTTATGCTTATATTTTAACTATAGTAGTTAGAGACCGCTTTTATGTTTGGGTAGGCGGCGAATATGTGTGGTCCGTATTTCATGCACAGGTAGGCGGCACCCATGGTGTTTTGATTTAATATTGGATATTAAAATAAACAATTAGTATCACATGTTTTATCCCCACTAAATACAAGTCTTGTTTCTTGGAAACAAAGCGTGTAAATCCATCATAATTGTGTGAGGCCAATAACCTTTTAGTCGAAGAGTTTTACACTCGTGTTTACTCCCAAATCTACAAGGCCAAGACTCGCTCATAGATGCATAGAAGCATCGTGTGATGGGGTTGACTTGCTTAATTATTTTGTATTCCCCGTAATCAAGATAATTAATGGACACTTATTATTTGGATTAATAAACCAAGAATTGAGGACTTTGTTGCATTCGAATCAAAACCGACCAAGTGTCATTATTGTGGTCATCGACCCTCATGAGCTCGCAATAATCTGAACTTAATCGATGCAAAACTGTCGCTGCAATTGGCTTTGAGGCCTCTTGAGTGATATTATTTGTAGTCATCACCGCATGATTGCAATAATATCGACTTGGATCTTGTACCACTAAGATTTATATTTAGTATAAATTCGTATATTGCATTTGGGGTGCAATATATGTTAAAATTAGTGGAGCTAATCAATACAATAAACCCTTGTTTGATTAGTGATACGATTGTGATCAGTGTTTACTTTGTTCTAATTTGCTATTTTTTAATTTTTCGTTCAGTTACGATGTCGACTATGTTATATAAATGGTTGGTGGAAACAAATTTGTTGACTGGGTCAAACTATCCGGATTGGCTACGTTGTCTGCGCTTGGTATTAAGGACGGATAAGATTGAGTATGTCTTAGACAAACCAATCAGTATCATCCCCGATGAGCGTTCTCCTGAGTATGCCTCGTTTGACAGGGTTGCTCATAAGAAGCACATTGAGGATGCTATGTTGGCTAGGGCATTATTTTGACTTCTATGAGTTTGGAACTCCAGAGGCAACATGAATGCATGCTACCCTATAAAATGATTCAGCACTTGAAGAGTTTGTTTGCCTCACAAGCACAAACACTGGAGTATGAGATACTCCGAGATCTCTTCAAGTGCACGCTTCATGATAGGAGCAAGGTCTCCGAACATGTTCTGAAGATGATTGGATTGATTGAGAGACTTGCGTCGATTGGAACGACTCTGCCAGCCAATGTCTCAACCAACTTGGTTTTGCAATCTCTACCTGGTTCATTTGCGAATTTCATTGTGAATTTCAATATGAACAACACAAAGGTGGGATTGACTGATCTCCATAACATGTTGAAGACTTATGAGTCCTCTACTTCTATTGGCAAGTCTGTACTCATGGTGAGTTCTTATGCTCAATCTTCCAAAGGGAAGAAAAAGCAAAAGATAAACAAGAAGAAGGCATCAGATGTCTTTAATCCTAAGAAGAGTGGATGGGCTCATAAGAAGAAGCCGACATTGACAAAGGATGAGTGTCGAAAAGGCGCACTGGAAGAGAGCCTGCCCAAAATTCAAGGCACAAGGTGCAATGGGTAGTAGCTCGGTATGTTTGTCATTAAGATAAATATGTCATAAATAATTCACATTCTTGGGTATTAGATACCTACTGTGGCTCACACATTTGTAATAATGTGAAGGGGCTTAGTCGCGTGAGAAAAGTGAATCTGAGGAGGTCGACCTATCGTGGGAAATGGAGCAAGAGTTCTTCTTTGAACAGCTTAGGGACTTATAGATTGGATCTTCCTTCAAGTTATAGACTAGATTTACATGATTGTTATTTCGTTCTGCTATTTCAAAGAATATTATTTCCATTCCTATGTTAGACATTAAAGGGTTTCCTTCCATTTTGGAAATAGTTGTTGCGTTTTCCCTTAATGGAATGTTTATGGAAATGTCTTTCTTCGAATGGTTTATATAAGCTTGAATGTGAGCAGTATTCTCAATGTGCAAAACAAACGACCTAAGCTAAGTAATCTGAATGATGCTACTTATCTTTGGCATTATAGACTTGGTCATATCAATGAGAAAATGGTAGCAAGATTGAGAAAATTAGATTATCTCACACCTTTTGATTTTGAATCATATGGTGCTTGTGAATCATGTCTCAAAGAGAGAATGATTAAGAAACCATTTTATGGGAAAGGGTTACGTGCCAAAGAATTGCTAGAGTTGATCCACTCAGATGTGTGTGGACCGTTTCCAACTCAAGCAAAAGGTGGATATTCGTACTTCATAACTTTTACTGATGATTATTCAAGGTTTGGGTATGTGTATCTGATGAAACACAAATCGAGGCCCTTGATAAATTTAAGGAGTTCAAGTTAGAAGTCGAGAAACAACAGTAAAAGTATCGAGAATCTTGATCGGATCGAGGAGGGAATACTTAAGCAAATTTTTTGATTACTTGAAATCACATGGAATCGGTCGGGCGGACACCTCAGGAACACCATAACCGAATGATGTATCCGAGATAAGAAATCGAACTTATTAGACATGATTCGATCCATGATGAGTTTCGCTAGTCTCCTTCATTCCTTTGGGGCCATGCCTTACTTAACGCTCGTATTTTGAATAGGGTTCCTTCCAAATCGATCGAGAAAACACCATATGAGATATGATATGGGAAAAGAGCAAATCTTAACTATTTACGGACCTAGGGTTGTCCTGCTTTTGTTAAGAAAATGCTGTCTGATAAGTTGGAATCGAAAAGTGAGAAATGTTGTCTTGTGGGATATCCTAAGGAAAATAGAGGATATGAATTCTACTCACCTAGAGATCATATGGTGATCATCTCTAGGAATGTGACGTTTCTTGAAGACTCCTATGTTTACAAGGAACAAGGTCACAATGAGGTAGATCTTGAAGAAATTCAAGAACCACAAAACAACACAGAGGACGAAAGATTGTTCAATGGTGTGAACAAGAATTCGGTGGAGTATTTGACGATCTATTGGGAGGAAATGACTCTTGGAGGCCACCTCGAAGACAATAAGACTCATCAAATACAAGATGACACAATAGTTGTGCTACCTCTACCTCAAGAAATTCATGAGTAAATTCTTGAGAATCTCCAAAATGTTGAGGAAGTCGACACGGGAGCTACTCACGTTCAAAATGAGCAGCATGAACTGCGCAAACAACCCGACTCGATAGGCCACGAGAGGACTCGTCGTGCACCCCAAAGACTGAATCTAATGGTTGAGAACCAAGATGATGAAGTCGAGTCGGATGATGATGAACCTAAGACCTATCTTGAGCGGTGTCGACACTCATTCAAAGATGTGGCTCGATGTATCGAGGACGGCCATTTATGGACTTAGCAAGCATCGAGGAGTTGGAATATTTGTTTTGTGAGCTATCAAATTGTTTGACTTTGTCGAAGCAAAGAGGACCCATGCGTTTATAGTAAGCGAGAATGGAAGCGTTGTCTATCGATCATATGAAGGGTAAACTAGGTTTAGCCTCTCCCAGAGATCTATCTTGGATATTTAATTCACCATACATTGATTATATTCCTAGCATGCACCTATATAATTAATTGCAACACGTAGGGGTTTTCTCGTGTTTACCCGCGAATCTGTCGAGGTGGATCGGATCAAGACTCGTGCTTTGACCTTACGGGTGTATCCGGTTGCCCAAACTCCAATATCGAGTGAGGATAATCTATGGAGAATGCTACGAAAATCACCTAATCCTCTCCCCAATTTTGAGAATCCTATCCTAAGAGCTATAGGAGATGCATTTAAAATTTGCTAGGTTAAAGTGAGGATTAACCTAGATTTTATCTCCTACCTTATATTTATAATGCACTACCATAATCCCACAAGGAAAGGATCCATGCATATCCCATAAATATAATAATATCCTTTTAGGATAAAGAGAATAAAATCATTACCATAGAAAGGATAGGGGGCGCCGATTTTCTCCAAGCTACGGGCCTGGATGGGCCAGCCCAGGGATCAAATGCAAGGAATAAAGATGGGCCTCAAATAAATTAATTATCTTATGTTCAGCCCAGAACATAAATTAATTTATAAACATTCATTCATGCCACTAGAGAATAAATCTTGACTTACCCTTTATTACGAAGTTGAGTCGGGCTTGCACTTAGACTTTCTGAATCCCGTATTTAAGATATCGCACGTCCATTAATTATTTAGAGCATTACATTGCTTAAAATAATTAATATCTTTAATTCCTTAAGTAGTACCACTCAACCTTATTATTGTACTTGAGCTAACTCAACTGCGGGGTTTAGTACAATAAACCTTTGAGCTCCTTAAGGGGCGTCATCATCCTAGCGGATACGGTGACTCGTCTGAGATAACTAGCATGACATACAAGCACTGCCACCACCCAAGATGCGGAGAATATTGGGTTAGATCATATAACCCTCACCCATAACAAGTCAAAGTGATGGTCAGCAACTCATACTCACCTAATACCTTATCGAGGTTTAGATCATCGTAAGTCACCGAGATCTAGGTTCTTCACGACGGTCAGATAGAAGAACTCATCTCACTGTGATCCATCAATATGTCAGAGACGTACCAGCATAGACTAACAACCAAGTCAAGTCACTTCTTATCTATACTACACTATATACCGACAACTCGTCCTCAAGTTGTCTCGGTAGTTATTCTTTTATATCTCATTAAGCTTGACCAATCATACGGACTTACGTGATCTTCTACACAATCGTATGATCTAACATATATGAGATAAGAGGACATAGATATATGCAATCAAGTAATCAATTCGGATATGAGATTGTAATAGTGGTAACGAAAACATTGTATACAAGCTCAACCAAAACGCTTTCGAAGATACAAATCAACAATCTCCCACTTATACTAAAGTAAACTTTTAGTATACAATGTGTCTCTACTAGCTATTACAAACAAAACCATCACTTTGCTTCTCCCACTTATACAAAAGTTTCCTTTCTAAGTGGGTGCCATCATCTTAATCGAGTCCTCGAACATGTACTTCGTAGACTTTTGCGGCGAGCTCTTTGTGAATGGATCCGCTAGGTTATCCGTCGTATCAATCTTTTCAATCAAGACGTCCCTCGTCTAACGATTTCTCGTATGACATGGTACTTTCTCTCTATGTGTTTGGTCGCCTTGTGGGTCCGTGGTTCCTTCGAGTTTGCCATCGCACACGAGTTATCACGATAAACTATGATACTCTTGGGCAAACCGGTATCACACTTAGATCCATGAGGTAGTTCTTGAGCCATACAGCCTCCTTAGCGACCTCAGGCGGCTACATATTCGGCTTCCATGGTGGAGTCCGCAATGCATCGCTGCTTTGCACTCACTTGAGGATACGGCTCCACCTCCCAAGGTAAACACATAGCTTTGGTAGAATTTTTCTCATCACGGTCGACTTGGAAATCCAGTGCAGATAACCCAAAGGCATTAGACTATCGCATGGTAAACTAGCCTATAATCTCGAGTCCTTTTCGGTGCCTGAGTATATGCTTCTTGCAGTCAATGAGCTTGTCGAGGTTGGGCGATATCTAGCTACTATGCCTACCGCATAGCGGATATCGGGCCTCGTACACAACATTGCATACATGAGACTTCCTACGGCGTGGCGTAAGGAACTTGTCTCATTTTCTCTATCTCCTTTGCGGTCATGGGTGTTGCTCCCTTAGAATAAAGGAACGCCATGCACGAAGGTAGCAATCCTTTCTTGGCGGTGCGCATACTAAAGCGAGTAATCACGGTATCAATGTAAGGCGCTGAGATAAGCTCAACATTTTCCTCTTGCGATCTCGGTAAACCTTGATCCCAAGAATATGTACGCTGCATCTCCTAAGTCTTTCATTTGAAACGATCGGATAACCTACTCTTTACGATCGATAACAACTCCACATTGTTGCCAACTAGAAGAATGTCATCTCGTAAAGTGCGAAAATACCACATCACCGTTGACATCTAAGCGATACACACAACTATCTCTAGGCAACTGGGTAAATCCATAGGACTTTACCACCTCGTCAAAGCGTAAGTTCCATGATCGGAGGCTGCATAAGTCCATAAATGGACTTCTTAAGCTTCCATACTAGATGCTCTTCACCCTTCACCACATAACCTTGGGTTCTTTGCATATAGATGTCTCTACCTTCCTCAAGGTAACCGTTTAGAAAGCGGTTTTCACATCCATTTGCCAAACCTCAAGGTTTAAGTGGGCTGCTATGGCCAGAAGAATTCTGATGGACTTGAGCATTGCTACAGGCGAAAAGGTCTCATCGAAATCGATGCCCTCAATCTGAGTGTACCCTTTCGCCACAAGCCTGGCTTTAAAAGCCGAAACCTCTCCATCTGAATCTCTCTTCCTCTTGTATACCCACTTACTACCTATGGCTTCCTTGCCATCTGGTAGAGGTGTCTTTTCGTATACATCCATAGCTGTTATGGACTCAATTTCTAAGTCCATAGCGGTGTGCCATGATCTTGCATCAATGTCTTGTATCGCCTCACTGTACGTCCATGGGTCGATTATTGCCTGCTCGTTTCCCGGGACTAAATCCGAAGATTCACCCACGAACATAAATCGCTCGGGTTGACGAACAACCCTCCCACTACGACGAGGCGCTACTGGCACAATGGCAACGGTGGGTGCAGTAACTTGTGGTTCTCTGTCTTACACAAGTTGCTGGGTAGGTACCACTTGTACGGTCGGTATCTCCAGTGGAACTCGACCCACTTCAATTTCTTGAAGTATCTGGTGTCGATCCCTCCCACTAGACACGACATCTCGTACCTTTGCTCTAATCGGTGGTGGAATACGATCATCTTCTAATTCTTGAAGAATGATTTCAACTTTGGACTTATGATTTTCATATAATCCTTTTCTAAGAATCGGGCATTAGTCTAATAATGACCTTCGATCCTTAGGACTATAGAATAAACCACCTTTCGTCCTCTAGGATAGCCATAAACGACTTGCATCGGATCTAGCCTCCAACTTGTCGACCTTCTTGTTCAAAGACATGTCTTTGGTCGCCCAATATCCTTATGTGGCTTAAACTGACTTCGCCCAAACCACAACTCGAAAGGGTCTTTTCGGTGACTTGGATGGTACTAGATTTAGCAAGTATGCCGCCGTTTCTAAGGCATACCCCGAATCGAAATATGCAATGTTGCATAACTCATCATTGATCTAACCATTTCTAAAGAGTCGTATTTCTTGCTCGACACACCATTTGCTTTGTGGTGTGCCGGTGTAGTCTTGTTGGGAGGTAATCCCACACTTCACTAGATAGTCCATAAACTCGTTCTTGAGGTATTCGCCACCGCGATCGAGCGTAGTGACTTGATACTCTTACCAAGCTTCGTCTCCACTTCCGCCTTGAACTCTTTGAATTTCTCAAAGCATTCGGACTTCGGTGAAGCGGTATATGTATCCGTGCCTTGAGTGTCGTCGATGAAAGTGACAAAATACTCGTACCCTCCACGAGCTTGTATGGACATAGGTCCACACGGTCGAAATGGACTAGTTCCACACTTCTTTGGCTCTATAACCCTTCGCTTTGAAGGGTGCGTCGACATCTTACCTTCTATTCGGGATTCGCAGGTGGGAGCGGATGGCTCGTTAGATTACCCAACGCTCCATTCTTAGCGGTCTTTGGATCCTATTTAGATTGATGTGACCTAATCTAAGATGCCGGAGAAATGTGGTGTCATCTTCTTGAAAACTTTCTCTTTTAAGGTTTGTAGATGATGCAACATAGTTATAGGTATTATGTTTGGCGAAATAGTATAAAGCGAATTATATAATGTGCCAACACGAGATAACCGTCATTTCTTATGATAGAAACACCACTATCAAAAATACGAATATCCATGAATAAATAATTTGAAAGCGAAACAAGGTTCATGAAAATCCGGCACATATAAAACGTCTTTTAAAACTAAAGCTGTTGAATCAAAACATAAAGTAACATCTCCGACAACAACGGCCTCGACTTTCGCGCGTTGCCCATGGAGATCGTTATCTCGCCATCACTCATCTCCTTGTCGCGGGAACCCCTACAAGGTGTAACAAACATGATCGATCGCGCTGCTCTACTACCCGAGAATGGGTAGAACAAGTTGCCAAACATGTTTCCGTTACTAAAGCAAGCGGCGTACTTGAGCCTTGAGCATAGGGCACTTGGCCTTCCAATGCCCGTCTTGCGCTTGAAGCACACGCCCTCTCCTTTGGCTTCTTCAAGCCTCCGTGGCGGAACATGTTCTTGTTCCCACTACTCCCACAAGTTCCTTGCCTCTACCACCTTTGGTGCCCTTTTCTTTTCCATTTTGCAGCGGAAAATTTGGGCCCTTAGATGTGCTAGCAAGAGCATGCGCCCTTTCCCATAACTCCTGCGCGCCACGAGATCATTAAGCAACCGACTAAGTGTATACTCGGTCTTGCTCATGATCGCATTCATAAAAATTCTCAAAAGACTTGGGCGGTGTGTTGAGGATGATATCGACCTTGGCCGTCCGTCAATACCTCCTCCCAACCGATCAAGACTATCCATGAGATAGTCGTGTGGGAGACATGTTCATGGACGAACTTCCTTCTTCCATCTTACACGCCAAGATTTCTCTCATTGTATGGAAGCGATGTCGATCCGATTGCCCAAACTTACTCTCGAGACTTGACCATCTATCGATCGCGTCTACCATCGATCGATCTTTGTTGTGCAAGCCTTTGGACATAGTAGTCATCATATAGCATTTGGCCATATTGTTTGACTTATGCCAAAGTCCTTGACTCTCATTGCTCATTCGTCGATGTGTCGATGAGGCATCGGGTTTAGGAGTAGTGAGAACAAACATGTGTTCTTGATAAGAACATATTCCATGTTTCGTTTCCACTCGATAAAATTTGGATCGGATAAGGGATTTTGTGCGAGCATATTGATAATCGGTGTAAGAGACATATCTGAAACGACAATGTAAACACATAAGCATACAATCGCACATAATTCGTAACAATAATATTGTAACCTTTTGATAAAACAATATTAATTGAAACCTCCAATCGCCCAAGGAATCCCACATGCAAGCCACGCGTGTGGACGTTTACACATGAACCCCTCGACCAGACTAAAATATACCTCTTAGTCGTTTAATTTCAATCCATGTCAACTTATCCTTATGACAAATGAAATTAACGATTGGACCTTACTAGACCACATCACTATCACAAGAATGGACTTCGTGGGAAGTTGTACTTGAGGTGATGTCTAAGCAATGACCACAATTTTAACAGCAGAAAATGAATTCTTAGAATTGGCATACTCACTAGGACCATACCGCTTCCAATCCAAATTCCTTTGTTATCTCATTTTAAATCTATCTCTAGAGAACTTATGAAAAATCGCATATGCAAGCCACGCGTGTGGGCGTTTACATGAAACTCCCACTTCTCAATAGATTAAAATATTTTATTTAGAAATCTCATCTAACAAACTTATGACAAACAAGGCAGCAAGCCACGCGTGTGGGCGTTTACTCACGGTCGTATCACTTTGTTTAGAGATCAAAAGTGGAGGTCTTGACATTTTAATTTAAAATTAATTTGTCGGGTTACTTGCTTAGCCTTTTGTTTAAAGGTTTGTCCATGCGAGATCACGTAATCCTTAGCATGCTTTTCTATAGAACTCGACATATAAAACATGCTCGCAGAAATTCTAAAATATGCTTGAAAACGTTAAACCTAGCATGCTTACTATGCGCATCAATCACGAAAACATATAAAATGTTTGTCAACGTAATTTAAACATACATAGCATGCTTCTACATAATTTAAACATCCACGACATGCTATGAACGATTAAAAATAAAATAAAACGTTCATCGCGGCCCACTCGTGGATCCTACACTTTCCTGCCTAATCTATTACCTAGAATTGCAAAGTACAGATCTTCATAAACTTCGAAAAAATGGGCCTCGCGTGCACGGCACGGACGAATCGTCAGCGGATTCGGGTCAAAAATCGGGTTCGAGTTGGAAAATCGGGTGCAGGCGGGTTTGGGTAGGGTTGGCCCAAAATGGGGTGGCCGCCGCTGGAGCACAGACCCATCGCGCCCAGACCTGCTGCCGCCGCCTCTCGTGCATCGCCTCGCGGTCGCGGCGACCGTGACCCATCGAAGCACGCGTGCGCGCCACGCCCGCCGCTGCTGCGCCGTTGCTATCCGCGCGTTGCGTTGCGCCGCCTCGCGGATCGCGGCGCCCGCGACCCGCCGTGGGCTGTCGAGAAAATTGCGCCCAGCACCGAGGCATCTGCGCAAGAATCGCGTGCCCCGCACGCCCAGGCTGCCGATGTCGCCGAGACCCGAGCCCCTGTTCGCCCTGCTGCTGAAAGCTACCGAGAAATGCGCGCCATGGCCGAGGGACGTGCTGCGAGCGCCGAGCACGCCACGCGTGTCATCGCCCGCACGCCCTCGTGCCGTGCGTCCGGTTTCTCCGGCTTACTCCCGTCGTCTCGTTCTTCATGCTTTCGTCTTCGTTCTTCTTTTACAGATAAGATTTACAGGAAAAATAAATCTAATCTAACCACGGATTTTCTTGTGGTGAAAAACAAAATCCGACAAAAATAAAACCGAGCCACGATGAGCAGCGGATCCAACAATTAATTAATTGCGCGCGTAATAATCAAGCGTGAATTAATCCAGCGAGCCGAGATCTCGATCCTGAGCTCGATACCAATTGAAGGAAAACTAGGTTTAGCCCTCTCCCAAGGATCTATCTTGGATATTTAATTCACCATACATTGAATTATATTCCTAGCATGCACCTATATAATTAATTGCAACACGTAGGGGTTTTCTCGTGTTTACTGCGAATCTGTCGAGGTGGATCGGATCGAGACTCGTGCTTTGACCTTGGGATGTATCCGATTATCCAAACTCCAATATCGGTGAGAATAATCTATGGAGAATGCTACAAAAATCACCATAATCATCTCCCCAATTTTCGAGAATCCTCTCCTAAGAGCTATAGGAGATGCACGAAAATTTGCTAGGTTAAAAGTGAGGATTAACCTAGATTTTATCTCCTACCTTATATTTATAATGCACTACCATAAACCCACAAGGAAATGATCCATGCATATCCCATAAATATAATAATATCCTTTTAGGATAAAGAGAATAAAATCATTACCATAGAGAGGATAGGGGCGCGATTTTCTCCAAACTACGGGCTCTGGATGGGCGGCCAGGATCAAATGCAAGGAATAAAGATGGGCCTCAAATAAATTAATTATCTTATGTTCGGCCGAACATAAATTAATTTATAAACATTCATTCATGCCACTAGAGAATAAATCTTGACTTACCCTTTATTACGAAGTTGAGTCGGGCTTGCACTTAGACTTTACGAATCCTCATATTTAAGATATCATACGTCCATTAATTATTTAGAGCATTACATTGCTTAAAATAATTAATATCTTTAATTCCTTAAGTAGTACCACTCAACCTTATTATTGTACTTGAGCTAACTCGACTGCGGGGTTTAGTACAATAAACCTTTTGAGCTCCTTAAGGGGCGTCATCATCCTAGCGGATACGGTGACTCGACACGGATAACTAGCATGACATACAAGCACGCCACCACCCAAGATGCGGAGAATATTGGGTTAGATCATATAACCTCACCCATAACAAGTCAAAGTGATGGTCGACAACTCATACTCACCTAATACCTTATCTCGGTAGTGATTCTTTTTATATCTCATTAAGCTTGACCAATCATACGGACTTACGTGATCTTCTACACTTTGTATGATCTAACTTATATATGAGATAAGGGGACATAGATATATGCAATCAAGTAATCAATTCGGATAGGAGATTGTAATAGTGGTAACGAGAAACATTGTATACAAGCTCAACCAAAAGCGCTTTCGACATACAAATCGACATCATATATGTCGATGACATTACGATTATGGGGGCGACCGATCCATGATGCAATCCGTGAACGACTGGCTGTCTAAATCCTTTATGATGAAGGATCTCGGTGAGGCCTCCTACATCCTTGGGATCAAGATCTATCGGGATAGACCTAATAGATTGTTGGGGTTGTCACAATCCACTTACATAGACAAATTGCTACGGCGTTTCTCAATGGAAAATTCTAAGAAATGATTTCTTCCTATGGGACATGGCATTAAATTGTCTAAGAATGATTGTCCTTCTAATGACAAGGAAATTGCTTGCATGAAAAGGATCTCTTATGCTTCGGCTATAGGGTCGATCATGTATGCCATGATATGCACTAGGCGAGATGTGGCCTATCGCTTAGCATGACGGCAAATTTCGGCAAAATCGGTGTGGAGCATTGGAAAACTATTAAGACTATTCTTAAGTACCTTAGAAGGACTAAAGAACACTTCTTAGTCTATGGTGGACAGCGAGCTATCCGTGACTAGGTACATCGATGCTAGTTTCCAAGCGAAACAAACATGTTCGAGCGATATCATCGATTAGAGAAATAATAGAAATGGGCAATGTAAAATTAGAAAGAGTATCCACCGCGATATCTTAGTGACCCATTTACCAAGCTATTGTGAGCTTGTGTGTTGAACATATGGGATGTTGGCTTTGATTCGGTGGGAGTTTAAAGTTTGTATGTTTTAGAAACTCCTTTGTTGAGACATACTTACTTTTGATCTGTCGAAGATAATGTTTTTATCTATGGGTTTTGTGCATTTAATGGAATAATTATTTGGATGTTTGTCGTTATTCTCTTATATATTCCTTGAATTATCACCGTCATTTTCTTTGTGAGCCATCAATGATAAAGTATAATTCTAAAATAGCCTAACCAATGATCATCAAGAATGGGATATTGATGATATGTCATAGGTTAGCATGTGGTCCGTGCATCATATTCTTAGAGAATGTAGTGGTTCTCGCAACTACGTGATATTTGATATCCGTGATGGACACATGAATACTTTGAGAGTATTGGTATACCCTACTATTAAATCGTTTGTTAGATGTCTACGATTTCTTAGTGTGTGGAGTATGTAATCCTTAGACTTGAGGTCATTACAAATTTTGTTTGTTGAGTGCTGCCTTTGACCAACGACAATGCTTGCAGTGGCGAGACACGGCTTGGATTGGGTGCATCATGAGGCAAATGAAAATGGTAGTTGAGCGAAGAATGAGATTCATTCCTCGATTGAAATTTCGAGCGAGCACTTATTTTCTCTATATTATTCGACAATAAAGTCATTGGCGATCTGAGATATATTGATTAAAGTAATTGAATATGATCATATAGTCTTATAATAAAGATGAGAAAAATGATTGAGCTATTGAGATAGACACATAGCAAAATCCTAGGCTCAATCGAGTGTGTCATGAATGAAAGGATATTACATAAACTTCATTTAAAGGTTTGTTCTTGTTTTCCACGAAGCGTCCGTCATATATCGAGTTATTTTGCACAACGAGCCCAAGAGTTTTGTGCAGACTTTGATTAGATCATCGTCGGTAATGGGGGCCTATTGGGTCACACTATTAAGTGTATTGTTAAATCCTCTCAAGGGTATGCATAGTGCACGGTAAGTTATCTAATATTAGTCACTACAAAAATATACCGATCGTGACGGATTAGCGGCGGCGAAATGCGGGTCGTGAATCGTGACGGATTAGAGACGGAATAAAGAGGAATTTTTTGCGACGGATCAGCGACGGATCGTAGACGTAACATGGCGAGGATTTCGCGCGAAGTATTAACGACGAATTTCCGTCTCTATTCGTCGTTAAATTTAACGGCGGACACTATCCGTCGTTAAATTTAATTTTTTGTTATTTTTTAAATTGGATAAATAATCCGTAGCTAATCCGGTAAGTAAAATGTGCGGATTTTTTAGTTTTTTAATTTAATTTAACGACGGAAAAAATCCGTCGTTAATGTTAATTTTGAATTTTTATTCCCTAATAATTTTAGCGACGGAATATACGTAAGTAATGTGATCGCTAATTAACGGCGGAATGAAGTCGTCGTTAAATTAAAATATTTTTGATTTTTTATATTACATGCGTAAATTAACGGCGGATATTTTTCCGTCGTTAAACTTATACCGTCGTTAAATTCATTAGTCCGTCGTTAATCCGTCGTTATAGGGTTTTAAATATAACGACGGATTAGTCCGTCGCTAATCCGCCGCTAAAAAGTTTAATTACAGACGGGCCTTCCTTCCCAATTTGCATCAAATTGAACCTCCTCCCAACCCCCACCAGCCCCCACCTCGCAGCCCGACCACCACCGCCGCTGCCCGCCGCGCCACCCCACCCTCCCACTCACGCCGCCCCCCCACCCTACCCCCCCCGCGCCACCCACACCCTCCACTGCGCCCTCGCCCACCCCACCCCGCCCCACCGCCACACCACAAGATGCCCCCCCCCACCCCCCACACCACAGCCCCAACCCCACCCCCCCCACCACGTTTACCAACCCCAACCTCGCTGCCTGCGTCCTCATATGCGCCGCCCCCCCCCACACCATCCCCCACCCCCACACCACACCCCAAACCCCACCCCCCACCCCCACACCCCAGCCCCACCCCCACCCCACACTTACCCCTAACCCTAACCCCATTGCCCTCCCCTGCCGCCGCACGTCCACCGCTTCCGCCCACCGCCGCCTACCCTGCCATCGTCCGTCTGGGTTGGTTTGTTTAGTTTTTTTAATTTTTATATATTTGTTATATATATTGAATTGATAGTTAAAATTATTATATGATGTATTGAATTGATAGTGAAAATATTATATATGATATTGAATTGATAGTGAAAATATTATATATGATGAATTGAATTGATAGTGAAAATTGAATTGAGTTTATCGAATTGATAGTGAAAATGATGCATTGAATGTTAGTCTTGTGATTTGGGCTTGTGAAATTGATAAGTTTGGATGTGAATTGGGATGATAAATTCATCGTTTCGTGAGTTAACAGACGCATATGTGGTGTTTGATAAAAATGTTTGCGAGAAATTGATAAGCTTGGTGTGAATATGTTTAACTTGGATGTGAATTGGGATGATAAATTCATCATTTCGTGAGATGTTTTGAGTTGTTAAGTGTATAATTATGCATATGGTGATAAATTGGTGAAATTTGGATGAGTTTGGTTGAATTGAAATTTTATGAATTAATAACCCAAACCCATCTCCATTTTTAAATAAAACAAACCCATCTCCTTATTCTTCCTTAAACGTCGTAATCCAAGCTCAAAATCATACCAAAGATATAACAAGTTCGAACTGTTTATCCTCGCCAATCAAGCCATTCAAGTATACTATTGTGCATATCCAGTTTAAAACAATCTAAGAAAGAGTGGTGGGAAGTATGCAAAATTAAAGCTCGATCTAATGTGGAAGTTTCGGATGAGAGTTCGCATCGATAGTACCTTCCCTTTCAAGAGGATGCATTAGGTTCGATTACTAATGTCGTTGTGGATGAGGACACGACACTAGTTCATCCCGATGGTACACTCATAGACATTGAAGAGACATCGATAATGAGGATGATGAAGTTGAATTGTCGAGTCGTAAGATAATCATACATTGGATGATGATGATGACGACGACGATGAATAGGGTTTAATTTATAGCATTTTTTGTATGCACACAAAATATTATGATATGCATTATTTGTGAATTTATAGCATTTTTAGTATGCACACAAAACGTTATGATGAAGACGACGATAATTGTCACTAGTATGCACAAGAAACGTTTTATTTTCTAGTATGCACACAAAACGTTATGATATGTATTATTTGTGAATTTTAATACGATTTTTTACATTTGTTTGCGATGTCATCACGTAGGAGGCACTCGGTCATACACGCCGTCGCCTTCACCCGCCAAAGCTAGAAGAAGGCATGGAGCACTCTCTCTGATCCCGCCCCTCGAGCGGTGGTGGAGTGCCATCTAGAGAGGATGAAGAAGATAGCCATTGTGAATGGGTATGGCGTTATCTCTTGATGTCTCGGTTTAAATAAATTGTAGCATTACGATGTCTTTATTTCCTATAAATTGAAGCATTTTGTGTCCGAGCAATGATATAGCCAGCGTGATTACTTGAGTCATTCCGTAGATTCATGAATCACAACGGCTTCAATTGGAAATTGGTACCTCAAGAGTTCAAGCAGATTTATTTCGATGAATTCAAGGTTCGTGTTGTTTATCTGAAGTAATTTATGATTTGACCTTAATTTGCATATTGTAATCATATATTTTTGCGAAATATTTTTATTGGGATGATACGATGGATGATGCCTGTACATTCCTCTTGAGTGCGCAAAGGCCGAACGCTATAAAGATCTTGTTCACAAGATCAAGCGGCGAAGGACTCGCTTAACCCACCTCCATTTATCCCCGGCGAGATTGGGATAATTGGAAGGCATATTGGGCTCGGACGCCCGTCGAGAAGGCGGCAGGCCCGCAACAGCAGGATGTCCGAGCCGGATGGCGAGGGCACTTGGGATAGTCAAGCATCGGGGTGGCTCACGCCCGCACTCAGTATCGAGAGAGATTGTAAGTACTTTGAAGTTTTAGATATAGTAAATTTATTTAAGAATCATGATACTTATTAATTATTTAATTTGTTTGACTTATTTATAGGCAAGAGGCGTGGAGTGGCCGTAGAAGATGTCCAAAGGATGTATTCCGAGTATCATGCCACCGAGCGGCGGAGCTATCTGAGACGGAAAGCTCGGAGTATCATGGTAAGTATATTCAAGTAGCGCAACAACGAGCATTTAATTAAATAATAATTGTATGAAATTATATTACGTAGGCAGTTGAGGAACAGGTGACCCAGTTGAGCCAATCTGGGGGAGTGATGAGACGCCGAGATAGGACTCAAATTCTCAAAAATGTCCTTGGGAGCTCCTCAAAGAAAAGAATAGGATGTTTGGAGCTGGTTCTCTATCACGGGCATACATGCATAGCGAGCGTCGTCTCGTCGGTGGAGAGTGCCCACCTGATCCCACCGCTTATCAACAATGATATTGGATCCGAGGCCCGATTGGCGGTGGCAGCCCGCATACGAGGCCGAATGCAAGTCCGAAATGAGGCGAGATAGCGTGCAAGAACAGATTCAGCTCAAAGCGCTCGGAGGCCCTAGGCGCTTCATGGCCAGCTCCGTTTACCCCGCCCTCGTGATATGAGCTCCGCTTCCCTCACCGCGTCATATTCGGTTGTATTATGAATTTGTTAACTTATCGCATGATTTAGAATTGTTTTTATGGGATTGTTTGGATATTACCGTATTTTGATCGAAATGTTTTGTTTGGATTGGAACGGCTTCTTGTCCGTGATTGAATTGGTTTATTTCGATAGTTTGTATTATATGGATTGAATTGGTTTGTTTTCATAGTTTGTATTGTATGGATGGAATTGGTTGGAGGTTGGAATTGGTTTGTTTGGTTGGATTGAATATATTGAATTGGATGGAATTGGTTGTTTGTATATTTGTTTGGGTTGGTTGTTTGAAAACAGTTTGGTCACAAAATTGAAATTGAGTCGTGTCTTGGCTGTTAATATAGCGACGGATTAGCGGCGGAATTAAGACGATTTAGAGGCGGTTTAGAGACGGATTAACAACGTAAAATAAGCGAACCAACGAAGAAATTGCGGCGGACTTGCGACGGACTAGAGACGCCTACTACGGATTCTGACGGAATATTTTTACGCAATAGAAAAAAACTATAAATTTAGCGACGGATTTTATTAAGTCGCTAATTAGCTGACAGATTAGCGACGGACGTTTTAGCTACGGAATAATTGTGCGTTAATCCGTCGCTAACTACGACGGATTAGCATCGCATTAACGACGGTATTTATATCGAATTTACCGTTTAGTCGCAGATTAGCGATCGAATTTTCCGTCATTGTTAAGTCGCTATTTTTAGCGACGGACATAATTCCGCCGCTAAACGCTTAGCAACCGTGTTTCCGCGACCCCAGATTCCGTCGCTAATCCGCCGCTAATCCATTTTAGCGACGGATCGACAGGTTTGCGACGAATTTTCCGTCACGATCGAACGCTTTTTTGTAGTGAGTCCAAGTGGGATTGAAAGATTACGGGTTAAATTAGATATATGGGCTTTAGTTAATTAATGGTTGGACTATTAATTAATTAAAGTAGATCGAAGAATAAAAGCCCATATAAGCTGTGGCTTTAATGGGCTGCTCTATTTAATATAAATATTCATTCTTTAGTCAATACGAAAAGACGTTAGACGTAACAAACAAATCAATCTTAGAGAACTACCGTTAATTTATTCAGAGATTTCTTGGCTTTCTCTGCTTGAATTAATACCGAGGAATTTTTCCTGCATCGGATTTGCATACACGTGGATACCATAGTTGTGGAGACAACCTTGCAGGATTCATTGGAAGCTTGGAAGCGTTGCAAATCCATTGGAAGCCTTGCAAATCGTAAGTTCTCTATCTAACGTGTTCATAGGGCTCATCGCATGTTTAATTGTAGATCTAGATCTGTTTCTTGACTGTACATTCCGCTGCGTATCATTAGATGAGGTCAAGAATTCCCAACAGACCGATCATCATATCCGTGAGAGGTGACCACCTTTCCGACACAACAATTTCAAATATGGTAGAATACTAAAAGAACTTAGACTCCACAGTTACTTTTAGATCATAAATTATTTAGTAAGTATGGGCCTTTTAAAATAAAACTCCCATATGCTCTTCGTTATAAATGGCATGACAATTTCAGTTTCCAGCAATATATAATTGTACGTAGCTTTCGGCATGGGTTCACCGAGTGTTTTGTACTCATTACATGTATTTCTAAATGTGCAGTTTAGTTGTGAAGCACGATTGTGAAGTGTCAGGGTGGAGTTTTTGTCAACGCTTTTTCTAGTATGAGATATATGTCTTCATATATATGTCTTCTATCGAGAGTTTGTTAAACTTAATAACCCTTTTAAGTAAACTTATACAAGCTTGTATGTATGTATGTATGTATATTATAACTCGATCTTCGTGATCTTTTATTTAATATTTAGTTTTGTTTATAAGTGACTACTTATTTTTGTTTCTTACCTATGGAGTAAATGAATCGATCAATTTTCCTTTCATATCGGATTATCATTCGATAGTCGTGGCTAAAGACAGATCGGCTAATGTGTCTCGACAATATAATTTTGAGTGACTTTCTTTTGAAAGCCTATGCAATTATAGGTTATGCATGTGGTGGGAATTTGAGTTAATTTTTTTTTGATTATATCCTAAAATTAATTGAAAATATAGTCAAAGTCTTATCTAACCAATGATGACCATTGAGGTTTTTTCTATAGTTAGTTTACTTGTTAAGAAAATTTGAACTTTGCTTAGACATGTCCTAGTCTCGAAAGTACCAAGCTGAAAATGTTCAAGGATGAACCAATTTAGACGAATCAAGTTGACTTATCTGAGGACTTGCCTCAAGCTCTGAAGAAGCAAGTAGAAGTCAACGAAGGTAGAAGCAACAAACAACAAACTCAATGAAAGATCTAGAGAACATTAGACAACAAGCGAAATATATCAATCTAAATAAAGTTAGAAGAACCGAGTGAAAGGACTCAGATCCAGTCTCTCATATCTAAACTGTTCATACTTTGCAAAATCTATAATATAGCTTAAATAAATGTTGTTTATCTTTACATTTGTTCTTCGTTATAAAAACACACTCATTCTTAGTTGGAAATGTAGCCTTTTATCAAGTTCTAGTTTAGGCATAGGTTTAAGGTGAAACTGTGAGTAAGCAACAAGATGTAGCTACTGAAAACAATGATGACGAGTAGCTGATGAAAAATATAAATTTACCCATGCTCTCGATGATCTATCTTGGGTGTTTAATTCACCATACATTAATTATATTCCTAGTATGCTCATATTTTATTAATTGTAACACATAAAAGTTCTCTCTTGTTTTTATCTACAACATATTTGATCAATGGTTGACTCCATCATTAATCTTTTGGACTGTGTTACGGATGCCTGATCTCTAATATTGAGTGAGAGAAATTTATGGAGAACACAAAATTTTCAATCTCTATGTTGTGATTTTCAAAAATCACTACTTGTCTAAGGATACTATTGATTTTCTCCTATCATGTGTTTGTAGTGTTCTCTTTAGAATTTTATGTGATAGGACTGTGGCACATCTAATAAATACAATACTTATCTTTTTTCCTGAAGATAATTCCTTTATAGAATAATTATCTCTTGATATCTTTAGATCAGATAATATATGTCTAGACTATGAGATGTAATAAATAAATAATACAATAATCATAACACAGTCAAAGTGGGATCGTGCAAGGGTGGCCAAAAATAACATGACAGATAGGTCTTGGTAGGCCAGCCCAAGGAAGAAAATATAAGGAATAAAGATGAGCCTAAAATGAATGAATTATCTTATGTTCAGTCCAAAACATAAATTAATTTATAACATTTATTCATTCCATTAGAGAATAAATGTTGACATACTCTTTTATTACAAAGTTGAATCGGGTTTGTATTTAGATTTACAAATTTTCGTATTTAAGATATCGTATATCCATTAATTATTTATATTACTCTGACTGCTTTAAAAAAATTAATCTCTTTAATTCTTAAGTAGTAGCGCTCAACTTTATTATTCTACTTGAGTCAGCTCAACTTATAGGATTTAGTACAATGTCTGTACTTGGACCCTAAACAAAGACTCTATTTGGGAGGTAATAAAAGATTTTCTTTTTTGTCTCTTTTACCTTCTTTTTAGTTTCTTTTTATTTTAATTTATTTTTCTATAGGTTCAAGCTCATGAATACTCCAACAGCCCGCTATCCACCGAATTGAGCCGCCACAGAAGCAACGCACTAAGGCCCCTCACAACATGCATTCATCGTTCGTCGTCTGTCTCACCGTCTACTTGAGTTTTCAGGGAAGTGTTTGTTTTCTATTTATTTCTTCCGAGTACGTTAGTCTCTTTCTCTTTTACACAATGAGGACATTGTGTTGTCTTAGTGTGGGGGAAAGTTTGTTATCTTCTGATCGTTGTTTCTTTGTTCTTAAAAAATTAAAAAAGTTTTTGGTCTTGTTTTATTTTGTTTGGAGTCATTTTATGAATTGAATATGAGAGATTAGGATATTGCCTTGGTTTGAATGGTGGTTTTCTTTGATGGAGAATTGTGCATGACACATGTATGTATTCTTGGATAAGAAATAAATGCAAGATTGATCAAAGTTTTAAGCTTACTGAAATTGTGAGATTTGAGCCTATGAGCATAAATTTTGAAAAAGCTCATTGTTTCTTCCTGATAAGTGTTGTATGGCTTGATTGTTTGATGCCTAGTTTGTCTGGTTGCCATAGTTCAAGTTGCTTATCAAATTATAGCATTAAAATGTTCTAGGCATTGTTTTTTTTCATCATCCATATATATTTGGTCTGACTATACACTTTCTACCCTCATTTTTTCGTTAGTTAGCCCCTTTGTGCCTTAATCCTTTTGTTGATAGATTGAAAGCCGCAAAAAAATAAAAAAAATATGAGCCTTAGCCTTACCCACTGAAAATATGCAAGTTTGTGAACTTTCAAGATGAGCAGTGATTGTCATATTGTGGTTGTTGATATGTTTCAAAAATTTGGAGATTAGTTAGAAAGATGTATTTGGAGAATGTGGGTGAAGTTCATAAAGTACAAAAAAAAATATATGATATTCTGTAGAAAAAAAAAAAAGAAATGGGAATGAAAAGGCTACCTTTAATGGAGTTAGTCTGCATATTATTGCATTTTATGAAGAGCATTGATTGATGGATATGATGGATGGTGTGTTGGGATCTGTTTTACGAATTCAATGATTGATGAGTATTTTACTTACATATTTTTGATTTTATAAGCCTATTTTTATCATCTTCTTTATCCTACCTATGCATCCGAGCCCCATTACAATATGTTGAAAGTCCTAATGATTGTGCATGAGTTCATTTTAGTTGAGACGGTGGCATATGGGCAAACTTATGACTGAAATGTAGGGAAATCTGATTTTACCCTCTCCCGATGATCTATCTTGGATATTTAATTCACCATACATTGATTATATACCTAGCATGCACCTATATAATTAATTGCACCACGTTGGTGTTTACTCATATTTACCTGTGAATTTCTCTGATAAATGTTGATCAAGACTCATGCTTTGATCTTCTGGACTGTATCCCGATTGCTAAAACTCCAATGCTGAGTGAGAGCAATCTATGGAGAATACTACAAAATTTCGCCTTCTTCCACACTTAGAGATTTTCAAAAATCTCACTTATGGGAATAGTTTTTCTGATTTTCTCTCACCTTGTATTTATAATGCATCACTAAAATTCTAATAGGATAGGATCTCTGAATATCTAATAAATACAATCATATCTTTTATGATGCACCATATCTAGAATAATATCATTTGATATCTAATGATATCAGATATAACCTATCTAGATATAGGAGAATCAGAACAGAGTTCCAGTGGGACTATACTATGTGGGAGGCGAAATTATCAGCAACACCGGGTCTTGATAGGCTAGCACATGGATCAAATGTAAGGAATAAAGATGAGTCTCAAATGAATTAATTATCGTATGTTCAGTCAAGAAAATAAATTAATTCATAAACATTCATTCATGCCACTAGAGAATAAATGCTGACTTACCCCTTTATTATCGAAGTTGAGTCGGGATTGCACTTAGACTTCATGAATCCTCGTATTTAAGATATTGCACGTCCATTAATTATTTATAGCGTTCTGACTGCTTAAAATAATTAATCTCTTTAATTCCTTAAATAGTACCACTAAACCTTATTATTGTACATGAGCTAACTCAATCTGCAGGGTTTAGTACAATAAACCTTTTGAGCTCCTTAAGGGGACGTCATCATCCTAAACGGATACGGTGACTCGATACAGGTTACTAGCATGACATACAAGCATTGTCACTACCCAAGATGCGGAGAATATTGGTTTATCTCATGTAACCCTCACTAATAACAAGTCAAAGTGATGGTCAACAACTCATACTCACCTAAAATCTTATTGAGGTTTTGATCAACGTAAAGTCACCGATATCTAGGTTCTTCACGACGGTCAGATAGAATAACTCATCTCACTGTGATCCATCAATACGTCAGAGACGTACCAGCATAGACAAGCAACCAAGTCAAGTCACTTCTTATCTATACTGCAGCCTATACCGATAACTCGTCCTCAAATTGTCTAAACTGTGATCCTTTTTATAGTTTAATAAGCTTGACCAATCATACGGACTTCTGTGATCTCCTACACACTGTATGATCTAACTTTTGTATGAGATAAATGGACATACATATGCAATCAAGTAAATAATTCAGATAGCAGGTTGTAATAGTGGTAACAGGAAACATTGTATACAAGCTCAATCATTCTTCTTTCAGTATACAAATCCAATATGAAAGTGTCAAGTTACGATTAAATGAGTGAATTCTATCATTTTTCTTTCTTTGAGAGTCTTGGATTGATCTTGGTGATGTCTGGATTGATCTTGCACGATTTTGACTCGAATGAAAGGTATATGTATAGTTTTGAATCGAAAGAAGGGTTGAGGATTGCCGAGGATTGTATTCTAATTTTGACTATGATTTTATCCCTTGTTGTTGCCAATTTCTATTTAACTGCTTTTGAGTCTTTCGCTTTTCTCTTTATAGTTTTTGTTTTCTTTCATTTTTATGCTCGAGCGAGCATCCCCCAAGTGTGGGGGGATTTGATTGGATGTATTTTATGTACATATTATGAAGAATTATTGGTATATTTTGGCTCCAAGTATGGATTTAATTATTCTTATATTGATACTTTATGGTTTTGTGGTTTATTATAGGGTTTGTCATCAATAGTGGAAGAATTGGAAGCATTTTGGGAAGAGTTTTGAAGCTTTGAGATATGAAGCCGTCGCTGTAGCGCATAAGTTGATCAATATGGGCATACCGCATGCAAATGCATGATGATTTCGTATAAATGGGAATTACGCCGCTCTTTGATCTGCAGAAAAAAAGGGATTGAGTTGGTTGGTACCTCATACGAGAGTTCTCTTCGTTAAATATGCTTATTTTCCAACCAAACTTCAATCATTGAATGGGGAAGTAGCGATAGCCCATCGAGCATACAGACCAACAGCTAAAAGACGAGATGTACATAATCAGTAGTAGACTTATTTTCTTGAAGAATGATGCAAACGAGATTTTGGGCTGAAGAAGGGAATTTTCTCTAAGTTATGGACTTGGACCCTTTAGTTTTAGATTTTTATTTATTATTTATAGATTCCTTATTATATTATAATATGTTTTCCTTAAAAGTTGGATTTGATTTTATATAGATTCCTACCCTATTAGCCACCCCATCATTGATTTTCGCCCCAATCCAAAGTTTTATTTTCTTTTATTTGTTTCTTTGTTTTCTTTTTTCATGCATGACTTCAAGCTTGAATTCAATTATGAGTTCTAGCTAATCTCTTTCATTCCGATAAAGATTAAAGAAGCTCTAGTACGACATGTTTCGTGAGATCTAGTTGGTTTTATCCTTTAATTTTATACAAGTATTTGTTATTCTCTGAGTTTATTTTCGTTAATTGTTTCGTCACTGCTAGGTAGTTGTAAATATTTAGTAGTTCAGAATTAATTAGTAGCCTAAGGTCATATATATATATGGTTGAGTTATAATAAAAACCTATTTTTTCGTAAGCACCTAAAAATCAATGCATTTTACGTATAAAGTTAATGCATTTTATGTATAAAACTAATGCACCCATGAGTTATGGTAAAAGCCAACAATATTCATCAATATTTTATAGTGCAGTTTTACGAAAAAATTGGTTTTTATTTGAACTATTCCCTATATATATATATAAATTGTCTCCTTGAGGACCTTTTTACATCTTCAACTCTCAAAAGGTGTACTATCTAAGTACATGGCATGATGTTCTAGCAATCTGATATAGCATCACTAAAGGTACTCAGCCACGGAACATATAATAGTCCATGTTCCCGTGCTAAGAAAAAGGAAGTACAATGAAACCACTATGGAACGGTCCAAAAGGGATCAACGTTTCCATCTACTACACTAGACTATGAAATAAAGGAAATCAGAACGGTCTACAAGCATGATCCCAATTTGATATAACATAGATACATAAACGGAAAAAGAACTACGACGATCTTAATCGACTGTCGAACCCTGAGAACTCGCAGGGGACTGCTGCTCGGGGTCCTCCTCCAGATCTTCCTCAAACTCGTCCTCCCCGTAGTGATCTATGTCTCCACCAACTCCCGGCACCCTTAGCTTCGCAATACAACACCTCATATCGGTGTGGAATGTTTCCCTATCAGGTAGGATCTCGCCACAAGTCGCCGCCCTTCTCCTCATCTCGCTTGTCGCCCACAATGGGCCTCGCTCGTTGTCAACGGCCATCTTAGTGAAAGAAAGCGGTGAGAAAGAATGAAGACATGAATGCGTAAACCATCTCTTTTGTATTAATCATTCATCGTGTAGCTTATAAATACAATAGCTATTTATAGCTGAAACAAAATACTAACCCTAGGAATATAGGATTATTCCTTACACAATCAGATTCTTACACATGGTCCAATAATCACGTGACACATGTCAAAATAAGAGATAAAACTAGAACATCATCTTCAAGCTGGCAGTGGTCCTGCATCTGCTTTTGCAAGAATGGTGAACGAGCCACGTGCTCGATGATATGGTTTAACATCCCCTCTCAATTCGAGCGAGCGATGGGGAACAACATGAAGTTTGTTCAAGAGCCGAGTGAAGAATTGATGACTCAGTGGCTTGGTAAGAATGTCAGCCACTTGATCAAGAGAAGGAACATGTCGCACCTGCAAAGTGTTAGTAGCAATCTTCTCACGCACAAAATGAACATCAAGTTCAATATGCTTCGTATGCGAGCATGCGTAATGTGATTAGAAGTCAAAGATATGGCACTAGAATTATCAACCCAAATGATGGGAATTTGAGGAATAGGAATGAAAGCTCACGCAAAGAAATTAGTAAGCCAAGTGATTTCAGCAGAAATGTGAGCAAGACTTCTACTCGCCTCCGTGCTTGATCTAGAACAACATGTTGTTTCTTGGAAAACCAAGAAACCAAATTTCCACCATAGAAAACACACATGCCAGATGTAGAACGTCGATCATCCACATCAGATGCCCAATCAGAATCGGAAAAACCAATGATTTGTGTATTATCAGAGCGAACAATATGTATTCCATGATCCAAAGTACCGACAACATAGCGAAGTATGCACTTAATAGCTCGCCAATGAGTATCAAAAGGATTAGACATAAACTGACTGACCTTATTAACAGAGAATGAGAGATCAGGTCGAGGATGGTGAGATATTGCAAACCACCAACAATCTCATGGTAATCTCGAGGATTCTACAGAGGGGAGCCAACAAACTTGGAGAGATGTAAACTAGAGATCATAGGAGTGGGACATGGCTTGGTTGTCATTCATGTTCATTTGAGCTAATAAATCGTAGCATATTTACATTGATGAAGGTGCGCACTGAGCAAGCGATAGATGTGATTTCAATCCCAAGAAAATGATGTACTGCACCCAAATTCTTGAGAGAAAAAGCAGAGCTTAGCTGTGTGATGATGGACTGAACAATAGGAGAAGAGCCACCTGTCACAAGTAAATCATCAACATAAACTAAAATGTAGATAGGAGCTGAAAGACCTTTAGCAAAAAACAATGAGTGATCAGCTTTGGATTGAATGAAGCCCATTTTGAGAAGAACAGATCGAAATGTCATAAACCAAGAACGAGAAGCCTGTTTCAATCCTTAGATAGCCTTGTTCAAACAACAAACCAAAGGTAGTCCCGCAACCTCAAAGCCGTGAGGTTGCTTCATATATATAGTTTCTTCGAGAGATCCATTGAGAAAGCATTGTCAATGTCCAAATGAGTAACATCCCACTGCCTCTCGAGTGGCAAGAGAAAGAATAGTCCTAATGGTAGTTGGTTTAACTACGTGACTAAAAGTTTCATGAAATCAAAACCGTGCTCTTGAGTATAGCCTTGAGCCACTAAACGAGCTTTATAGCGAGCAATGCTGCCATCTGCATGGCGTTTAATCTTAAACACCCATTTACAGCCAATGGAATTCTTATCAGATGGTTGAGGAGTAAGAGTCCATGTGTGATTCTTGAAGAGAGCTCTCAATTCCTTAATCATAGCATCTCTCCAAGGAGGGCTTGATAAAGCCTCGTAAATGCCTTAGGTTCCACAAGAAGAAACCGATCGGTCGTAAGAAGCCAAATATATTTTAGGCTTGAAAATCCCTGCCTTAGCTCTAGTCACCATAGGATGAGAAACAGGAACAAAACCACAGGTGGAGAGGCGAGGTGTTGACATCGACTCAATAGATGGAGAAACATCAAAATAGGTGAAGAAGAAGAGAAGAAGAAGAGTGACTATCAAGATGTGGAATGTGAGAGATGAAGGAAGAATTATCATGCAATATAGGAGAATGAGAAACAGGGAAGAATCAAGAAGATAAAGCAGAGATGGTATTTCTTTGTAGGGTGGACGGATAGGAGGTGGAGGAGGTAGGAAAAGACCGCATGAATGAGGATTAGGAGTAGTATCGGAAGATGGAGAAGAACTAGAAGAAAGATGAGGAAAAATGCTCTCATCAAATAGGATATCTCTGGTAACAAGGATCTTACCAGAGGGAAGAAGGACTTTATATCCTTGTGATGGTAGCTATAACCAAGGAAAGTGCAGGAGATGATCGAGGTCAAGTTTATTTTATTATATGGTCTCATGAAAGGGTAACAGAGACAGCCAAAAGTTTTGAGAGATGTGTAATCAGGTTTTTGATGAAGCAACTTTTCAAGAGGAGATTTATAATGTATAATCTTAGTAGGCAATCTATTGATAAGATAAACAGCAGTGGAAAAAGCATCATCCCAATATTGCAAGGAAAGACCGATTTAAACAACAAAGATAAGCCCATTTCCACAATATGCCTATGTTTTCTCTCAGCTAAACCATTCTCACGGTATAAGGACAAGACACTTTATGATTAATCCCATTTTGAGTAAAAAAGTTGCTTAGACTTCTATACTCACCACCCCAGTCAGTTTGAAGAGATTGTATTTTGGTATTAAGTTGTGTCTCTACAAGTGTTTTAAACTGTAGAAACACATTATGCACCTCACTTTTAGCCTTGAGAAGATATATCCATACATAACGGCTAGAATGATCAATGAAACTGACATAATAGCTGAAACCATTAGAACTAGATACAGGGGCAGGACCCCAGAGATCACTGTGTATTAGTTCAAGTGGTTTGTGGTGTTGTGTAATGGAGTCAGTGTAAGGTAGACGATGCATCTTAGCATAAACACAAGATTTGCACAAACTGATAGATTTCATTTCATGAAAAGGGAGATTACATGAATTCAAGGCCTTTTTGACAATATCAACATTACAATGACCAAGCCTATTGTGCCATATATCTAAACTAAGAGGAGAAATAGGTTGACAAAAAACTGCAGTAGGTTGGAAACTTGCAGTTTGAGGGAAAGCAGGTAAAGAGCTTGATCTGGAAGAGTTGAAACGTTGGTGACAGCTAAGGGAAGTGAACTGATAGAGGCCTTTCTTAAGGGTGCCCTGTAGGAGGATAGCTTTGGTAACCTGGTCCTTCACAACACAAAAATTGGGATGAAACTCAAAGAAGACATTGTTATCTTTAGCAAATTGAGACACACTGAGAAGATTTTTGGAAATATGAGGTACATGCAGCAAATTAGATAGAGTAAAAAGCTTAGTTGAGTGAGGAGTAGAGATGAGACTTTTACCTATGTGAGCTATGTCAACACTTTGGCCATTGCCCATCTGCAATTTGGAGTCACCATGATATTCAGTAGCAATATTCAGATTGGAAAGGTCAGGATTAACATGATGTGCTTTTGACCTAACGGATACCAACTGTTCTCACTGTTAGAATCAGATGGAGCATAGAATGATCCTCCTGAATTGTGACTTTGTGAAGGCATAATATGAGCCATGTTGGCACCAGGATTAAAGCCCTGTTGTTGATTCCCTTGAAAAAAGCTTTGTTGAGGTGAGGTCTGCTGCTGAGCTTGCTGTTTTGGAACAAAACTTTGGTCATATCTCGTGCCAACACTGCATCGAGAGGTGTGACCAGCACAAAACAAACTTGCAAGTAGCTTGTCGCCAAAATTTCTACCTACTCGCCCAAAGAAAAACCTCCACCTCATTGAATCTACCCCCTCCTCTATTAGGACCATATCCACCTCTACCTCCTCTAAAACTATGTCCACCAGAATAACCTCCACGTTGTAAATTAGAATGAGCAGTGTAGTTTAGAGAGGGTTGAGAGCCATCAACATTTAAGGATGTAGATTTTGCAGATTCTAATCTATTTTCAAAACTCAACAGTAGAGAGTGAACATCTAAAGCTGTCCACATATCTGCTTTTGCACTAACGGGTCATATTCAGATCCTAAACCGTTCAAGATATACATTATCTGATCTTCATTTGATACACGGTATCCAACAGAGTTAAACAGATCACAACATGTTTTTACTTTAGACAAATATTCAGACATGCTCAACTGATCCTTTTTTAGAGTTTGGAGCTGAAGTTTATACTGCATTACCTTAGCTCGTGACTGATTTGAGAAATTTGTCTCCAAAGCATTCCATACAGAGTTTGCAGTGGTGAGCCCTACAACCAGAATCATAACACTCTCTGTGAGTGAAGATTGGAGCCAAGCTGACAAGATCTGATCTTGTCTTTCCCATAAGGTGAACTCTGGGTTGATGGATCTCTTGATTTGCTCTCCTTCTTTTACCTCAATCCACATCAATGGTGGTTGAGTAGATCCAGTAAGATAACCTTCTAAGCCATAGCCTCGCACCGTAGCTGAAATCTGTTGTTTCCATATCAAATAGTTGGTTTCTTTGAGTTTGATAGTTGAAGGAATGTTTTGAAGAAAAATGATTTGGTTTGTGGTCGATGGATTTGATCCACCTCCACCAGATCCAAAAGAAGAATCACTCATAATGAAAAACGGAGGTTATCAAGAGACAAGTAGGATCTACCTGCTCTGATGCCATGAAAGAAAGCAGCTGAGAAAGAATGAAGACATGAATGCAGAAACCATCTCTTTTGTATTAATCATTCATCGTGTAGCTTTCATAAATACAATAGCTATTTATAGCTGAAACAAAATACTAACCCTAGTAATATAGGATTATTCCTTACACAATCAGATTCATACACATGGTCCAATAATCACGTGACACATGTCAAAACAAGAGATAAAACTAGAACATCATCTTCAAGCTGGCAGTGGTCCTGCATCTGCTTTTGCAAGAATGGTGAGCGAGCCACGTGCTCGATGATATGGTTTAACACTTAGCAAATAGGACTTGTGGGCCCAGAGCCACTTCTCTTTTCCTCAAGGAAATGAGCATGGAATGAGCAGATAGTGGCTCCAACCTGCTAGTGCCCACATGGAGGGGCTGCGGCTCATCCTTCTCCTTTGCCTGTCCACTCGACCCGGCTAAGGCCTTACCCTTGTCTGCTATCTCCCTCGCCTCGCGGATGGTGTGGATCAGGCGATCCATCATAGAGCTGCACGTCGAATCCTCCGCCGAGCGCCAAGTAGTGAGGACGACCCCGCGTGGTGGTGGCGTCTTCTCGGTCTCGAGGACGTGAGGTCCCATCTCAAGTCGCCTCGACCTCTGCGGCCAAGAATAGATGCTGGTGCTAGTGCGCCCGAGCCGAAAGTAGTGGGGCATGTATGCCCGAGCAATACCCATAGGGGCTAGGTCGCCCGACCGAGATAGGGTCCTCGGGATCGCTACCAAAGGCATCGTAGTAGTAGTAGTGGGTACACTACCAAAGGCATTGGAGTATGAAATGAATGGCTGAGGTGAGTCATGCGCTCAAGAGAAACGCGTTATTTAAGTCGTTTAATTATGTGAGGTGAGACGCTCGTAATCGTGTACATCAAATTATTCAAAACTATTCGAAAACAGATTTCAAAAGACCCTTTCCGTCGCTTCGAATCACCTCTCCCACAGCCGCCGACTCTAATATGGAGGCAAAAGACCATGAGGAGGAACAAGACCATAGGGAGGCACACTAAGAATGGGAGAGAATCAGAGATTTGGACATGACCTCGAGAAATGTAAAATGAAGCATCTGGTGAGAGCGCGAGAGCCGAAACTGTATATATTTTTCTTACTTATTAATTAAGCTTCCTTCCATTCCTCGCCTCATAGAGGAGTTCTCGTCACATTGACAATTTTGACTTTTTCAAGCATTAGGTCACAAATGAGAACAGCGTGTTATCTTCCATCCTTGTTTACAAAGGAATTTCACTGTCTTTTGTTCCTTCTTTTCACTTAAGGAGGAAAATATTATCACCCAAATATGGAGTGATAATATTTTCCCACATTGAGTAAAAGAAGGAACAAAAGATGGTGAAATGCATTTTGTAGATAAGGAGGATAAAGAAAGAAGAAATTTAAATGGTGAAAACTTTATTTTCCCTCCTTTTCTAGGGATAAATTTACAACCAAAGAGAACACACCCTTAGGGTTAGAAGATGTATTTGAAATTTGGGGATTGCCGATCGTCAACTTATATAAGTGCGAGGAGATATAAAAGTCATTGTTTTAGGGAGGTTTACTCTACTCCAATTATAGGTAAGGATCATAAGACCGCTCCAAATTAATACACTAATTTTCATACCTATATCAAATGTGAAAAATAATTAAGTACTCTCATTATTCGTCGTCTAATCTATATATATAAAAGGAGTCATTCCATAAAACTACCAAGCCATATATGGTAAGTCTTGGTAATAAATTCTCATTATTTTTATTTTATTATTTTATTCTTTTTCATTTATCCTCAATAATGTATGATTTTTTATAAAATATATATAACGTGTCTTAAATTAAAGATCACAACAAGATCTTTAATATGATATATAATATGAAAAAAAAGTTTCTAAATGAATCAATTATAATAATTTGAAAACTTAAAAAATAACAATACAAGATTAACATAACAAATTATTTCTCCTAAAAGAAACATTTAATTTTAAATATTTATATTTCATATATATGATATATATTTATATTTTTATTAATATGTTTATGTATAATAGGCTATTTATTTATTAATATACTAGATTAAAAATTGATTAATGACTATTCTCATTTGTAAAATATATTCTCAAAATCGATATATAAGAAAGTTTAAAATGAAGTTATTATATATTTTACTTTACCTTAAAATTCTTCATTGCTCGATTTCGATTCAAAGTTGGTGTCTCCGTCGAGTTAGATCAACCTAACCCTAAACCTTAAACCCCAAGACACCAGCCAAAACTGTTTCTGCTTTTCTTCTTCTTCTTCTTCTTCTTCTTCTTCTTCTTCTTCTTCTTCTTCTTCTTCTTCTTCTCTCAACTCGCAATAATGTCTTCCTATTATACTCATTCGTATCTTCCGAAAGTTGTGATGAGCAAGTCGAAAACAATGGTGCTATTTGCCAAGCCATCACCGATTTTATCAACAGGGAAGGAATGAGTTAAAGAACTCAAGGAATGAAATCGTAGGTTCACTTTATATATGGCGCGATTGTCTTTGAACCGGGATCGTTGCCGCTTGGATCATTGCCTAGAACTCAAGACCCGTAAGAAACCCGAGATCCGGGGCACTAGCCTTTCTTCGTATCCCTTTATCGAGGGAAAAAATGCTATCATCTATCTCGAACAGTTTCCGGGCGTTGGAAATCCAGACCGCGGCGATCCACCGGTCGGTTTCTTTATCCTTCCGCTTAGGTAAGCTTCCCGATGTTGCCTCTCGAAGACAGTTTCATCAAAGAGTTGCACACCACTTGGAAGCTTAAACACTCGCAGCGTACTTAGCGAAATGGACGCCACCCATAGTTGTCAATATTGGTTACAATATCGCAAAATTACAATGAAATGATTAAATATAACTATTACAAATGAGATGTCAAGAAAACAAGAACTTATCAATAAGTCGCCTGGTTGAACTTCCGCCCAAGACGAGAAACGCCTTAGTGCTCACGATTGGCGGCTCGTCTCAAAGGTAACGACTTTCGCCTCGATCGTAGTAGCACCACAAACAAGTCGAGCCCCATGAATCGGACGAAACGAGAACCGAACTCAAGACTAAGAACTATGAGCTAAGAATACAAGTAGAATGCTTTGCTTTTGCTAGAGAGAATAGAATGTTTTTGCTTATTCTTCTAACTCTAGAATGATGCACTATATATAGCACTCCAAGAGGGATGTTCTAAGGTCACAATTGATGACAAACATCAATATTCCATTAACTCTTAACATCAAGAGTTGAAATGAAAGGCCAAAGGCCATGAACCTCATTACTAGCAATTCCCACTCACAACCCATAAACTTCCAACAATCCCCACATGAGTGGAAATGCCATATAAATGCAAACGAAAGTTCAGTCCTCAAGAGACGATATTGCATTTGAAAGGTAGCTGTGGCCTCGAACCTTCCATAGTCAAAATTATCGAGCATACCGCGGCATAGTGGTTATTTCACCTTGAACTAGTCCTCCATGGTGTATACCGAGACAATAATATTGACACAATATCATCTCAATTTCCATCCGTTTCACGCTTGTGTCCATTATGGCCTCGGAACACCCTTTGATTCACAAGTGTACCACTTGAAGCGGCCCCACTTCACACTTGCATAGGTGACTATTACAACCAAGTATTCTCGCTATACTTGACCTCCTCGAGGTATCCAAGAGTCATTAAAAGTTAAAACTTAACCTCACCACTTGCGGACTTACAAACACTCAACGCTCTCGAGAGAATATGCATGTTCGAGTGTTTATCACACGGATTTTTATAACTTCGTTGTCCCTTTTGAACCATGTTCTCGGACAATCCAATCATCATGGTTGGGTTTCGCTTATAATCATCCTTAAGATGTGGATTTAACACCCATTCCTCTAACAGCTTTAAACATTTGATCTCGACACGCTTTTGTCACGGATCCGCTAGATTATCTATTGATTTTACATAATCAATAGTGATAACCCCACCGTGATCAAATGTCTCACGGTATTGTGTCGTCGATTAATATGTCGAGACTTACCGTTGTAATATATATTTTGTGCCCTTCCTATTGCGGATCGACTATCACAAAGGAATCAACATAGAAGGCACGGACTCGGCCAAAGATGGAATATCCTCGAGGAAATTTCTAAGCCATTCGCTTCTTCACCAAATTTTATCTAAAGCTATGAATTCAGATTCCATGGTAGACCTTGCTATACAAGACTGTTTCTTGGACTTCCAAGATACACCCACCTCCAATAGTGAACACGTATCCACTTGTGGAAAACGAGTCATTGAGGCAGATATCCAATTAGCATCACTATACCCTTCAAGTACAATGGCTCACTAGAATAATGAATCACATAATTCGGGTAAACTTTAAGTAACCCAACACGCTGCTCAAGTGCTTTCCAATGTTCTCTACTGGATTAGCCGTGAAACTACTCAATTTGTTCACAGAGCAAGCTAAATCAGTCGGGTGCAGCTTTGTAGATACATCAAACTCCCAATAATCTTAGCATATTCATCTTGACTTATAGGTTCACCCCTATTTGGAGTCAAATGAACACTCGAGTCCCAAGGAGTCTTGGAAATAGTTTATCCATTGCATTGAATTTCTTCAACACTTTCTCAAAGATAGTGGGATTGTGTCAAAGCAATTCCATTTGGCTTCTAAGAATTTTAATTCCAAGAATTACATCCGCCAAACCCATATCTTTCATGTCAAGTTCTTACTTAGCATTCTTTTGTTTCTCCAATCACACGAGAGTTACTTCCCATTATCAACATGTCATCTACATAAAGACAAACAATAACAAAATCGTTATTCAATTCTTTACATAGACACACTTGTCACCTCGTTGATTTTGAAACCATTTGACAACATAACTTTGTCAAATTTCATATGCCATTGCAAAGGGCGCTGCTTAAGTCCATACAAAGACTTTTGAAGTTTGATACCTTGTGCTCTCGCCGTGTACTACAAAACCTTCAGTCAGCTTCATATAGATCTCATCTTCTAACTCTCCATACGTAAACTGCTTTTTTACATCCATTTGATGAATCTCAAGATTTTGCAAAGCGTTAATAGCGAGCAATGTTTAATAGAAGTATGTTTAGTCACAAAGTAGGTATCAAGAAGTCATACCCACTTTTGTCTAAACTCGAACTACAAGTCCGCCTTATATTTATCAATAGTGCCATCGACTTGTATTTCTTCTTTAGGATCCACTTGCATCCTAAAGCTTTACAACCAGTGGAAGATCTACTAACACTCAAGTATGATTCAACATAATAGACTCTATCTCAATGTCTATTGCTTCTCCACAGATCTCATTCGGGCACGATAAAGCTTCTTTTACGGTAACCGTTCATCATTTAACAATAAAACGACATAATCCGTCCATAAATTTTAGCTTTTCTTACACGATTACCACGCCTAGGTTGCACATCTTCGTGTAGACCTAGGTCGCTTTCATTAGCAGGGCCATAAAAACTTGCTTAGAACTCGAGGGTTCACTTTCTTCAACAAAGATGAGAATTGGTAGAATCTTCCTCAATTCTTTTACTTGAATCGTAACTATTCTTATCCTTATTAGGATAGATATTCTCAAAGAATATAGCGTTCCTTGATTCAATTGTTGTTCCCACATGAACATCAGTATATCGATTTGTGCACAACAAATCTATAAGCACTACTATTAAGTGCAACCAATAAAGATACAATCTACCGCTTTAGTCCAATTGTAACTTGTTTTGGCAACGGTACTTCAACCTTAGCTAAACACCCCACACTTTGAAGTATTTATATGAAGGTTTCTTCCTTTCCAAAGTTCATAAGGAGTTACATCCTTCCTTCGATAGGAATCTTGTTCAAGATATAGTTGGTCAGAAGAACAACTTTTCCCCCACATATTCCGGGGTAATCCGAACTTATTAATAACGCATTCATCATCTCCTTAAGAGTTCGATTTTTATGCTCAGCTACACCATTTGATTGAGGCGAATAAGGAGCAATGCTTGATGGATTATACCACTTGCGCTGCATAATTCAAAGAAACGGAGCAACATATTCTCCACCTCGATCACTTCTTACAACCTTAATTTTGCAATTGTTGATTTTCAGCTTCATTCTTGAAGTTTCAAATGCATCAATTGCTTCATCTTTACTTAATAAATAAAGATAACAATATCTTGTGTAATCGTCAATAAAAGTAATAAAATACTTTTACCACCTCTAGTTTGTACAAACTTTAAATCACAAACATCGGTGAATTAATTCTAGAGGTTTTGAGCTTCTTTCAACGGATTTGAAAGGCAACTTGGTCATTTTTGCTTCAACGCAGATTTCACATTTATCTTGTGTTTTAGATACTTATTTTTAACAAGTTCATGTTAGCGAGTTTCTTTATAGCATTAACATTAACATGACCAAGTCTACAATGCCATAAATCGTAACACTCAAGCAAGTAAGCGGTAGAAGCATTCTCATTAATTTTGCAACTTCCTTAGAAGGCTTACAAGTTTAACACCGAGTTTGAAAAGATCTTCTAGACATAACCCTTGCCGAGAGTCTTTCCAAACTTTCTAACTATTACATATTCTCCACGAAAATCTATATCAAATTTGGCTCTAGTCAACTTGACGCCAGAGATGAGATTCTTATGGATCGAAGGAGCATGCAAAGACATCCTTCGAGTTATTTCCACACCGAGGTAAGTTGAAGTACAACGGTACCAACCCAAGCACCTTGAAGTATGATCACTTGCCTCGGTCACAACCCCTGCCTTCAACCTCTTTGTAGGTGTAGAACAAGTCTCGATTGACACAAATGTGAACAAGAGCACCGTGTCAAGAAACCAAGAAGTAGGGTAGAATTTGTGACTTGGTTTACCTCGCTTATTATGGCAACAAAGTCATCTTTGTCCCAAGTGTCAAGTCCTTCTCAACATTGTCGACGCGCCTTTGCCTTTGTCTTTTCTCTCTTTCGGCAGTTTTAGCCATGTGCCTGTGCTTATCACGGTTGTAGCACGCTCCAAAAACTGGTTTTGCGCTACTTTTTCCCTCGCCTTTGTTCATCGGACGAGGGCGCTCAAGGTCCTCCTCACGATCGGTTGCCTTAGCCTCCATCGGACTTTTTAGCCTTCAACTCGCCCCTTAACTCGAGCTTCAACTTGGAGTCGAGCAACCATGCTTTCAAGGGTCATCTCCTTTCGCTTGTGCTTAAGGTAAGATCTGAACCCTTTCCATCCTTCTGGCAATTTGTCAATTAAAATTGCAATGGAATATTGTTCAGGCAGAGGCATACCTTCGGCGTGAACATCGTGCAACGTAGCTTGAAACTCGTGGTACTTGAGGCATGATCGGTTTGAATCCACAATCTTGAACTCGGTGAGCCCGGTAACCACGAACTTCTTCGTGCTAGCCTCCTCAACCGATACTTTTGGTTAAGTGCCTCCCATAACTCTTCAAGATCCTTGACCGCAAATACATTAAATAGACTATTATCAAGCCCATTTAACACCATATTCGGCCACGTATAGTCGGAATGATACCAAGTGTCGATTTCATACGCACTTCTCGTCCGCTTCTTCCTCGGAAGGAATAGGCGCCCGCCTTCACGCAGAAGCTAGCAAGCCCCATTGTGGTGATGTAAAACATCATCTTATGCGCCCAGCCGTTTGAAGTCGACGCCGTGAAAATTGGCGGTTGTTGAGCCACGGAATGCGGGGTTCAAAGACCGAGCCATGGTGGAACTGCCATCGCTCCAACGGATTGAGTGGTGGCGAGGCGCCATCGGATTGGTCGACATCTTCAATTTGCACGATCGTGTAACTTGAACAGAGAGTTGGGCGAATTTCGCCTCATGCGATTGTAGTCGAATATTGGTTACAATATCGCAAAATTACAATGAAATGATTAAATATAACTATTACAAATGAGATGTCAAGAAAACAAGAACTTATCAATAAGTCGCCCAAGTTGAACTTCCGCATGAAGACGAAACGCCCCGGTAGTGCTCACGATTGGCGGCTCGTCCCAAAGGTAAACGACTTTCGCCTCGACCGTAGTAGCACCACAAACAAGTCGAGCCCCGCGAATCGGACGGAAACGAACCGAACTCAAGACTAAGAACTATGAGCTAAGAATGCAAGTAGAATGCTTTGCTTTTGCTAGAGAGAATAGAATGTTTTGCTTATTCTTCTAACTCTAGAATGATGCACTATATATAGACTCCAAGAGGATGTTCTAAGGTCACAATTGATGACAAACATCAATATTCCATTAACTCTTAACATCAAGAGTTGGAAATGAAAGGCCAAAGGCCATGAACCTCATTACTAGCAATTCCCACTCACAACCCATAAACTTCCAACACCTACTTCTCCGTGCGTGGCATCGTGCAGCGACGACAGCCACCACCCTCTCCGGCGTCTCTGTCACTCCGCCTATCGTCGACTCTTCGCTGCTCGCAGAGGTGCGAGACGTGCAGACTGCAGTATGTAGCCGTTTTCTAGTATAGTTACTTTTCTTTTTACTGTATTTTGATGGAATCGTGTCAACTCAGATCCGCCATGGGTGAATCACGCCATTTCATCTACTATCTTTGAGTTGCTTAGGATTTTAGTCTCTTTGAGTTGATTTCGCTTTAATGCATTTTCTTCATCTTCTTTACACGATGAGGCTCCTTTTCAAAATTTATTGTTTGACATATCTGGCGATGGATTGAATTTATTGTTTGAATTATCGCATTTCGCTAATGGATCTTATTAGTAAGTTGTTAAGATGAGTTAGAATATGTCCTGTTATATAGATAATATAGGAAAAGGGTTTATGTACATATTGGTTGAGTAGTGAGAGTGGGGCACTACAAGAAAATGCGAGATCAACGACGGATTTTTCCGTCGTTATACGGAATATGTCCGTCGGTGATATTAAATAACGCCCAACAAAACTACCCCAATTCTTAATATACGAGTCTAGCATTTAATTTGACATTATAGTACCAAATGGATGTTTCCAACATTCAATTATATATAACTTTAATTAATGATAGTTTATGGTCAACTTTAATTTATTTTTAAATGAACTCAACTTTACAGCTTGAAGACACGAAGATAACAATCAATAACATATTGACCACGATGAATTTATCATCCCAACAAGTTAACAATCAAAACATTTTAAACATATGCATAGAAATATAATCACATATTACTCAATCTCATCACATATTGCTCAATCTCATCACATCACATATTGCTCAATCTCATCACATCATATACGATAAATTCAAGCTTATATATGTATACATATACATATACGTGTACATATACATCACATAAATTCAAGATCATATACGTATACATATACATCACATAAATTCACGATAAATACATCTACATTCATACATACATGTCGTCATTCATACATACATGATCAATGCATATACATATACATATACCTGAATAGGGAGGGGGCTGACGGCGACGGTGAGACGGGGCTGACGGCGAGACGAGCCAGAGACGGGGCTGATAGTGACGGCAGGGGCCAAAACGAACGGCGACGGCAGGCGCCGACGGGAAGGGGGCAAGGCGGGGCGGCACGAGGCGGCGTGGGTGGCAAGGCAGCGGCGCGGCGTGGGGCGGGCAAGCGTAAATTCAACGGACGACGACGGCGGCATGGCGTACGGTGGCGTGGTGGCGCGAGACTGAGCTGGGCTGCGACGACGGCGGCGCGAGGCGAGGCAGCGGCACTAGGCCGGGTTGGGGCGGGCGGCGCGCACGGTGAAGACGGCGATGGCAAGGTGAAGTCGACGACGAGGGAGGCGGCGCGGACGACGATGGGTGAAAATTCAATTAGGGTTGAATTAGGGGGAAATCGCGTGAATGAAAAAACTCGGGTGGAATCCCGTGTTTGTGTTAAAACTCAACGACGGACAGAGATCGTCAGAATTCCCGCTGATCAACGACGGAAATAATGCCGCCGCTGATCAACGATGGAATTACGACGACCCACCGACGCCGTTGAGTGTCGTCGTTGATCAACGACGGAAATAATGCCGTCGTTGATTAACGATGTAATTACGACGACCCTCTGTCCGTCGTTGATTTTCCATCGTTGAGTTTGTACGTCGTTATTCCATCGTTGATCCATCGTTGATTTTATCTGTCATCATTCCGTCGTTGATTAACGATGGATTTCGTTCCATCGTTAATCAACGACGGAATGACGACGACCCATCTTACATATATGTTAAAGTATAATACCGTTTCTGATCCGTCGTCGGTCCGTTGTTGTTCGCCGATGGATAGTTTTCCATCATGTTTCTGTCGTTGTCCGTGCGTTTTTCTTGTAGTGGGGGTTGCAGGGCAGTGTCGACAGTAAATTTATGTGTAGATTGAGATGCGCAGCACAGGTATTTTCTTTGATCAACTTTGTTCCTCCCTCTCAGAACTTTAATCCTTTCTTTGATCAACTTTGTTACTCTATACGTTATCTCTTGAATCCTGCTCTTGGGATATCCTTTTAAAATTGCAACTCATTAATATTTCAAATTGTTTAGGGTTTATTGTATTAGCTCTTGTGAGAGAGGCATATGATGATACTCTTTGTGATGTCTCTGTCCATGCTGCAATTTTCATTAAAGCTTCTATTTAATGCACAGGTATATATATTCACAATGAAGCAAGAGCAAGCTTTTAGATTAAGTACATGTTCAAAATTTCCATTCTTAGAAACTTGATGATAGGGTCCAAGAGCTTGTAAGGATACATGTCTAACAATGCAAGATTAACCTAACAAATTATTTCTCTTAAAAGAAACATTTAATTTAAAATATTTATGTATCATATATATGATATATATTTAGGTTTTTATTAATATGTTTATGTGTAACAGGCTATTTATTTATTTGTATACTAGATTAAAAAAATAGATTAATGACTATTCTCATTTGTAAAATATATTTTCAAAAATCGTATATATAAGAAAGTTTACAATGAAGTTATTATATATTTTACTGTTATAGCTGGTAGTTGGTAACTTACCACAACATATTGTAAAACAATTCACCCAATATTGAACTAGTGTTGCATTTGAGCTAAAACTCATAAAACTATAGATTTAATCGATAAAAGGACAAAGTAAAAAATAAGCAATATCATATTTTAGAAAGTAAAGAAATGTGAAAGAAAAAGAATTTAAGCTAAAACTCATAAAACTATAGATTTAATCGATAAAAGAACAAAGTAAAAAATAAGCAATATCATATTTTAGAAAGTAAAAAATGAAAGAAAAAGAAGAAACAAATTAAGAGGCAAAAAGTTATTAGATGATATTAAAGTGGGACTTTATTTTCTCAAGGGCAATGGTGCGTTTAAACACAAAGACCCTTCTTCTTTGTGTTTAGTACACTATTGTCATTATAAATTTTCAAATTTTCACTAAGTTCAATTTTCCTGAGTGTCGCCTCTCTCTCTCTCTCTCTCTCTCTCTCTCTCTCTCTCTCTCTCTCTCTCTCTCAGCAGGCAGGCGACAGGCGGCAGCCACCACCCTCTCCGGCGTCTCCGTCACTCCGCCCATCTCCGGACTCTCCGCTTGTCACAGCCCGACTCAACTAATCCCGAATGACTGTCTTGTCGGACCGTGACTTGGGGTTGGATTAAAGAAGCGGGGAAAGAAAGGGGGATCTTAGTGTTGATTTTTAAGTCATTTCATTGGTAAGGAAACATGAGTAAATGCGGAAGCATAAGTGATATCAAGATCGACTCAGAGAGTCTGACCAAACAATAGTTGATTATGTAATCACTACTAGAATATTTAAGAGTTCAACATATATCTAGAATTCAAAAGAGTCTAAAGAGTTTGCAGCGAAATAAACATGTGAGATATGCATATGAAGATGCATTCTCAAGATGAACCAAAAGATGTTCCATTTTTATCGACAAAAGAAATCTCGCTCAACTCCACTATGTTCCATCACCAGCTCAACCTGCACATCAAAAACGAGTATGCAGGGCTAAGTGGGCACATGCCAAAATATTTTATATTTTCTTCACGAAATTGTACTGCCGTCATCACTGTAAGACACAAGGGTTTTAGTTTGAAAGGCCTTGTGCTTACTAAATATTTTATCATTTTTCCAAAGTCGACTGGCCAGTCATTTTCTTACAATGTATAATCCAAATCGGGTATGGAACGCGTCGGGAGGGAGGCCTCCCTTTACCCGAACACATGACTGACCGCTAAGGGTTCAGACTAAGTGTACACAGTCCAAACTGGCAACCACCAAGAGGGACCCGAATTGAATATATCCTGTTGGCCCAGCCAACCCGAATGTATATATACAAAACAATAAATATTTTAGCAGATTATATCGCATTTAAACATTTGCAGTTCAAGAAAGCAATAAAGCATAAGCAGTAAACGATTTTCATAAAAATCACATTTTGTTTAGATAAGAATGCCCACCTCAAGAATTATCCTTCTTGAAATACTTGATAGCGATCATTTGTCGTTTTCGATCACGTCCACGCTGGACCTTGTCAACGTAAGAAATATAATTTAGTACGTCATTCGCTTCTTTCCAGAAACATCGCTAAGATTCAACGAACTCGATATCTTTTAAGTCATAAAGTTCCTGGGTTTTAGGATTTTCGTTATCGATGCGACTCAGCTAACAATCTATATATCATCTATTAGGTTCGTCTCGCCATGACAATAGATGACACTTCGTCGTTGCATTCTTCCCTTCCATCGATCTTTCTCTACGTCGTTTCATACAAGTTATGAATCCTAAGTTCATAACTAATCTTCGTCGTTTGCCAACGCGTATCAATAATTCCGAGATCCCGTCCCTCATTCGTTACTAGCATTTCCTCACAGCGTTTCTCGCCTCACACGTCTCACATATTCTATCAAAGAAACTCATATCTATAGTACACAATCAATAAAGATTTCTCATAATTCAATCATCTTCTCACAAACGTTTTACAAATTAAAGTTACTTAAATAATATTTCTCAAGCATCTTCTTGACATAATCAAATCATTAATAAATTAAATCTCTAATTTAATTAAGTAAATCCATAATTAAAGTTAATTAAATGGATCGAGTTAAAAGTCCAATAACATTTGATTAATTAATCAAACTAATTTAATTCATCATAGATATCCACTAATTAGGATTTAATTCTAACAACAATTAACTTAAGGTCCATCTTATTATATAAATAAGTCACTTAAAAAGAATAATTCTCAAATTATCCCTTAACATAATTAATTAATTATGTTATTCAATTTCTAGAAATTAGACTTTATTTAATTATTAAATTGGTTTCACCTTTCGATTTAATTATAAGACTTCAATTAGTCCAACTAGTAATTATTAATTCAATCTAATGGATTTAAATAACTCAATCTAAAAATTGATATTTAGATTATCATTTAATTAATATAGAATTAATTCATCCTTAATTTAATTTAATGGATCATAGAAATAGATAATTTAAGTCAATTATCAATTTAAATTTCTTAGTCCAACATTTAAAATAACTCTAAGCCCACTTTAAATTTAAGTAAAGCCCATATTAATTTAATTCAAGACCATCTTTCATTTCAATTTATTACTTAAAAATTGAAGGAGAAAAATTGAATCGCCCATCACCATTCTATTATTACCAAATTTGACCTATAACTTTATTACAAGGGCCTAATTTCATTTTTTTCAAGGCCCATGATAAGCAAGCCCAAACCTAAAATAAATTAAAACTAAACCCTAGCCCTCCTCTCATATCTCTCCCATCCTCTCGGTTCATAAACACACACACAGCATGCGATTGTCGCCTCCTTATCTGGCGGCCATGTCGCGGTCGGCTAGCTCTTGCAATCGCCGCCCCCGCCACGACCTCCTCTCATCTCAATTCACTCGCAGCACACGCACACGCATATGTACATCTCTCTCTATTTGGACCTCTCACGCCTCTACCTCTCCTGCTCTCGTGGGCGCCACCGTCGATGACCTCCAACATTTCATGCCACGGCCCATTTACTTTCCATCATTCTCTCTGTTCTCTCCCAAAATACACACACGCATACAAGAACTTACTCTTCTCTTCTCATCTCCTCACCACGCCAAGCGACACACACACTCACGCCGCCGCCATTTCCGATCGGCCACATCGTCGGTCGACGTGCTACACCATCGTCGCCATGACCTTAGCCCCATCTACCCTCTCTACCCGACGCCGGGTCGCTCTCGCTTAGCCACCGCCGCTGCCGCTGTAACGCCACGCGTGTGTAGAGCCACCGCTAGTTGTGCCGCGTGCTCCAAACCGGGGCCTCCTGCATCGTCTCGCTCACCACCGCCTCACGACTCTCTATCTTAGTCGTCGTCGTTGGGCCATGTAGCCCTGCTCCGGCTACCGCACGTTGTCGAGCACTGTGGCTCTATACCGACTAAACAAAGTGAAGACATATGTTCGAAATTTGTTTTTCTAGGTTCTGTGAATTCTTAAACTCTATCTACAAAAGATTATGTAGTACCTATTTATTGTATTTCTGTTTAGTGTAGCCATGAAGAAACAGACTCAATTAGCAAAGGTATATATATGTATATAATGTTAGTTCTCTGATTGTAACGATTAAAGTGAGGCATTATCATCAATTCTTGATCTGCAACTAAATGAATGCATAATATTATGTACTTGTAGAATGAATGGATTTGAAGCTAACCTCTTGCAATTTTTACTTGAATGTTGTGAATCTTTGGTATCAATGAATGGGTGATGGCTGCTGAAATGGAATCAAGTGTGTATAGTTAGAGTGGTTACCAAAAAAAATGCAGAGAGGATTAGAGATGTTACCTTATAATTTGTTTGAGACATGGGAGTTCATTATTTTTCTTGAAGTGAGATTATTTGTATGAATGGAAATATGGCTGCGAATTTGCTTTTTTTTTGAATGAGTGTGTAGGATGATAGTAAGTGTTGGAGAGGTCTCATAAGGTACACACTAGAGTAAGGGGGTGTTTGGCTAAGCTTATTTTAGAGAGCTTATAAGTACCAAGAGCTTATAAGATGTTTCAAGAGCTTATAAGAGGTAATGCCTCAAGAGCTTATAAGTTGTTAAAGTGTTTGGATAATTGATCTTATAAGCTCGAGAAAAAATTGTGAGTTAAAGAGGTAAAGTTGATAGTATATATGTATAAAATAACAAACTATAAAAATGTTATTTTGATAAATTCATGATTGCATATAAGTTTATGAAAAAATAAGTTAGGGTTAGCCAACTTATTTTTAGGGGAGCTTATAAGCTGTTAGAGCTTATTTTCACAGCTTATAAGCTGTTTAGGTGCTTATTTGCCAAACACTTTGCAACAACTTATAAGCTCCTAAACAGCTTATAAGCTATTTTAAAGAGCTTATAAGCTCTGCCAAACACCCTCTAAGTATATGATAGAGTATGATGGGAAGTGTTGAAGAAAAGTGGAGTAAAGTATGGAAAAGTGGAAGATTTTGGGGGATTTGAAAAGATGTGGTTTGATTAGATAAGTTATCCAGTATAAAATATCCGGCTCGACTTATAACTGTATTCGTTTTTCGATATTCGTTTAAATTTTCTCGTTCGAAATAAAATTAAAACGTCGACGATTATAAATTTTAATAATCGTTCTAATTTTAAATCTCGATTTAGCTAAATAAATTAATAAATCAAAGTTTTAATTTCACGGTATTAAATTCTACTCCTTAAGAAAATTTCGTCCTCGAAATTTGTACATCTTCGTAGCATTTCACATTATCCTTTCATTCATCGTGCCTCGAGTCTTGTTGTCGCGCCTTAAGTTTTGCTTTCGCTTCGTGCTTATTATATCATCATATGACCTTAATTTTGTTATCGACTAATCCTCGGTCCTAAACCTTCCGCCTAAGATCAATATATTCTCGATTTCAGTATCATTGATAAACGCACATTTTACTAGTTTAATAATGATATATTATGATGAATTTAGATCGGTTTAAGTGCGTTTATATAGTTGATATTATATTCTTAGCTTTCTTGAGAAGATATTGCTCTTGGGGTTCCTCTTTGGTGTTTTGTAGGCTATTCAGGTGATAATCGATACACATGGCAAAGAACATATGAAATGGATAATCGATACATATAGGGCTTCAACCCATTATCTATAAATAACCCAAAGCATTCTTGGGCGCCCCCAACCTCTCCAACGACGTTTTACCTCAGTTTTTACCTTAGTTTTCATTCTTGTTCTTCAATTTCATAGCATAGCATTAGATTATTTTCATTCCAGTTTCATCTTTAGATCCCTGCATGCTGTCAGTTTACTTATGGATCGAAGTTGTTACATTCCGCATCGTGGATTCATACGGTTTATTCGTCTCAATTCAGTTTATGTTTCATTTATTTAATTCTTGTTTTGTTATTTCAATTATGAGTAGCTAATTTCTGTGTTGATCCTAGGGTTTGTATGTCTGACTAGATTCGTATGATTTATCTGTTGATATTGCTTTGCCTTCCGTCATAGATTTGTGATTCAAGGAACTTAAATTTTATATGTTAATTTCTGATAAACTTTAATGCATATCTAGTTGCTAGTTGAATACTTAACAGTTTTAATTGTCAATCGATCTTGAATGCACAATACGGATAAGCCTTAAGTCGTAGCAGAGATAGGAACATCCGTAGGAAGGTTATTCTTTGTGATCTTTTTGGAGTTACTAGTTTCCACCTTAAGACGTAACAGTAATAGGTGAATTAGTAATCTACATCCACAATTGTCGTAACTGAAATTGATGGTTACTTATGTGATCTTTCATCTTTGACTGGATTAGATTGGTAAACAGATTAATATGTTAATTGGGTGAATCTGGTTAGGTTAAATACATCCCTAGGATCAGTCTTTCATATCTAAGTTCATTCATATTTTATTTGTGCCTAGTTCTTTAATCATCTCTCTTGATAGCCGTTGTCTGGATAATAATCAAGATTATGTGTTAATTATTCTCTGTTTTTTCGAAAACGCTAACACTCTTAGTATTGTAGATGCGTCAGTCGGATGATGTTTGCTAAACAGAGGAATTGATGAAGCGTTGAGGATTATAGAGGAGATGGCATCAAATAGCTATCAGTGGCTGATGGAGAGACAACCTATCAGAAAAGTTGCCGCTGCAGAGCTTGATAACAGATATGACGATCTCTTGGAAAAATTCACGCTTCTAAAGAGCCAGTATGAAGCAGAGAGGAAAGAGGAGATGACTGTTGCCATGGCGCAGAACATAGAGGAAGTTCACTTTGTAAACGAAAGAAATAATTTCCAAGGGAATCAGAGTGAGAATCAAGCATATCATCCTAGCAATAGGAATCACCCAAATTTTTCCTATGCAAATGCGCAGAATGCTCAGCAACCACCACATGGTTTTGCTGTTAATGATGGAATGAGTGTGGGACCGAAATAGCTGAGCCTAGAGGAAATGATGCAACAGTTGGTTGTGAGCAACCAACAATTGGGGACTCGGTAGAACGCCTTCATCAGTAGCACTGGTCAGAGGATTACACTTCTGGAATCCACCGTAGCAGCTATGGGCAAGCATATGTAGATAATGGAGAATCAGATTAGCCAAATAGCTGCACAGCTGAATGCGCAACAAAAGTCGGGCCACTTTCCTATCACTACGGAGGTAAACCCGATAAATCATTGCAATGCCATCTACTTGAGAAGTGGAAAAGCTTGCCAGAACCACCCGGCGCGAGAAGAAGGTCGTATGCTGAATGACGAGGAGCTTGCGACCGAGCTAGCGACCGCTAGCCCGGCCGCGAGGAATGGTATAGACCGTATTCCCGAGAAGCTAGCGACCGACCTAGCGACCGCTAGGCCGGCCGCGAGAAAGAGTCCAGAGAGTTCTGACAAAGAACTAGCGACCGAGCTAGCGACCCCTAGCTCGGCTGCGAGGAAAAGGGCAGACACGGCTGCAGGAGCTCACGACCACCCTAGCGGTCGCGAGGGTGGCCACGAGGCTGACCCACATAAGAATCGTCCGACATGCACACCTCTCGTTCCTTTCCTAAGTCGGCTAGCTAAGTTGAAATATGACGAGGAGTTCGCCCGATTCAAAGAGATGTTCCAGAAAGTAAACATCAACATACCTCTCTTTGAGGTGCTCGTAAACATGCTTGGATATGTTAAATTCCTAAAAGATGCATTAGCGAGCAAGAAGAAGTTAGGAAAATTTGAAAAAATTAACCTTTTGAAGAATGCAGGTTATCTTACGTAGGAAGTTGCCTCAAGCGAGAAAGATCCCGGAGCTTCACGTTGGAGTGCGAGATTGCCGAGCATACATTCCCCAACGTATTGTGTGATTTGGGAGTGAACATCAATCTTATGCCCTAATCGTGTTCAACCGCTTGGAGCTAGGGAAGATGAAGTCAACAAAATCTCATTGATGATGGTCGATGTGTCGATCGATATTCTAAGGAATAGTTGAAGATGTGTTGGTAAGAATTCGGACTTTGTCTTTCATGTCGATTTTGTTATTTTAGACATACCCGAATTCAAGAATCAACCACTAATCTTAGGTAGTCCTTTTCTAGCAACCGGTCGTGCTTTAATTGATGTGCGGAAGGTGATCTCACATTTCGTGTCAACGATGAAGAGCTAAAATTTTAATATATGATGTCATCAAGCAACACGATAGTTCAAAGCATGAGGATTGCTATTTGATCACCATCGCCACAGCCTAGACAAGTCTCGCACTTAGATATCAACCCACCAATCTATGAGGATACTACAAAGAAGAGTTGGACTCGACATGGAACCCCGAGTGATTCATTCAAGTTTGGGGAGGCCACTTCCATACCCAAGGTGGTGGTGCGGTGAATGATAACTATAGAGGCAAGCACAGGTTTGGGAAGAAGTCGGCTGCCAAAACGCCAGATTGATCATGGTATGAAATGGTCTAGCTAAAGACGTTAAACTAAGCACTTGTTGGGAGGTAACCCAATCTTTTTATTTTGTTTTGCTTTCGCTTTTGTTTTGTTTTGTTTTCGTTTTGTTCGTTCTTGTTTTGTTTTTCTCGTTTTGTTTTGTATCTGTTTGGGGTTGAGTTGAATGACGAGCAGCCGATGATGAGAATTTTTTTTTATTAGAAAATCAATTGCAACTGATTTTGTGAGACGAAGCATGTAATGATTATTGTGAGTATTGAGCATTTGAGAACTTGATCACATGTTTGAAACATGTGAGACTTGAGCTTTTGAGTGTCATATCTTTTCAGTCTTGTTTCTTTCTGTGTGAATAGTTTGAAATAACATGTGTTTCTCTAGAACTTGCTCTGGTTCTTTTTCGAGGTTGCATTGATGTGCTTAAGAATTGAGAGATGATATTAGGCATTCTTTTCTTAGCTTATATACTATCCAAACACTAACCTGTAATAATTTTATCTTTTGATGAGCCCGTTTGAGCCTACCTTATTCTTTCATGAAGTCGTGGGTTGGGTTGTGTTCGTTAGTGCGAGTTTAGCTGCTTGAATTGAGGGTTGAGAAAAAGAAAGAAAATAAAAAGGAAATAGACGATGAAAAGTGATAATCAAAAATAGTTGCTTACCCATATAAGTTCAAATAAAAAAAATGAAAAGAAAAAAAATAAAAGAAAAAGAAAAAGTTGACACAAGTATGTGTGAAAAAAACATAAATGGGTAAGTAGCTAGTGCTTGAGATAAGTACATCATTTATATGATAAGTGTGATGTTCTTAAAAGAAAAATGACTTCTTGGTATGGAAAATTGAAATGAGTTGTGAAAGTTTGGGAATTGTGTCTTATGATACTTATGGTGTTTTCATTATGGGATTATGACTTACTTAGCCTAAATATATCCTACCTTACCAGAGCCTACATTATAACCCGTTATAAAGACCTTTTTGATCTTGGTTCTTGAGCTCATATTTGAGCAATGGAGAATTAGACGATTTGCAAGCTTATGGTAGATTCCGTGTGTTTTAAACTTTGAGTATACACATCCTCAGTACATTTGAGTGTTTGAGATTCTTATATGTATATCCATGCCGTGAGGATTTAAGTTTGAGAAGGCTTGTGCTTATGGTTATTATGATATGTGGAGTTAAATGAAAGATGTTGTGATTCATTTGATATGGATCTTTGTAGCTCATTTCTCGAGGCTTATTGTTGTTGTCGCTCGACTCATTCCCTGCCTTTTGGTTGTCTTTCGTTTGTTCTGCTTTTGTTTGGGGACAAACAATGGTTTAAGTTTGGGGTGTGATAAACACACTTTTACTAGTTTAATTATGATATATTATGATGAATTTAGATCAGTTTAAGTGCGTTTATATAGTTGATATTATGTTCTTAGCTTTCTTGAGAAGATATTGCTCTTGTGGTTCCTCTTTGGTGTTTTGTAGTCTTTTTAAGTGATAATCGATGCACATGGAAAAGAACATATGAAATGGATATGACAAGTAAGGATGTGAAAAGTTTATAATGTTAAAGAGTATCTCGATAGGAGTCCATAGGCACAAACGGATCGCAATTCAGAGTTCGGACACGAGAGAACGGAGCGAAACAGCGAAGTCGCGCAAAAGCTAGCGACCATCCTAGCGGTCGCGAGGGTGGCCGCGAGTTCAGCCCTAAAAGCTTTCGCGATAGCTAGCGACCAAGCTCGCGATCATGAGCCCGGCCGCTAGGCGCTATGACTCTGGCGTGAATTAGGGCTTCAGCCCATTATCTATAAATACCCCAAAGCATTCTTGGGCGCCCCCAACCTCTCCACTGACGTTTTACCTCAGTTTTTACCTTAGTTTTCATAGTTTTCTTTCTTGTTCTTCAATTTCATAGCATAGCATTATATTATTTTCATTCCACTTTCATCTTTAGATTCCTGCAAGCTGTCAGTTTACTTACGGATCGAAGTTATTACATTCCGCATCGTGGATTCATACGATTTATTCTTCTCAATTCAGTTTATGTTTCATTTATTTAATTCTTGTTTTGTTATTTCAATTATGAGTAGCTAATTTCCGTGTTGATCCTAGGGTTTGTATGTCTGACTAGATTCGTATGATTTATCTGTTGATACTGCTTTGCCTTACGTCTTAGATTTGTGATTCAAGGAACTTAAATTTTATGTGTTAATTTCTGATCAACTTTAATGCATATCTAGTTGCCAGTTGAATACTTAACAGTTTTAATTATCAATTGATCTTGAATGCACAATACGGATAATCCTTGAGTCGTAGCTGAGATAGGAACATCCGTAGGAAACTTATTCTTTGTGATCTTTTTGGAGTTACTAGTTTCCACCTTGAGACGTAACAGTAATAGGTGAATTAGTAATCTACATCCACAATTGTCGTAACTGAAATTGATGGTTACTTATGTGATCTTTCATCTTTGACTGGATTAAATTGGTAAACAGATTAATAGGTTAATTGGGTGAATCTGGTTAGGTTAAATTCATCCCTAGGATCAGTCTTTCATATCATAGTTCATTCATATTTTATTTGTGCCTAATTCTTTAATCATTTCTCTTGATATCTGTTGCCTAGATAATAATCAAGATTATGTGTTAATTATTCACTGTGTTTTCGAATATCAGTCTCTATGGATACGATATAATACTTGTTGTTTTTACTATAATTTATTTTGGCAGAAATTATAGCGATCAATCATATGAGTCTAGGTTATAAACTAACTCTACACTTCAAAACAATCGATTCCTAGGAACTGTGAATCCTATGTCCAAATCTAAATCATTCAAACACACATTACCGTTGTAATTCTTTCTACTGGTGAAGAAAACCCATATTGCCTCGCAAGCTCCTTCTAAGTGAAGTTCCAAGAAATCCACGTATGCATTTTCTAACAAAGTAGCGTGAAGTTCTCTTATCGATAATATTATCACAAGCATATTGAGAAGTGTGCTTATACCTGTCCAGTTATTCTGATCCTTAGTAGGTTGCTTCTGGTTGAGGGCAAAATCCCTCGGTTGTTGCGGTTGTGATTGCGGTAGTGCCTGCAGTGCCCTCAGTGGTTGAACCTGTCGTGGTTTATTTGGCTTACTCGCTATCCCATGCCCCTTTCCTGGGCAATCCCTTGCAAAATGGCCATACTGGCCACATTTAAAACAACATCCATATCCAGCTAAGCAAGCGCCAGTGTGTTGCTTGTGGCATCGTGGGCAAGAAGTGATCTGTAGTTGTAGTCGGGTGTTTCCACCTTGTCCTGAGCCACTTGATGTCCTTGTCTCTGTCCTTGATTTCCTTGCTATTTCCTCTTGATACCCTAAGTATTATAGCTATTTTTCTCTTGATTAGAATTCTCGTCCCATTTTCTCTTGCCCTTGTCTATGTGGGCAACTGTTGTTTTCAACTCTGGTAATTCTTCCTCAATATCCAGAGCTCTACTGAGAACCTCGACATAACTCATTATTCCATGACTAGCAAGAGATACCCTAATCTCGTGCCTCAATCCAGATCGAAATTCGTCTTCCATCTTCTCATCAGTGTCCACCTGATGTGGAGAAAAAATCTTAACATGTCACAGAATACTCGATCATATTCTGTCACCGACATATTTCCCTGTTTAAGACCGAAGAATTTAATCTCATGTCTTTTCCTATAGCCTTTTGGAATGTACTTATCATACAATCCTGTTTTGAAATCTTCCCATGTAAAATTCTCCGCTTGTTCAAGAGTCATGATTTTCTTTCTGGCCTCCCACCAAAAATCTTCCGATCCCGTCATTTGAAACGTCACACATGAGAGTCGTTCATGATCCGTGTAGTACAGTGATAAGCCTCATTTTTACCTGATTTATAAGGCTATATTCGTTTCGTTTACAATTGATAAGTGATCTTTTGAGTTATCTTTTGATATATTTATGTTTACCTTGGAAGATATTATGCCGTGTGTATTTCATGTCATTTTAGCACAGGTTTTGATGTCAAAAAGGTGGATCACGATAAAGAGGAATCACTAGCCCAGTCGCGAGCTCGTGCGAAGATGAACTGTTTGAAAACGACATTGAATATGACGTAATATATTTGACAAGGATGGATTTTCAAAGTTTACTATGTTAAAGAGCATCTCGATAGGATTCCATAGGCGCAAACGGATTGCAATTCGGAGTCCAGATGAGAGAGAACGGAGCGAAACAGCGAAGTCGCGCAATGAGCAGCGCGAGAGAATATGGCTCGCGAGTTATGCTCGCGACCAAAGGTCGTGATGCTAACTCGCGAGGAAGACCGAAATTTCAGCATTTTTGAAGTCTTTCGCGTGGCGACTTCGTGGGTTTCTCTCGCGAGCACCTTGCGCGAGGCGTAGGTTTTAATTTATACGTATATACATGCGCGCACACATCACAATTGAGGGGGGAATTGACGAGAGCTTCTCAACTTAGAACAGAACCTTTTCTTTCTTTTTGCTTTGCTTTTATTTATTTCTTTCGCACGTTTTTCTTCCAGATTAGTCATTAGCTTTGTTCTTCAATTATTTTGATTCTAGTTTTTCGTTTATTTTAATTCCAGTTTTGATAGTTTGTTTTGTTGGAGCATTCAGAATTTTCTCCCGGATTCAAAGTGTTACATTGTTCTCCGTGGATTCCTACGGTTTAATTTATTTAATTCAGTTCATGTTATTTTTATTTATTTATTGCTTTAGTAATTTAATTATGAGTAGCTAAAGTTCGTATTGATCCTAGGGTTTGTATATTTGACTAGATTTATATAATTGATCTATTGATACTGTTTTGCCGTCCCATTCAAGATTTATAATTCTTGGCTTTAATTCTCATGTGTTGGTATCTGATCAATATTAATGCATGCTAGTTATGTGATTGATGTCTTGGAGGAATTAATTGCATAATCGATATCTGGAATTTATAATGCAGTTTTTGCCTTGAGACCTGGCGGAGATAGGTGAACTGTAGGAGGATAAATCTTTGTGTACTTTTGGTAATTAGCTTACTTCTCTTGAGACCCGACGGAGATAGAGTTTAGGCTAACCTACTACTATAGACTGTCCTGGCGAAAACTATAGTTACATTAGTGATCCTTCATATGAATGTGGATTAAATTGATAAACAGATTAATTGGTTAATTGTGTGAATCTGGTTAGGTTAAGTACATCCCTAGGGTCAGTCTTTTATATCTGATTTTATTCCTATCTTTATTTTAAGTCTAGATTTATAATCTTTATCTCGTGATATTTTTGTTGCCTGGATAATAATCAAGATTCTGTGTTGATTATTCGTTGTGTTCTCGAGTCATGATCCTCGTGGATACGATATATATACTTGCTGTCTTACTATCATTTATTTGGTAGGAATTATAGCGATCAAATTTTTGCGCCGTTGCCGGGGACTGTTTAGATTGCATAGTGATAATTTTCTGGATTGTAGTTATTAATTCAGGCTTAAAAACATATATAGAAAAAAAAATTATTATTGTTGTGTTGCTTCTCAGATCTGATTTGGTTTTTATCTCTCTGTGCAGTGCATGATTACAAGATCCCAAAGGAGAGAAATTATTCCCGTGGATCTTGAGATTGAAAGATCACATAAGAGAGAGAGCCGAGAAAGAAAACAACAAGAAATGGCAGATAGACAACCCCAAGGCCATGATAGAATGGCCGAGACGGAAGTAATGCTAGCCGCAATGCAACGCCAACTGGCGTTGAATAATCAGATGGGCCAAGTTGGAGGTCGAGCACAACCCATACCGCTCAACCACATGTACAGGCCACCGACGGATCGCCCAAGGTAGAGGATGGGGCCAACGTCAATGCGAATAATTTTGAATTAAAGCACGCCTCATCAAGATGATACTGGCGGAGCGTTTGGGAGGGTGATCAAGACCCCAACGCACATTTAGAGGCATTCCTTGATATATGTGATACTATCAAGCAGAATGGAGTTGATCGCTCCTTTTTCACACGTAAAAAGTGTAATGATAGGGTAAGCGAAGTATCGTATCCACAGAGATTGTATCACGAAAACATAGAAGCTAGCTCAACGACAATTCATTATTATCGAAGCACGTAATCGGGTGATAGGTTTAGGGCTTGAATTTAATCCAAAGCAAAGATAACCAAACGTAAATATAAAGGAAGCAATAAAATCACGAAGATAACTATAAAGAAAGACTAACCCTAGGGATGCACCAATCCTATCCACAACGATGTTTATCCCGCTTATTATTAACCGTTTTAATCCGCACAAGACTAAGATCACATATATAACCAACAACTTCGATTCACGACAATTGCGGCGATTGATTACTAATTTTCCCTATCACGATTCGTCTCTAGAGGAAAATAAGCAACTCGAAAGGATCACTAAGAATATACTTCCTACGAATGTCCTATCTCGATTTACTCAAGGCTCATTCGTATCATGCATTCGATAACGATTGACAATTAATACGATTCGTCATTAACCGACAACTAGATATGCATCAAGATTGATCGTAAATCAACACATATAAATAAGCACAATCGAATCATGAATCGATGCGGAAGGTAAATAGCGATAGCGTAACTCACAACATATAGGATCGAATCATGCAAACCCTAGGATTAGAGCGGAAAACTAGCCGGACATAATAAGCGGAATGAAATACGAATTAATCATAAAAGCGAAAATTAAATATATAAAACCCGTAGGAAGCGTCGGATGAACAAAGGTTGGTCTTGAATCGATCCCAAGCGAACGAGCGAAAAACAAAGGAAAACGATCGGACAAAACGTTCGATCGATAGCAACGATAAACTCAACTAAAACAACGTAAGAACAATACTAGAATTAAACTAAACGAAGACTAAAGCTAAAGAATGGAAAACCGAGGAAAACCAAGTAAAAGAGGTGCTGGGCGTATGGGGTATGAGGAGGCGCGAGTGGGGTGTTGCCATATATAGGCACACCCCAAACCCTAATTTTCTATACGCGCGCGTCTCGCGACCACCCTTCGCGGTCGCTAGGTGTGGTCACGAGGTAATCCTCAGCGGCCTTCTCGCCCGATCGACGCTTCGCCCGCTTGGTTGGTTCGCGACCGTGTCAGCGGTCGCTAGGAAATCGATACGGTCGCGAGAAATCGATTGGCTTTCTCGCTACTGGGCTTCGCCATGGGCACATTCTCACCTGATCGCGGTATGCTGGGTTCTCGCTGTGTTTCTAGCGGCCGACCTAGCGACCGCTAGGCGGATCATTGAAACACGCCCGATTGTGTGTTTTGGCTCGTCGTCCGTTCCTTGCTTGATTTTCAACATATAGACCTACACAACACCAAAAGAACACCCAAGAGCGTTATCTTCTAAAAATAGATAAAACATTAGGAATCGATACGTGGCAGCACATTAAGCGAGCTAAACTCGTCTTCAAATATCAACTATAAGCGTGTAAAATGCGCGTTTATCAAACCCCCAAACTTAAATCATTGTTTGTCCTCAAACAAAAACTAAAACATAAAGACACAACGGAAAGATCAACGAGCGTAGCAAAGATGATAACCATTCTGGCCTCGAAACATATCAACGCTCAAAACATTAGTGCACATGGCGGCGTTAGCCAACTCAACACAAACAACAATTGGCGGCAAAACTTATTTAATTCAACTCTCACAACGGCATGTGTGTAAAATATAGGATACACTCAACTCGTAAAGAAATATAGGGGCGTGTATACACTCAACGATCAATGCAATGCAACATCTTACCATAGGCTTGCCGTTTCTCTAATATCTCCACCACGTCATTGTGTTCAAATTAGGATCAAAGAGGTCTTTTCATAGGTTGTAATGTAGGTACATTGGTTAAGGTAGGATAAAATATGGCTAAGTGACTCAAGATTATTCCAAGCACCCCCATTTATACTTTTTCGACACATATGGACTTCGTCCATTTTTCTCTTCTTTCCCAACGTGCTAAATCAACGTTTTAATGCCACAGAAGGTACCTATACTTTGATTGAAGACCCTTTATGCTCAACACTCATAGTGAACTTAACATTTTTCTTTTTCTTTTCTTTTCTAGAGCTTATAGGGTTTAACTTTTACAACAAAGGTACTATTCTTCACCACAGATGTATTTTTCTAAAAGAAACTTTTCTCGTCATAACTTACATCAAAATTTCACCCCTTTTGATTCCCATATCCATCCTCACCTCCTATCATCCGGTTAATCGAAAGAAAAAGTCTAATAAAGGCTCAAAGAAGGCAACAAATGGTATATAACATCGGGTTAGTGTTTGGGTGAATATGTGGTTAACAAAGATGGCCTTTTATCCTTTCCAAATTCGAAACACATATTGCAGTCTCGACACAGAAACACGGCAAGTTCTAGAAGATAATCACATGTATGATATCACACAATTAAAAGAAACTGTATCAAGATGTTTATACAGTGAAGCTCAAGTCTCACGGGTTAAGCAAATGGTGAAAAACAACAAGCCTAAGCCATCTCACGTCATTCATGCGTCATTTTCTAACATATCATGTGCACTATCATTAAATTTCACAAAAATTTTCTATCGTCATTGGCCACATGGATTAACACACTTCACTTAACTCATTGATCGACAGACACGAAAATGAAAAGAAAAATAGAAACACGACAAAAAGCAACACAAACGAAAGACACGACAAAACACGAAAACAAAAACAAAGAAAACGTTGGGTTACCTCCCAACAAGTGCTTAATTTAACGTCTTTAGCTAGACCATCACTAACCTCGTCAATCTGGCGTTTTAGTAGCAATAGACATCTTTCTCAACAAGTGGATTCTCCTAAACTTAGCATTCACAGATCTCCACCACTGACTATGGAAGTGGCCCCCCCCAAACTTGAACGAAACACTCGGAGTTCCATGCCGAGTCCACTTCTTTCTTCTCACAGACACCTCGATTGGTCGAGTACCCTCTAAGCATGAGGCGTGTGTGGCGGCGGAAGCTATGATCGAAAGCAAAGAATCTTCCGGCTTTCCAACGTCGTGTTGCTTGATGGCGTCGTATATAGAAATCTTGAGCTCCTCATCGTTAACACGAAACGTGAGATTTCCTTCCAACACGTCTTGACGATACCTTTTGGATATGTGGCTGACCGATCAGCCATCATCAGTGAAATCTTCATCGGCTTCATCTTTCCTAGGTGTAGTCGGTTGAAAGCGTTCAACGGCATCGAGTTGATGCTCGCCCCAAATCGCACAAAACATTTGGAAAAGTCGCGCTCGGCGATCTACGCACTCCAACGTGAAACTTGCCGGATCCTTCGCTCAGAGGAGCTTCCTTTGCAAGACGGCACTGCATTCTTCGGATAGGGTAATTTTCTCAAATTTCCCCAGCTTCTTCTTGCTTGCAAGCGCGTCTTTTAAGAATTTCATGTATCCCGGCATGTTTCGCAGCGCTTCAAAGAGAGGCACATTTATCTCAACTTTTTGAAAGACCTCTTTGAAGCGAGCAAACTCCTCGTCATATTTCGACTTGACAAGTCGACTCGAAACGGGACCGTAGGAGTGTGCGCGCGGGATTTGCTTCGGGTTGCATCGAGGTCGACCTCGCGATCGGCTGGGATGGTCGCGAGAGTCCTATTCTGCGCCGGGTTCCTTCCTCGCTTGCGAGCTTGCGGCGCGACTCATGGCGATTTCTCGACCATGTGCTCTGACCGATTGCTCGCGGTCGGGTTTGCGGCGGGTCGCTCGTGAACAACTACGTGCACGGATACTCGGATGGCTCGCGGTCGGTGCGGACGCGTGCTCTGGTCGCGGCTTCGTGGGAAAAGTTACGGATGGTTCGCGATCGGGCTCGCGATCGCGAGCTCGGTCGCGTCAGTTTCTGCGTCGGTGTGCTCTCATGCTCTTCTTCCCGGTAGGGTTCGGGTAGGCTCGTCCACTTCTCGTCGAATGGCGAAGCATTGACTCTTGGGTTCACCTCCAGATTACTCGGAAATTGGTCGTCTTTTGTAGTGCATTCACTTGCGGCTATTTGACCAATTTGATTTTCCAACATCTTTATGTGCTTCCCATAGCCGTCACGGTGGACTCCAGTGATTTATCTTACGCCTTGTTGCTTATGAACGAATTCGATTCGTTGCCAATTGTTGGTTGCTTACAACCAAGCTGCGCATCATGTCTTGAGACTTGGCTTCCTCGGCTCTTGAATCGAATTCGAATATTGAAGCTCTCAAGGTTGTTGGAAATCGAATGACTCCTCCGATTAATGTGGTCGACGTTCTGTCTCAATCGACTCTTCAAAAGAGTGAACTTCTTCATGAGATCGTCGTATTTTGAGTCACTCTCAACAGCAGCAATGCTTTGAACGATGGCGTTCTCTCCGTTGGCCATTGATAGCTGTTGGCAGCCATCTCTTCTACAATACGGCTTGCCTCGTCGACTGGTCGGTTTAATAAGCAACCCCCCGCCGACGCATCTACCATGCTCCTCGTCTGCCATGTCAGTCCACCGTAGAACTGTGTGATTTGTTGCTCCTTAGAGAACCCATGTTGTGGACATCGTCTCGATAGACCTCTGAATCTCTCCCATGCCTCGAATAATGATTCGTCGTGGTTCGACAAAAATGAGAGATTTCGCGATGATCTTCACGTACTTCGCCGGCGGAAAGTATTTCGAAAGAAACTTCTGCAAAGTTTCCCCAAGTGTCGATGCCACTCGGTCCAAACTCTTGAACCAATCTTCGCTTTGGCTCAAGCTGAGAAACCGAACATGCGCATCCGGATTGTGTCTTGTGGCACCCCATTCTGTTTGATGGTGTCACAAATGTCGAGAAACGTCTCGAGATCGCATTCGGTCTTCCGTGACTCCTCCCCAAGCGCCTCCTTGGACCATACTGATCAGGGCCGGTTTGAGCTCGAAATTGTTTGCATCTACGTGCGGGCCCCAACCGCCTCCTTGGAACTGTTCGGTGGGATGTCGATACATGTGGTTCAGAGGTCTTTCCTCTGGAGCAGGGACAACGATTCCCATATTTGCCATCTGACGCTGCATCTCTGCAAAGTCAGCTAGCATGCGTGCAACTTGCTCGGGAGGAATGCCCCCGTTCTGTGGATTGGCTGCCATTGCAGCCCGTCTCTTCTCTCGTCCTCTTCTCCTTTGAGAGCTTTCGATCTCGGGATCTAAAAATACTTCAGGAGGTCCCTGAGATCTTGTACGCATAAACCACCTGAGAAAAGAGAGAATTTAGCACTTTCAAAAATAAATAATAATATATATATATAACTTGAATTAATAAATCCAAATCGTCAAATTAATCCTATGCAATCTTAACAATCCCCGGCAACGGCGCCAAAATTTGATCGCTCCTTTTCACACGTAAAAGTGTAATGATAGGTGTAGCGAGTATCGTATCCACGAGATTGTATCACGAAAACATAGAAGCTAGCTCAGCGACAATTCATTATTATCCAAGCACGAGAATGCGGGTGATAGGTTTAGGGGCTTGAATTTAATCCAAAGCAAAGATAACCAAATGTATATAAAGGAAGCAATAAAATCACGAAGATAACTATAAAGAAAGACTAACCACAGGGATGCACCAATCCTATCCACAACGATGTTTATCCCGCTTATTATTAACCGCTTTAATCCGCATAAGACGGAAGATCACATATATAACCAACAACTTCGATTCACGATAATTGCGGCGATTGATTACTAATTTTCCCTATCACGATTCGCCTCTAGAGGAAAATAAGCAACTCAAAAGGATCACTAAGAATATACTTCCTACGAATGTCTATCTCGCCATTCGACTCGAGGCTCATTCGTATCATGCATTCGATAACGATTGATAATTAATACGATTCACGTCGTTAACCGACAACTAGATATGCATCAAGATTGATCGAAATCAACACATATAAATAAGCACAATCGAATCATGAATCAATGCACGGAAGGTAAATAACGATAGCGAGAACTCACAACATATAGGATCGAATCATGCAAACCCTAGGATTAGAGCGGAAAACTAGCCGGACATAATAAGCGGAATGAAATACGAATTAATCATAAAAGCGAAAATTAAATATATAAACCCGTAGGGAAGCGTCGGATGAACAAAGGTTGGTCTTGAATCCAATCCTGCGAGCGAGCGAAAAACAAAGGAAAGCGATCGGACAAAACGTTCCGATCGATAGCAACGATAAACTCAACTAAAACAACGTAAGAACAATACTAGAATTAAACTAAACGAAGACTAAAGCTAAAGAATGGAAAACCGAGGAAAACTGAAGTAAAAGAGGTGCGGGGCGTATGGGGTATGAGGAGGCGAGTGGGGTGTTGCCGTATATGTGCACACCCCAAGCCTAATTTTCTTCGCTGCGCTGTCTCGCGACCACCCCAGCGGTCGCTAGGTGTGGTCGCGAGGTAATCCTCGCTGACCTTCTGCCGCGATCGCCTCTTGCGCCCGCTTGGTTGGTTCGCGACCGTGTCTAGCGGTCGCTGGAAATCTGATCGATCGCGTCGTCCGGTTGGCTTTCGTCTTTGGGCTTCGCCATGGGCACATTCTCGCGATCGCGGTATCTTGGGTTCTCGCGTGTTTCCTAGCGGCCGACCTAGCGACCGCTAGGTGGTCGCTAGAAACACGCCCGGTTAATGTGTGTTTGGCTCATGCGTCCTTCCTTGCGATTTTCAACATATAGACCTACACAACACCAAAAGAACACCCAAGAGCGATGTCTTCTAAAAATAGATAAAACATTAGGAATCGATACGTAAACAGCACATTAAACGAGCTAAACTCATCTTCAAATATCAACTATAAGCGTGTAAAATGCGCGTTTATCGTGAGTGCCGGTGATGCCATCCGGATGCGGATGTTTATATTTTCGCTGCGAAGTCAGGCGAAAGAGTGGTTTAAGAGTCTAGACAGATCGAGAATTACCACGTGGGAGCAACTATGTGAAAAATTCATGTCCAAATACTTCCCACCTGCCAAGGCGCAGAAAATCATTGCCGAGATCTCCCATTTTTCACAATGTGGAGATGAGTCATTATTTGAAGCCTGGGAACGATTCAGAAACCTGCTCCGCAAGTGTCCACATCATGGGTTTTCACCTGAGCAGCAAGTAACCCAATTTTACAGTGGATTCAATGCTAACACCCGGAGCATTGTTGATGCTCAACCGGAGGATGCCTTCTCAATAGAGGAATAGATGAAGCGTTGAGAATAATTGAGGAGATGGCATCCAACAGTTATCAGTGGCCGATGGAGAGCGGCCGATCGAGAAAGTGTCTACTGCGAGTTGGATGATAAGTATGATGACTTGTTAGAAATTTCACAACTCTGCGGAAGAGTACGAAGGCGAGAGAAAGAGCGGATGGCTGTGGCCATGGCGCAGTAATATCGAGGAGGTTCAATTTGTGAACGAAGGAACAATCGCCAGGAAATCGAGTGGGAACCCACCCTATCATCCCAATAATAGGAATCACCCAAATTTTTCCTATGCCATGCGCGAGAATGCTCAAAGAACTACCACCGGTTTCTTTGTTACTAATGGAATGATTGTGGAGCCCAAGCCGAGCCTCGAAGATATGATGCAACAAGTGTTGGCGAGCAATCAACAAATAGCAGCGAGTCACCAACAAATTTTGGCTCAGCAAAATATTCAGATCCAGCAGCTTGGGAATAGGATGAACGCTCTGGAGAGCACAATCAACGCCATCAACAATACGGTGATTGATGGGAAAACTTGGTTTAGCCCTCGCCCCGAGGATCTATCTTGGATATTTAATTCACCATACATTGATTATTTACCTAGCATGCACCTATATAATTAATTGCAACACGTTGGGATTTTCTCGTGTTTACCTTTGAATCTGACGAGGCGGAATGGATCGAGACTCGTGCTTTGACCTTCTGGATTGTATCCCGGTTGCCCAATCTCCAACGCCGAGTGAGGACGATCTATGGAGAATGCTTCGGAAAAATCACCCAATGCTCTTTGCACAATTTTCGAGAACCTCTCTTGCACTAGGAGGGGACGAAAATTTCTAGGTTAATTGTGATGGATTAACCTTGATTCTATCTCTTACCTCATATTTATAATGCACTACCTTAATCCCATAAGGAAAGGATCTATGCATATACCATAAATATAATAATATCCTTATAGGATAAAGAGAATAAAATCATTCCATAATTACACATGATTTTCGAAAAATCTCTCCAATTTAACATATGGAGTGGACGAAAATTAGGTGATTAATTATGAGCATTAATCTTGATTTTATCTCTTACCTTATATTTAAAATGCATTACCATAATTCCATAAGGAAAAGATCTATGCATATTCCATAAATATAATTATATTCTTGTAGGATAAAGAGAACAAAATCTTGCCTTTGGGAGCAATAATAGGCGCCGATTTTTCCTTGGCTGTGGGCCTGGATGGGCCAGCCCAGAGATCAAATGCAAGGAATAAAGATGGACATCAAATAAATTAATTATCTTATGTTCACCGAGAACATAAATTAATTTATAAACATTTATTCATGCCACTAGAGAATAAATCTTGACTTATCCTTTATTACCGAAGTTGAGTCGGGCTTGCACTTGACATTACGAATCCCGTATTTAAGATATCGAGCGTCCATTAATTATTTAGAGCATTACATTTGCTTAAATAATTAATATCTTCATTTCATAAGTAGTACCACTCAACCTTATTATTGTACTTGAGCTAACTCGACTGCGGGGTTTAGTACAATAAACAATTTTGAGCTCCTTAAGGGGCGTCATCATCCTAAACGGATACGGTGACTCGTCTGAGATAACTAGCATGACATACAAGCACCGCCACCACCCAAGATCACGGAGAATATTGGGTTAGAACATATAACCCTCACCCATAACAAGTCAAAGTGATGGTCGACAACTCATACTCATCTAATACCTTATCGAGATTTAGATCATCGTAAGTCACCGAGATCTAGGTTTTCACTACGGTCAGATAGAAGAAATCATCTCACTGTGATCCTTCAATACGTCAAAGACGTAACAGCATAGAAAAGTAACCAAGTCAAGTCACTTCTTATCTATACTGCAGCTATACCGACAACTCGTCCTCAAGTTGTCTCGGTTGTGAAACTTTTATATCTCATTAAGCTTGACCAATCATACGGACTTACGTGATCTTCTACACACCGTATGATCTAACTTATATATGAGATAAGGGACACAGATATATGCAATCAAGTAATCAAATCGATAGGAGATTGTAATAGTGGTAACAGAAACATTTTATACAAGCTCAACCAAAACGCTTTCGGATACAAATCCAACAATCTCCCACTTATACTAAAGCAAACTTTTAGTATACAATGTGTCTCTACTAGCTATTACAAACAAAACCATCACTTTGCTTCTCCCACTTATACAAAAGTTTTCTTTCTAAGTGGGTGCCATCAGCGCAATCGAGTCCTCTAACGTGTCCATCGTAGACTTTTGCGGCGAGCTTTTCGTGAATGGATCCGCTAGGTTATCCGTCGTATCAATCTTTTCAATCAGCACATCACCTCGTCTAACGATTTCTCGTATGACATGGTACTTTCTCTCTATGTGTTTGGTCGCTTGTGGGTCCGTGGTTCCTTTGAGTTTGCCATTTGCACGAGTTATCACGATAAACTATGATACTCTTGGGCAAACCGGTACCACACCTAGATCCATGAGGTAGTTCTTGAACCATCTGACCTCCTTAGAAGCCTCCGGCGGCTACATATTCGGCTTCCATGGTAGAGTCCGCAATACATCGCCGCTTTGCACTCAGAGGATCGGCTCCACCTCCCAAGGTAAACACATAACCCGAGGTTGACTTTTTCTCATCACGGTCGGCTTGGAAATCCGAGTCAGATAACCCAAAGGCATTAGACTATGCGCATGGTAAACTAGCCTATAATCTCGAGTCCTTTTCGGTGCTTGAGTATATGCTTTATGCGATCGAATGAGCTTGTCGAGGTTAGATTGATATCTAGCTACTATACCTACCGCATAGCGGTATCGGGCCTCGTGCATAGCATTGCGTGCATGAGACTTCCTACGGTGGGCGTAAGGAACTTGTCTCATTTCCTCTATTTCCTTCGCAAGTCATAGGTGATCGCTGCTCAGATAAAGGAGCGCAATGTGCGAAAGGTAGCAATCCTTTCTTGGCGATGCGATACTAAAGCGAGTAATCACGGTATCAATTTAAGGCGCTGAGATAAGCTCAACATTTTCTTCTTGCGATCTCGGTAAACCTTGATCCCAAGAATGTGCGCTGCATCTCCTAAGTCTTTTATTTGAAACTCGATCGGATAGCCAACTCTTTACGTCGATAACGACTTCACGTTGTTGCCAACTAGAAGAATGTCATCTACATAAAGTGCGAAATACCACATCACCGTTGACATCTAACCGATACACACAACTCTCTAGGCAACTAGGTAAATCCGTAGGACTTTACCACCTCGTCAAAGCGTAAGTTCCATGATCGGAGGCTGCTTAAGTCCATAAATGGACTTCTTAAGCTTCCATACTAGATGCTCTTCACCCTTTACCACATAACCTTCTGGTTCTTTGCATATAGATGTCTCTACCTTCCTCAAGGTAGCCGCTTTAAAAGCGGTTTAACATCCATTTGCCAAACCTCTGGTTCAGTGGGCTGCTATGGCTAGAAGAATTACGATGGACTTGAGCATTGCTACGGTGAAAAGGTCTTATCGAAATCGATGCCCTCAATCCAGTGTACCCTTTTGCCACAAGCACGGCTTTAAAGCGAAACCTCTCCAGCAGATCTCTCTTCCTTTTGTATATCCACTTATCGCCTACGGCTTCCTTGCCATCCGGTAGAGGTGTCTTTTCATATACATCCATAGCCGTTATGGACTCCATTTCTAAGTCCATAGCGGTGTGCCATGATCTTGCATCAATGTCTTGTATCGCCTCCTTGTATGTCCATGGGTCGATTATTGCCTGTTCGTTTCCTGGGACTAAATCCGAAGATTCTCCCACGAACATAAATCGCTCGGGTTGACGAACAACCCTCCCACTACGACGAGGTTCTACAGGCACTATGGCAACGGTGGGTGCAGAAACTTGTGGTTCTCTATCTTGCACAACTTGCTGGGTAGGTACCACTTGTACAGTCGGTATCTCCAGTGGAACTCGACCCACTTCAATTTCTTGAAGTATCTGGTGTCGATCCCTCCCACTAGACTCGACATCTCGTACCTTTGGCCTAATCGGTGGCGGAATACGATCATCTTCTAATTCTTGAAGAATGATTTCAACTTTGGACTTATGATTCTTCATATAATCCTCTTCTAAGAATCGGGCATTAGTGCTAATAATGACCTTCTGATCCTTAGGACTATAGAATAAACCACCTTTCGTTCCTCTAGGATATCCAATAAACAGCCTTGCGTCGGATCTAGCCTCCAACTTGTCAGCCTTCTTGTTCGGCCGTGTCTTTGGATCGCCCCATATCCTTATGTGGCTTAAACGGGCTTCGCCCAAACCACAACTCGAAAGGGTCTTTTCGGTGACTTGGATGGTACTAGATTTAGCAAGTATGCCGTTTCTAAGGCATACCCCGTAACGAAATAGGCAATGTTGCATAACTCATCATTGATCTAACCATTTTCAAAAGAGTACTTATTTCTTGCTCGACACACCATTTTGTTGTGGTGTGCCGGGTGAAGTGCTACCGAGGTAATCCCATACTTTACTAGATAGTCCATGAACTCGTTACTGAGGTATTCGCCCCCGCGATCAGACCGCAGTGACTTGATACTCTTATCAAGCTTCGTCTCCATTTCCGCCTTAAACTCTTTGAATTTCTCAAAGCATTCAGACTTGCGGTGAAGCAGGTATACGTATCCGTACCTTGAGTAATCATCAATGAAAGTGACAAAATACTGCGTACCCTCCACGAGCTTGTGTGACATCGGTCCACATAGGTCGAGAATGGACTAACTCTAACATTTCTTTGGCTCTATAACCCTTCGCTTTGAAGGGTCCAGTCGACATCTTACCTTCTATACAGGGATTCGCGGTGGGAATGGAGTAGCGTGAGATTACCCAACGCTCCATTCTTAGCCGCCTTTGGATCTATTTAGATTGATGTGACCTAATCTAAGATGCCGGAGAAATGTGGTGTCATGTTGCAAAAAAAACTTCTCTTTCTAGGGTTTGAAGAAGATGCAACATAGTTATAGGTATTATGTTTTGCGAGAAATAGTATAAAGCGAATTATATAAAGTGCCAACACGATAACCGTCATTTCTTATGATAGAAACACCACTATCAAAAATAACGAGAATATCCATGAGTAAATAGTTTGAAAGCGAAACAAGGTTCCACCGAAAATCCGGCACATATAAAGCGTCTTTTAAAACTAAAAGCTGCTCTCTCAAAACATAAAGTAACATCTCCATTGCAACGGCCTCGACTTTCGCGCGTTTCCCATGGAGATCGTTATCTCGCCATTACTCGACTCCCTTGTCCGCGAACCCACGCAGGTGTAACAAACATGATCGGTCGCACGTGTCTACTACCCAAGAATGGGTAGAACAAGTTGCTAAACATGTTTCCGTTACTAAAGCAAGCGGCGCACCTTGAGCCTCGAGCATAGGGCACTTAGCCTTCCAATGCCCGTCTTACGCACTTGAAGCACTTACCCTTCTCATTTGGCTTCTTCAAGCCTCCGGTGGCAGCCGTGTTCTTGCTCCCATTACTCCCACTATTTCCTTGCCTCTACCACCTTTGGTGCCCTTTTCTTTCCATTTTGCAGCGGAAAATTTGGGCCCTTAGATGTGCTAGCAAGAGCATGTGCTCCTTTGTCCATAACTCCTTCCGCGACCACGAGATCATTGAGCAACCGACTAAGTGTATACTCGGTCTTGCTCATGATCGCATTCACGCCGAGTTCTCAAAGACTTGGGCGGTGTATTGAGGATGATATCGACCTTGGCCGCCGTCGATACCTCGTCCCAACCGATCAAGACTATCCATGAGATGAGTCATGTGGGAGACATGTTCATGGACCGAACTTCCTTCTTCTATCTTACACGCCAAGATTTCTCTCATTGTGTGGAAGCGGACTGTCCGATCCGACTGCCCAAACTTACTCTCGAGACTTGACCAAATATCGATCGCGTCTACCATCGGCGATCTTTGCCGCAAGCCTTTGGACATAGTAGTCATCATAGAGCATTTAGCCATATTGTTTGACTTATTCCAAAGTCCGCTTGACTCTCGCTTCTCATTAGTCGATCGTCGATAAGGGCATCGGGTTTAGGAGTAGTGAGAACAAACATGTGTTCTTCAAATGATAAGAACATATTCCATGTTTCGTTTCCACTCGATATAATTTGGACCGGATAGCAGTTTTGTGCGAGCATATTGATAATCGATGTAAGAGACATATCTGGCGATAATGTAAACACATAAGCATCACGATCGCACATAATTAAATAACAATAATATTGTAACCTTTTGATAAAACAATATTAATTGAAACCTCCAATCGCCCAAGGAATCCCACATACAAGCCACGCGTGTGGGCGTTTACATGAACCCTCGACCGCACTAAAATATACCTTTTAGTCGTTTAATTTCAATCCATGTCAACTTATCCTTTTGACAAATGAAATTAACGATTGGACCTTACTGACCACATCACTATCACGAAGGGACTTAGTGGAAAGTTGTACTTGAGGTGATGTCTAAGCAATGACCACATTTTTAACAGCAGAAAACGAATTCTTAGAATTAGCATACTCACTAGGACCATACCGCTTCCAATTCAAATTCTTTTGTTATCTCATTTTATATCTATCTCTAGAGAACTTATGAAAATCGCACATGCAAGCCACGCGTGTGGATGTTTACACATGAAACTCCCACTTCTCAATAGATTTAAAATGTTTTATTTAGAAATCTCATCTAACAAACTTATGATAAACAGTGCAAGCAAGCCACGCGTGTGGACGTTTACTCACAGTGCGTATCACTTTGTTTAGAGATCAAAAAGTGGAGGTCTTGACATTTTAATTTAAAAAAAAATTAATTTGTCGGTTTGCTTGCTTAGTCTTTTTGTTCAAAAGGTTTGTCCATGCAGATCACGTAATCCTAGCATGCTTTTCTATAGAACTCAACATGTAAAACATGCTCGCAGAATTCTAAAATATGCTTGAAAGCGATAAACCTAGCATGCTTACTACGCGCACCCATTACGAAAACACTTAAAGGTTTGTCAGCGTAATTTAAACATACATAGCATGCTACCGCATAATTTAAACATCCACGACATGCAATGAGCGATAAAAATAAAATAAAAACGTTCATCGTGGCCCACTCGTGGAATCTGCACTTTCCTGCCTAATCTATTACATAGAATTGCCAAGTACAGTTCTTTATAATCTTCAAAACGGGCCTCGCGTGCAGCACGGACCGGACTCGTCAAAACAGGATACGGGCTGGAAAAATGGATCCGGACTCGGCCCGTCACGCGGCGTCCGCGGCGCCGTGCGCGCCACATGCATCGCCGCCGCCCGCCGCCGTCGACCGCTTTTCTGTCGTCTCGATCTGGTACGCTTTCATCTTTATTTTACTTTACGGATAAGATTTACGGAAAATAAATCTAATCTAACCACGGATTTTCTCGTGGTGAAAAGCGAATCCGACAAAAAAACGAGCCACGATGAGCGGCCATTCAACAATTAATATATTGCGCGTAATAATCAAACGTGAATTAATCCAGCGAGCGAATCGATCCGTGCTCGATGCCAATTGATGGAAAAACTTGGTTTAGCCATCGCCCGAGGATCTATCTTGGATATTTAATTCACCATACATTGATTATTTACCTAGCATGCACCTATATAATTAATTGCAACACGTTGGGGTTTTCTCGTGTTTACCTTTGAATCTGACGAGGCGAAATGGATCGAGACTCGTGCTTTGACCTTCTGGACTGTATCCCGGTTGCCCAATCTCCAACGCCGAGTGAGGTTCGTCTATGGAGAATGCTTCGGAAAAATCACCCAATACTCTTTGCACAATTTTCGAGAACCTCTCTTGCACTAGGAGGGGACGAAAATTTCTAGGTTAATTGTGATGGATTAACCTTGATTCTATCTCTTACCTCATATTTATAATGCACTACCTTAATCCCATAATTAGGAAAGGATCTATGCATATACCATAAATATAATAATATCCTTATACGATAAAGATAATAAAATCATTCCATAATTACACATGGTTTTCGAAAAATCTCTCCAATTTAACATATGGAGTGGACGAAAATTAGGTGATTAATTATGAGCATTAATCTTGATTTTATCTCTTACCTTATATTTAAAATGCATTACCATAATTCCATAAGGAAAAGATCTATGCATATTCCATAAATATAATTATATCCTTGTAGGATAAAGAGAACAAAATCTTGCCTTTGTGAGCAATAATAGGCGCCGATTTTTCCTTGGCTGTGGGCCTGGATGGGCCAGCCCAGGGATCAAATGCAAGGAATAAAGATGGGCCTCAATTAAATTAATTATCTTATGTTCAGCCCAGAACATAAATTAATTTATAAACATTTATTCATGCCACTAGAGAATAAATCTTGACTTACCGCTTTATTACCAAGTAGAGTCGGCTTGCACTTAGACATTACGAATCCGTATTTAAGATATCGAGCGTCCATTAATTATTTAGAGCATTACATTGCTTAAAATAATTAATATCTTCATTCTTTAAGTAGTACCACTCGACCTTATTATTGTACTTGAGCTAACTCGACACGTAGGGTTTAGTACAATAAACATTTTGAGCTCCTTAAGGGGCGTCATCATCTTAAGCGGATACGATGACTCGATCTGAGATAACTAGCATGACATACAAATCGCCACCACCCAAGATGCGGAGAATATTGGGTTAGAACATATAACCCTCACCCATAACAAGTCAAAGTGATGGTCGAACTCATACTCATCTAATACCTTATCGAGATTTAGATCATCGTAAGTCACGAGATCTAGGTTCTTCACTACGGTCGGATAGAAGAACTCATCTCACTCGTGATCCTTCAATACGTCGAGCGTACCGGCATAGACAAGTAACCAAGTCAAGTCACTTCTTATCTATCTTTGCGGCTTCATACCGACAACTCGTCCTCAAGTTGTCTCGGTTGTGAAACTTTTATATCTCATTAAGCTTGACCAATCATACGGACTTACGTGATCTTCTACACACTTGTATGATCTAACTTATATATGAGATAAGGGGACACGATATATGCAATCAAGTAATCAAATCGGATAGGAGATTGTAATAGTGGTAACGAGAAACATTGTATACAAGCTCAACCAAAAGCTTTCGATACAAATCAGCGATGATAGCCATGGGAAAACAATTAAAGATGTTAGAGAATCAAGTGGGGCGGATGGCGATGAGAGAGCTGGGATGCAGCAAAGGGCAATTCCCAAGCAACACCGAGCAGAATCCTAAGAATCATATGCCTCCAAATCGATGCAATGCGATTTATTTGAGGTGGAGCTTCATATGAAAATCATCCGGAGTATGAAATGGACAGAGAGAGCATCACGGCCTTACCTCGCGAGGAAAGCTCACGAGCAACTGACGTGAAGAGTGATGGAGAGTGCGTCACGAGAGAATTTAGAGGAAGCGTCTAGCGAGGGCATGAGAGAGAGAACGCAGCGGTGGCGAAGGATCGCCCAACGCCCCAAAGCCTCTGACCCCATTTCCTCGGCACATTGGGAAGACGAAATATGATGAGGAATTCGCCCGATTCAAAGAGATGTTCCAGAAGGTTAACATCACCATACCAATCTTTGAAGCGCTCAGAAACATGCCCGGTTACGTCAAATTTTTCAAAGATGCAGTGGCAAGCAAGAAGAAGTTAGATAAATTTGAAAAAATTAACCTTTCTGAAGAATGCAGTGCTATTTTGCAAAGGAAGCTGCCGCTGAAACAGAAGGATCCGGGGAGCTTCACGTTGGAGTGCGAGATTGCAGAGCACACGTTTCCCAACGTGTTGTGTGATTTAGGAGCGAGCATAAACCTGATACCTTTATCTGTGTTCAACCGCTTGGAGCTGGGAAAAATGAAGAAAACTTCTATTTCATTAATGATGGCTGACGGGTCAGTTTCATACCCTAAGAGAATAGTTGAGGATGTGTTGGTAAGAATTCGAGATTTTATCTTTCCAGCAGATTTTGTTATTTTAGACATTCCTGAATTGAAAAATCAACCACTAATCTTGGGTCGACCTTTTCTAGCAACTAGTCGTGCTTTAATTGATGTGCAGGAAGATGATCTTACATTTCGTGTCAATGATGAGGAGCTGAAAATCTCAATATATGATGCCATCAAGCCACACGATAGTTCAGAGCATGAAGAGTGTCATTCAATCACCACTGTTGCAGCTAGCCAAATCTCGAGCTTAGATGGAAACCGACCAGATGACAAGGGTGCTACAAAGAAGAGATGGACTCGGCATGGAACTCCGAGTGATTTATTCAAATTTGGGGGGAGCCAATTCAACACTCAGTGGTGGTCTGCGGTCAATGCAAAATATGGTGGCAAGCATAGATTTGGGAAGAAGTCTGCTGCCAAAACGCCAGATTGATCGAGGTTAGTATTGGTCTAGCTAAAGACATTTAAATTTAGCACTTGTTGGGAGGTAACCCAATGTTTTCCTTTGTTTTGTTTTGTTTTTCGTTTTGGTTCTGTTTTCTTTGTGTTTGTTTTTGTTTTGTTTTTCTTGTTTGGGTTTTGTGTCTGTTTTGGGTTGAGTTGAATGACGGCACCGATGATGAGAATTGTTTTATTAGAAAATTTATTGAAGCGATTTTGTTAGATGAAGCATGTTATGATTATTGTGAGTATTGAGCCTTTGAGAACTTGATCACATTTTTGAAACCTGTGAGACTTAAGCTTTTGACTATCATATCTTTTCAGTCTTGTTTCTTTCTGTGTGAATAGTTTGAAATAACATGTGTTTCTCTAGAACTTGCTCTGGTTCTTTTTCGAGGTTGCATTGATGTGCTTAAGAATTATGAGATGATATTAGGCATTCTTTTCTTAGCCTATACAATATCCAAACACTAACATGTTATTTTATTATCCTTTGATGAGCCCGTTTGAGCCTACCATATTCTTTCATATAGCCGTGGGTTGGGTTATATAGTTAGTAATATTTGGCTGCTTGAATTGAGGGTTGAGAAAAAGAAAGGAAAGAAAGGAAATAAATGAGGAAAGTGGTTATTAAAAATAGTTGCTTACCCATATAAGTTCAATTAAAAAAGAAAAAAAAATTGACACAAGTGTGTGAAAATAACATAAATGGGTAAGTAACTAGTGCATTGAGATGATTATATCACTTATATGAAAATTGTGGAATTAATAGAAAAATGACTTCTTGGTATGGAAAATTGAAATACATTGTGAAAGTTTGGGATTATGTCATGTGATACTTATGATGTTTTTCATTATGGGATTCTGAGTCACTTAGCCTAAATATATCCTAACTTACCAAAGAGTTCTTGAGCACATATTTGAGCAATGGAGAATTAGACGATTTGCAAGCTTATGGTAGATTCCATGTGTCTTTAAACTTTGAGAGTATACACATCCTCCTTGATACACTTGAGTGTTTGAGATTTCTTATATATACATCCATGTTGTGAGGATTAAAGTTTAAGAAGGCTTGTGCTTATAATTATTATGATGTGTGGAGTTTAACGAAAGATGTTGTGATTTGATTCATCTGATTGAATCTTTTATTGCTCATTGCTCTGAGGCTTATTGCTTTTGTTGTTCGACTCGTTGCCTATCTTTGGTCGTCTCTCCTTTGTTCTGATTTGTTTGAGGACAAACGAAAGGTTAAGTTTGGGGGAGTTGATAAGCCTCATTTTTACCTGATTTATAAGTCTATATTCGTTTCGTTTACAATTGATAAATGATCTTTTGAGTTATCTTTTGATATATTTATGTTTACCTTGGAGGTTATTATGCCGTGTGTATTTCATGTCATTTTAGCACAAGTTTTGATGTCAAAAAGGTGGATCACGATAAAGAGGAATCAATAGCCTAGTCGCGAGCTCGTGCGAAGAGGAACTGTTTGAAAACGACATTGAATATGACGTAATGGATTTGACAAGGATGGATTTGAAAATTTTACAATGTTAAAGAGCATCTCGATAGGAGTCCATAGGCGCAAACAGATCGCAATTCGGAGTCCAGACGAGAGAGAACGGAGCGAAACAGCGAAGTCGCGCAATGAGCAGCGCGAGAGAATAAGGCTCGCGAGTTATGCTCGCGACCAAAGGTCGCGATGCTAACGCGCGAGGAAGACCGAAATTTCAGCATTTTTGAAGTCTTTCGCGTGGCGCCTTCACGGGTGTCTCTCGCGAGCACCTTGCGCGAGGTGTAGGTTTTAATTTATACGTATATACATGTGCGCACACATCACAATTGAGGGGGGGAATTGACGAGAGCTTCTCAACTTAGAACATAACCTTTTCTTTCTTTTTGCTTTGCTTTTATTTATTTCTTTTGCACATTTTTCTTCCAGATTAGTTATTAGCTTTGTTCTTCAATTATTTTGATTCTAGTTTTTCATTTATTTTAATTCCAGTTTTGATAGTTTGTTTTGTTGGAGCATTCAGAATTTTCTCCCGGATTCAAAGTGTTACATTGTTCTTCATGGATTCCTACGGTTTTATTTATTTAATTCAGTTCATGTTATTTTTATTTATTTATTGCTTTAGTAATTTAATTATGAGTAGCTAAAGTTCGTATTGATCCTAGGGTTTGTATATTTGACTAGATTTATATAATTGATCTATTGATACTGTTTTGCCGTCCCATTCATGATTTATAATTCTTGGCTTTAATTCTCATGTGTTGTTATCTGATCAATATTAATGCATGTTAGTTATGTGATTGATGTCTTGGCGGAATTAATTGCATAATCGGTATCTGGAATTTATAATACAGTTTTTGCCTTGAGACCTGGCGGAGATAGGTGAACTGTAGGAGGATAAATCTTTGTGTGCTTTTGGTAATTAGCTTACTTCTCTTGAGACCCGACGGAGATAGAGTTTAGGCTAACCTACTACTATAGGTTGTCCTGGCGGAAACTATAGTTACATTAGTGATCCTTCATATGAATGTGGATTAAATTGGTAAGCAGTTAATAGGTTAATTATGTGAATGCGGTTGGGTTAAGTACATCCCTGGGGTCGATCTTTTATATCCGGTTTTATTCCTATCTTTATTTTAAGTCTAGATTTATAATCTTTATCTCGTGATATTTTTGTTGCCTGGATAATAATCAAGATTCTGTGTTGATTATTCGTTGTGTTCTCGAGTCGCAGTCCCTGTGGATACGATATATATACTTGCTGTTTTACTATCATTTATTTGGTAGGAACTATAGCGATCATACAGAAAGTTAAAAATTCTTTCCATCGCCCTAACCCAAAGCTCGGCTTCAGCTGGGCCTTTGATTCCATTGAAAGATGGTGGATTTTGTTTGAGAAATAGTTCCTCGATTCTATGAGGTGGTGGTGGTGGTAGGGTTGGTGCTTCTTGACGTTCAGGTTGTGGAATTCTTCCTCCTCTGCGTCTCGGTGCTCTATTAGGAGGCATTTTTCTTATCTTACGCAAAACAATTGTCGTCAGTTCATTCTCAATCACATTTTAGACCAGTTCTTAGCGCATAACTTTATTAGAACATGGAACGACAAATATCTCATTCATTAGATACTGATTCCACAAGAATCGATACAAGACCATCATATATTCCATCAAAATGTCTCAACATGGGCTTCCATATGTCTGTCACATATACCGATCTATCTAATCGACTAAGTACATGGTGTGACGTCTTGTCTACACTATAACTATGGTCATCACTAGACATATCAAATCATAAGACGTTACAAAACTACATCTAATTCGTACATACTAACCATGCTATCTACCACGTGATCCACTACCTACACACGAGTCCCACACGATCTTAGGACTTTAGGTTGTTGAGTGCCCATCATTAGAATTACACTCTGTACTCGAAAATCCGTCTGTCTTCAGTATGGATATGCCACAATTTCATGTTGTGCATCCTTCTTAGGAGAATGATACGGCCCTTTCGGTGTTGATCCATACACGTTGTACACCTTTCTCGATAAATTTATCTCAAATTCCGAACCCTACCTATATGGTAGGTCTACTCTCCTGAGATCTCTCTATCATAGCCTGCCAGTTAGATGGCAATTAGCAAGTAAATCGATGATCGCCATCTAGATCCTCAGCCTGCGAACATCCACCCAAAGACGCATGAACTCTGCCAAAACTATTCTAAATCCATGTCTGGTATAAGATAGAAGAGTTGATACCCCTGTATGAACTCTAGGTACGTAGCCCATATGGTCAAACTTCAGCCCATATTATGTGTTATCCCTACTCTCGGGTAACGGATGGTTCTAGATAAGTCATACTTAAGCTTAACAGCAAAACTTAAGTAGTAGGGATTTCTTAAAGAACTAGACATCTCAAGCACGAACTTATAACCATTTATCATAGTCATTTCTTTAAAATTCTATATCTTAATCCGTATATCGATCCTGACGTCTTCGTGTAAGCGATAGTCAATTCGAAATTCCGTCACAAGTAAATTTCAAATGAAGAAAACTATGCCCATGTCACTAGCTACGTGAGTGACATTCGTTTGTCGAAGCCTTCGTTTCTCCACGTAACATTCCAGATCACATTCATCATGTGAACTCAAAAGCATTCTAAGTTCTCAAGTTCTCTTGGTCCATCAAACATTATTTCGAGAATATAGAAGACATCTTGTGATCGATCGCTCCCTTTTCACACGTAGTGGCGTATATAGAAGGTAAGCAGTGCTCGTATCCACGAGGGATTGTGTGCGAAAACACGAAGCTAACTCAACAAAGATTCATCATTATCCAAGCAACATAAATGGTTTGGTAAGATTTTGGGGCTTGGACTTCAATCCAGCGAGAGGCAACAAAGCAGAAAAATAAAATAAAGCGATAAACACTGGATGTTAAAAGCAGATAGGACGACTAACCACAGGATGCATTAATCCTACCCACAACGTATGTTTATCCTGTTCCTATTAACCATTTTAATCGAGACAAGATGGAAGATCACATATATAACCGACAATTTACATTACGACAAAAGCGGCTGTAGATTACTAGTTTTCCCTGTTACTGTTACGTCTCTAGGTGAAAACAAGCAACTCCAAACAGATCACAAGAATATGCTTCCTACGAATATCCTATCTCAGCTACGACTCAAGGCTCATTCGTATCATGCATTCAAGATCGATTGATAATTAATACAATTACGTAATTAACCGACAACTAGATATGCATCAAGATTGATCAGAAATCAACACATTTAAATAAGCACCAAGAATCATGAATCGATGCACGGAAGGTAAATAGCGATAACGGGAATCACAACACATAGGATCGAATCATGCAAACCCTGTGGATTAGAGCGAAAAACTAGCGAGACATAATAAACGGAATAAAATACGATTTAACCATAAAAATATAAATTATATAAATGAAACCCGTATTGAAGCGTCTGATGAACAATCGTTGGGCTTGAATCCCAACCTCAGCGAAAAACGGAAAATTGCAAAGATTGTCCGGACGAAACGTTCCGGATCGTAAACAAAACGTAAAACTAATGAAGAACAATGAACAAATCAACTCTAGAATGAAAATAGATGGAAGCTAAAGCTAAAAATCTAAAAACTTATGAAAAGCGAGAAAAGAGGCTCGGAATCGTGGGTTACGAACTTGGGGCGCGGCGGTGTTGCCGTATATGCAGCACCCCAAACCCTAATTTCTCCTTCGCTGCTCGGACTCGCGACCACTCCTCGCGATCGCTAGGTCGATCGCTAGGTATGTCTCGTAGCGCTCTTCTCGCCGCGCTCGCCTCCTTCTTTCGCATGGTTACCTCGCGACACAGCAGCGGTCGCTACCACGATCGCGTGAAATCGTCGATAGCTTTCTCTATTGGGCTTCGCTGCGAGCACGAGATCGCGGTCGCGGTCTCGCTGGGTTCTCGCGTGGGTTTCCTAGCGGCCACCTAGCGACCGCTAGGTTGGTCGCTAAACAAAGCGGATGTGTATTTTGGCTCGTGCGTCGTTCCTTGCTTCGATTTTCAACATATGGACCTACACAACACCAAAAGAACACCCAAGAGCGTTATCTTCTAGAAATAGAAAAACATTAAGAATCGATACGTGGCGCACATTAAGCAGAGCTAAACTCATCTTCAAATATCAACTATAAACGTGTAAAATGCGCGTTTATCAAACCCCCCAAACTTAAATCATTGTTTGTCCTCAAACAAAAACCAAAACAGAAAGACACAACGAAAAGATCAACGAGCGTAGCAAAGATGATAACCATTCTAGGCCTCAGAAACATATCAACGCTCAAAAACATTAGCGCACATGACGACGTTAGTCCACTCAACACAAACAACAATTGACGGCAAAAACTCATTTAATTCAACCCTCACAACGGCATGTGTGTAAAATATAGGATACACTCAACTCATAAAGAAATGTAGGACGTGTATACACTCAACGATCAATGCAATGCAACATCTTACCATAGGCTTGCCGTTTCTCTAATATCTCCACCGCGTCATTGTGTTCAAATTAGGATCAAAGAGGTCTTTTCATAGGTTGTAATGTAGGCACATTGGTTAAGGTAGGATAAAATATGGCTAAGTGACTCAAGAATATTCCAAGTACCCCCATTTATACTTTTCGACACATATGGACTTTGTCCATTTTCCTCTTCTTTCCCGACGTGCTAAATCAATGTTTTATGACACAGAAGGTACCTATACTTTGATTAAAGACCCTTTATGCTCAACACTCATAGTGAACTTATCATATCTTTGATTATTTTTTTTTTCTTTTCTTTTTCTAGAGCTTATAGGGTTTATCATTCACAACAAAGGTACTATTCTTCACCACAGATGTATTTTTCTAAAAGAAACTTTTCTCGTCATAACTACATCAAAATTTCAACCCTAATAACCCGAGAGTATGGAAATAATCTTGAGAGTATGGAAATAATCCCGAGATTATGGTAATTTTCATATAGATTATGGTAATTTTACATAGATTATGGTAATTTCCATACGATTAAGGTAAGGCATTATAAATATAAGGTATAAGATAAAGTCTAGGTTAATGCTCATAATTAACACAAGATTTTCGCCCTCATTGTATTGCTGAGAGAGTTTTCAAAATTGCAGAAAGCAAAGGGTGATTTTTCCAAGCATTCTCCATAGATCGCCCTCACTCGACGCTGGAGATTGGGCAACGGATACCCGTATGTCAAAGCACGAGTCCGATCCGTCTCGATCCTTTCATCTCGCTCCATCGACCTCTTCGTATCCAAAGGTAAACACGAAAACCCCAACGGTTGCAATTAATTAAATAGACGCATGCTAGGATTATAATCAACGTATGGTGAATTAAATATCCAAGATAGATCCTCGGGCGCAGGCTTAACATATGTTTTCCTACAGAGGTACCACTTGTAACGGTCGGTATCTCCAGTGGAACCCGACCCACTTCAATTTCTTGAAGTATCCGTGTCGATCCCTCCCACTTGACTCGACATCTCGCACCTTCGCCTAATCGCGGAATACGATCATCTTCTAATTCTCAAGAATGATTTCAACTTTGGACTTATGATTCTTCATATAATCCTCTTCTAAGAATCGGGCATTAGTGCTAATAATGACCTTCGATCCTTAGGACTATAGATAAACCACCTTCGCTCCTCTAGGATATCCAATAAACAGCTCGGGATCTAGCCTCCAACTTGTCGCCTTCTTGTTCAAAGACGTGCGTCGGATCGCCCATATCCTTATGTGGTTAAACCGGCTTTGCCCAAACCACAACTCGAGGGTCTTTTCGACCGACTTGGATGGTACTAGATTTAGCAAGTATGCCGTTTCTAAGGCATACCCCGTAACTAAAAGGCAATGTGTATAACTCATCATGATCTAACCATTTTCAAAAGAGTACTATTTTCGCCCGACACACCATTTTGTCGTGTGCCGTGAAGTGCTGCCGAGGTAATCCCATACTTTACTAGAAAGTCCATGAACTGATCGAGTGTATTCGCCTGATCGACCGCAATGACTTGATACCTTATCAAGCTTCGTCTCCATTTCCCTTAAACTCTTTTGAATTTCTCAAAGCATTCTGACTTATGTGGTGATACGTATCCGCACTCGAGTAATCATCAATGAAAGTGACAAAATACTGCACTCTCCATTAGCTGTGGACATCGGTCCAGTGTCGAATGGACTAACTTAACATTTCGCTCTATAACCCTTCGCTGTCCGGGTCGACATCTTACCTTCTATACATAGATTCGCGATGGGAATGGAGTAACGTGAGATTACCCAACGCCCATTCCGCCTTGGATCCTATTTAGATTGATGTGACCTAATCTAAGATGCCGAGAAATGTGGTGTCATTTGCAAAGAAAACTTTCTTTCTAGGGTTAAGATGCAACATAGTTATAGGTATTATTTTTAAATAAGTATAAAATTATATATAAGTGCCAACACGATAACTTCGCCATTTCTTATGATAGAAACACCACTATCAAAAATAAGTAATATCCATGAGTAAATAGTTTCAAACAGAACAAGGTTCACCGAAAATCCGCACATATAAACGCTCTTTTAAAACTAAAACGTTTCTCTCAAAACATAAAGTAACATCTCCGATCAAGCCTCGACTTTCGCGCTTCCCATGGAGATCGTATCTCGATTACTCGACCCTTGTCCGCGAACCCCGCAAGGTAACAAACATGATCGATCGCACTCGTGTTCTACTACCCAAGAAGGGTAGAACAAGTTGCTAAACATGTTTCACATTAAAGCAAACGCGCACTCGAGCCTCGAGCAGGGCACTTAGCCTTCATGCCCGCCCACCGCACTTGAAGCACTTACCCTTCTCTCGCTTCTTCGCCTCGCATAGCCATGTTCTTGCTCCCATTACTCCCACTATTTCCTGCCTCTACCACCTTTGGTGCCCTTTTCTTTCCATTTTGCAACGAAAATTTGGGCTTAGATGTGCTAGCAAGAGCAGTGCTCCTTTGTCCATAACTCCTTCCAGACCAGAGATCATGAGCAACCGACTAAGTGTATACTCGCCTTGCTCATGATCGCATTCACGAAAGTTCTCAAAAGACTGGGCGGTATTGAGGATGATATCGACTGCCCCGCCAATACCTCATCCCAACCGATCAAGACTATCCAGAGAGTCATGGGAGACATGTTCATGGACCGAACTTCCTTCTTCATCTTACACGCCAAGATTTCTCTCATTGTGTGGAGTCGATCGTCCGATCCGACGCCCAAACTTACTTCAGACTCGACCAAATATCGATCGCGCTCACCATCGATCGATGTTGCCGCAAGCCTTGACATAGTAGTCATCATAGCATTTAGCCATATTGTTCGACTTATTCCAAAGTCCGCCGACTCGCTTCTCATTAGTCGATCGCAGAAGGCATCGGGTTTAGGAGTAGTAGAACAAACATGTGTTCTTCATGATAAGAACATATTCCATGTTTCGCTTTCCACTCGATATAATTTGGACCGGATAACGGATTTTGTAGCATATGATAATCTGAAGAGACATATCAAACGAATGTAAACACATAAGCATCACGATCGCACATAATTCGTAACAATAATATTGTAACCTTTGATAAAACAATAATTGAAACCTCCAATCGCCAAGGAATCCCACAGCAAGCCACGCGTTGACGCTTACGAACCCTCGACTGCACTAAAATATACCTTTTAGTCGCTTAATTTCAATCCATGTCAACTTATCCTTTCGACAAATGAAATTAACGATCGACCTTACTGACCACATCACTATCAAGCAAGGACTTCGTGGGAAGTTGTACTGAGGTGATGTCTAAGCAATGACCACATTTTAACAAACAGAAACGATTCTTAGAATTAGCATACTCACTGGACCATACCGCTCCAATTCAAATTCTTTTGTTATCTCATTTTATATCTATCTCTAGAGAACTTATGAAAATCGCACATGCAAGCCACGCTGTGGATGACATGAAACTCCCACTTCTCAATAGATTTAAAATGTTTTATTTAGAAATCTCATCTAACAAACTTATGATAACAAGGCAAGCAAGCCTGCTGGATCGCACTCACGCGTATCACTTTGTTTAGAGATCAAAAGTGGAGGTCTTGACATTTTAATTTTAAAAAATTAATTTGTCGTTTGCTTGCTTAGCTTTTTGTTCAAAAGGTTTGTCCATGCGATCACGTAATCCTAGCATGCTTTTCTATAGAACTCAACATGTAAAACATGCTCGAGAATTCTAAAATATGCTTGAAAACGCGATAAACCTAGCATGCTTACTACGCGACCAATTACGAAAACACTTAAAGGTTTGTCACGTAATTTAAACATACATAGCATGCTATCGATAATTTAAACATCCACACATGACGAAGCGATAAAAATAAAATAAAACGCTCATCGTCCACTCGTGGAATCGCACTTTCCGCCTAATCTATTACATAGAATTGCAGACTGATCTTTATAATCTTACGGGCCTCGCGATGGCTGCACCGGAACCGACTCCAAAACAGGATACGGGCGGAAAATGGATCCGGCTCGCCCTCACGCCGGCCCGAGCGCCGCACGCCAGATGCCGCGCCGCGCCGTGCACCCGCTTTTCCCCGCTGCCTCGATCTGTCCGCCATCTTTTTACTTTTACGATAAGATTTACGAAAATAAATCTAATCTAACCACGATTTTCTCGTGGTGAAAACAATAACCGACAAAAAAACGAGCGATGAACGATGCATTCAACAATTAATATATTGCGACGTAATAATCAAACGTGAATTAATCCAACAGAGCAAGATATCGATCCCGTGCTCGATACCAATTGATGGAAAACTTGGTTTAGCCATCGCCGAGGATCTATCTTGATATTTAATTCACCATACATGATTATTTACCTAGCATGCACCTATATAATTAATGCAACACGTGGGGTTTTCTCGTGTTTACCTTTAACTGACGGGCGAAATGGATCGAGACTCGCTGACCTTCGACTCAGATCCCCGCTTCAATCTCCAACGCCGAGCGAGGTTCGCCTATGGAGAATGCTTCGAAAAATCACCCATCTCTTGCACAATTTCGAGAACCTCTCTGCACTAGGAGGGACGAAAATTTCTAGGTTAATTGTGATGGATTAACCTGATTCTATCTCTTACCTCATATTTATAATGCACTACCTTAATCCCATAATTAGGAAAGGATCTATGCATATACATAAATATAATAATATCCTTATACGATAAAGAAATAAAATCATTCCATAATTACACATGTTTTCGAAAAATCTCTCCAATTTAACATATGGAGTGGATTTAAAATTAGGTGATTAATTATGAGCATTAATCTTGATTTTATCTTCACCTTATATTTAAAATGCATTACCATAATTCTAAGAAAAGATCTATGCATATTCCATAAATATAATTATATCCTGTAGGATAAAGAGAACAAAATCTTCTTTGGAGCAATAATAGCGCCGATTTTTCCTGGTCGGCTGACGGGCCAGGGATCAAATGCAAGGAATAAAGATGGGCCTCAATATAATTAATTATCTTATGTTCTAACATAAATTAATTTATAAACATTTATTCATGCCACTAGAGAATAAATGCCGACTTACCGCTTTATTACAAGTAGAGTTCGCGACTTAGACATTCGAATCCCGTATTTAAGATATCGAACGCCCATTAATTATTTAGAGCATTCGACGCTTAAAATAATTAATATCTTCATTTCTTTAAGTAGTACCACTCAACCTTATTATTGTACTTGAGCTAACTCACTCGTAGGGTTTAGTACAATAAACATTTGAGCTCCTTAAGGGGACGCTCATCATCTTAAACGGATACGCGACTGACATCGATAACTAGCATGACATACAAGCACCGCCACCACCCAAGATGCGGAGAATATGGTTAGAACATATAACCTCACCCATAACAAGTCAAAGTGATGGTCAAGAACTCATACTCATCTAATACCTTATCGAGATTTAGATCATCGTAAGTCACCGAGATCTAGGTTCTTCACTACGGTCGATAGAAGAACTCATCTCACGTGATCCTTCAATACGCAGACGCATCAGATGACAAGTAACCAAGTCAAGTCACTTCTTATCTATACCGCCTTTATACCGACAACTCGTCCTCAAGTGTCTCCAGGAAACTTTTATATCTCATTGCTTCGACCAATCATACGGACTCGTGATCTTCTACACACCGTATGATCTAACTTATATATGAGATAAGGGACAGATATATGCAATCAAGTAATCAAATCCGGATAGGAGATTGTAATAGTGGTACGGAAACATTGTATACAAGCTCAACCAAACCGCTTCGATACAAACCAAACGATGATAGCCATGGGAAAACAATTAAAGATGTTAGAGAATCAAGTGGGCGATGGCATGAGAGAGGCGATGCAGGGGCAATTCCCAAGCAACACCGAATGTAATCCTAAGAATCATATGCCTCCAAATCAATGCAATGCAATTTATTTGAGGAGTGAGCTTCATATGAAAATCATCCGAGTAGAATGATGGAGAGAGCATCACGGCCTTACCTCGCAGGAAGCTCACGAGCAACCGACGGAAGAGTGATGGAGAGTGCGCCACGAGAGAATTTAGAGAGGCCTAGCGAGGGAGAGAGAGGAACGCAGTCGAAACGCGAAGGATCGCCCAACGCCCAAAGCTCTGACCCCATTTCCTCAAAGACATTGGGAAGACGAATATGATGAGGAATTCGCCGATTCAAAGAGATGTTCCGTATGTTAACATCACCATACCACCAAGCGCCGAAACATGCCCTGACGCCAAATTTTTCAAAGATGCAGGCAAGAAGAAGTTAGATAAATTTGAAAAATTAACCTTTCGAAGAAGCGGTTATTTTGCAAAGGAAGCCGCTGAAAAGAGATCCGGGAGCTTCACGTGGAGTGCGAGATTGCGAGCACACGCTTCCCAACGTGTTGGTGATTTAGGAGAGCATAAACCCGATCCTTTATTCGTGTTCAACCGCTGAGCGGGAAAATGAAGAAAACTTCCATTTCATTAATGATGGTCGTCTTTATACCCTAAGAGAATAGTTGAGGATGTGTTGGTAAGAATTAGATTTTCTTTCCAAGATTTTGTTATTTTAGACATTCCCGAATTGAAAAATCAACCACTAATCTTGGGTCGACCTTTTCTAGCAACTAGTCGGCTTTAATTGAGTGGGAAGATGATCTTACCTTCGTGTCAAGAGAGGAGCTGAAAATCTCAATATATGATGCCATCAAGCCACACGATAGTTCGAGACGAAGAGTGTCATTCAATCACCACCTGTAGCTAGCCAAATCTCGAGCTTAGATGGAAACCCACACCTGACAAGGGTGCTAAAGAAGAGATGGACTGCATGGAACTCCGAGTGATTTATTCAAATTTGGGTGACAATTCCACACTCTGGTGGTCTGCGTCAATGCAAAATATGGTGGCAAGCATAGATTTGGGAAGAAGTCCGCCAAAACGCCGATTGATCGAGGTTAGTATTGTCTAGCTAAAGACATTTAAATTTAGCACTTGTTGGGAGGAACCCAATGTTTTCCTTTGTTTTGTTTTGTTTTTCGCTTTGGTTCTTTTCTTTGTTTGTTTTTGTTTGTTTTTCTTGTTGGGTTTTGTGTCTGCTTGGGTGAATGAATGACGAGCAATGATGAGAGAATTGTTTTATTAGAAAATTTATTGAACCGATTTTGTTAGAGAAGCATGTTATGATTATTGTGAGTATGAGCCTTGAGAACTTGATCACATTTTAAACCGCGAGACTTAAGCTTTTGACCCATATCTTTTCATCTTGTTTCTTCTCAGGTGAATAGTTAATAACAGTGTTTCTCTAGAACTTGCTCGGTTCTTTTCGAGGTTGTTCAGATGTTTAAGAATTATGAGATGATATTAGCATTCTTTTCTTAGCTATACAATATCCAAACACTAACATGTTATTTTATTATCCTTTGATGAGCCGTTGAGCCTACCATATTCTTTCATATAGCCTGGGTGGGTTATATAGTTAGTAATATTTGGTCGCTTGAATTGAGGGTTGAGAAAAGAAAGAAAGGAAATAAAGAGGAAAGTGGTTATTAAAATAGTTGCTTACCCATATAAGTTCAATTAAAAAAGAAAAAATGACACAAGTGTGTGAAAATAACATAAATGGGTAAGTAATCAGTGCATGAGACGATTATATCACTTATATGAAAATTGTGGAATTAATAGAAAAATGACTTGGTATGGAAAATTAAATACATTGTGAAAGTTGATTATGTCATGGATACTTATGATGTTTTTCATTATGGGATTCGAGTCACTTAGCCTAAATATATCCTAACTTAGCAAAGAGTCTTGAGCACATATTGAGCAATGGAGACGATTTGCAAGCTTATGGTAGATTCCATGTGTCTTTAAACTTGAGAGTATATACATCCTCCTGATACACTGAGTGTTTGAGATTTCTTATATATACATCCATGTTGTGAGGATTAAAGTTTAAGAAGCTTGTGCTTATAATTATTATGATGTGGAGTTTAACGAAAGATGGATTTGATTCATCCGATAATCTTTTATTGCTCATTGCTCGAGGCTTATTGCTTTTGTTGTTCGACTGCTGCCTATCTTTGGTCGCTCTCCTTTGTTACGATTTGTTTGAGGACAAACGAAGGTTAAGTTTGGAGTTGATAAGCTCATTTTACCGATTTATAAGTCTATATTCGCTTGCTTACAATTGATAAATGATCTTTGAGTTATCTTTTGATATATTTATGTTTACCTTGGAGGTTATTATCCGTGTGTATTTCATGTCATTTTAGCACAAGTTTTGATGTCAAAAAGGTGGATCACGATAAAGAGGAATCAAAGCTAGTCGCAGCTTGTGCGAAGAGAACGCTTGAAAACGACATTGAATATGACGTAATGGATTTGACAAGGATGGATTTGAAAATTTTACATGTTAAAGAGCATCTCGATAGGAGTCCATAGGCGCAAACAGATCGCACGAGTCGCAGAGAGAACGGACGAAAATAAGTCGCGAAGCTGAGCGCGAGAGAATAAGGCTCGAGTTATGCTCGCAAAGGTCGCGATGCTAACGCGCGAGGAAGACGAAATTTCAGCATTTTGAAGTCTTTGCGCCTCCACGGGTGTCTCTCGCGAGCACCTTCTGCGAGGTGTAGGTTTTAATTTATATGATATACATACAGCATCACACATTGAGGGAAGTCGAGAGCTTCTCAACTTTAAATAACCTTTTCTTTCTTTTGCTTTGCTTTTATTTATTTCTTTTGCACATTTTTCTTCCAGATTAGTTATTAGCTTTGTTCTTCAATTATTTTGATTCTAGTTTTTCATTTATTTTAATTCAGCTTTGATAGTTTGTTTTGTGAGCATTGAATTTTCTCCGATTCAAAGTGTTACATTGTTTCATGGATTCCTACGGTTTTATTTATTTAATTCAGTCATGTTATTTTTATTTATTTATTGCTTTAGTAATTTAATTATGAGTAGCTAAAGTTCGTATTGATCCTGTGGTTTGTATATTTGACTAGATTTATATAATGATCTATGATCTGTTTTGCCGTCCATTCATGATTTATAATTCTGCTTTAATTCTCAGTGTTGTTATCTCGATCAATATTAATGCATGTTAGTTATGTGATTGATGTCTCTGGCGGAATTAATTGCATAATCGGTATCCGAATTTATAATACGTTTTGCTCGAGACCAAGGAGATAGGTGAACTGTAGGAGGATAAATCTTGTGTGCTTTTGGTAATTAGCTTACTTCTCGAGACCCGAGCGGAGATAGAGTTTAGTTAACCTACTACTATAGGTTGTCCCGGAAACTATAGTTACATTAGTGATCCTTCATATGAATGTGGATTAAATTGGTAAAGCAGATTAATAGGTTAATTATGTGAATCGGTTGGGTACATCCCGTGGTCCTTTTATATCTCGGTTTTATTCCTATCTTTATTTTAAGTCTAGATTTATAATCTTTATCTCGTGATATTTTTGTCGCCGGATAATAATCAAGATTCGTGTTGATTATTCGTTGTGTTCTCGAGTCGCAGCCTCGTGGATACATATATATACTTTCGTTTACTATCATTTATTTGGTAGGAATATAGCGATCATCGTAAAGTTAAAAATTCTTTCATCGCCCTAACCCAAAGCTCGGCTTCACGGGCCTTGATTCCATGAAAGATGGTGGATTTTGTTGAGAAATAGTTCCTCGATTCTAGAGGTGGTGGTGGTAGGTTGGTGTCTTCGACGCTCGTTGTGGAATTCTTCCTCCTCGCCCGGTGCTCTATTAGGAGGCATTTTTCTTATCTTACTAAAACAATTGTCGCGCTCATTCTCAATCACATTTTAGACCGCCTAGCGCATAACTTTATTAGAACATGGAAGCGACAAATATCTCATTCATTAGATACGATTCCACAAGAATCGATACAAGACCATCATATATTCCATCAAAATGTCTCAACACGGGCTTCCATATGTCTGTCACATATACCGATCTATCTAATCGACTAAGCATACGGTGTGACGCCTTGTCTACACTATAACTATGGTCATCACTAGACATATCAAATCATAAGACGCTACAAAACTACATCTAATTGCAGTATACTAACCATGCTATCTACCACGTGATCCACTACCTCACACACGAGTCCCACACGATCTTAGGACTTTAGGTTGTTGAGTGCCCATCATTAGAATTACACTGCACTCGAAAACTGTCTGCCTTCGATGGATATGCCAATTTCATGTGCATCCTTCTTAGAGAATGATACGGCCCTTTCGTTGATCCATACACGTGTACACCTTTCTCGATAAATTTATCTCAAATATCGAACCCTACCTATATGGTGGTCTACTCTCCGAGATCTCTATCATACCGCCGCTAGAGGCAATTAGCAAGTAAATCGATGATCGCCATCTAGATCCTCACCGCGAACATCCACCCAAAGAGCATGAACTCGCCAAAACTATTCTAAATCCATGTCCGGTATAAGATAGAAGAGTTGATACCCTCGATGAACTCTAGTACGAGCCCATATGGTCAAACTTCACCCATATTATTGTTATCCCTACTCTCAACGGATGGTTCTAGATAAGTCATACTTAAGCTTAACAAAAAACTTAAGTAGTAGGGATTTCTTAAAGAACTAGACATCTCAAGCACGAACTTATAACCATTTATCATAGTCATTTCTTTAAGAGTCCATAACGCATGGATGATATGAAAGACACTTACCGAATGCCAAGGGCCATAGGTAGTAGTCGGATATACAAGAGGAAAGAGAGATTCCGGCGGAGAGGTTTCGCTTTAAAGTCGCTTGTAGTAAAGGGTACACTGTCGAGGGCATCGATTTCGATGACCTTTCACCCGTAGCAATGCTCAAGTCCATCGTAATTCTTCGCCATAGCAGCCACTCTAACCCAGAGGTTTGGCAAACGATGTTAAAACCGCTCTAAACTTACCTCGAGGAAGGTAGAGACATCTATATGCAAAGAACTCAAGGTTATGTGTAAAGGAAAGAGCATCTAGTATGGAAGCTAGTAAGTCCATTTACTGGACTTAAGTCTGTGCCTCCCGATCATGGAACTTACGCTTGACGAGGTAGTAAAGTCCCAAGGATTTACCCAATGCTCAGAGAGTTGTGTGTATCGTTAGATCGTCAACGGTATGATGGGTTTTTCTTCGACTTTATGTAGAGACATCCTTCTAGTCGGGCAACAACGCGTGAAGTGTATCGATCGTGAAGAGTTGGCTATCCGATCGCCAAAGAAGGACTTAGGAGACGCAAACAGACATTCTCGGGACTCAAGCGTTTACCGAGATCGCAAGAAGAAAATGCTGAGCTATCTCAGGCCCACATCGATACCGTGATTAGCTTAGCTGCAGCACCGCCAAGAAAAGGATTGCTACCTTCGACATATGGCTCTTTACTTCAAGACGCAAATACCCATGACCCAGCGAGATAGTAGGAACGAGACAAGTTCCTACGCTCCCACTAGAGAAGTCTCAGTACAATGCTATGCACGAGGCCCAATATCCGCATGCGGTAGGCATAGTAGCTAGATATCGCCAACCTCGGACAAGCTCATCGATCAGTAGAAGCATATCCTCAGGCACCGAAGCGACTCAGATTATAAAGGTTTACCAGCAGAAGTCAATGACCTCGGGGTTAATGTGACCTGATTGCCGACCGTGACGAGAAAAGTCAACCCGGGCTATGTGTTTACCTTGGGAGGTGGAGCCAGATCCTCATGCGGAGTGCAAAGACACGATTATCAGACTCACCATGGAAGTCTGAATACGTAGCCGCTTCCGTGAGGCTTCAGGCGAGGCATGATGGTTCAAGAACACCTCACGGATCTAGAGGTACCGGCTTGCCTTCAAGAGTATCATAGTTTCATCACGGATAACTCAAAAAGGGTAAACTCACGAACCACGACCCACAAGGCGCAATTCTCAAACACATAGAGAAAAGTACCATGTCATACGAGAAATCGTTAGATCATAGGCGACGGCTCGATTGAAAAGATTGATACGACGGAAAATCTAGCTGATCCATTCACGAAGAGCTCGCCAAGAAAAGTCTACGATGGACACGTTAGGACTGATATGCGCTTGATGGCACCCACTTAGAAAGGAAACCTTTGTATGTGGGAGAAGCAAAGTGGACGTTTCGTAAGTACTTAGAGTACACATCAGATACTAAAAGTTTGCTTTAGTATGTGGAGATTGCTGGATTTAGAATCAGCGCTTGGTTGAGCTTAGATACAATGTTCTCGTTACCACTATTACAATCTCCTATCCAGATTGATACTTGATTGCATATATCGTGTCCCCTTATCTCATATAGTTAGATCATACAGGTGTAGAAGATCACGTAAGTCGTATGATTGGTCAAGTTAACTGAGATATAAAAGTTTCACCGAGACAACTTATGACGAGTTGTCTAGGCAGAAGATGATAAGAAGTGACTGACTTGTTGCTTGTCTATGCTCGCGTAGAAGGATCACAGTGAGAGTGTTCTTCTTCGACCGTAGTGAAGAACCAGATCTGCTGACTTACGGATCTAAACTCGATAAGGTATTAGGTGAGTATGAGTGTCGACCATCACTTGACTTGTTAGCGAGGGTTTATGTTCTAACCCAATGATTCTCCATCGTCGTGGCAGTGTCAGTATGTCAGCTAGTTATCTCAGACGAGTCACGTGATCCGCATGATGATGACGCCCCTTAGAGCTCAAAGTTTATTGTACTAAACCCTCCAGTTGAGTTAGCTCAAGACAATAAAAGGTCGAGTGGTACTACTTAAGAAATGAAGTTATTAATTTAAGCAATGATGGCTTAAATATTAATGGACGCTCGATATCTTAAATACGGGATTCGAATGTCTAAGTGCAAGCCCGACTCACTGTAATAAAGCGGTAAGTCAAATTCTCTAGTGGCATGAATAATGTTTATAAATTAATTTATGTTTGGGAACATAAGATAATTAATTTATTGAGGCCCATCTTATTCCTCTGCATTGATCCCCTGGGCGGCCCATCCGTCCAAGAACCGGAAATCGGCCTATATTGTCTTCAAGAGATTTTTCTCTTTATCCACAAGGATATATTATATTTATGGATATGCAGATCCTTTCCTTAGATTATGGATAATGATATGGAAATAATGAGAGTATAAATAATCGAGATTAATGTAATTTTCCATATAATTATGGATTTAAAACCATGTGTAATGGAATGTATTATCTTTATTATAAGGATATTATTTCATAGACTCTATGGGATTAAGGTAGGCATTATAAATATAGGTATAGATAAAGTCTAGAGTTCACATAATTAACTAAAGATTTTGCCCTCATTAGTGAGAGTTCTCAAAATTGTGCAAGAGAGGGTGATTTTCAAGCATTCTCCATAGACGCCCTCCTCGCGCTGGAGATTGGCAACCGGATACTGCCGAAGGTCAAAGCACGAGTCGATCTCGATCTTCATCGTTCGACCTCTCGATCAAAGGTAAACACAGAAAACCCCAACGTGTTGCAATTAATTAATATAGGTATGCTAGTATAATCAATGTATGGTGAATTAAATATCCAAGATAGATCTCTAGGCTTAAAAGTTTTCCTACATGGTATCGTAGCCTGATCGAATCTGCTCTGATTAATCACGCTTGATTATTACGCTATTAATAATGCTGCTCATCGTGGCTCGCTTTTTTTCGGATTGTTTTCACACAGAAAACGGGTTAGATTAGATTTATTTAGTAAATCTTATCGTGTAAAACGAAAGAAGAAGAACGAACGACGGAAAACAGTTCAGCCCTGCGGTTCAGGCTCGGTCGGCGATCAGGACGCTGGCGACGGGCGCGTCACAAGACGAGATCTGGCCCGCCGGCCGGCGGTCGAGATTGCCGCGAATCAGAAGCTATGACGGCGTTTCAAGGCCGAGAACCGCCATGTCGCATATGGTCTGAGATTCGTACGGACGTTTCAGATTCCGGTGTAAACAGGTACTAGATCGATATCGCGAACGCCTGGCGGCAGATCGGGCGCGGCGTTCAGCTGCCGATGATTAGACCTCCGCACCATTTCACCCAGACCGTCCGCGTCTGCACGCGAGGCCATTATCCTTAGAGTCTGTAAGTATGCATTTGAATCTATGTAATAGATTAGAAAAGTGGTTCACGCGCTAGAACGCTTTTATTTTATTTTATCGCTCATACGCATGTCGTGATGTTTAAATTATCGAGATGTATGTATGTTTAATTACGCTGACAAACCTTGTGTTTTCGAATCGGCGTAGTAAGCATGCTAGGTTTATCGCGCTTTCAAGCATATTTTAGAATTCCGAGCATGTTTTACATGTTGAGTTCTATAGAAAAGCATGCTAGATTACGTGATCTGCATGGACAAACCTTTTGAAAAAAGACTAAGCAAGCAACCGACAAATTAATTTTTAAATTAAAATGTCAAGACCTCCACCTTGATCTCTAAACAAAGTGAACGACGCGAGTAAACGCCCACACGCGGGCTTGCTGCACTGCTTATCATAAGTTTGTTAGATGAGATTTCTAAATAAAACATTTTTAATCTATCGAGAAGTGGGAGTTTCATGTAAACCTCACACGCTGCGGCTGCATGTGCGATTTTCATAAGTTCTCTAGAGATAGAATAAAAGAGATAACAAAAGATTTGAATGGGCGTATGGTCCAGTGAGTATGCCAATTCTAAGAATTCATTTTCTGTTAAAATGTGGTCATGCTAGACATCACCAGTACAACTTTCCACGCCAAGTCCCTTCGTAGTGATGTGGTCTAGTAAGGTCCAATCGTTAATTTCATTCATTACAAGGATAAGTTGACATGGATTGAAATTAAACGACTAAAAGGTATATTTTAGTCTCGGTCACGAGGGGTTCATGTAAACGCCCACACGCGTGGCTTGTATGTGGGATTCCGATTGAGGTTTCAATTAATATTGTTTTATCAAAAGGTTACAATATTATTGTTACGTAATTATGTTCGATCGTATGCTTATGTGTTTACATTATCGCTTCGTATATGTCTCTTACGACATCAATATGCTCGCACAAAACTGCTATCCGTCCAAATTTTATCGAGTGGAAACGAAACATGGAATATGTTCTTATCAATGAACACATGTTTGTTCTCACTACTCCTAAACCCGATGCCTATCGACGATCGACTAAGAGCAAGAGAAGCGCACTTTGGAATAAGTCAAACAATATGGCTAAATGCTTATGATGACTACTATGTCCAAAGGCTTGACCGCAGATCGCCGATGGTAGACGCGATCGATATTTGGTCAAGTCTCGAGAGTAAGTTTGGGCTCGGATCGACAACCGTCCACACAATGAGAGAAATTCGGCGTAAGATAGAAGAAGTTCGGTCATGAACATGTCTCCACACGACTCATCTCATGGATAGTCTGATCACTTGGAGGAGGTATTGACGCGGAAGCGTCGATATCATCCTCAATACACCCCAAGTTTTGAGAACTCACGAATGCGATCATGAGCAAGACCGAGTATACACTTAGTCGGCTGCTTAATGATCTCGGTGCGGAAGGAGATGGACAAAGGAGCACATGCTCTGCTAGCACATCTAAGGGCCCAAATTTTCGCTGCAAAATGGAAAGAAAAGGGCACCAAAGGTGGAGAGGCAAGGAAAAGTGAGTAATGAGCAAGAACGGTGCACCGGAGGCTTGAAGAAGCCAAAGAGAAGGTAAGTGCTTCAAGGTGCGTAAGATCGGGCATTGGAAGGCCAAGTGCCCTATGCTCAGGCTCACGCTGCTTGCTTTAGTAACGGAAACATGTTTAGCACTTGTTCTACCCATTCTCGGGTAGAACGGGCACGATCATGTTTGTTACACCTGCGGGGTCTCGCGACAGGGGAGTCTTATGGCGAGATAACGATCTCCATGGGAACGCGCAAAGTCGAGGCCGCTGCGTGGAGATGTTACTTTATGTTTTGAGAAACAGTTTTAAAAGACGTTTATATGTGCCGGATTTTCGTAACCTTGTTTTCAAATATTTACTCATGGATATTTCGTTATTTTTGATAGTGTGTTTATCATAAGAAATGACGGTTATCGTGTGCACTTATATAATTCGCTTTATACTATTTCGCACAAACATAATACCTATAACTATGTCGCATCTTCTCAAACCCTAAAAGAGAAAGTTTTCTCAAGATGACCACTTTTCAGGATCTTAGATTAGGTCACATCAATCTAAATAGGATCCAAAGACGCCAAGAAAGGAGCCTTGGTAATCTCACTACCTTCCCCCGCGAACTCGATGTGTAAAGATGTCGACCACCCTCAAAGGGGTTATAGAGCCAAAGAAATGTTGAGTTAGTCCATTCGACTGTGGACCGGGTCCACACAAGCTCGTGGAGGTAGAGTATTTTGTCACTTATCGAGATTACTCAAGGTACGGATACATATACCGCTTCACCGCAAGTCCGAATGCTTTGAGAAATTCAAAGAGTTTAAGCGGAATGGAGAAAGCTGATAAAGTATCAAGTCATCGCTCGATCAGGGGGCAATACCAAGAACGAGTTTATGGACTATCTATGAAGTTGGGATTATCCCAAGATTTCACGGGCACACCACAAAGAAATGTGTCGAGCGAAGAAAGACTCTTTGAAATGGTTAGATCAATGATGAGTTATGCAACATGCTCTATTTCTCTTGGTAGCCTAGAACAAGGGCATACTTGCTAAATCTAGTACCATCCAAGTCACCGAAAAGACCCTTCGAGTGTGGGTTCTTAAGCCCGCTTTAAGCCACATAGATGGGCAAAGACACGCGAACAAGAAGGCACAGTTGGAGGCTAGATCCGACGCAAGGCTGTTTATTGGTATCCTAGGAACGAAGGTGGTTTATCTATAGTCCTAAGGATCGAAGGTCATTATTAGCACTAATGCCCGATTCTTAGAAGAGGATAATAAGAAAATCATAAATCCAAAGTTGAAATCATTCTTCAAGAATTAGAAGATGATCGATTCCACCACGACAGGGCCAAGGTACGAGATGTCGAGTCTAGTGGGATCGACACCGATACTTCAAGAAATTAGTGGGTCGAGTCCACCGGAGATATGACCGCAAGTGCGTACCTCACCCAAAGAAGTGTGCAAGTAGAGAACCACAAGTTCGCGACCCACCGCCACAGGCTGTGAGAACCTCGTCAGAGTGGGAGGGTTGTTCGTCAACCCGAGCATTTATGTTCGGGAATCTTCGGATTTAGTCCCGTGAGACGAACAGCAATAATCGACCCATGGACATACGGAGGCGATACAAGAATTGATGAAGATATGGCACACCGCTATGGACTTAGAAATGGAGTCCATAACGGCTATGGATGATATGAAAAGACACTCACCGACGGCAAGGAAGCCCATAGGTAAGAAAGTGGATATACAAGACAAGAGAGATTCCGATGGAGAGGTTTCGCTTTTGCTCGTGCTTGTGGCTAAAGGGTACACTCAGTTGAGGGCATCGATTTGACGAGACCTTTCGCCAGAAGGCAATGCTCAAGTCCATCGTAATTTCTCCTGCCATAGCACCACTCGAACCCAGAGGTTTGGCAATGGATGTTAAACCGCTTTTTCTAAACTGTTACCTTGAGGAAGGTAGAGACATCTATATGCAAAGAATCGAAGGTTATGTGGTAGCGGCGTAAGAGCATCTAGTATGGAAGCTAAGTCCATTTACGGACTCTGTTGTGCCTCCCGATCATGGAACTTACGCTTGACGAGGTAGTAAAGTCCTATGGATTTACCCGCTGCTCAGCGAGAGTTGTGTGTATCGGTTAGACGTCAACGGTGACGTGGTTTTTCTCGCACTTATGTAGATGACATCCTTCTAGTTGGCAACAACGCAGTCAAGTATCGACGAAAGAGTGGCATCCGATCGCTTTCAAATGAAAGACTTAGAGACGCAGCATATATCTTGGGATCAAGGTTTACGAGATCGCAAGAAGAAAATGTTGAGCTTATCTCGTGCGCCCTACATCGACATCGTGATTACTGCTTTAGTATGCAGACGCCAAGAAAGGATTGCTACCTTCGCATACGCCTGCCCTTTATCAAGACGCAACACCCATGACCGCAGCGAGACAGAGGAAATGAGACAAGTTCCTTACGCCCGCCGTAGGAAGTCTCATGTACGCAATGTTATGCACGAGCTCGATATCTCGCGCGGTAGCATAGTAGTTAGATATCGCCTAACCTCGACAAGCCTCATCGATCGCAGAAGAAAGCATATACCAAGTACCCGAAGGACTCGAGATTACAGGCTAGTTTACCATGCAGATAGTCTAATGCCTTTGGGTTAAGGCTGCACTGGATTTCAAAGTCGACCGTGATGAGAAAAGTCAACCTCGGCTATGTGTTTACCTTTGGGAGGATGAGTGATCCTCAAGTGAAAGGCAAATACGCATTGCGGACTCTACCATGGAAGTTCTAATATGTAGCTCTGGAGGCTTCTAAGGAGGTCAGATGGTTCAAGAACTACCTCATGGATCTAGACGTGGTACCCGCTCGCCTAAGAGTATCATAGTTTCATCGTGATAACTCAGTGCAGTGGGTAAACTCAAGCGAACCACGGACCCACGCGCGCACTCAAACACATAGAGAGAAAGTACCATGTCATACGAGAAATCGTAGACGAGGTGACGGGTCGATTGAAAAGATTGATACGATCGGAAAATCTAGCGGATCCATTCATCAAGAGCTCGCCGCAAAAGTCTACGATGGACACGTTAGAGACTCGATTGCGCTGATGGCACCCACTTAGAAAGGAAACTTTCATGTTGGAGAAGCAAAGTGATGGTTGTTTGTAATAGCTAGTAGAGACACATTGTATACTAAAAGTTTGCTTTAGTATATGGAGATTGTCGATTCAGTATAATCGAGCAGCTTGGTTGAGCTTGTATACAATGTTTCGTTACCACTATTACAATCTCCTATCCGAATTGAATACTTGATTGCATATATCGTGTCCCCTTATCTCATATATAAGTTAGATCACACAGTGTGTAGAAGATCACGTAAGTCCGTATGATTGGTCGTTTAACGAGATATAAAAGTTTCACAAATGAGACAACTTGGACGAGTTGTCGTTTAGCCGCAGATAGATAAGAAGGACTCAACTTAGTTGCTTGTTCATGCTGGCACGCCTCGACGATATGAAGGATCACAGCGAGATGTGTTCTTCTTCGGATCGTCGTGGAAGAACCAAGATCTCAGTGACTTACGATGATCGAAACCTCGATAAGGTATTAGTGAGTATGAAAGGTCACCATCACTTTGACTTGTTACGAGCGAGGGTTAGATGGTTCTAACCCAAGATTCTCCGTGATCTCGGGTGGTGGCGTGCTTGTATGTCACGCTAGTTAACCAGACGAGTCACCGTATCCATTAAGGATGATGACGCCCCTTAAGAGCTCAAAGGTTTATTGTACTAAACCCCGCAGTTGAGTTAGCTCAAGTACAATAACAAGGTGAGTGGTACTACTTAAGAAATGAAGTTATTAATCGCTTTAAGCAATGATTGCTATAAATGATTAATGGACGCTCGATATCTTAAATACGGGATTCAGAATGTCTAAGTCTGTCTCGACTCAACTTCGTAATAAAGGGTAAGTCAACATTCTTTCTCTAGTGGCATGATCGAATGTTTATAAATTAATTTATGTTCGGTCAACATAAGATAATTAATTTATTTGAGGCCCATCTTTATTCCTCAGATTTAATCCTCGGCCCCATCCAAAGTCTGTAGCTCTTAGAAATCGGCGCCTATTGCTCCTTTTGGCAAGATTTTATTCTCTTTATCCCACAAGGATATTATTATATTTATGGTATATGCACAGATCCTTTCCATATAAGATTATGGTAATAATCCCGAGTATGGAAATAATCTTGAGAGTATGGAAATAATCCCGAGATTATGGTAATTTTCCATATAGATTATGGTAATTTCCATATAGGATTATGGTAATTTCCATACGGGATTAAGGTAGTGCATTATAAATATAAGGTATAAGATAAAGTCTAGGTTAATGCTCACATAATTAACACAAGATTTTCGCCCTCATTGTATTGTTGAGAGAGTTTTCAAAATTGCAAGAAAGCAAGGTGATTTTCCAAGCATTCTCCATAGATCGCCCTCACTCGACGCTGGAGATTGGGCAACGGGATACATCCGGAAGGTCAAAGCACGAGTCCGATCCGCTCGATCCTTTCATCTCGCTCCATCGACCTCTTCGGATCCAAAGGTAAACACGAAAACCCCAACGTGTTGCAATTAATTAAATAGACGCTGCTGGGATTATAATCAATGTATGGTGAATTAAATATCCAAGATAGATCCTCGGGCGCAGGGCTTAACATATGTTTTCCTACAAGAGGTACCACTTGTACGGTCGGTATCTCCAATTGGAACTCGACCCACTTCAATTTCTTGAAGTATCCGTGTCGATCCTCCCACTGACTCGACATCTCGTACCTTTGGCCTGTCGGTTGGAATACGATCATCTTCTAATTCTTGAAGAATGATTTCAACTTTGGACTTATGATTCTTCATATAATCCTCTTCTAAGAATCGGGCATTAGTGCTAATAATGACCTTCGATCCTTAGGACTATAGATAAACCACCTTTCGTTCCTCTAGGATATCCAATAAACAGACCTTTCGTCGGATCTAGCCTCCAACTTGTCGACCTTCTTGTTCAAAGACGTGTGTCTTTGGTATCTGCTCCATATCCTTATGTGGCTTAAAGCTGGGCTTCGCCCAAACCACAACTCGAAGGGGTCTTTTCGACCGACTTGGATGGTACTAGATTTAGCAAGTATGCCACCGTTTCTAAAGCATACCCCGAATCGAAATAGGCAATGTTGCATAACTTTCGTCATTGATCTAACCATTTTCAAAAGAGTACTATTTCTTGCCTCGACACACCATTTTGTTGTGGTGTGCCGGTGAAGTGTCTTTGGGAGGTAATCCCATACTTTACTAGAAAGTCCATGAACTGCGTTCTTGATGTATTCGCCCCATGATCGACCGCAAATGACTTGATACTCTTATCAAGCTTCGTCTCCATTTCCGCCTTAAACTCTTTTAATTTCTCAAAGCATTCGAGACTTGCGGTGAAGCGGTATACGATCCGTACCTTGAGTAATCATCAATGAAAGTGACAAAATACTGTACCCTCCACGAGCTTGTGTGGACATCGGTCCACACAGTCGAAAATGGACTAACTATAACATTTCTTTGGCTCTATAACCCTTAAAGCTTTGAAGAGGTGCGGTCGATATCTTACCTTCTATCACAGGATTGCAGGTGGAATGGAGTAACTGTGAGATTACCCAACGCTCCATTCTTGCGGCCTTTGGATCCTATTTAGATTGATGTGACCTAATCTAAGATGCCGAGAGAAATGTGGTGTCATCTTGCAAAGAAAACTTTCTTTCTAGGGTTTGAAGAAGATGCAACATAGTTATAGGTATTATATTTTGCGAAAATAGTATAAAGCGAATTATATAAAGTGCCACACGAGATAACCGTCATTTCTTATGATAGAAACACCACTATCAAAAATAACGAGAATATCCATGAGTAAATAGTTTGAAAGCGAGAACAAGGTTCACTTGAAAATCCGGCACATATAAAACGTCTTTTAAAACTAAAACTGCTCTCTCAAAACATAAAGTAACATCTCCGATGCAGCGGCCTCGACTTTAAATCGCGTTTCCCATGGAGATCGTTATCTCGCAATTACTCGACTCCTTGTCCTCAGGAACCCCGCAGGTGTAACAAACATGATCGATCGCACTCGTGTCTACTACCCAAGAATGGGTAGAACAAGTTGCTAAACATGTTTCCGTTACTAAAAGCAAACGGCGTACCATGAGCCTTGAGCATAGGGCACTTAGCCTTGGATGCCCGTCTTACCGCACTTGAAGCACTTACCCTTCTCCTTGGCTTCTTCAAGCCTGCGGTGGCGACCATGTTCTTGCTCCCATTACTCCCACTATTTCCTCGCCCCTACCACCTTTGGTGCCCCTTTTTCTTTCCATTTTGCAACGTAAAATTTGGGCCCTTAGATGTGCTAGCAAGAGCATATGCTCCTTTGCCCATAACTCCTTCGCATGACCACGAGATCATTGAAGCAACCCGACTAAGTGTATACTCGGTCTTGCTCATGATCGCATTCACGCAGTTCTCAAAAGACTTGGGCGGTGTATTGAGGATGATATCGACCTTGGCTCGCCGTCAATACCTCATCCCAAGCGATCAAGACTATCCATGAGATGAGTCGTGTGGGAGACATGTTCATGGACCGAACTTCCTTCTTCCATCTTACACGCCAAGATTTCTCTCATTGTGTGGAAGTCGATCGTCCGATCCGATCGCCCAAACTTACTCTCGAGACTTGACCAAATATCGTCGCGTCTACCATCGATCGATGTCAGCACCGCAAGCCTTTGGACATAGTAGTCATCATATAGCATTTAGCCATATTGTTCGACTTATTCCAAAGTCCGCCGACTCGCTTTCTCATTAGTCGATCGTCGATGGGAAGGGCATCGGGTTTAGGAGTAGTAAGAACAAACATGTGTTCTTCAATGATAAGAACATATTCCATGTTTCGCTTCCACTCGATATAATTTGGACCGGATAACGGATTTTGTGCGAGCATATTGATAATCGGTGTAAGAGACATATCTCGAAACGATAATGTAAACACATAAGCATACGATCGCACATAATTAAGTAACAATAATATTGTAACCTTTGATAAAACAATATTAATGAAACCTCCAATCGCCCAAGGAATCCCACACGCAAGCCACGCGCGTGTGGGCGCCACTCATGAACCCTCGACTGCACTAAAATATACATTTTAGTCGCTTAATTTCAATCCATGTCAACTTATCCTTTTGACAAATGAAATTAACGATCGACCTTACTAGACCACATCACTATCACAAGAAGGGACTTCGTGGGAAGTTGTACTTGAGGTGATGTCTAAGCAATGACCACATTTTAACAAACAGAAACGAATTCTTAGAATTAGCATACCACTAGACCATACCGCTTCCAATTCAAATTCTTTTGTTATCTCATTTTATATCTATCTCTAGAGAACTTATGAAAATCGCACATGCAAGCCACGCTGCGTGATCGCCACACATGAAACTCCCACTTCTCAATAGATTTAAAATGTTTTATTTAGAAATCTCATCTAACAAACTTATGATAAACAGTGCAAGCAAGCCACGCGTGTGGACGTTTACTCACAGTGCGTATCACTTTGTTTAGAGATCAAAAAGTGGAGGTCTTGACATTTTAATTTTAAAAAAAATTAATTTGTCGGTTTGCTTGCTTAGTCTTTTTGTTCAAAAGGTTTGTCCATGCAGATCACGTAATCCTAGCATGCTTTTCTATAGAACTCAACATGTAAAACATGCTCGTAGAATTCTAAAATATGCTTGAAAACGCGATAAACCTAGCATGCTTACTACGCCGCACCCAATTACGAAAACACTTAAAGGTTTGTCAACGTAATTTAAACATACATAGCATGCTATCGCATAATTTAAACATCCACGACATGCAACGAACGATAAAAATAAAATAAAACGCTCATCGTGGCCCACTCGTGGAATCTGCACTTTCCGCCTAATCTATTACATAGAATTGCAAAGTACGTGATCTTTATAATCTTCAAAAACGGCCTCGCGTGCCCGCACGACCGGATTCAAAACGGGCCTCGCGTGCACGGCACGGACCGACTCACAAAAGCAGATCGGGCCGGAAAAATGGATCCGGGCTCGGCCCATCACGCGCGGCGTCCCGCCGAGCGCCGCACGCCAGATGCCGCCGCCGCACGCCGTATGCACCCGCTTTTCCGCTGCCTCGATCTGGTCGCTTATCTTCGCTTTACTTTTACGAGATAAGATTTACGTAAAATAAATCTAATCTAACCACGGATTTTCTCGTGGTGAAAACAAATCCGACAAAAAAACGAGCCTCGATGAACGATGATTCAACAATTAATATATTGCGCACGTAATAATCAAACGTGAATTAATCCAACAGAGCCAAGATAACGATCCCGTGCTCGATACCAATTGATGGAAAACTTGGTTTAGCCCGTCGCCCGAGGATCTATCTTGGATATTTAATTCACCATACATTGATTATTTACCTAGCATGCACCTATATAATTAATTGCAACACGCTAGTTTTCTCGTGTTTACCTTTCAATCGACGGCGAAATGGATCGAGACTCGTGCTGACCTTCCGGACTCAGATCCCCTGCCGCTTAATCTCCAACGCCGAGTGAGGTTCGCCTATGGAGAATGCTTCGAAAAATCACCCATACTTTCAGACAATTTTCGAGAACCTCTCTTGCACTAGGAGAGGATTTAAAATTTCTAGGTTAATTGTGATGGATTAACCTCGATTCTATCTCTTACCTCATATTTATAATGCACTACCTTAATCCCATAAGGAAAGGATCTATGCATATACCATAAATATAATAATATCCTTATAGATAAAGAGAATAAAATCATTCCATAATTACACATGATTTTCGAAAAATCTCTCCAATTTAACATATGGAGTGGACGAAAATTAGGTGATTAATTATGAGCATTAATCTTGATTTTATCTCTTACCTTATATTTAAAATGCATTACCATAATTCTATAAGGAAAAGATCTATGCATATTCCATAAATATAATTATATCCTCAGGATAAAGAGAACAAAATCTTGCCTTTGGGAGCAATAATAGGCGCGATTTTTCCTCGTCAGGGCTGATGGGCCAAATTGTGGATCAAATGCAAGGAATAAAGATGGGCCTCAAATAAATTAATTATCTTATGTTCAAATTTTAACATAAATTAATTTATAAACATTTATTCATGCCACTAGAGAATAAATGCTTGACTTACCCCTTTATTACCAAGTAGTCGGGCTTGCACTTAGACATTACGAATCCCCGTATTTAAGATATCGAACGTCCATTAATTATTTAGAGCATTCTCGACATTGCTTAAAATAATTAATATCTTCATTTCTTAAGTAGTACCACTCAACCTTATTATTGTACTTGAGCTAACTCAACCTCGTAGGTTTAGTACAATAAACATTTTGAGCTCCTTAAGGACGCCATCATCTTAAACGGATACGGTGACTGACATGAGATAACTAGCATGACATACAAGCACCGCCACCACCCAAGATGCGAGAATATCAAGTTAGAACATATAACCTCACCCATAACAAGTCAAAGTGATGGTCAAGAACTCATACTCATCTAATACCTTATCGAGATTTAGATCATCGTGAAGTCACCGAGATCTAGGTTCTTCACTACGGTCGGATAGAAGAACTCATCTCACCGTGATCCTTCAATACGCCAAAGACGCATCAATGATAGACAAGTAACCAAGTCAAGTCACTTATCTATATCGCGCTTTATACCGACAACTCGCCCTCAAGTTGTCTCACCGTGAAACTTTTATATCTCATTGTCTTGACCAATCATACAGACTTCGTGATCTTCTACACAATCGTATGATCTAACTTATATATGAGATAAGGGGACACGATATATGCAATCAAGTAATCAAATCGATAGGAGATTGTAATAGTGGTAATCAGAAACATTGTATACAAACTCAACCAAACTGCTTTCAAGATACAAATCCAACAAAGATAGCCATGGGAAAACAATTAAAGATGTTAGAGAATCAAGTGGGCAGATGGCAATGAGAGAGCTGGGATGCATGAGGCAAGGGCAATTCCCAAGCAACATCGAATGTAATCCTAAGAATCATATGCTCCAAATCAATGCAATGCAATTTATTTGAGGTGGAGCTTCATATGAAAATCATCCTGAGTATGAAATGGATGAGAGAGCATCGCGCCTTACCTCGCGAGGAAGGCTCACGAGCAACCGACGTGAAGAGTGATGGAGAGTGCGTCAGAGAATTTAGAGGAAGCGCCTAGCGAGGGTATGAGAGAGGAACGCAAGTCGAAAACGCCAAGGATCGCCCAACGCCCCAAAGCTCATACCCCATTTCCTCAAAGACATTGGGAAGACGAATATGACGAGGAATTCGCCGATTCAAAGAGATGTTCCGTATGTGAACATCACCATACCAATCTTTGAGCGCTCGTAAACATGCCCTATTACGCCAAATTTTTCAAAGATGCAAGCAAGAAGAAGTTAGATAAATTTGAAAAAATTAACCTTTCAAGAATGCAAAGTTATTTTGCAAAGGAAGTTCGCCGCTAAAATGTATGATCCGGGAGCTTCACGTTGGAGTGCGAGATTGCGAGCACACGCTTCCCAACGTGTTGTGTGATTTAGGGAAATGAGCATAAACCCGATGCCTTTATCTCGTGTTCAACCGCTGAGCCGGGAAAATGAAGAAAACTTCCATTTCATTAATGATGGCCGACGGTCGGCATTCATACCCTAAGAGAATAGTTGAGGATGTGTTGGTAAGAATTAGAGTTTGTCTTTCCAGTGATTTTGTTATTTTAGACATTCCCGAATTGAAAAATCAACCACTAATCTGGTCGACCTTTTCTAGCAACTAGTCGTGCTTTAATTGATGTGCGGGAAGATGATCTTACGCTTCGTGTCAATGATGAGGAGCTGAAAATCTCAATATATGATGCCATCAAGCCACACGATAGTTCGTAGAGCATGAAGAGTGTCATTCAATCACCATCGCTGCGCCTAGCCAAATCTCGAGCTTAGATGGAAACCGACCACTGACAAGGTGCTACAAAAGAAGAGATGGACTCGGCATGGAACTCCGAGTGATTTATTCAAATTTGGGGGAGCTACTTCACACTCGGTGGTGGTCTGCGGTCAATGCAAAATATGGTGGCAAGCATAGATTTGGGAAGAAGTCACGCCAAAACGCCGCATTGATCGAGGTTAGTATTGTTTCTAGCTAAAGACATTTAAATTTAGCACTTGTTGGGAGTGAACCCAATGTTTTCCTTTGTTTTGTTTTGTTTTTCGCTTTGGTTCTTTTCTTTGTGTTTGTTTTTGCTTTGTTTTTCTTGTTTGGGTTTTGTGTCTGCTTGGGTCGAAATGAATGACGAGCAACCGATGATGAGAATTGTTTTTATTAGAAAATTTATTGCAACCGATTTTGTTAGATGAAGCATGTTATGATTATTGTGAGTATTGAGCCTTCGAGAACTTGATCACATTTTGAAACCCGTGAGACTTAAGCTGAACGTCATATCTTTTCGCTCTTGTTTCTTTCTCAGTGAATAGTTCAAAATAACACGTGTTTCTCTAGAACTTGCTCCGGTTCTTTTCGAGGTTGCATTGATGTGCTTAAGAATTATGAGATGATATTAGGCATTCTTTTCTTAGCCTATACAATATCCAAACACTAACATGTTATTTTATTATCCTTGATGAGTCCGCTTGAGCCTACCATATTCTTTCATATAGCCGGGGTCATTATATAGTTAGTAATATTTGGTCGCTTGAATTGAGGGTTGAGAAAAAGAAAGGAAGAAAGGAAATAAATGAGAAAGTGGTTATTAAAATAGTTGCTTACCCATATAAGTTCAATTAAAAAAAGAAAAAAAATTCGACACAAGTGTGTGAAAATAACATAAATGGGTAAGTAACTAGTGCATTGAGATGATTATATCACTTATATGAAAATTGTGGAATTAATAGAAAAATGACTTCTTGGTATGGAAAATTAAAATACATTGTGAAAGTTCGGGATTATGTCATGATACTTATGATGTTTTTCATTATGGGATTCTCGAGTCACTTAGCCTAAATATATCCTAACTTACCAAAGAGCCTACATTATAACCTTTATAAGACCTTTTGATCTTAGTTCTTGAGCACATATTTGAGCAATGAGAATTAGACGATTTGCAAGCTTATGGTAGATTCCATGTGTCTTTAAACTTTGAGAGTATACACATCCTCCTCGATACACTTGAGTGTTTGAGATTTCTTATATATACATCCATGTTGTGAGGATTAAAGTTTAAGAAGGCTTGTGCTTATAATTATTATGATGTGGAGTTTAACGAAAGATGTTGTGATTTGATTCATCCGATCAATCTTTATTGCTCATTGCTCACGAGGCTTATTGCTTTTGTTGTTCGACTCGCTGCCTATCTTTGGTCGCTCTCCTTTGTTCTGATTTGTTTGAGGACAAACGAAGGTTAAGTTTGGGGAGTTGATAAGCCTCATTTTACCCGATTTATAAGTCTATATTCGCTTCGCTTACAATTGATAAATGATCTTTTGAGTTATCTTTGATATATTTATGTTTACCTTGGAGGTTATTATGCCGTGTGTATTTCATGTCATTTTAGCACAGGTTTTGATGTCAAAAAGGTGGATCACGATAAAGAGGAATCAATAGCCTAGTCGCTAGCTTGTGCGAAGAGGAACTGCTTGAAAACGACATTGAATATGACGTAATGGATTTGACAAGGATGGATTTGAAAATTTTACTATGTTAAAGAGCATCTCGATAGGAGTCCATAGGCGCAAACAGATCGCAACCGGAGTCCGCATTTGAGAGAACGGAGCGAACAGTCAAGTCGCGAATGAGCGAAGCGAGAGGATAAGGCTCGCGAGTTATGCTCGCGACCAAAGGTCGCGATGCTAACGCGAGGAAGACAGAAATTTCAGCATTTTTGAAGTCTTTCGCGGGCGCCTTCACGGTGTCTCTCGCGAGCACCTTGCGCGAGGTGTAGGTTTTAATTTATATCGTATATACATGTGCGCACACATCACAATTGTGGGAATTGACGAGCTTCTCAACTTAGAATGTAACCTTTTCTTTCTTTTTGCTTTGCTTTTATTTATTTCTTTGCACATTTTTCTTCCAGATTAGTTATTAGCTTTGTTCTTCAATTATTTTGATTCTAGTTTTTCATTTATTTTAATTCCGCTTTGATAGTTTGTTTTGTTGGAGCATCTTAATTTTCTCCTGATTCAAAGTGTTACATTGTTCTTCATGGATTCCTATGGTTTTATTTATTTAATTCAGTTCATGTTATTTTTATTTATTTATTGCTTTAGTAATTTAATTATGAGTAGCTAAAGTTCAGATTGATCCTGTGGGTTTGTATATTTGACTAGATTTATATAATCGATCTATTGATACTGTTTGCCGTCCCATTCATGATTTATAATTCTCGCTTTAATTCTCATGTGTTGTTATCTGATCAATATTAATGCATGTTAGTTATGTGATTGATGTCTTGGCGAATTAATTGCATAATCGGTATCCGAATTTATAATACGCTTTTGCCTTGAGACCAAGCGAGATAGGTGAACTGTAGGAGATAAATCTTGTGTGCTTTTGGTAATTAGCTTACTTCTCTCGAGACCCGACGGAGATAGAGTTTAGGTTAACCTACTACTATAGGTTGTCCTGGCGGAAACTATAGTTACATTAGTGATCCTTCATATGAATGTGGATTAAATTGGTAAACAGATTAATAGGTTAATTATGTGAATCTGGTTAGGTTAAGTACATCCCTAGGGTCAGTCTTTTATATCTGGTTTTATTCCTATCTTTATTTTAAGTCTAGATTTATAATCTTTATCTCGTGATATTTTTGTTGCCTGGATAATAATCAAGATTCTGTGTTGATTATTCGTTGTGTTCTCGAGTCGCAGTCCCTGTGGATACGATATATATACTTGCTGTTTTACTATCATTTATTTGGTAGGAATTATAGCGATCATACAGAAAGTTAAAAATTCTTTCAATCGCCCTAACCCAAAGCTCGGCTTCACCGGCCTTGATTCCATTGAAAGATGGTGGATTTTGTTTGAGAAATAGTTCCTCGATTCTACGAGGTGGTGGTGGTGGTAGGTTGGTGCTTCGACGCTCGGTTGTGGAATTCTTCCTCCTCCTCGGCCCCTTGCTCTATTAGGAGGCATTTTTCTTATCTTACGAAAACAATTGTCGCCGCTCATTCTCAATCACATTTTAGACCGCCTAGCGCATAACTTTATTAGAACATGGAACGACAAATATCTCATTCATTAGATATCGATTCCACAAGAATCGATACAAGACCATCATATATTCCATCAAAATGTCTCAACACGGGCTTCCATATGTCTCATCACATATACCGATCTATCTAATCGACTAAGTACATGGTGTGACGCCTTGTCTCACACTATAACTATGGTCATCACTGACATATCAAATCATAAGACGTTACAAAACTACATCTAATTCGCATATACTAACCATGCTATCTACCACGTGATCCACTACCTACACACGAGTCCCACACGATCTTAGGACTTTAGGTTGTTGAGTGCCCATCATTAGAATTACACTGCATCGAAAATCCGTCTGCCTTCGGTATGGATATGCCATAATTTCATGTTGTGCATCCTTCTTAGAGAATGATACGCCCCTTTCAAGTGTTGATCCATACACGTTGTACACCTTTCTCGATAAATTTATCTCAAAATCCGAACCCTACCTATATGGTAGGTCTACTCTCCGAGATCTCTATCATAGCCGCCGCTTAGACGGCAATTAGCAAGTAACCGATGATCGCCATCTAGATCCTCACCGCGAACATCCACCCAAAGACGCATGAACTCGCCAAAACTATTCTAAATCCATGTCTGGTATAAGATAGAAGAGTTGATACCCCTGTATGAACTCTAGGTACGTAGCCCATATGGTCAAACTTCAGCCCATATTATGTGTTATCCCTACTCTGCAACGGATGGTTCTAGATAAGTCATACTTAAGCTTAACAAAGAAAACTTAAGTAGTAGGGATTTCTTAAAGAACTAGACATCTCAAGCACGAACTTATAACCATTTATCATAGTCATTTCTTTAAAATTCTATATCTTAATCCGTATATCGATCCCGACGCCTTCGTAAGTTTATAGTCGATTCGAAATTCCGTCACAAGTAAATTTCAAATGAAGAAAACTATGCCCATGTCACTAGCTACGTGAGTGACATTCGCTTGTCGAAGCCTTCGCTTTCTCCACGTAACATTCCGCATCACATTCATCATGTGAACTCAAAAGCATTCTAAGTTCTCAAGTTCTCTTGGTCCATCAAACATTATTTCGAGAATATAGAAGACATCTGTGATCTCGATCGCCCCTTTTCACACGTAAAAGGCGATATAGAAGGTAGCGGTAGTATCGTATCCACGTGATTGTAATGCGAAAACACGTAAGCTAACTCAACAAGGATTCATCATTATCCAAGCAACATAAATGGTTTGGTAAGATTTTGGCTTTGACTTCAATCCAAAGCAGAGGCAACAAAACGTAAAATAAAATAAAGCAATAAACACTGGATGTTAAAAAGATAAGGACGACTAACCCTAGGGATGCATTAATCCTACCCACAACGTATGTTTATCCTGCTCCTATTAACCAATTTTAATCCGATAAGATGGAAGATCACATATATAACCGATAATTTCACATTATTAAAAAGCGGTCAGAGATTACTAGTTTTCCCTATTATCATACGCCTCTAGGTGAAAACAAGCAACCCAAACAGATCACAAGAATATGCTTCCTACGAATATCCTATCTCACCACGACTCAAGGCTCATTCAGATCATGCATTCAAGATCGATCGACAATTAATACAATTACGTAATTAACCGACAACTAGATATGCATCAAGATTGATCAAATCAACACATTTAAATAAGCATCAATAATCATGAATCAATGCCGGAAGGTAAATAGCGATAACAGAATCACAACATATAGGATCGAATCATGCAAACCCTAGGATTAGAACGAAAAACTAGCTGACATAATAAACTAATAAAATACTATTTAACCATAAAATATAAATTATATAAATGAAACCCGATTGAAGTTGCTCGATGAACAATCGTTGGGCTTGAATCCCAACCTCAAAAAAACGGAAAATTGAAAGATTGTCCTGACGAAACGTCCGGATCGTGACAAAACGTAAAACTAATGAAGAACAATGAACAAATCAACTCTAGAATGAAAATAGATGGAAGCTAAAGCTAAAAATCTGAAAACTTATGAAAACCGAGAAAAGAGGCTCGAATCGTGGGTCTCGAACTTGGGGGCGAGGCGGTGTTGCCATATATAGGCACACCCCAAACCCTAATTTTTCCTTCGCTGCTCGGACTCGCGACCACCCTCGCGATCGCTAGGTCGATCGCTAGGTATGTCTCGCGCTCTCTCGCCGCGCCGCCTCCTTGTGTCGCATGGTTACCTCGCGACCGGCAAGCGGCCGCTAGCCACGGCCGCGTGAAATCGCCCAAGAGCTTTCTCTGGCGGGCTTCAGCCATGGGCACTAGATCGCGGTCGCGGTCTCGCTGGGTTCTCGCGTGGGTTTCCTAGCGGCCAGCCCAGCGACCGCTAGGTTGGTCGCTAGAAAGTGCAGATGTGTATTTTGGCTCGTGGCCGCTCCTTGCTTCGATTTTCAACATATGGACCTACACAACACCAAAAGAACACCCAAGAGCAAGATCTTCTAGAAATAGAAAAACATTAAGAATCGATACGTGAACGCACATTAAACGAGCTAAACTCATCTTCAAATATCAACTATAAACGTAAAATGCGCGCTTATCAAACCCCAAACTTAAATCATTGTTTGTCCTCAAACAAAACCAAAACAGAAAGACACAACGAAAAGATCAACGAGCGTAGCAAAGATGATAACCATTCTAGCCCTCGTAAACATATCAACGCTCAAAAACATTAGCGCACATGACGATGTTAGTCCACTCAACACAAACAACAATTGACGGCAAAACTCATTTAATTCAACCTCACAACGGCATGTGTGTAAAATATAGGATACACTCAACTCATAAAGAAATGTAGGACGGTATACACTCAATGATCAATGCAATGCAACATCTTACCATAGGCTTGCCGCTTTCTAATATCTCCACCGCCATTGTGTTCAAATTAGGATCAAAGAGGTCTTTTCATAGGTTGTAATGTAGGCACATTGGTTAGGTATGATAAAATATGGCTAAGTGACTCAAGAATATTCCAAGTACCCCATTTATACTTTTCGACACATACGGACTTCATTCATTTTCCTCTTCTTTCCCAACGTGCTAAATCAACGCTTTATGCCATGTAAGTACCTATACTTTGATTAAAGACCCTTTATGCTCAACACTCATAGTGAACTTATCATATCTTTGATTATTTTTTTTTTTTTCTTTTCTAGAGCTTATAGGGTTTATCATTCACAACAAAGGTACTATTCTTCACCACATATGTATTTTTCTAAAAGAAACTTTTCTCGCCATAACTACATCAAAATTTCAACCCCTTTGATTCCCATATCCATCCTCACCTCCTATCATCCGTTAATCGAAAGAAAAGTCTAATAAAGGCTCAAAGAAGGCGACAAATGGTATATATCATCAAGTTAGTGTTTGGTCAATATGTGGTTAACAAAGACGGCCTTTATCCTTTCCAAATTAAACACAAATTGCATAGCCTCGATACGTAAAAACGGGTAAGTTCTAGAAGATAATCACATGCATGATATCACACACCAATGTAAATCAGATCAAGATATGTATACAAGGAAGCTCAAGTCTCACAGATAAGCAAATGGTGAAAAACAACAAGCTAAGCCATCTCACGTCATTCATGCGCCATTTCTACCATATCATGCGCACTATCATTAAATTTCACCAAAATTTCTATCACATTGGCCACATGGATTAACACACTTCACTTAACTCGTTGATCGACGCACACAAAACGAAAAACAAAACAAAAACACGACAAAAGACCCCAAAGCATAATAACTAAACCATAAAGCACAGAAATATAAACAGGATTCTCAACCAACCAAACTCGTTTACTTCCCCAAACTTATTGTGAACATGTGGAAGCAATAAGGTTTGCGTAAAAGAGTAGTTGGGAGAGAAAACTTACCTTGAATGCCGCACTACTCCGGTGGTGGATAAAATCCACGCCACTGATTCCATTGCTGCATCATCTCCATCATCTTACGTTGTTGCTCGAGATATGCCTGGTGTTGGGTGTAGAGGCTTGTCTGCTGCCCATAATCGAGGTCGTTTCCGTCAATATGGTTGAGACGACCATCTATTTGATCTAATCGATCATAAATCCCGGTCGCCGAACGGGTGGCGGAGTGCAATATGCCACCGCCTCGTGAGCCACTGCGGCCCGGCTTGCTCCTCACGCGGTTGCTCACCGACCTCGCCTTGCGCTGCTCACGCTGCGTCCATGCATAGTGCATGAGGAGCTCAAATTCCAGCTGGCATCTGCGTAAAGTAGTGGCTTATACCGCGTGAGCTCTAGATTGGGTAGGCGGAAACCCGATCGTCGTTTGATCATATAACGCCCACATGTAACGCCGGGGTGCTCTTCAGAACGCTCGACGATAGCACGGCTTGTCCAGAAGATGTCGTGAGAGATCGAACTCTCTCGAATCGTAATCCCAAAAATCAAGAATGGGGTAACGAATCCCCATGCATATCTTCGAATTACCCAAACAAGGATCGCATGTGGAAGTTGCCGAGCTAGGAACATGCCGCATGCATCTTCCGTTGAATATGGCTCCAATCAAGATGCTCATATCTTGTGAGAGGACAAGGCGGCGCTCGAACGCCATGTAAGGTGAACATGATGAGCGGTGGAAGTAACGGACCACTGATTCCGTGACGAGCTAGCCTTCGATCTCGAGGCATCATAGTATGGAGTGTGCTCGAGTCCAGTCCATGATCTTGGCCATACGCCCGGACCGTACTGACGCCCCTATGTAGTTTCCTCCTGATCTCCATCGATTATTCCATTAAGTTCATCCACCGGAGAGTCGACGGGCTCATTGTCAAGCTGGAACATGATGTAATCCGCATTCCGCTTTGTCTTGTGGACATGGATAGTCGACAAGAATTCGCAGCCGTGATCCTGTATGTAAGATAGTCGGTCGTGATAACCGAGTACAGCCGGATCTCTCGCCAACCACGCCACATCATTGGTTATACCCATCTCGACACGTATTGATGCACATGAACTGTGGAATGCCTATGCCATAATCTCACCAAACGATTCCAACGGCTTCTCGACGAGTCATTCGGCAGTCTGACTCAAAAATTTTCTGGATCGAACTCATCTTGTGGTGCCATGCGTGGCTCGTCGTGAGGCTCATCATGATGCTCATCGTGAGCTCATCTTGTGTCTCGTGGGAAGTGGAGACAATGCTCTTGCCTCTTGCGCCAGGACCGTGAGTACGCGCATATTGTACCTAAAAAGAATTTCAAAGTCGTGGCAGTATGAATGAAACTATCAAAACAACGCCAACCCACAATGCTCAATATAGATCCCCCAAACTTCAACTTAGTCAAATAATTTCCCCCATATTGTCATATGATCTTGCAAGACAACACAAAATGGGAAAAACACACACATAGCCAAAAATTTGCAAAATTGGACGTTCTGGGCCAAATCTCGCGACCACACCTCGCGGTCGTGAGGGTGGTCGCTAAGCATGTTTAGCGTCCGCCGACGAGGCGTCTTGGCATAGCGCTAAGGCGTAGCGCCAGACTCGCGATTGCCGTCACGACGCGAACGCGTCGCCGAAAGCACAAGAGCAAACGATTTCTAAACCTATTTCTCAAATTTTTAACCCAAATCAACAATGTAGGCACATTAGACGAACAATATACGTGTATAAACGTTAATAAACCTATCATTGGACAAACCATGCTCAAACACCAAACAAATCTAACAAAATAAGCCCTAGTTTCTCAAATTTAATTAAACCCACTTCAATAGGATAAATGGAACAAATCCTTCCAAATCATGCTCAATAAACGTAAACCCATGAAGAATGAAACAAATATAGCATACCTTGAGTGGATTTGATGGAGAAATGCAAGAAAATTGGGGGAGAGAGGTGCTTTGGGTGCTTGAAAGGGGAATGGCTGCTGCTATTTTTCAGAAAACGTGTGTGTGTGTGTGTAGGTTACAAAAATGGGAAGATAAGTGTTAAACGCTGGTCACGGGCGGCATCGGTCAGACGCTGGTCGCGATGGATCTCGCGGTCGGGCTCGCGATCGCGAGCTCGCCGCCGACAAAAAACGTTCGCCCAAATTCGCGACACACCATCGCGACCTCGCGTCGCTAGGGTGGTCGCTAGGTACTTGTTTTTTTTTTTTTAAAAGAAAGCTATTAAAACTTTGGGATTTCACAAAACAACGAGACACGACACAAACAAAGAAACACAACCAAAACAAAACGAAACAACAAACACAAAAAGATGTAAACTGCTTGGTTACCTCCCAACCGCTGTTAGAATTATCGCCGCTAGCTCGACGGTACCTCTTATCATGGTTCGCTGAGCTTGGTCACCTTGACTTCTCGGTCGGTGTGACTTGAAGTAGATTTGAGGTATGGCCGCTCACTTTAAAATGTTGCCCCCGAGTCTAAGAGTTTGTAACTCCCATCGCAAGTGCACGGTAAACGGTATATGGCCCCACCATCTTGACTTGAGCTTTCCTGAATAGACTGAGTCGAGCATTGTAAAGCAAGACTTCATTACCGGCGAAAATCTTTGGCACGAATGTGGAGATCGTGGAATTTTGAGCTCTTTCCTCAGATATCCGAGAATTCTCAAAAGCTCCATTCCTCCACTCGTCAAGCTTCAACAGCTGGTCACTTCTCATCATACCGCCTCCTTGAATCCATGTTGATTCTCCTCGTGGCCCAATATGCTTTGTGCTCCAATTCAACCGTAAATGGCGTGATTTACCAAATACCATTTGATATGTAGATAGTCTGATGGGGGCTTTGTATGCAGTCCGGTAGGCCCAAAGAGCATCATCCAACCGCTGGCCCAATCCTTTGCGATGAACAACCGATTTCTCTAAAATCGCTTAATCTCTCGGTTGGCGAGCTCACCGCCTGCTTGCTTGTGGATGGTAAGTGAGGTGACTCGCGCTTCACACCATATTTGGCTAGAACGCCCAGCCATTTATTATTAAAACGCGATCCCCATCACTAATCAAAGCCCTCAAACTCCAAATCGAGTCGAATGTTCTTGTGGAGGAACTTGATCACTACCTTGAGTCGCTCGAACGCTGGGAATCGCCTACCCAACGGGAAACGACTCCACAGAAGAAGAATGTACGTAACCACAAGACATGGGAACGGACCCATGAAGTCGATCCCCATACGCCAAATAGTTCCACCTCCATGATGGTTTTCTCGTGGCATCTCGCCTTTCTTAGTGACATTCCCCACTCTTTGACAACGATCACAACTCTTGATAAAAGATTGGCAATCCAAGATCAAGGCCAAAAGAATCCATCGTGGCAAATCTTTGTCACTGCTCGTCACGCAAAATGGCCTCCAACAACGAACTATGGCACTCGTGGATTATGTTCTCCCATTCTCCTTGGGGAACACAACACGACGTACCATCGGCACATCGGCGGTAGAGATGAGGGTCGCCCCAATAATAGAACTTAACATCGTGGAGAAATTTCTTTTCAAACGACCTTCAGACGCTGGAGGTAAACTCCAATCACCAAGTAATTGACAAAATCGGCATACCGGGTGTGCGATCAATAACGCCGTGATGTGCTCGTCGGGAAGTTCTCCTCGATCCCAATCTTCTTATCCTCTCCTTCGATCGCTTCTCCAATCGCAACAAATGGTCGGCTACCACATTTTCGCAGCCCTTTCGCCTTTAATTTCCATGTCGAACTCTTGAAGAAGAAGGATCCATCTCACCGCCTGGCTTTCAATCTTTCGCGAAAAGATGACGAATGGCGGCATGGTCACAGTGGACGATGGTGTGGGTGCCTACCAAATAAGGTCTAAACTTATCAAAATCATAGACCACAGCAAGTAATTCCTTCTCCGTGGTGGTGTAGTTCATTTGAGCAGTCGAGAGTCTTACTTGCATAATAAATGACTGGAAAAGCTTATCTCGCTTCTCGCCTAATACAAAGACCGATCGCCCAATCACTCGTGATCACACATCACCGAATGGTTGACTCCAATCGTGGAGACCAAAACCGAGTCGAGATCGTATAACTTCGGTTTCTCGAACGCCTCCAAACACTCATTTGTGAACACGAACTTCATATCCTTCTCGAGCAATCCACACAATGGCTTCGTGATCGCCGATAAATCCTTGATGAACCTTCTATAAAACCCGCATGACCGAGAAAACTCCTCATTGATTTGACATTTGTAGGCGGAGGTAGTTTCTCGATAGCTACTATCTTTGCTCGATCCACTTCCAAACCTTTGGCCGAGACTTTGTGACCAAGCACGATATGAGAAGATTAGGTGCCCGGCACCCCAAAGAAGCGGTCGGCTTTTCCCGTAGCTTTCCCCGCCCCCTTCGCCGCGGCGGTGCTTGTGTGGGATGCGCCACCGTAATCGGGCTCAAGCTCTCACCTTACCAACGAACCGACAACCGATGGTCATTGGTCACGACGACTACCAAAAGCTCCAATGAAGATGAATATTTCACATGGAGGAGTGTGCATCTTTATGTTAGGTGTTCTTCCGTCGTGCGACCCGCGGCTTATGTGAGACCCGGGCCCATGCCTCCTATTTGTTCGTGGCGGGCGGCGTGAACTCGATTCGATCCGGTATTCAATCCCGCCACCGAGATGCTCATTGACTCCTTAACCTTGATAGGAAGACGGCTTATTCAATAATTCGCATAAGCGGTAAGGAACTTTGATGAACTAATGCGAATGGGTGTAAGCTTTGTCGCCGGAACACCCAAAGGTCGACCACACCGAGAGACACGAAAGCAGTAACGCCGCCACGGCGAAATGGCGTAAGCATTCCTAGCGGCACGAAAAGAGAGGTCGTGATGATATCATCTACGTCCGCATCGCGCCTCGTGAGTAGATCCCGTGATCCAACCAAGTCTTCGACTGTGGAACGGAGATTCCCACTACGCACCGGGCAAGCCACCGGGCCGTGAGCTGTGGGAACGGGCTTCCAAAAGCTGCCCGGGCCGGGTCAAGATAGTAGAATGAAGGACGGGCGTTGTGTTGACAAAGCCAACTTCGGGTTTCAAGGAGAAAGCGGACGGGGACTCCTGCCCAAGCGCAAGCAACTAAGAGAGCCATTCCATTTAGGCGAGACAAAATGGGCCAGCCTGGCGGTCCGGGTGTCCGAGCCGATTGGTCGACGACCTACTACTTCTTAGATTCTTATTATTAGCCTACCCCGAATGGAATAGAAAGAACGCTTAAACGCTAGCGCAACAGTGGTCGGTTTTTTGTGGGATAAGCTTGTGAAGAAGCAAGCTATCCCCGCCCGACAGTAGCTGCTAGCTTTCCCCATCTCTCCCAAACTTCCCCGATCTTCGGCCCGAGTCAGATGAGGCGTAAACTCGTCCCACGCATTTGCCTGGAGGCCGAGCCCCACCCCAAAGCCGTGTGCGACTTAGGTCAACTAACACAAAGAAGATAGAGTTCACTCAACGATTGCCTTTGGGTTCCGAACTCCATACGGGAAGGAGCGTTGTTCTTCATGAGGTCTCGATCATTTACATAGACCCACTTTTCATTCCATTTGTGGAATTTGATGATCTATAAACCGTCCCTAACGAACGATCGACTCATCTTTGAGCATGATGAATCACTGCGTGCCGACATTGCTGCCAATCCACTTTCCGACCTCATATGAGAATGGAAAACTTGAGCATTTTCTCGCATCGGTGGACGAAGAATCACGAACATAATAATTTCGTCGACCATGTTTCCGTAAAAGATACTTTCGAGAAAGGACGAGCACGATCAAGTGGCTATACATACAAATCTATTTACTGATCTATATGCTTTGATTGAACCGAAGTTCCAGAATCAAGCGGTCGTTATACCACCATAATGAAACCGCTTTTTATTTTTTTTATTCGGATCGGATTTATGTTGGCTTCGCTGGGAGGCGGTATAGTTTGTTGCGCCACCCAAAAGGAGTTGTTGCCTTGAATTGATAAAGTTCCGTGGAGTTCATAATTGCATAAAAGAAGTCAAAGTAGTGGTTGCGGCGCTGAGGCACTTCTTCGACGGTCCCCAGACGCCCGACCTTCCGTCCCGCTCTGAAAATTCATGGGCCAAGACTACTAACCAAGCCCGCCGCCGATAGGCGCGGTAGCTTGCTTCCAAGCCACCGCACTAGATGGGCGTAGTCGTAGTAGTCGGTCCGTAATGCCTCTGCTCTATACTAAACTATTTCGATGAATGGGAATTACGCCGCCTTTGATCCGCAGAAAAGGGCTTTGACAAAGAGAAGACCAAAGAATGGGGAAAGTAAGTGACGACAGAGAAGAGGAGTTTAGCCGCAGCCTCTGACCGCGTGGACCGGGAACAAATAAAACAGGGAGCTTCATTTCCTCGGCCGTAAAGCGTAGCTCTTCCTCAAAGAATCAATCGGCGGGCGAGGGAGAACAACGAAAACGAGGAGCAATGTAACAGAAAAGACACCGTGGAGGCCGAGCGCTTCCTTACTTAGTAGTAGTCGACTCGAGCAACAACCAAAGCAACGGGTAGCTCAAGCAACGAAGAACTCGATCGTGGCAGCAAGACATCAAGACATCGAGGAGTCGGCACGCATATTCCTACTAATGGAATGGCGGCAATGATAGGCGCAAACATCAAACAAAGCAAGAACGAAAACAAGGAGCTTTGTTACACCCGCCGGTCGGTAATCCAATTCTCGCCCAACCCCTAGTTTTTACATCGGTTGGCAGCCGAATAAAGGGGCTACTTTGCCTTCCCTAACCTAAGATTTAGAGGATAGGCTAAACCTTCGACTTCGGCCCGTAGCGCTTCTCTTGGTAATTGGAAGTAGGAAGGTATGGGCTTGATTGATGCATGGTAGGATGCCGTAATGTATTCCTTTTGAGAGACGGGTTCAAGTTCGGCAGCTAGACTAGTTAAAGGTCATGAGATAGGCCGCTTAAGTAGGCCACGCAAAGAGAACATCCGATTGAGATTCATGCCATCGACTTGTGGTTGACTTCCTCGGGCGGATGCCCTTTCTCCTTTAACCCTTCTCGCTAGGCCTCGCCTTCTTCCGATGAAGAAGCAAATGGTTAGAACAAGAGCCCCGGTCGACTTCTATGAGACTACTCGAATGGGGCTTTTCATTAAGGGAAGAGGAAGTGACACCTTTATACTAACTATTTTGTGTACGAATCGACTCGTGACGGATCGTGGTTAGAACTAGTCTCAAGCTTGTCAAAGCGGCTTTGACGGTTTGAAGATGGCGATGGTGATTGAGCCGGTCAAGTTGCTCGAGTTTGATAAGCCGGTTGAAACTTTCGCTCGCGCAGACCTTGACGGGCGAGCACTTGACCGCTTGGTGATGCAATTGGCAAGTGAACAACGAGTCTTGGTTGAAGACTCAAGCTTGTGGGCTTGGTTGCTTCTGGCTTTCCTGCTTGCTTTCGCTAGCCTTATCTTATAAGCCTTGCTTTCACTAAATATTACTTACTTAACTCAGATTTACTGACTTCATTCTACAACACAAGAACCCACAACATTGATTTTATTTTCAACCCGGATTTACAACCACGCCTAGTTCCCTTAGTTCCGAAAGCCTAGGAGAACCGATTCCAAGGCGGGTTAGCTTTAATAGTTCTGCTCCAAGCAAGCTCAAAGCCAAAACACAAGTCGGTGAACCTAAACCTTCCATCCAACCCGTCTCAAAGCCCACAGAAAGAAGGGTTAAAGGAAAACAAACTACTAACTGGGTGAACCAAGAGAAAATCGTCCCTTGAATCCAACGAGGAGGAAGAAGTTTAAATGGTGAAATCTGCTGGCTCGCCTTCTAAGACATCCCCTCATTGCCGAGGAAGGAAGGCTAAATAAACCTTTTCGAGGAGCCCCTTTAATCAACATCGGCCTCAAGGGTACCCTTTTCCCTTTCTTTTGGAACCGGACCGCACCCGCTTTTGTTGAGTTGAATCGCTATCTTATAGAAAGATGGAACCCCAAAAGAAAGACTTGTGGGACCCTTTGTTTGATAGGCCCTACCAAAGGAAGACTAGAGGCTTGGCTCCCTAGGTCAAAAGATCGATTGGCGGGGGCTAAAAGAATTGTTTGATCAAATCTTTCCGAAGTGAAAGAAGTGCTTGATTTTTCGATGATCAAATCTTCAACTACCGGGGTCGTAGCCATTCAAAAGGCGAAAGAGGTGCCTCGATCGAGATAAGGTTTAGGGTTTAGGGCCAAGGACCCTTTTCTTAGTGCCTTTTGGGGTTTCTATACCAAGAGGGCAAGCTTCATGTATGCTTTCTCCTCGCCTTCATCTTCGATTGATAGAGCACAAGCACAAGAAATAAAAGATAGGTTTCAATACAGTTGTCTTGCCTTGGGTGCTTGCCGGGCTTAGTTGATGAGGGCAATGGCATATGGTAGGTTAAGTAATAACCCCGCTTGTTTGGCTCCTCTCTTTGTTTTAAAGGGGTCTCTTATCGCCACCTAGTAGCGCTGGGAAAATAGAAACTTCTATTTTATTTCGGGTGGTAGGGGCTTTTTTCACCATTTAGTGTGTATTCTGATAGGCCACCATTCGCTTCGGTAGCCATAGCTAGAGCCGCCCGACCGAACTTCTCTTTACCCCCGCTCAGAGCTGGCAAGACAAGATATGAAGTCCAATTTAAGTCCAGCTTTTTTCAAGTAAAGTCCAGATTTCATCCTCAACTGACCTCTCAGAGGCCATGAAGGAAAGGGTGGTCATTGCTTCTCCGCTACTACTCTACCTACGATATTTTTACTGATAAGGAGTCCGACATATGTAGTATTTATTAGTGTGTTCCATTCTCGCAAGGAGAGAGCTGCGACGGCTCATTCAGCCAGCTTTTTTTCGGGTTTGCAATCTTACGTAGAGCCGAGTTCGGTTTTATGTTTATTAGGTGTGAGAGTTGAAAGACGCAGCATGAGAGAATGCTACTACAGAAGGGGATATATTTCTAGAGGAAGAAGGAATCAAGCTCGATAAGCCACCGTTAACTGCTTACCTTCCTTTAGCCCGCTTGAACTCCCGAATTAACTCTTTAACTAGATAAGCACCTAAAAGAAAGCCTTTTGGGGGTCCAAGGCGCCACCCCTACTATACCTAATTCGCCTCCTAACTACTGAGATAGGTGACTTTCATGATGGCCTCCACCTCGTTGGGAAAAGTGAAAGGAAATAAGAAGCCCTAAATGACAACTAGCAGCTTATCAACCACCGAACACAGACTCATGTTGGCGATGCCATAGTCAAGTAAATAGTCAAGTAAGAGGACGACCCATTCACCTCAAAAGAAAAATATCGCCCCCCACAAACGATTGACGTCAAAGAAAAGGATCCCCCATATCTTCTTACTCTTTAGAGAAAAAACATGTGATCAAGCGTAATCAATCGGCAATGTAAATGAGGTTCAAATGTCTTTGTGCGTAGTTTGTTCATAAGCGATCTAGTTGGTGCTTAGTCTATTCTATCCCCAAAAGAATCGATAAAAGTAAGTCTTTCTCGTGTGAATGACTAGTTAGGCCGGTGTCACATGGAAAAGGAAGAGGAAAGATGAATCTTGAAGTGAATGGTCCTCGCCTCGATGCTTCCTCCATGCAAGGAATTTTGTAAACTAGTGTATCAAGATTTCCTTCTTCTCGCCCCTCCGACACGTCCACTTACGACCACTTGCTCGATTCCCATCGTGAGTCATTGCTCGCTCACCTATCTCGATCGCCTTACTTAAGCGCCTCGTTCCTTACGTGAGGAATTGCTTTTCTCTCCCGATTGGGCTCTTCCTCATCAATCTTCTCAGCCTTCTCTTTCTCGCCTGGTCTACGATCAACACTTTTGCTTATGGTCCGATCTTCATCGCCAGCTGCTTGGCGCTGCCTCGAGTTGCCCATCGAGAATCCTCAATACCTAAATGATGATTGAGCTTTAGAGTGAACCCTTTAATCAATTCCCTAAAAGATGGTTTCCAAGATGGAGACCGACTCGCTTTTTATGCACCTATTCATTTTGCACTTTATAACAATACATTATCCGAGTGAGATTTCCATATTTGCTTTCTCAAGGTTTGGGTATTCTTCGCAACGGTACTCTTTGTCGATTCTATTTCGTTTATTGGTGAGTCTCACGTGGTACCAACCCATGGATCCATAAAGGGACATCGACGGATTCGAAAGAAAGTCTCGCTCACGGCAAATTTATTAAGTGACAAGCCTTTATCTTAAATTCTCTTTATTGACGAGCAACATTCAATTAATTGAATTAGGGAAAGACAGAGGTAGCCGAGCCGAGAATGAGTTGAAAGAAGTGGTCTTTCATAACAAGGGCTTCAATGGTTTCATTGAATTCCATGATGAATCGGGTTGTCGAAAACACTTTCTAAAGGTCACAAAGAGGAGAAAGCTTATCGACTCAAGAACGCATTCTCCTTCGGAAACTTTTACCACACTCGATCTCTCACCGAACTTATGATCGGTTCCGTGTCGGTCGTGCCTTTGTTTCGCCGCTTTGCCTTTGCGCTTTCTCCTTCAGACGAAGAACCTCACCGGTGGTACTACCGCCTCCAGAAACTAATGGCTCACAAAATGCTCACCGCTTCTCTAGAGATGTGTCACCGACCGGGCAACCATCGTCCGAATCGCCCGCTACCAAGTCAATGGGGCCTTTGGTTGGAACCCATAACAAACCGAAAAGCACTTCGCCGGTCGACGAACGCGCGTCTTGCCAGCGGTGTTGAATGAACGGCGGGTTTGTTTACCTGCACGGTAACCTTAAAGGTGGTCCCGATGTTAGATTCTCAACATTTAAACCGACGGTTCTATTGGTGACCCATTCAAAATACGCCGCCGCTTTACTTTGATTAGCCTTTAAGAATAAGAAATAGGGGTCAGGTTCTCTTCATTTGCTCCCGCTAACCACCACAAAGGCATACAAAGAAGGCTCATTAAACCGAATTTATAAGATTTTCTCCAGAACTGAGTGTGGTAGTGCCGGCACGCTTCAGATGCTTCCTCCGTCCTCGCATATGGATCGGAATCGATCCGATAGAATACAATGCCTTGATAGCAAAGCCAACTAGCAGAGCCGACGCGAGGATCTGGGATGCCGTAGCTTTAAGAGAGAGAGGCGAGTCTCAACTACCACAAACTACTATACCACTCGAGACTTGATCTCAATCACTTTATAATATAAAGAAAGTACCAAAATCATAAGAGAAGCAAGGTCCACGCTGGGAAATGGTACGCCCGGCTCACTGTGTTCTACCACCGCAGGCCCAATCATAGTCAAAAGAAGAGTTTGATCATGGAATAAAAACCCGCCGCTACCGGATGATGCGTAACGCTTTTTTTTAGAGAGAGAGTCAAGGGACTTCATGGCGATTCCAGAATCACAGCAGCCTAGCCGACTTAATGATGGCCGCATGAGACCACTTTGATGTTGAGTCTGGGATGCGAAATAGTGGCCCTAAAATACCTTCTGCGCTAAGGCGAAAAACTTCCATTTTGAGACCGCGACCATCTCGAGCACTTTCACCGATTTAGTGAGATAGTGTGAAATTCTCCTCCACAAGACTGGAAAAGGGCTTGGGTACGAGAACATAATTGGAAGAAATAAGGATCAAGTTTAGACCGCTCACGTGAGTTCTACCTATAGAAAGGATCATCGAGAGAGATACCCATTTCGATTCCAAATTTAGAAGACTAGTAAAAGGAAGGATCAATAATGTTATATATTTCGTGAGCTAGATTAGTTGCCGATAAACAAGTAAGAATCGCCAACCAAAATTTATGGAATCGACTTAAAAAGCCATTCGTGTTCGTTATCGATTAGGTATCGGGGGAACATAAAGATAAAAGAATTAACTAAGTATCGATCGACCAAATCGAACAAATGATAGGTCAAGATCATGTTGTTCATTGGGAATGAAGAGGGAGAACGAGCGAGTACATCGAACGATTAATTTCTATTTCTTGTTATCGTGGAATTCGCCATCAAGATGGATCGCCTTACGCGGTCAACTAACTCATACTAATGCTAGGACTTGTCGCAAGCAAATTCGAAATGAAAGAAGTCTCACCGAAGCCCTCGTACTTGTCTCGATCAATCACACTGATAGCTTCAATAGTTCATTGAAATTTTTGTCTTTAGTATTTCACCGCTTACTAAAAGAAGGACTCCTATAGCTAATTAATCAGAGAATACGCACCTACGGACCACCCAAGATAATGATAGTAGGCCTCCTTCGCCACGACATTAGTGGCTTAGCCCTTCGCCTCCCATCGTATCGGCTCGGCTTCGGCCCCAGAAGCCACCGCTCGCTTTCTCTGGCATGAGCGATAGCTCATGACCGTATATGGATCTCTATGTAGTGGTCGGCCTTCTAGAAGTTTTCGCTGTAAGTTTACTAGTCGCCTCGAATGCCTCGCTACTTTAGTTTAGTATAGTCTAGTTTGTTTTGCCGCCAACGACGCTACTAGAGAGTAAGCAAGCTAGCTTGCTTGCATTCTAGAAAGGTTCCGCGTCCTTCCCGCTCATTGAAATTGATGTGAATGATCGTGTCTTCAAATCCTATTCGATCCGATTAGATATGTCACCGAAAGACGAGTGGTTTGTGCTTCACTAGCCAAGTCCATGCACCTACAAATCGATCTACTAGCGCTCTCTTCGATCCTTCCGTGTCCTTCGCTTGTTGACCACTTTTCACGAGCGCATCTTTCGCCAATTACGATCCATACTCAAACATGTTCGCTCGACGCCTCAACCGCCTCTCGCCACACATCTCTTTCCTTCGCCTAGACCCACCCCCAAAATGGAACTCGCCCTTTCCAACCAAGGAAGGATTCTAAAACTGGGCTCGCTTACACCACATCGACCTGTAGCTTAGGCTTATCTTTATGTTTTGGTTCCTTTGATTGATTTATTTGTAAACCCTTCCCTTCATTCCATCCAAATTTTACTATTCTTTCTCTGGAAACTCCCGGTTACGCCTTTCAAGATTAGACTCAAGTCAAGTAGTTGAGATAAGCTCTTTGCTCTTTGTCGATGCCCTTAGTTTAGTTAAGTTCCTTTTGTCCTATAGGTTCGCTCTAAAGGTCGGTGGTTCAAGTCAATAAGCGGTGAGGCCCTTCTCACTCAAGCATTTACTTTTCGAAAGTTAGAGACCAACGCCTGGGCTAACGGGATCCTCTCAAGGTAGCTTGCTTACTCACCACTAGTTAGACGGAAATCCCTTTACTTGCTTATGCCCTTATGCAAGAAAGAAAGCAAGTGAGGCGGGCTTCCATTCAAGTAACAGATTCGATGTTGCACCATTTTCAACTCTTATCTGGATCCGGAGTTTTTGAGAAAAGGTCCCATCCTTCAATATCATGATTGGGTCACTGTGCCGCATCATGAGTGAATAGAAAATCGAATGTACATAGTCGTTCCAAATGAAATACTTGGAATAATTCTACCACTTCTACTAGGAGTAGCCTTTTAGTGCTAGGTGAACGTAAAGTAACGGCTTTTGTGCAACGCCGAAAGGGTCCCGATGTAGGGGATCGCTTGATTGTTACAACCTCTAGCGTATGGTTTGAAATTGATTCTAAAAGAACCTATTTCACCAAGTAGTGCTAATTTCTCCCTTTTAGAATGGCTCCAAGGCTACATTTATGTTAAGTCCGGTCGCCGCCCCTGCACCTTTTGATTATGGTATGGTATCATCGATCCGAACATAGGGCTACTTTATTTGTTTGCCATATCTTCACTGGGTGTTTATGGAATTATTATAGCAGTCGGTCTAGTAATTAGGGGGCGCCGCTCGTCGCTTATGATACTAGGGACCAATAGGTCAAAAATAGTTTGTGCCGCAGTGTCGAACGATCTACTCTACACAGAGTGGGCTTACGGTGGCTAGGGCTCATAAACCCTTTCTTTCATTCATCAATAGGGCCCTGGTTGGTCACTTTTCTGGGCCGGGATCGATAAGTAGAAGTCATAAAAGAGAGATCTTTCTATTATTCTTTTTTTTCTATCTAAATAATAGAAAGAAAAAGATTCGCTGTCTTTTAACCGGCTCTTTTCTTCTTTGTCAACGCTACTAAGGACCTATAGGTTTGCCTACTTGACTTATGAAAGAGTTTGGTTTGAGAATGGGTTATGCAAAAAGGAAAGGGCGCTACTTAGTTTCGCAAGCCTTTGCCATTGTCAACAACTAAGTAGGCCCGAGGCCCTGCGAACCAGAACTGAGGAGATGCCACAACAAAAGGATGGTCCCTATGCATTTCATTCTTTCCTAAGGGAAAAAAAGTACCCCATCATAGTGAACCTCTCCTTGTGATCGGATGAGGTAGATGCCTCCCACCGGGGCGGATCGAATCGAGTTTTAGGTAGCCACCGACCTACGCTTATCCTTAAACTTCCGTGCTTGGTGGAGAAGAAGCGAACAAAGGTACGCCGCTGTCGCTTCTTGTTCTCGTCATGAATCGGGATCGCCGCCGCCTAGGTCGATTGGAGCAAGAATGGTCGAGAACATATTACCCAACTTAGGGACAAGGGCGAACGACCTCTCGATCTACTTACAAGAGCCTGTGAATAAAAACGCTGCTCAGCGCTCCTCCGCTCCGATCTCCCTACGCCAGACGTTGTCCGCCAAGAGCCATAGTTAGTTGTCGCTTCCTTTGGTTCTTTCTTTCTCGTTGTCGATCTGCAAAGACCCAAATGTAAGATGTCTGCGGTTGGTAGTGAGAGGACTCTTAGTACCGTGACACCCAAAAGGGCTGGTTAAAAACAATCAAATCATCGATTTTCTTTCTTGCTCGCCCTTAGCAAATGGGAAAGGAGTCTATCTATCTCGCTTAGCTTTGGTAGATTTCCAACGCAATCCACGTAAATTCCACGAATCCCTCGTGGATAAGTCCGACGACTCACAGCAGCAAAGGCGGAATTGAAGTTTCTCCGTCTGTGGATCTGATCTATAGTTAGGGGCAATACATACCAAAAGGTTCGAAGAAGGAAGATAAGAGTATATAACCAACCCACCCTTCCTGCTCAGATAGTATAACCTATTCACATTAGTGAAGCGGGCCGGATGCATAAGGGAGCGCACGCTTATGAGACCTTTATCGGATGCATAGGGAGTCAACCCACGAGCACCAAGAGAGGGGTATCGGTACCACGCCTATGATTCAATCTCGCCAAACCAACCATAGCGCCTTCCTTGGAGAAGTCCACCCCGTCCCCGCCCCGTAATAAAGATAAGAGAGTAAGTAAGGGCATGTAACAAGATTAGTCTTTTAGTTGTCTCCATAGTGAGAGTCTCAAGATAAATGGAAGTCTCTTTCCTCGGTTTGAGATTCCTTGACGTGGGCTAGGCGATTTCAGATAGCTCTCTAAGGAGTCAAAGAAGTTGACTAAGCGGTGGCAAACCCGACCTAAGAAAAGACCGGTTCTCAACCAGCAGAGCGAGGCAGTAGAGACAATGAGACTCTATTTCAAACATGTTGTCAAGTATTGGGGCATGCCAGCATTGTTAGCGATCGAGACTCACGGTTCACGGGAATTTCTCGTCGAACTTTTCAACCTTCTCGATCGCATCTCAACTTCTCGCCTAGCTATCACCCCGCATGCATGGCCGCACCGAGAGATTAAACAGCTTGCTTGAGGAATACTTGAGACACTTTGTCAATGCAAACCGAAGAACCGAGCGCAGCTTGCTCGATGTTGACAAATTATGTTTCAACTCTCGTAAGAGCTCATCCACCAACAAGAGCCCTTTTGAGATCGGGCACAGCCAAGAGTCACTGCTTCCTCACACGCTGGCGGTACTACAGCTGGGAAGTGCCCTCGAGCCTACAACTTCACTAAAGAATGGAAGCAAAATGCCGACATTGCCGAGCTTGCCTCGAGAAAGCTTCCAAGCGCATGAAGAAGTGGGCATATTTTTGAAGAAGGCCAGGGAATTCAATGTTGGTGACTGGTGCTTGTCAAGCTCACGCCCGAATGTACCGATCTATAAGAAGAAAAGAGAGCGCTTAGTCCGAAAGTATGAAGGACCGTGCCCATTACACCGATGCAGCCACCCTCTTGCCAATCCTAAAGAAAGAAAAGCCCATTCTCCGTTATCGCCACTGCTCGACGCCTGCCTCTTCGCTTTCCTATAGCTAAAGTAGCTCCCATGATAAAGCACCACGTGTTGTTCGGCCCCGACTTCTAAAGGACTCTTCCCTGCTTCAAGCAAAGCAACTAAACTCCCTAACAACTTAACTCGCTTATCGAGCTAATTCCCGCAACAAAGATCGTTGAAACTGAACGTGGACCCTCTTCTTCCTTCCCACTACTCTTCTTCTTCACGCCACGCCCTAGTGCTTCTCCTACTCTTGCTAGTCCTCTCGCCTCATCTCGCTTCCTTCAACCAGAAATCAAATGAGAAAGTTACCATTCTCCTCATCAATAGAATACCAGAAGAGATTTTATTACTATATAGAAAATAGAAATACATACCATGAGGAGATGAAAGACAAAGACGAAAGGAACAAAGAATGGTGAGCCAAAAGACAATACCAATAGCGCTGACAAGAGATGCCAAGATGCTCGACACTGATTTATGAGTCCGATTCACTAGTAAGACTAGGCGCCCACTATTCACTCGATCGCACTCGCGGTTACCAAGAAAGTGAAAACTGAGGAATTCGGACCGCAGCTTGAAATTAGAGAAGTATAACTTCAAAAACGAAGGTGCCAAGACAAAACCGCTGAACTTGTCCCATCATGATAGCTGCTCGGATCTTCCCTAGCTACCGGCAACACCTCGACTTCTCTTACTATACTAGAACTAGCATCCTCATGAATAGAGTGTAACAAAAGCTTGAGAATCTTGAAACTAAGGAGATGAAAGCGAAATTACTAACGCTGCTTCTAGCGAGGAGCGAAGCAACAACAAACTAAGAACAAAGAGAACAAAGGGTCCCGAAGCTACGAAAGAGTAGCCCGGATAGCTACACCGTAGCAACCGAAAGACAAGGGAACTCTTTAGACGCAGGGTCCACATCCACTACCCATTGGCCTAGACAGAGATACCCCATTCTCGAAGCTACACTAACGCCACCGCGACTGTTACCTAGCGCTCGACTTCTCTTACACCGAGCTTCAAGTCTCAAGGCGAAATCAAATCTAGTCCCCACCGCCCGACAAGGAATCTAACTCATAGCTACAAGAGTCGGGTAGCTTTATTTCCCTTAGCTTTGTCAAAGGAAAGGGACCAAAAGCTCGAATTCATAGCTCTCAGCCTTCGGTTTCTCGACTAGCCGAGAGTCGAATTGAAAGTTATGTACCGTAAATCGACGCTTTAACCCCTAATCTATAATCTATCGCAGAGGGTACTAAAATAGCTTTAGGCCGCCTTTACCCGAAGGAATCTAACAAAGGAAGGGAAACTATGAATTCCCTCCTTCTTAGAAAGAAAAAGCAAATTCCTCTCATGAGAAAACAACAAATACCTTTTCTCCGAACCTTCGGACCCTACTTGAGAAAAGGAAAGATCAACTAATAACTACTAAAACTAAACGAAAGGGGAACCCATCAAGTCTCGCTTTTAAAGCTATGTTTCTAGTCTTTCTCCCTTAACTCGACATCGACAGGAAGCTTTAGCAAGATTACCGTGAGGAGTGAAGCGAACCGACGTAAGAATTCAATAAAGGAAAAGAAGAACAAAGACTTCAACAAGCCCCGACCTCTTAGCTCCCTAACAACGAAGAATAACTAAGCTAATTCGACTAACAAAGAGAGGGATTTGAAGGCAACAAACAACAAAGTAAAGTATCGATTGGGATCCCATCATGAAGCTCCACTTCAATCTATGCAAGTTCGATCCCTACCGCCACCCAAACGAAGGTCAAGTATGCTTTTGAGTCTAATCGACTTCACAACCAAGACGGACCGAAGGATCATCAAACAAAGAAAGAGGGAAGCTACTAAAGAAAGGAACAGTTTCATCAGAGTCAAGAAGAAAGCCAACAATTGAGATGAAGGTTAACCTACTCGAGAGATACTCACCTTTGCTAAAAGAAAATGAAATACAAGCTTTTAAGCAACCTTTGAAGAACCTCCTCTAACACAATCTAGCGTGAACAGCCTTAAACAACCTTCTCTTGCCCGGTCATGCCCAAGTGAGCAAATCTTTGGCTTAACTCCGTCAACCATCGGGTGATGCCATCAAGAGTAGAGTACTTAGCACGAAAAAGTGATACAACAAGCAACGGACGAAGAAGATTAGCGGAAAGCCGCTCATGCTGCTAGCGATCCGCTTTCTTGCTTAGGTGCATCACCTGCTTTCACCAAGGAGAGGAAAGCCAAAGCTACAAGGGATGCAAGAGACAATCCGCACAGCTACGCTTACACCGAACTCAAAGAATACAACAATTGGTGGATTACACCTTTCAAGAACGAGGGAGTCTTGAGTTCCCCCGGTCTTCGATAAAAGAAATACTATAAAATCCCTAGACAGAAAGATACAACTACTCTTGAGATGCTAGTTCCCTCCCGTCTCGACAAAGCAACAAGAAAGAAAGGGCCTTGCAAAGAACAACTAAAGAAAAGGAAAAGGTCGAACTCATTTAGAAGCTTTTTCTTTCACAACTCTTTCTCGTCATAACGGAAAAACCTCATGCGGATCTAAGCTCTCGAAAAACCTTCCTTCTTCTACTATTGATCTTGTCTTCACAAGATATCCGCCGTGGGTATGATATTCCGCAATTTATCAAGTACTTGCCGCACTTCCCGAGAAAGAAGTCGCCTTGGTATTGATCCGCTCTTACGTGAACATGAATTAGATTCTATTCGCTTTCTTTATTCTTAAGAGAACCCCCACCCGAACCATTTTTAAGACCCCAAGCCCTCTCGAATGAGTTCTACTATAGAAACTTTCAACGTAGACCGGGACAAATCTTTCACCACCGATAAGTGAAAAGTCAGGACTAGATCGTCTCAAGACGGATGCGACGAGAAGAAGTGGCATTTGGAAGTGTTGTCGACTTAACATTTAGGTTTCGCATAAGAAAGCTTGACCGCCTTTTCGACTTAGGCGCACGTGCCATTGGTAATGATTCTACTACGGTGCCACAAATTCAAGTCGATCCTAAGTAATCGTTGTTGTTCATCGATTCCGGAGGAACTACTGTTAGATTGGGGAATTGTCATGATTCTTCCCGAATAGCCCGGATTCTCCGTCGAGAGTCATTTTGAATGTCTTTCCTAAACTCTTCCGATCGAATATGATAAAGCCTATAAAACAACGAGCTACTATCATTTCTTCATTATAGATTGAGATCTTCTTCTAACTTGATGCACAAATAGATAGAATAGCAAAGAAATAGCATCTTTCTAGCTCCGCATATTCGTGGAACAAGATCTCATTTAGAAAACCTTATCTCTATCTTTCAAAGAATCGAATCGGGAAGTGGTTTAGGAAAGGACTTTAGAATCGGATGTGCTCGCCAAATGAGAAAGGCCCCGACCGCCAACCAAGAAAAGAAAGAAGAAAACGAAGGAGAAATTCGTATTTTGGTAACTCTCTAGGAGTCATGTTTAACCTTGAATGCTATTAATAGATTCTACAAAGAATAGTCCCCTGACTCGGAAAGAATAACGAAAATGGCTAACCCAATAGCAGATTCCGCAACGCCACCGTTGAAACCAATGAAGCAAATGATTGACCCATCATATCATCCAAGAAACGGAAAATACCAAAAAGTTCGAATTCACAACTAATAACATCGATTCAATTGGCATTGACATAATAGGAATATTTCGCCTATTAAGGAGGATTCCCGAATACCGAAATAGAGATGATCATAGAAAATGTAAAATATTTAATAGATCCGTGTTTCGGAACGAGAATGTAAGAAAATGCAAATGTTATAACCAAGACGTCGAAAGTCTGTCTCACAAACGAAAGGGAATCGCTGTTCCTTACCCTTCCGAAACGGAGATCATTGAGTTGGTTGGTACCTCATACGGGAGTTCTCTCGTTAAGTCTCGCTTATTTTCTTTTCCAATTCAATCATTTCTTCCATTCGACATTGCCTCTTTAACTCACCGTCGGCGTTGCTCCCGTAAATAAGTTTCAAATCTCCCCAGGAAGCAAGTAAGCCGCCACCACTCGCCATCCACACTCAAACCCACAACAAGCAAATAAGAACATTAGGTTCGCTATACACTCACGGAACACTAAATTAAACCCAAGGACCAGATAGTGCAAATGAAAACCAATGCAAGGCAAGAACCCGATTATCTAAGACGCTGGGTTGCTCGCTAATAGACCCCGCCTTTGAACAATTAGAATCCTAGCACACTTTTCACTATGAGAGCTCTTTGATACTTGCGTAAGAGGCTTTTTCCGTGATTCCGCTAGGACTCGGGTGCCTTTTTTCATATTTTGGCATCGCCCATAAGAAGAATCGAGAGGTGGTCAAGTAGCCTTTTGATGCATAAGATAAGTTGGAGGGCTTCGCGCCCAATCATTCTATTTTCGCTTGTGGAGTCCTTTCCTTTGACTTTGAAAGCTTCTTTAATTGAATTCAAAGATCGATAGTCGTGAAGCATGCCGCCTTATTACGATGAAAATAGCGTGTTATCTTCCCGCCTTGAATCAATATATAGAGAAAGAGAGACCGATGCCAAGAAGTCTTCCCAAGTCGCTTTGCTTAAGGTGGTTCGTCTCGACCAAGAAAGAAAGTCCAAAAGGAATGGGATATTTTGCCAAGAGATCCGATTTCGCGAGATGCTATCCAAAATATGAGACCTGATGCCGAAGGCGCCTTTGGGTGATCTCGTAGTTCCTACGGGTGGAGATGATGGGGTTAGACAGCTTTTCCGGGCTCATCACAAGAAAGGTTCGCCGCGTAGGTATAACCTTGATGCGCGTAGCTAGTGCCTGATCCCTTGGTCCGCTCGGGTCATTCCATTCCATTGATACACCGCCACGTATCGCCCATTGATAAGCTCATCGGCTCGCCGTTAGGAAGAGGTGGGGGACAAGGAGAGGAATCATTCCCATCGGTGAAATGAATCTCTTCTCCCAGCTCTTCTAGTTTGGTTTAATCGTAAAGAGTAAGTCTTTAATAAGTCCACATTGGTCGATAAAGCCGATAGTGGTTGAGAAAAGATCGAGCTTAATAGAGCTCCAAGTGGAGTTCACTCAGAGATCAAGAACTCCTAACCGCATTCTTCTGATATTAGCAACTAGGTATTAACAAACCGGCTTTAAGTCCGAAAAGAAAGAAGTCACTCGGCTTGGGCTCTACTAGTCGATAAGAGCTAGATAGTTCCTCGGCACGTAAGGTCCCTAGTCGCTTTACTCGCTATTAGTCCACGAGGTAACTCCTTGCTTAGGGCCTTCGTGAGATTAACAACAAGACTTTAAGAAAGAAAGAAGGAAGTCCACCTTTGGTGAGAGTAGAATAGTGGATAGACTTCATCGGGAGAAAGAAAGCGCTTCGTCGCTCATTTACCCTTCGGATCGGACCAGATTGCTTTAGTCCTTTGACTCGAACAAAGGGACTTTCGTTACCGCAAGGATCAAGGTCGATCAAAGTCGGAAAGTTGAACTCATTAGTCGCTAATTGTCCAGTGGAAGTCACCCTTGGCTTAGTCATCGAATCGACCGATTGAGAAATTTCTTAGTAGTGTCGAAATCGCCGTGTTTAGATTCTCGACCTCCGCTTGCCGATCGGTTACAAAGATCGAAACAGATCGACAGAGACGGCCTTTGGCAGAGAGGGCTTGGTGGACCGTAACCAATCACCGATCCGAAGGGCCATACACTCCTCAAGTGATCCCCGAACATAGCTCGCCAGACCCCGCCATAGATAGCGATAGCGTTAGATAGCGATGGTGCTCGGTAGCCGGGTAATCCAAACGGAAAGAGGCGCCTGTTCGCCCTGCAGGGGATCCGGCGACGACATGGAAAAAGCTCTAAACGCAACAAGTTCTAACTCGATGGAGTCTCCTCGTCCAAGAGCCATTCGGAGGGGAGGCCATGGCACATAATGAGATCTTTCTTACCCAAGAAGTTCGGTATAAACGAAACGGTCTAGGCATATACGCACCCATAGACACTAAAGCAAAGCTAAGGTAACAAAATTATTGGTGTGACTCCCAGTGGATCAATGGTTTTAGTCGCCCAAGGAAAACCTTTACGAGACCTTTTACCGGTCTTCCCGCCTATGCCACTGGAGTTCGTGAGTGTTGTTAGTCGGTTTAACCGAGTCAACCAAGATAATGCATTCGCAAGACTGCGAATGTAGCTTCTAGATTCTTTGATTCCTTTATTTCATGTACCACAAGTAGACCCGTCGTAATAAAGACACCTTCGGAACTACTAGCCGGGAGAGAGAGAACGAAGAGATTCCGAAGGTGGGCATTGTATTGTCTCGAGATCGTGACATAGATCTATCTCACAAAGAAACACTCCGCATATCTACCCTTTCCTTGCTTTCATTTCTTTCACCGAACCGCCCATTCTTCCTTCTCTCAATCAAAGGAAGGGAATGCAACCTTGATCGGCAAATCCTTTCCTTATTCAAGAACTTCGCACCACCTTCTTAGTAAGACTTGAGTAAGAGACCGCTTCCACCCATTTCGTTAAATAATAAATTGCAAAAATAAGAAAAGCCCATTGAGGAGATAAGGCCGCCTATTCCCCACATAGAGAAGGGCCGTAGGCAACCTCTTTTTTGTTTTGTTTGCAAGGACAAGGGAGTCAGAGGAGCATTGATCTTATCCGCATTCATTCGGCACTTGTGGGCATTTCTCGCATCCGAGGAGTGTTCCATCACGACTTGCTTAGATAGATTTATCCACTACTGGATAAACCCCATGGATAGCCTCCGAATTGTTCTCCTTTTCGCTGCCCGGAGGATATTCCCAGTCTTGATATACCGCAACATGTCATGGTACCACCGCTCCTATCGCTCCTCTTCTATATTTAAGCAATAAGTGGGCTATCTCGCTTCAATTTGCAGCGGTTGCAAGTCAACTCCACGCCTATCTTAGTCATTGAGGCTAAAGTGGGCGAGCATCCGCAAACTTCTCCCATGAAATGGCACTTCTCCCAATTGAGAACAAGGTTCGCCTCCTCACATCTTTGCAAAGACTTGTGACAAATTATGGAGACAATGGTCGAACGAAGAGCCAACACGGAAAAGTCGTCCATAAAGACTTCCATAATATTCTCGATCAACCCATGGAAGATGGACATCATACATCTTTGGAAGGTGGTCGAGCATTGCATAATCCAAACGGCATTCGCCTATAAGTTTAAAACTCCATACGGACACGAACGCCGTCTCAGGCTGATCTTCTGGGCGATGACAACTGATTGTACCCAATATCCATCGAGAAAACAAGAGAACTCATACCCGAATGTCAAACAGGGAAAATGGTCTTCCTCGCCGTGGGCGTGTTCGAGCACGATAGTCGATGCAAACCGCCATCCTCGTTACGAGTCTTGTTGCCACAAGCTCGCTTTGTCTCGCCTCTCGATCACCGTGATACCCCATTTCTTGATACCACTGAGTAGGCTAACCCACTCATTGCCGAATATGGCATAGATCATGCTCTGCCTAAGAGCTTCAAAGACCTCTTTTCTCGACGACCTCTTGCATTGCGGATTCGATCCGGCATTGAGGTTGCACCTTCGCTTATATTCATTCTCTAACAGATCCGATGCATGCAAATCGAGGGGCCGACCCCTCGATATCGTAAATCGTCCACCCAATCGCAGACTTGTACCGCTTCAAAGACAACCATCGCTTTAGGCCTCCTCATCCGTCAAAGCCAAAGATATTATCACCGGCACGCCTCATCATCACCTAAGAATGCATATCAAGGTGGTCCGCAACTCTTTCAACTCAATCTTAGGTGTAGTCTCTTCCTTCTTCACCACGGCGCCCTCTCCTCCAATCGGCTTCCTCACATCTAAATAAGGCACCGACTCTGGAGGGCCTCGACTTCATCGATGGACTCAAGATACTCTAAAATCTCATCACACGCCTCATCAAGGTCTCAAGGTGAGAAAATCGAGTTCTCGCATACAAAACTCCACCGATCACCGATTGAAAGTGAGGGCGATAATGCTCTATAACTCGACAGCCTTCCATGGTCTTCTTGTCGCCGCTTCATAGCATCGTATATAGAGATTTTCATCTCCTCGCCGTTGACTCAAGGTGAGATCTCCATCTTGCACGCCTATCGCTCGCCGGTAGCTAGGAATGGTCGCCCGAGAATAAGAGGTGTATTCCATCCTCCGCATATCGAGAACAACGAAATCACCGGGAAGATGAAATCTCGAACTTTCACGAGCACGCCCTCCACTATCCCTTTCGGATAAGTCACCGATGTGTCTCGCCATCCGAAGAGCTATGGTGGTCGGCTTGATCTCCCAATCTCCAATCTGTTAAAATGGACAACGGCATCGATTGATGCTTGCCCCAAATCACACGTAACCTCGAGAATGTCCGTCCTCCGATGACACATGCTATGGTGAACCGCCTAGATCCTTCGCTGAGCGGCTTCTTTTGCAAGACAAAGATCGCACTCTCGAGATGATTTATCGTCTCGAATTTCCCAAGCTTCTTTTTATTGGCAACGGCATCCTTCAAAAACTTAACGTAACCCGGCATGTCTCAAGCGCATCAAGTAGAGGAATATTAATGTGCACCTTTTGGAACATCTCCATGAACCTGGTCAACTTCTCATCATACTTGGGCTTGGCCAAACGGCTTGGAAACGGAATTGGAGGCACGTACGTCGGAAATTTCTTCACCGGTAGCCCTTCGCGATTAGCCTCGCGACCGCGTGTATGCGTTCGCTAGGCAACTGAACACCATCTTCCTTGGTTCACGGGCGCGCACGGCCGCTTTCTCGGGCGCCAGGTTTGCGTCAAGCTTCAGATGATTTCTCGCGCTTGACTTGCTAGCGACCGCCAGTCGCTCGCAGGCCCTCTCGATCGACTTGTCGCGGGCGCTGCTGACTTGTTGCGCCCACGAACCGCTCGTGAACTCCATCAGATTCTCGCGCGGGCTCGCGGTCGCGAGCTCGGTCGCGAGATCCTCTCTTTTGCCCGCTTTCTCCATTCGCCTCCTCGTGATTTCTATAGCTCGCCCACCTCAATTGAATGGCATTACAAGGATTTTAGGGTTTACCTCTCAGACACTCGGAAATTGACCCGACTTGTGCCGCCCATTCTCACAGCGGCTATCTCGACTTATTTGATTCTCCATCATCTTCATATGCTTTCCCATAGCCGCCACAAGGACTCCAAATGATTAATCTTCGCCTTGTTGCTTATAAACGACTCGATTCGTTGCCAATTGTTGGTTGCTTACAACCAACTGCTGCATCATGTCCTCTAGACTCGGCTTCTTCGCTTTCGAATCACCCGCTCGAATCGAGAAACCGGCGAGGTCGTTGAAAATTATCGGGTCATGCGACGAGAAATTTGGGTGATTTCATGTTCGATTGTACGCGATTCCCCAGTGACGGTTGTTCCTCCGATTGATGTAATTTACGCCCTCACCTCATTCATCTCCGACTCTGCAAAGATTTATCCGAGCCACGCCTTTTCCTTTCCTTTCTTTCTCAAATCGCTTCTCAACAAGGTGAACTGCCCATAATATTATCGTATCAATCACCTTCAATGGTAGCAGCCTTCACCACCGTGTCCCTCCTTAGGCCATCGATAACCGCTGGCCGCCATCTTCTATGATGCGGCCGCCTCGCTCACACGCCTGCTCAATAGGTAGCCCCCACTGACGCGCCAACAATACTCCTCGTGTGAGGTGTCACCACAAAAACGTAACTGCCGCCCTCGAAAATCCATGTTGTGGGCACCTTCATAGGCCCCTAATCTTTCCCACGACTTGAATAAAGATTCATCTCCTAACCGGGAGAAGTGGGAAATCTCGCTATGATCTTCTCGTGCCTTTAGCCGGAGGAAAGTACTTCAAAGAAATTTCTCACACGTTGCCCAACCGTTGATGCCTGTATTTATCTAAGGTCTCAACCGCCCTTTGCTTGATTTCGCAGAAAATCCGAACATGCGATCCGGATTGTGTCTTGTGGCACCCCATTCTGCTTGATGGTGTCACAAATGTCGAGATAGGTCTCGAGACGGGCATTCGGATCCTCCGTGACTCCTCCTCCGAATTGTTCCTCGAACCATGCCGATTAGGGCCGGCTTCACCAAAATTGTTAGCGTTTACTGGGCCCCATCCGCCTCCTTGAAATTGCTCGGTAGGAGGTCCATACATATAATTCAACGGTCTTGCCTCCCGAGCAGGACAACGAGTCCCATAATCGCCAATTGGCGCGTGATTGTGAAAATCCGCTAACAAAGGCGGTACTACTTCGGAGGAACGCCTGTTGTTCCGATTGTTCGATTTGCCATTGCTTCCTTTCTTCTTGCCCGCCTACTTCTCCTTTGTGAATTTTCGATTTCCGGATCAAAGTGTAGTTCAGGAGGTCCTCGGGACCTTGTGAACATAAACTACCTGGAGAAAAAGAAGGAAATCAGAATGGCAAGAAATAAAAATAAAAAATAAAAGTACAACTTGAATTAATAATTCCAAATTGTCAAGTTATTCCTATATGATCTTAACAATCCCCGGCAACGGTGCCAAAATTTGATCGCCTCCCTTTTCACACGTAAAGGCGATATAGAAGGTAAGCAGTATCGTATCCACGTGGATTGTAATGCTAAAACACGTGTTAACTCAACAAGGATTCATCATTATCCAAGCAACATAAATGGTTTGGTAAGATTTTAGGCTTCGACTTCAATCCAAAGCAGAGGCAACAAAACAAAAATAAAATAAAGCAATAAACACTGGATGTTAAAAAGATAAGGACGACTAACCCTAGCGATGCATTAATCCTACCCACAACGATATTTATCCTGCTCCTATTAACCAATTTTAATCCGCATAAGATGGAAGATCACATATATAACCGACAATTTCACATTACGACAAAAGCGGTCAGAGATTACTAGTTTTCCTATTATCATACGCCTCTAGGTGAAAACAAGCAACCCAAACAGATCACAAGAATATGCTTCCTACGAATATCCTATCTCGCCTACGACTCAGGCTCATTCATATCAAGCATTCAAGATCGATTGACAATTAATACAATTACGTAATTAACCGACAACTAGATATGCATCAAGATTGATCAGAAATCAACACATTTAAATAAGCACCAAGAATCATGAATCAATGCCCGGAAGGTAAATAGCGATAACAGAATCACAACATATAGGATCGAATCATGCAAACCCTAGGATTAGAACGAAAAACTAGCCGTACATAATAAACTAATAAAATACGATTTAACCATAAAATATAAATTATATAAATGAAACCCGTATTGAAGCTGCCTCGATGAACAATCGTTGGGCTTGAATCCCAACCTCAATAAAAACGGAAAATTGCAAAGATTATCCTGACGAAACGCTCCTGATCGAGACAAAACGTAAAACTAATGAAGAACAATGAACAAATCAACTCTAGAATGAAAATAGATGGAAGCTAAAGCTAAAAATTTGAAAAACTTATGAAAACCGAGAAAAGAGGCTCGAATCGTGGTCCGAACTTGGGGCGCGGTGTTGCCATATATATACACACCCCAAACCCTAATTTCTCCTTCGCCGCCGGACTCGCGACCACCTCGCGATCGCTAGGTCGATCGCTAGGTATGTCTCGCTCTCTTCTCGCCGCCGCCTCCTCATACAAGATGGTTACCTCACGACCGGCTAGCGGTCACTACCACCTGCTATCGAAATCGTCCAAGAGCTTTCTCGGGCTGGCTTCGCTCGCGGGCACGAGATCGCGATCGCGGTCTCGCTGGGTTCTCGCGTGGGTTTCCTAGCGGCTAGCCTAGCGACCGCTAGGTTGGTCGCTAGAACAGCGCGGATGTGTATTTGGCTCGTGCGTCCGCTCCTTGCTTCGATTTTCAACATATGGACCTACACAACACCAAAAGAACACCCAAGAGCAAGATCTTCTAGAAATAGATAAAACATTAAGAATCGATACGTAAACGCACATTAAACGAGCTAAACTTATCTTCAAATATCAACTATAAACGTGTAAAATGCGCGTTTATCATGATCCTACTCAGTCTAAGTTCTTAGTAAAAGTGATCATGTGACTTAGAGCGCGTCTATGTTTTCTTGGGGAAAACATACTATATATTTTTTTTCTATGAATATAAACAAAACTGTATGCATGCTTATTGACATGTAAATCCGTATACGTTCATACTCAAATACAATTCCATGTATGCGCTTTGATTTGTTCAAGCACACCACAAATAATCACAAATTTGTTCCATCAATCAACCAATTATAAAAATTCAAAGTTATTTAACTTTTCATTAGCAGCATGCCCCAAAATTTTTAACCACTCGAGTTTCCTCAGAACTCTAAAACCAACATAGAACTTTCAAAACATTAAAATCAAACCTTTACTTCAAAAACATTAGAAACCACTTTTCCTTACCAGTTGAGCGTGATGAACTGGAGTATTGAGCGATGTCGACTGATTCAAAAGTCTAGTGATTCTAGCTAGACTTGACTTGAAAGAACATTTCTGGTTCAGAGCAAACGAACTGATCTGCTACCACTCTGTCACAGCCTGACTCGCTAATCCCGAATGACTGTCTTGTCGGACCGCGACTTGGGGTTGGACTAAAGAAGCGGGGAAAGAAAGGGGGATCTTAGTGTTGATTTCTAAGTCATTTCATTGGTAAGGAAACATGAGTAAATGCGGAAGCATAAGTGATATCAAGGTCGACTCAGAGTGTCTGACCAAACAATAGTTGATTATGTAATCACTACTAGAATATTTAAGAGTTCAACATATATCTAGAATTCAAAAGAGTCTAAAGAGTTTGCAGCGAAATAAACATGTGAGATATGCATATGAAGATGCATTCTCAAGGTGAACAAAAAGATGTTCCATTTTTATCGACAAGAAATCTCGCTTAACTCCACTATGTTCCATCACCAGCTCAACCTACACATCAAAAACGAGTATGCAGGGCTAAGTGGGCACATGTCGAAATATTTTATATTTCTTCACGAAATTGTACTGCCGTCATCACTGTAAGACACAAGGGTTTTAGTTTGAAAGGCCTTGTGCTTACTAAACATTTTATCATTTTTACAAAGTCGACTGGCCAGTCATTTTCTTACAATGTATAATCCAAATCGGCTATGGAACGCGTCGGGAGGGAGGCCTCCCTTCACCCGAACGCATGACTGACCGCTAAGGGTTCAAAGCAGTGTACATACGATCAAACCGGCATCCACCAAGAGGGACCCGATTTGAAATATCTCCGCTGCCAAGCCAATCCGAATGTATATATACAAAACAATAAATCTTTTAGCAGATAATATCGTATTTAAACATTTGCAGTTCAAGAAAGCAATAAAGCATAAGCAGTAAACGATTTTTATAAAAATCACATTTTGTTTAGATAAGAATGCCCACCTCAAGAATTGTCCTTCTTGAAATACTTGCTAGCGATCCTTTATCGTTTTCGATCACGTCCACGCTGGACCTTGTCAACGTAAGAAATATAATTTAGTACGTCATTCGCTTCTTTCGAGAAACATCGCTAAGATTCAATGAACTCGATATCTTTTAAGTCTTAAAGTTCCTGGGTTTTAGGATTTTCGTTATCGATGCGACTCAGTTAACAATCTATATATCGTCTATTAGGTTTGTCTCGCCATGACAATAGATGACACTTCGTCGTTGCATTATTTCCTTCCATCGATCTTTCTCCATGTCGTTTCATACAAGTTATGAATCCTAAGTTCATAACTAATCTTCGTCGTTTGCTAACGCGTATCAATAATTCCGAGATCCCGTCCCTCATTCGTTACTAGCATTTTCTCGCCGCGTTTTTTGCCTCACACGTCTCACATATTCTATCAGAGAAACTCATATCTATAGTACACAATCAATAAAGATTTCTCATAATTCAATCATCTTCTCACAAACGTTTTACAAATTAAAGTTACTTAAATAATATTTCTCAAGCATCTTCTTGACATAATCAAATCATTAATAAATTAAATCTCTAATTTAATTATGTAAATCAATAATTAAAGTTAATTAAATGGATCGAGTTAAAATTCCAATAACATTTGATTAATTAATCAAACTAATTTAATTCATCATAGATATCCACTAATTAGGATTTAATTCTAACAACAATTAGCTTAAGGTCCATCATATTATATAAATAAGTCACTTAAAAAGAATAATTCTCAAATTATCCCTTAACATAATTAATTAATTATGTTATTCAATTTCTAGAAATTAGACTTTTTCAATTATTAAATTGGTTTCACCTTTCGATTTAATTATAAGACTTCAATTAGTCCAACTAGTAATTATTAATTCAATCTAATGGATTTAAATAACTCGATCTAAATAATTGATATTTAGATTATCATTTAATTAATATAGAATTAATTCAGTCCTTAATTTAATTTAATGGATCATAGAAATAGATAATTTAAGTCCATTATCAATTTAAATTTCTTAGCCCAACATTTAAAATAACTTTAAGCCCACTTTAAATTTAAGTAAAGCCCATATTAATTTAATTCAGAAGCCCATCTTTCATTTCAATTTCGGCCCATTTAACAAATTGAAGGAGAAAAATTGAATCGGCCCATCACCATTCTATTATTACCAAATTTCGGCCCATAACTTTATTACAAGGGCCTAATTTCATTTTTTTCAAGGCCCATGATAAGCAAGTCCAAACCTAAAAATAAATTAAAAATAAACCCTAGCCCCCCCCATCTCACATCTCTCCCTCTCCCTCTCGGTTCACACACACACACGCATGCGATTGTCGCCGCTCCATGTCTGGCCGGCCACGTCGCCGATTGGCTAGCTGTGTAATCGTCGTCGCCACCACGACCTCCTCTCATCTCAATTCACTCGCGAGCACACGCACACGTACACGTACACATACATCTCTCTCTATTTGGACCTACTGCGCTCTCCCGTCTCCGATGGACGTCACCGTCGGCGACCTCCATCATTGCCGCGGCCACGGCCCATTTCCTTTCCATCATTCTCTCTTTGTTCTCTCCCAAAAATATACACACGCATACAAGAACTCACTCTTCTCCTTCTCATCTCCTCACTCACGCGCACGACACACACTCACGCTGCTGCTGCCATTTTCGGTCGGCCACGTCGTCGGTCGGCGTGCTACACCATCGCCGCCACGACCTTAGCCCCATCTCCTCTCTAATCGACGCCGTCGCTCGCCCACCATCGCCGCCGCAGGCGTCGTCGCTGCAGAGCCACCGGCTAGCCGTGCCGCCGTGCTCCAACCTGGGCCTCCTCTCCGCCGCCTCGCCGCCTACCACCTTCACGACTCTCTATCTTAGTCGTCGTCGTTAGGCCTTGTAGCCCCTGCTCCGGCTGTCGCCGCCTTCCTCGAGCACTAGTGGCTCTATACCGACTAAACAGTGAAGACATATGTTCGAAATTTGTTTTTCTAGGTTCTTTGAATTCGTAAACTCTATCTACAAAAGATTATGCATTACCTATTTATTGTATTTCTGTTTAGTGTAGCCATGAAGAAATAGTCTCAATTAGCAAAGGTATATATATGTATGTAATGTTAGTTATCTGATTGTAACGATTAAAGTGAGGCATTATGAGTTCTTGATCTGCAACTAAATGAATGCATAATATTATGTACTTGTAGAATGAATGGATTCAAGCTAACCTCTTGCAATTTTACTGAATGTTGTGAATCTTTGGTATCAATGAATGGGTGATGGTCACGAAATGGAATCAAGTGTGTATAGTTAGAGTGGTTACCAAGAAAAATGCAGAGGATTAGAGATGTTACCTTAGAATTTGTTTGAGACACGAGAGTTCATTATTTTTCTTGAAGTGAGATGATTCGTATGAATGGAAATATGGCTGCAAATTTGCTTTTTTTTTGTTGAATGAGTGTGTAGGATGATAATAAGTGTTGGAGAGGTCTTACAAGGTACACACTAGAGTAAGTATATGATAGAGTATGATAAGAAGGATGATGGTAAGTGTTGAAGAAAAGTGGAGTAAAGTTGGGAAAAGTGGAACATTTTGGGGGATTTGAAAAGATGTGGTTTGATTAGATAAGTTATCCAGTATAAAATATCTGGCTCGACTTATAACTGTATTCGCCGACATTCGTTTAAATTTTCTCGTTCGAAATAAAATCGAAACGTCGACGATTATAAATTTTAATAATCGTTCTAATTTTAAATCTCGATTTAGCTAAATAAATTAATAAATCAAGGTTTTAATTTCATGGGGCATTACACCACTGCTCCGCAGAGGTGCAGACGCGCAGACTGCAGTGTGTAGCCGTTTTCTCTAGTATAGTTATGGAATCGTGGTTGACTCATATCTGTCGTGGGTGAATCACGCCCTTTCATCTACTATCTTTGAGTTGCTTAGATTTTAGTCTCTTTGAGTTGATTTCAATTTAATGCATTTTCTTTATCTTCTTTACACAATGAGGCTCCTTTTGGCAAATTTATTGTTTGACATACTGAATTTCTACTGATGGATTGAGTTTATTGTTTGAATTACTGAATTTTTACTGATGGATCTTATTGCTAAGTTGTTAAGATGAGTTAGAATATGTTTGGTTATATAGATAATATAGGAAAAGGGTTTATTACATATTGGTTGAGTAGTGAGTGGGGGGGGGGTTACAGGGCAGTGTCGACAGTAACATTATGTGTAGATTGAGATGCGCAGCACAGGTATTTTCTTTGATCAACTTTGTTCCTCCCTCTCAGAACTTTAATTCTTTCTTTGATCAATTGTGTTACTCTATACGTTGGATCCTGCTCTTGGGATATCCTTTTAAAATTGCAACTCTTTAATATTTCAAATTGTTTAGGGTTTATTGTATTAGTTCTTGTGAGAGATGCAGATGATGATGCTCTTTGTGATGTCTCTGTCCATGCAGGAATATTCATTCAAGCTTCTATTTAATGCATAGGTATATATATTCAAAATGGAGCAAGAGCAAGCTTTTAGATTAAGTGAACATATTCGAAATTTCCGTTCTTGGAAACTTGATGATTGTTGATTATTAAACTCAATTAGAAAAAGAAAAAGAAAAGTCAAGAATTGTAGGCAATGCAATTAATGGGTTCAAAGTCAAAATGTGTTGGCTAAGGAAAGCCTACAAACCTATATGCACATTGGCGGTGGAATTTAAGTGGCCAACATTTGTTATCTTCAAATGACAAATGAAGAATGTTCAAGAGAGAAAGAGACGTGAAAAAATTGATGTTTGCTAAGTAAAAGTCGGCTACTTCATCAAATTTCACCGACTTTATAGTCTATAAATAGGATACATAGTTATGTATTTTTGTTCAAAATTAGAAAGAAAATAGAGTGTAAGAGATAGAAAGAGCCGAAGCTCTTGTTCTTGTGAGGAAGAAATTTTTGTTGTGCCGTAGCACGTGTGTTGTAATATTTCCGAGTTTTAGTGTGATATAAAATTATCATATATTCCTCGTTTTATTTTGTGAGTTTATATTTTAGTGTCGAAACATCCAACAAAAGTGGTATCAGAGCCATTTGATCCTACATGGCGTCAACGTTGAACATGGTTCAACCCCAAATTCCCAAATTGGAGAAACACAATTATGGGAATTGGAGTATTCAAATGAGAGTCTTGTTGCAATCACAAGACTTGTGGGATATTGTCCAAGATGGTTATACTGAACCTGCTTCCCAAGAAGCTGAAGATGCGCTCACCAATAACCAGAAGAACAACCTCAAAGACGCAAGGAAATGAGACAAGAAGGCTTTGTTCAATATCTATCAAGGTATTGACGAAACCACGTTCGAAAAAGTTAGTGCTGCCATCACGTCAAAACAAGCCTGGGAGATTCTGAAGAATTCGTACACCGGTGTCGACAAAGCGATACGAGTTCGACTCCAAATCCTACGTGGCGAGTTTGAAAGTCTGACCATGTCTGAAACAGAAAATATTTCAGATTATTTCACAAGAACTTTGGTTATTGTGAACCAAATGAAAAGACAAGGGAAGAATATTGAAGATGTTCGTGTTATTGAGAAAATTCTTCGTTCCTTGACATCTAAATTCGAGCATGTCGTTGCGGCTATCGAAGAATCCAAGGATCTTAATACCATGTCCATCGACCAGTTGCAGAGCAGCTTGGAGGTTCACGAGCAGCGCATGAAGAAGAAAACCACCGTTTCTCTTGAGCATGCGCTAGAAGCAAAGATGTCATTTAAAGAAGACAAGAAATTTGAACCATCGACATCTCGTGGTGGAAATAACCGGGGTCGAGGCCGAGGTTATCGTGGCAGAGGAGGACGTGGCCAGAATTATCAAAGTGAGGGAGGACGTCAAAATTTTACCTACCGAGGTAGAGGTCGAAGCACATATAGTCAGCGAGCACGAGGAAGAGGACCACATAGAGGTGGTTATTCTCAAACCTACAACCAACAACAGAGATTTGATAAAAGAAATGTCGAGTGCTATAAGTGTCACGAACTTGGACATTATAGCAATGAATGTCCGGGAGCAAGAAATACTGAGACATGCCAGCAAGTCAATTATGCTGAAAGTAGAGACGATAATGAGCAGGTAACATCAACTTCTCTTTTTATTCATAAAGGCCTTGATGGCGATCAGTGCAGCAAGTGGTATTTGGATACCGGAGCTAGTAACCATATGTGCGGGAATAAGGAACTCTTCGTGGAGCTAAACGAGGCATCCTACGGGGACGTTACTTTTGGAGATTCCTCAAAAATTGAAGTAAAAGGCAAAGGTAACATTTTGATTAAGTTGAACAATGGAAATCATGGTTTTATATATGATGTCTATTATGTGCCTACTATGAAGAGCAATATTTTGAGTCTCGGACAATTGCTGGAAAAGGGATTTGATGTTAGTATGAAGAATTCTTATCTTACTATCAATGATGCTCGTGGTAATTTGGTTGCACGTGTGAAGATGTCTAAAAATATATTATTTGCAATGAATATGAAACATGATATGTTGAAGTGCTTGAAAGCTATTGTTAAAGATGAATCATGGTTATGGCATTTGCGTCTTGAACATTTGAATTTTGGTGGTTTAAAGCTTCTATCCACGAAGAATATGGTAAAAGGTATGCCACATATTGATCATCCTAATGAAGTTTGTGAAGGATGTATACTTGGCAAACATCATAGGCAAGTTTCTCTAAAGAAATGAGATGGAGAGCATCACGCCTGTTGGAGATTGTTCACACGTATGTTTGTGGTCCTTGAAGCCTATTTCAACCGGAGGTAATCAATACTTTCTAACTTTCATTGATGATTATTCTAGAAAGACTTGGGTGTACTTCTTGAAAAGGAAATCGAGGTGTTTGAAATTTTCAAAGATTTCAAAATTCTTGTTGAAGACAAAGTGGATATTATATTAAAGTTCTCGATCCCACCAAGGTGGTGAGTTCACATCCGATTTGTTCGAGAACTTCGTAAGGAGCATGGTATCTTCCACTAGCTTACACCGCATATACACCCCAACTAAATGGCGCTGCGAAAGAAAGAATCGAACAATTCTTGACATGGCAAGAAGCATGGTTAAAGGAAAAGATTTACCTCGAGAATTCGGGTCAAGTCAGCAGCAACAACGGTGTACTGTTGAATCGGTGTCCTACTAAAAGTGTTCGTAACATGACACCGTAAGAAGCATGGAGTTCATTTAAGCCTAGTGTTGCACACCGAGAGTTTTTGGCCGCATTGCCTATGCCAAAATTCCCAAGATAGAAGAATTAAGCTTGATGATAAATGCAAAAATGCATCTTTGTGGGATATGGTGATCGAACAATCGGTTATAAATTGTATAACCCACTCACAAAGAAGGTGATTATAAGTCGTGATGTTGTGTTCAAGAAGATCAAACATGGAGTGGGAGGATAAGAAAACCGAAAGCAGCCGTAAATTATATCGATCGACGAAGTTGCACGTGAGATTGAAGAACAAGAATCACCTGAATCATCTTCAGGTCCGGTGGAAGGCCAAGAAGAATACGCAATTTGAGTGATATATATGAAGCTACCAAGTAGTTGATGAAGTCAAGAAGAAAATGTGAATCTTATTTGTTTCTATATGGATGTTGATCCTATGGCTTATACAGATGTCAAGAAGATAGGAAATGGAAGATTGCAATGGATGAAGAGATTAATGCAATTGAGAAAATGATACTTGGTCATCGACAAAGTTGCGAGGGCAAAAGCAATTGGTGTTAAATGGGTTTATAAAACCAAGAGAAATGCCAATGGAGATGTGCAAAGGTACAAGGCAAGGTTGGTGACGAAAGGATACGCATGTATGGTCGGAATCGATTATAGTGAAGTATTTGCTCATGTTGCTCGCCTTGAGACGATTAGATTGTTTATCTCACTAGCCGCCCAACACAATCGGAAGATTTATCACCGACGTAAAGTCGACTTTTTAAATGGTTTTCTTGAGGAAGAAATTTATGTGGAGCACTCAAGGTTATGTGAAACGAGGAGTCAAGATAAAGTTTACAGATTGAAGAAAGCTTTATACGGGTTGAAGCAAGCACCGCGCGCTTGGAATTCCAGAATCAATGAATATTTTCTGAAGAATGGTTTCGTGAAGTGCCCTTATGAACATGCACTATACATGAAGAAAGATACTACAGGTAACATGTTATTTGTTTGCCTCTATGTTGATGATTTGATTTTTACTGGAAATTGTGAGGCTATGTTTGATAAATTCAAGAAGAGCATGATTAAGGAATTTGAGATGACCGATATTGGCTTGATGGCACATTTTCTGGGAATTGAGGTAGTGCAAAGTGAAGATGGGATATTTATTTCGCAGAGCTCTTTTGCGAAACAAATTCTGGAGAAATTCAGAATGGAGTCTTGTAATCCTTTTAATACTCCTGTAGAGATTGGAAAGCACGATGGCGAAGCTCAAGTGGATCCAACATATTTTAAAAGCCTGGTTGGAAGTCTAAGGTATCTTACGTGTACTAGGCCTGATATTCTTTATGGAGTTGGATTAATTAGCAGATATATGGAAACTCCTACACAATCCCATTTGAATGCTGCAAAGAGGATTCTACGGTATATTAAAGGCACTCTGAATGATGGAGTATTTAATCCCCCAATCAAGAAGTTAAGCTCATTGGTTACTCGGATAGTGATTGGGAAGAGACTTGAATGAAAGAAAAGCACTACCGGCCATCGCTTTTATATTGGAGATGCTGCCTTTACTTGGTCGCCAAAGAAGCAAGCCATAGTTACACTCTCAACATGCGAGGCTAAATATGTTGCAGCAAGTTCTACGGTGTCATTCTATTTGGTTGAGAAATTTACTAAATTTTCTCGATTTGCTCAAGAATGCCCGACGGAGATATATGTTGATAATAAGTCCGCCATAGCACTTGTAAAGAATCCGTGTTTCACGAAAGAAGCAAGCATATTGATACTGTTATCATTTCATTCGGGAACATGTGAGCAAGAATGATGTGGAGTTGGTCTCGCAAGTCACAAGACCAAGTTGCGATATTTTTACGAAGCCACCAAACATGATGATTTTAGAAGATTTAAGTTTATACTCGAATGAAGTCCTTGAAGAATTGAGTTTAAGGAGGATTTTGATTATTAAAAATTAGAAAAGAAAAGAAAAGTCAAGAATTGTAGGCAATGCAATTAATGGGTTCAAAGTCAAAATTGTTGGTTAAGGAATGCCTACAAACCTATATGCACATTGGCGGTGGAATTTAAGGCCAACATTTGTTATCTTCAAATGACAAATGAAGAATGTTCAAGAGAGAAAGAGACGTGAACAAATTGATGTTTGCTAAGTAAAAGTCGGCTACTTCATCAAATTTCACCGACTTTATAGTCTATAAATAGGATACAATAGTTATGTATTTTTGTATCAATTAGAAAGAAAAGAAAATAGAGTGTAAGAGATAGAAAGAGCCGAAGCTCTTGTTCTTGTGAGGAAGAAATTTTGTTGTGCCGTAGCACGTGTGTTGTAATATTTTCGAGTTTTAGTGTGATATAAAATTATCATATATTCCTCGCTTTATTTTGTGAGTTTATATTTTAGTGTCGAAACACCCAACAAAAGTGGTATCGAGCCATTTGATTCTACATGGCGTCAACGTTGAACATGGTTCAACCACAAATTCCCAAATTAGAGAAACATAATTATGGGAATTGGAGTATTCAGATGAGAGTCTTGTTGCAATCACAAGACTTGTGGGATATTGTCCAAGATGGTTATCTCGAACCCGCTCCCAAGAAGTCAAGATCGCCACCAATAACCGTAAGAACAACCTCAAAGACGCAAGGAAATGAGGCAAGAAGGCTTTGTTCAATATCTATAAAGGTATTGACGAAACCACGCTCGAAAAAGTTAGTGCTGCCATCATGTGAACTTTGGTTATTGTGAACCAAATGAAAAGACAAGGAAGAATATTGAAGATGTTCGTGTTATTGAGAAAATTCTTCGTTCCTCGACATCTAAATTCGAGCATGTCGTTGCGGCTATCGAAGAATCCAGGATCTTAATACCATGTCCATCGACCGATTGCGGAGCGGCTTGGAGGTTCACGAGCAACGCATGAAGAAGAAAACCACCGTTTCTCTTGAGCATGCGCTAGAAGCAAAGATGTCATTTAAAGAAGACAAGAAATTTGAACCATCGACATCTCGTGGTGGAAATAACCGGGGTCGAGGCCGAGGTTATCATGGCAGAGGAGGACGTGGCGAGAATTATCAAAGTGAGGGAGGACGTCAAAATTTTACCTACCGAGGTAGAGGTCGAAGCACATATAGTCGTGAAGCACGAGAAAGAGGACCACATAGGGTGGTTATTCTCAAACCTACAACCAACAATGAGATTTGATAAAAGAAATGTTGAGTGCTATAAGTGTCACGAACTTGGACATTATAGCAATGAATGTCCGGGAGCAAGAAATACTGAGACATGCCAGCAAGTCAATTATGCTGAAAGTAGAGACGATAATGAGCAGGTAACATCAACTTCTCTTTTTATTCATAAAGGCCTTGATGGCGATCGGTGCGACAAGTGGTATTTGGATACCGGAGCTAGTAACCATATGTGCGGAATAAGGAACTCTTCGTGGAGCTAAACGAGGCATCCTACGGGACGTTACTTTTGGAGATTCTCAAAATTGAAGTAAAAGCAAAGGTAACATTTTGATTAAGTTGAACAATGGAAATCATGGTTTTATATATGATGTCTATTATGTGCCTACTATGAAGAGCAATATTTTGAGTCTCGGACAATTGTTTGGAAAAGGATTTGATGTTAGTATGAAGAATTCTTATCTTACTATCAATGATGCTCGTGGTAATTTGGTTGCACGTGTGAAGATGTCTAAAATATATTATTTGCAATGAATATGAAACATGATATGTTGAAGTGCTTGAAAGCTATTGTTAAAGATGAATCATGGTTATGGCATTTTGCGTCTTGACATTTGAATTTTTGTGGTTTAAAGCTTCTATCCACGAAGAATATGGTAAAAGGTATGCCACATATTGATCATCCCGATGAAGTTTGTGAAGGATGTATACTGGCAAACATCATAGGCAAGTTTCTCTAAAGAAATGAGATCACGAGCATCACGCCTGTTGGAGATTGTTCACACGGATGTTTGTGGTCCTTTGAAGCCCTGTTTCAACCGGAGGTAATCAATACTTTCTAACTTTCATTGATGATTATTCTAGAAAGACTTGGGTGTACTTCTTAAAAGGAAATCTGAGGTGTTTGAAATTTTCAAAGATTTCAAAACTCTTGTTGAAGACAAAGTGGATATTATATTAAAGTTCTCGGATCCTACACAATCCCATTTGAATGTCACAAGAGGATTCTACGATATATTAAAGGCACTCAATGATGGAGTATTTAATCCCCAATCAAGAAGTTAAGCTCATTGGTTACTCGAGATAGTGATTGGGAAGAGACTGAATGAAAGAAAAGCACTACCGCCATCGCTTTTATATTGGAGATGCCGCCTTTACTTGGTCGTCGAAGAAGCAAGCCATAGTTACACTCTCGACATGCGAGGCTAAATATGTTGCAGCAAGTTCTACAAAGTGTCATTCTATTTGGTTGAGAAATTTACTAAATTTTCTCGATTTGCTCAAGAATGCCCGACGGAGATATATGTTGATAATAAGTCTGCCATAGCACTTGTAAAGAATCCGGTGTTTCACGAAAGAAGCAAGCATATTGATACTCGTTTTCATTTCATTCGGGAACATGTGAGCAAGAATGATGTGGAGTTGGTCTCTTTGCAAGTCACAAGACCAAGTTGCGATTTTTACTAAGCCAATTGAAACATGATGATTTTAGAAGATTTAAGTTTATACTGGAATGAAGTCCTCAAGAATTGAGTTTAAGGGAGGATTTTGATTATTAAAATTAGAAAAGGAAAAAGAAAAGTCAAGAATTGTAGGCAATGCAATTAATGGGTTCAAAGTCAAAACTTGTTGGTTAAGGAATGCCTACAAACCTATATGCACATTGGCGGTGGAATTTAAGTGGCCAACATTTGTTATCTTCAAATGACAAATGAAGAATGTTCAAGAGAGAAAGAGACGTGAACAAATTGATGTTTGCTAAGTAAAAGTCGGCTACTTCATCAAATTTCACCGACTTTATAGTCTATAAATAGGATACAATAGTTATGTATTTTTTGTATCAATAATTTGAAAGAAAAATAGAGTGTAAGAGATAGAAAGAGCCGAAGCTCTTGTTCTTGTGAGGAAGAAATTTTTGTTGTGCCGTAGCACGTGTGTTGTAATATTTTCGAGTTTTAGTGTGATATAAAATTATCATATATTCCTCGTTTTCTTTTGTGTGCTTATATTTTAGTGTCGAAACACCCAACAAAAGTGGTATCAGAGCCATTTGATTCTACATGGCGTCAACGTTGAACATGGTTCAACCACAAATTCCCAAATTAGAGAAACATAATTATGGGAATTGGAGTATTCAGATGAGAGTCTTGTTGCAATCACAAGACTTGTGGGATATTGTCCAAGATGGTTATCTTGAACCCCTTCCCAAGAAGTCAAGACGCGCTCACCAATAACCGTAAGAACAACCTCAAAGACGCAAGGAAATGAGGCGAGAAGGCTTTGTTCAATATCTATAAAGGTATTGGCGAAACCACGCTCGAAAAAGTTAGTCTTGCCATCATGTCAAAACAAGCCCGAGATTCGAAGAATTGGTACAATCGGTGTCGACAAAGCGATACGAGTTCGACTCCAAATCCTACGTGGCGAGTTTGAAAGTCCGACCATGTCCGAAATGTAAAATATTTCAGATTATTTCACAAGAACTTTGGTTATTGTGAACCAAATGAAAAGACAAGGAAGAATATTGAAGATGTTCGTGTTATTGAGAAAATTCTTCGCTCCTTGACATCTAAATTCGAGCATGTCGTTGCGGCTATCGAAGAATCCAAGGATCTTAATACCATGTCCATCGACCGCCTGCAGAGCGACTTGAGGTTCACGAGCAGCGCATGAAGAAGAAACCATCGCTTTCTTGAGCATGCGCTAGAAGCAAAGATGTCATTTAAAGAAGACAAGAAATTTGAACCATCGACATCTCGTGGTGGAAATAACCGGGTCGAGGCCGAGGTTATCATGGCGAGAGAGGGCGTGGCGTAATTATCAAAGTGAGGAGGGCGTCAAAATTTTACCTACCGAGGTGAGGTCGAAGCACATATAGTCAGCGAGCACGAGGAAGAGGACCACATAGAGGTGGTTATTCTCAAACCTACAACCAACAACAGAGATTTGATAAAAGAAATGTTGAGTGCTATAAGTGTCACGAACTTGGACATTATAGCAATGAATGTCCGGGAGCAAGAAATACTGAGACATGCCGACAAGTCAATTATCTTTGAAAGTAGAGGCGATAATGAGCGGTAACATCAACTTCTTTTTATTCATAAAGGCCTTGATGGCGATCGATGCGGCAAGTGGTATTTGGATACCGGAGCTAGTAACCATATGTGCGGGAATAAGGAACTCTTCGTGGAGCTAAACGAGGCATCCTACGGGGACGTTACTTTTGGAGATTCCTCAAAAATTGAAGTAAAAGGCAAAGGTAACATTTTGATTAAGTTGAACAATGGAAATCATGGTTTTATATATGATGTCTATTATGTGCCTACTATGAAGAGCAATATTTTGAGTCTCGGACAATTGCTGGAAAAGGGATTTGATGTTAGTATGAAGAATTCTTATCTTACTATCAATGATGCTCGTGGTAATTTGGTTGCACGTGAAGATGTCTAAAAATATATTATTTGCAATGAATATGAAACATGATATGTTGAAGTGCTTGAAAGCTATTGTTAAAGATGAATCATGGTTATGGCATTTGCGTCTTGGACATTTGAATTTTTGTGGTTTAAAGCTTCTATCCACGAAGAATATGGTAAAAGGTATGCCACATATTGATCATCCTGATGAAGTTTGTGAAGGATGTATACTTGGCAAACATCATAGGCAAGTTTCTCTAAAGAAATGAGATGCAGAGCATCACGCCCGTTGGAGATTGTTCACACAGATGTTTGTGGTCCTTTGAAGCCTGTTTCAACTGGAGGTAATCAATACTTTCTAACTTTCATTGATGATTATTCTAGAAAGACTTGGGTGTACTTCTTAAAAAGGAAATCTGAGGTGTTTGAAATTTTCAAAGATTTCAAAACTCTTGTTGAAGACAAAGTGGATATTATATTAAAGTTCTCAGATCCTACACAATCCCATTTGAATGCTGCGAAGAGGATTCTACGATATATTAAAGGCACTCTGAATGATGGAGTATTTAATCCCCCCAATCAAGAAGTTAAGCTCATTGGTTACTCAGATAGTGATTGGGGAAGAGACTTGAATGAAAGAAAAAGCACTACCGGCTACTGTTTTTATATTGGAGATGCCGTCTTTACTTGGTCGTCAAAGAAGCAAGCCATAGTTACACTCTCGACATGCGAGGCTAAATATGTTGCAGCAAGTTCTACAGTGTGTCATTCTATTTGGTTGAGAAATTTACTAAATTTTCTGGGATTTGCTCAAGAATGCCCGACGGAGATATATGTTGATAATAAGTCTGCCATAGCACTTGTAAAGAATCCGGTGTTTCACGAAAGAAGCAAGCATATTGATACTCGTTTTCATTTCATTCGGGAACATGTGAGCAAGAATGATGTGGAGTTGGTCTACTGCAAGTCACAAGACCAAGTTGCAGATTTTTTACGAAGCCACTGAAACATGATGATTTTAGAAGATTTAAGTTTATACTCGGAATGAAGTCCTTGAAGAATTGAGTTTAAGGGAGGATTTTGATTATTAAAAATTAGAAAAAGAAAAAGAAAAGTCAAGAATTGTAGGCAATGCAATTAATGGGTTCAAAGTCAAAACTTGTTGGTTAAGGAATGCCTACAAACCTATATGCACATTGGCGGTGGAATTTAAGTGGCCAACATTTGTTATCTTCAAATGACAAATGAAGAATGTTCAAGAGAGAAAGAGACGTGAACAAATTGATGTTTGCTAAGTAAAAGTCGGCTACTTCATCAAATTTCACCGACTTTATAGTCTATAAATAGGATACAATAGTTATGTATTTTTTGTATCAATAATTTGAAAGAAAAATAGTGTAAGAGATAGAAAGAGCCAAGCTCTTGTTCTTGTGAGGAAGAAATTTTGTTGTGCCGTAGCACGTGTGTTGTAATATTTTCGAGTTTTAGTGTGATATAAAATTATCATATATTCCTCGCTTTTTTGTGTGCTTATATTTTAGTGTCGAAACACCCAACAAAAGTGGTATCGAGCCATTTGATTCTACATGGCGTCAACGTTGAACATGGTTCAACCACAAATTCCCAAATTAGAGAAACATAATTATGGAATTGGAGATTCAGATGAGAGTCTTGTTGCAATCACAAGACTTGTGGATATTGTCCAAGATGGTTATCTTTGAACCCGCTCCCAAGAAGTTCAAGATGCTTCACCAATAACCGTAAGAACAACCTCAAAGACGCAAGGAAATGAGGCAAGAAGGCTTTGTTCAATATCTATAAAGGTATTGACGAAACCACGCTCAAAAAGTTAGTCTTTGCCATCATGTCAAAACAAGCCCAGGAGATTCTCAAGAATTCAGACACCTGTCGACAAAGCGATACTGAGTTCGACTCCAAATCCTACGTGGCGAGTTTGAAAGTCCGACCATGTCCGAAATGTAAAATATTTGATTATTTCACAAGAACTTTGGTTATTGTGAACCAAATGAAAAGACAAGGAAGAATATTGAAGATGTTCGTGTTATTGAGAAAATTCTTCGCTCGACATCTAAATTCGAGCATGTCGTTGCGGCTATCGAAGAATCCAAGGATCTTAATACCATGTCCATCGACCGGTTGCGGAAGCGACTTGAGGTTCACGAGCAACAGATGAAGAAGAAACCACTGCTTTCTCGAGCATGCGCTAGAAGCAAAGATGTCGTTTAAAGAAGACAAGAAATTTGAACCATCGACATCTCGTGGTGGAAATAACCGGTCGAGGCCGAGGTTATCATGGCGAGGGAGGACGTGGCCGAATTATCAAAGTGAGGAGGACGCCAAAATTTTACCTACCGAGGTGAGGTCAAGCACATATAGTCACGAGCACGAGGAAGAGGACCACATAGAGGTGGTTATTCTCAAACCTACAACCAACAATGAGATTTGATAAAAGAAATGTTGAGTGCTATAAGTGTCACGAACTTGGACATTATAGCAATGAATGTCCGGAGCAAGAAATATCGAGACATGCCAAGAAGTCAATTATGCCGAAAGTAGAGACGATAATGAGCGTAACATCAACTTCTTTTTATTCATAAAGGCCTTGATGGCGTCGGTCAGCAAGTGGTATTTGATCTGGAGCTAGTAACCATATGTGCGGAATAAGGAACTCTTCGTGGAGCTAAACGAGGCATCCTACGGGGACGTTACTTTTGGAGATTCCTCAAAAATTGAAGTAAAAGGCAAAGGTAACATTTTGATTAAGTTGAACAATGGAAATCATGGTTTTATATATGATGTCTATTATGTGCCTACTATGAAGAGCAATATTTTGAGTCTCGGACAATTGCTGGAAAAGGGATTTGATGTTAGTATGAAGAATTCTTATCTTACTATCAATGATGCTCGTGGTAATTTGGTTGCACGTGTGAAGATGTCTAAAAATATATTATTTGCAATGAATATGAAACATGATATGTTGAAGTGCTTGAAAGCTATTGTTAAAGATGAATCATGGTTATGGCATTTGCGTCTTGGACATTTGAATTTTTGTGGTTTAAAGCTTCTATCCACGAAGAATATGGTAAAAGGTATGCCACATATTGATCATCCTGATGAAGTTTGTGAAGGATGTATACTTGGCAAACATCATAGGCAAGTTTCTCTAAAGAAATGAGATGCAGAGCATCACGCCTGTTGGAGATTGTTCACACGATGTTTGTGGTCCTTGAAGCTGTTTCAACCGGAGGTAATCAATACTTTCTAACTTTCATTGATGATTATTCTAGAAAGACTTGGGTGTACTTCTTAAAAGGAAATCTGAGGTGTTTGAAATTTTCAAAGATTTCAAAACTCTTGTTGAAGACAAAGTGGATATTATATTAAAGTTCTCAGATCCGACCAAGGTGGTGAGTTCACATCCGATTTGTTCGAGAACTTCAGTAAGGAGCATGGTATCTTCCACCAGCTTACACCGCATATACACCCCAACTAAATGGCGCAGAAAGAAAGAATCGAACAATTCTTGACATGGCAAGAAGCATGGTTAAAGGAAAAGATTTACCTCGAGAATTCAGGTCAAGTCAGAAGCAACAACAAAGGTACTTGTTGAATCGGTGTCCTACTAAAAGTGTTCGTAACATGACACCGTAAGAAGCATGGAGTTCATTTAAGCCTAGTGTTGCACACCGAGAGTTTTGGCCGCATTGCCTATGCCAAAATTCCCGAAGCTAGAAGAATTAAGCTTGATGATAAAGGCGAAAAATGCATCTTTGTGGATATGGTGATCGAACAACGGGTTATAAATTGTATAACCCACTCACAAAGAAGGTGATTATAAGTCGTGATGTTGTGTTCAAGAAGATCAAACATGGAGTCGAGGATAAGAAAACCGAAAGCAGCCGTAAATTATATCGATCGCCGTAAGTTGCACGCGAGATTGAAGAACAAGAATCACTTTGAATCATCTTCGTGACCGGTGGAAGGCCAAGAAGAATACGCAATTTGAGTGATATATATGAAGCTACCAAGTAGTTGACGGTCAAGAAGAAAATGTGAATCTTATTTGTTTCTATACGGATGTTGATCCCATGGTTTATACAGATGTCAAAGAAGATAGGAAATGGAAGATTGCAATGGATGAAGAGATTAATGCAATTGAGAAAAATGATACTTGGTCATTGACAAAGTTGCCAGAGGGCCGAAAAGCAAATTGGTGTTAAATGGGTTTATAAAACCAAGAGAAATGCCAATGGAGATGTGCAAAGGTACAAGGCAAGGTTGGTGGCGAAAGGATACGCATGGATGGTCGAATCGATTATGATGAAGTATTTGTTCTGTTGCTCGCCTTGAGACGATTAGATTGTTTATCTCACTAGCCGCCCAACACAACTCGTTGGAAGATTTATCACCGACGTAAAGTCACTTTTTAAATGGTTTTCTTGAGGAAGAAATTTATGGAGCACTCAAGGTTATGTGAAACGAGGAGTCAAGATAAAGTTTACGATTGAAGAAAGCTTTATACGGGTTGAAGCAAGCACCGCGCTTGGAATTCCGTAATCAATGAATATTTTCGAAGAATGGTTTCGTGAAGTGCCCTTATGAACATGCACTATACATGAAGAAAGATACTACAGGTAACATGTTATTTGTTTGCCTCTATGTTGATGATTTGATTTTATCGAAATTGTGAGGCTATGTTTGATAAATTCAAGAAGAGCATGATTAAGGAATTTGAGATGACCGATATCGCTTGATGGCACATTTTCCGGGAATTGAGGTAGTGCAAGTGAAGATGGGATATTTATTTCGCAGAGCTCTTTTGCGAAACAAATTCGAGAAATTCGAATGGAGTCTTGTAATCCCGTTAATACTCCCTAGAGATTGGACAGAATTGAGAAAGAACGATGGCGAAGCTCAAGTGGATCCAACATATTTTAAAAGCACGGTTGGAAGTCTAAGGTATCTTACGTGTACTAGGCCGATATTCTTTATGGAGTCGGATTAATTAGCGGATATATGGAAACTCCCACACAATCCCATTCAATGTCGCAAGAGGATTCTACGGTATATTAAAGGCACTCGAATGATGGAGTATTTAATCCCCAATCAAGAAGTTAAGCTCATTGGTTACTCGAGATAGTGATTGGGAAGAGACTTGATGAAAGAAAAGCACTACCGGCCATGCTTTTATATTGAGATGCCGCCTTTACTTGGTCGTCAAAGAAGCAAGCCATAGTTACACTCTCGACATGCGAGGCTAAATATGTTGCAGCAAGTTCTACAGTGTGTCATTCTATTTGGTTGAGAAATTTACTAAATTTTCTGGGATTTGCTCAAGAATGCCCGACGGAGATATATGTTGATAATAAGTCCGCCATAGCACTTGCAAAGAATCCGGTGTTTCACGAAAGAAGCAAGCATATTGATACTGCTATCATTTCATTCGGGAACATGTGAGCAAGAATGATGTGGAGTTGGTCTCTTGCAAGTCACAAGACCAAGTTGCATTTTTACGGCCACCAAACATGATGATTTTAGAAGATCAAGTTTATACTGGAATGAAGTCCTCAAGAATTGAGTTTAAGGGAGGATTTTGATTATTAAAATTAGAAAAGAAAAGAAAAGTCAAGAATTGTAGGCAATGCAATTAATGGGTTCAAAGTCAAAACTTGTTGGTTAAGGAATGCCTACAAACCTATATGCACATTGGCGATGGAATTTAAGTGGCCAACATTTGTTATCTTCAAATGACAAATGAAGAATGTTCAAGAGAGAAAGAGACGTGAACAAATTGATGTTTGCTAAGTAAAAGTCGGCTACTTCATCAAATTTCACCGACTTTATAGTCTATAAATAGGATACAATAGTTATGTATTTTTTGTATCAATAATTTGAAAGAAAAATAGAGTGTAAGAGATAGAAAGAGCCGAAGCTCTTGTTCTTGTGAGGAAGAAATTTTTGTTGTGCCGTAGCTCGTGTGTTGTAATATTTTCGAGTTTTAGTGTGATATAAAATTATCATATATTCCTCGTTTTCTTTTGTGTGCTTCTATTTTAGTGTCGAAACACCCAACAATGAGCTTGTATCTATAAGTTTGCAATGCAAATCCCTTCAGTGACGTTGCAATTCGGTCTCCTTAAACATTTTTGTGAATCTTATGATGGTGCCGATAGCTGCTTTTCAATTTTCGTGAAAAAAAATCTATTTGGAATCGTGGATGTTTTTCATATTACAGGTCTTCCCATTAAGGGGGAAGCAGAACTTAGAGAAACGTTTAAAAATGGAGAGCAATCTAAAGTGGTGTCATGTCAATTATTATGTCAAACTTTAATTTTGATCGTAATTCAATTTGTGAAAAAAATTATAATAATGTAAGTGTGTATTTATTGATAAATTTTTAAAGTTCGTGGAAACAATCAAAATAAACCTAAAGTTCATATATTTAACCGCAAATTAATATATTGTATAAATAAAACGACGTCGTTTTGATGAAGTTGTGTCACATCGACTGTCATGTCAGCTTCAATTTTGACCATCATTCAATTTGTGGAAAAAATCACAATGATTTTAAGTTCATATATTTATTACAATTTTTAAAGTTTGTTGGAAAAACCAAAATATGCCAAAAGTTAATGTATTTAGACGACAATAAACTTTTTTATTTAACAAGGATCTACCAACATTTATATTTGTTTCGTTTTATTAAAGAAAAAGTGAAAGTTACCAAAAAAAAATTGAAACTATAAAATTATAACAACAAAAATTTAAAAACTTATGTATATGCTATATTATTTAATGTATTGATTGAAAAATGGAAACTCCATACCATTTTTTATAAAATAAGAAACCACTATAAGCGTATTTAAATTATTATGTTTTTTAAATAAATAATACTCGGAGACTAAAATTTTGCGGAGATGCGTTCTTTTTGGGGTATCATGGGAATCCGTAGCCGCCACCTTAGGTGCAAGACCGAGTAAACCCCACGCCTCGCAATAGTCCGCAAACCACATGACAGATGTAAACCACATTTGAAAACCAAGGTGACAGTGCTCAAACTCATAGGCGTTTGGTGGGGTTCAACCTACGACCTCTCGAATTATGTGAACCCACCTTAACCATCGTCGTCCCAAGGGCTCCTCAACTTTTATACTTTTCAGAATTGGTCTCCAAACTTTCATTCCTTATATACGTACACATTTATAGATGTATGCATAAAGCAAATTCATACTTCCGAAATTTTATCACAAATAAAAAAATAAAGTGTCATTTTCTTTTCTTTTATATTTCTTGTTAATACATCCTCCCCACGGAGCCGACATTGTTCTCTCAATAAATACTGAAACATTAAGAAAATATTTGAAGTAAAATGGAGAAATTCATTGCTTTCTGCGAATGCGCGTGGAAGGATATGTTAAAGGAGGTCATAGAAAGCAATGCGCGTGGAAGGATACGTTAAAGGACGTGACGTATGTCATATATTCAGATTCAAAGTACTACGACGAGACCAACAATTTCCCTATCACTGAAATCGTACATATTTTGTCTATTATCCTAAAAGAATAGATTATTATTTAATCAACATGCCCATCTTAATTTCCTTTATCCACTGTAAGTGGGTAAGCAAAATCGAAAACCGCTTTTTATTTTTAATTATTATTTCAATTATTAATTAATTAATTAAAATTATGAAAATCAATTTTAATTATTACTTTATTAATTATTGTTAAATATTTTATCTATTTTTAATAAGTTTCAGTTTTTAATTATTATTTTATTTGTTTTTATTATTAATTAATTTTAATTCGGTTTTTGTTAACCAAAACCGAACCACGGAATCGATCGGTTTTCTGCTAATGTAAAATTTAAAACAGTTCGGTTTCGCTCCACTTTTTTGAGAAATTTGGTTCGGTTAACCGAAACCGAACCGTTAGACACCCCTACATGGGACCCCACACTTTCTATATTGCTGACTGTTTTATGTTGTTTATCTTAACTTTAGCATGTTAGGATAAACTTAGACTCAATTTGAGACACGCGCAACTTTCTGACGTCTGTACTATCTAAACTTATAACCTGAGTTGTCTTAATGTTTTGAAGTTTGTGAGAACAAGAAAGCCTTCTTATTCCACCACATTTCATGCACATACTGAGTCTAAAACCGTATTTCGCTAACTGACAGTTCTTGTCATTAGTTAGTTCAGCGCCTGATTCAGTCATTTTTTCGTTAAGGTAATACAAAACTGAAAAAGTTTTCAGTTATATGTATTCCCAAATGCACCCAACAACCCTGTTTAGGGACATTCACTACTAACCACAATAAACATATCATCGACATTTAGTTATATATATAAGTTTGAGCCATCCTCAAGGCATCTTGTGTGTACGCGATGATCTAGCTTCAGATTAACTTAAGTCACTGAGACCTAGGTTATTTACAATGGTCAGATAGAACACCACATCTCACCGTGATTCATCAATTTATAAAGACATATAAACATAGACAAGCAACCATGACAAGTTTATTCTTATATATACTGCAGCTTATACCGACAACTTGTCATCGAGTTTTCTCAACTGTGATACAGGTTTATATCTCTATAAGTTTAGCAAATCCATATAATCTCTATTATAGCCTGACCCCGCTAATCCGGAAGGACTACCTTGTCAGGCCGTGACTTGTGGTTGGATTAAACAAGCGGGAAAAAAATGAGATTTTCATGTTAATTTCTAAGTCATATCATTGGCAAGGAAATATGAGTAACCGCGGAAACATAAGTGATATCAAGGTCGAAAAAGAATAATACACATATAGGGTCGATTCAGAGAGTCTGACTAAGTAGAAGTTGATTGTGTAATCACTACTAGGATATTCAGGAGTTCAACATATATCTATAGGAAAATCTGATTTTAACCCTCTTCCGATGATCTATCTTGGATGTTTAATTCACCATACATTGATTATATACCTAGCATGCACCTATATAATTAATTGCAACAAGTAGGAGTTTTCTCGTGTTTACCTGCGAATCTGTCGGGGAAGAAAGGATCAAGACTCGTGCTTTGATCTTCTGGACTGTATCCCGATTGCCTAAACTCCAATGCCGAGTGAGGACAATCTATGGAGAGTGCTATAGAAAATCGCCTTCTTCTTATTCTCAAAGTTTTCGAAAATCCCCACTTAGAGAAGTATGATTCTCGAAAATTTCACTTGAGGATTAAAGTTTGATTTTCTCTCACCTTATATTTATAATGCAATCCTAAATCCTATCAAGATAGAATTTATGCATATCTAATAAATATAATAATATCACTTAAGATAGAGAGGATCAAGCTAGAGTCCCAAAGGGACTTTACATAGGAAGGGACGATTTTCACTGAGCTCCAGGCCTGGATGGGCCAGCCCAGGGATCAAATGCAAGGAATTAAGATGGGCCTCAAATAAATTAATTATCTTATGTTCAGCCCAGAACATAAATTAATTCATAAACATTTATTCATGCCACTAGAGAATAAATACTGACTTACCCCTTTATTTTCGAAGTTGAGTCGGGCTTGCACTTAGAATTCACGAATCCCCGTATTTAAGACATCGTATGTTCATTAATTATTTACAGCGTTCTGACTGCTTAAAATAATTAATATCTTTAATTCTTTAAGTAGTACCACTCAACCATATTATTGTACTTGAGATAACTCAACCTGCAGGGTTTATACAATAAACCTTTTGAGCTCTTTAAGGGGACGTCATCATCCTAAACGGGTACGGTGACTCGACACGTGTAACTAGTATGACATACAAGCAATGTCACCACCCAAGATGCAGAGAATATTGGGTTATCTCATGTAACCCTCACCCATAACAAGTCAAAGTGATGGTCAGCAACTTATACTCACCTAATACATTATCGAGGTTTAGATCAACGTAAAGTCACCAAGATCTAGGTTCTTCACGACGGTCGATAGAAGAACTCATCTCATCGTGATCCATCAATACGCCGAGACGCATGCAAGTATAGACAAGCAACCAAGTCAAGTCACTTCTTATCTATACCGCAGCCTATACCGACAACTCGTCCTCAAGTTGTCTCAGCTGTGATACTTTTTATATCTCATTAAGCTTGACCAATCATACAGACTTCTGTGATCTACAACACACTGTATGATCTAACTTATATATGAGATAAAGGGACATACATATGCAATCAAGTAAACAATTCAGATAGGAGATTGTAATAGTGGTAACAGGAAACATTGTATACAAGCTCAACCAAAACTGCTTCCAGTATACAAATCCAACAATATCTAGAGTTCAAAAGAGTTTAAAGAGTTTACAGCAGAATAAACGTGTGAGATATGTATATGAAGATGCATTCTCAAGATGAACCAAAAGATGTTCCATTTCCATCGACAAAAGAAATCTCACTCAACTCCATTTTGTTCCATCACCAGCTCAACTTGCACATCAAAAACAAATATGCAGGACTAAGTACAAAGTACTTAGTGGGCACATGCCAAAATATTTTAAATTTTATTCATGAAATTATACTGTCATCACCATAGTAAGACATAATATTTTTTTTGAAAGACCTTGTGTTTCCTAAACATTTTATCAATTTTATAATATTGATCGGCTGATCGTTTTATTTCAACATATAATCCAAGTCGGTTATAGAACTAATCGGGAGGGAAGCCTCCCTTCACCCGGACGCATGACTGTCTACGAACGATTCAGAGGCTAAGTGTACACTGTCCAAACTGGCATCTCACCAGTAGGACCCTAATTCGTAATATCTCCTATTGGCTGACCAACCCGAATAAATATATACAAAACAATAAATATGTTGGCAGATAATATTGCATTTAAACATTTGCAGTTCAATAAAGCAGTAAAACATAAGTAGTAAACGATATCATAAAAACCACATTTTGTTTAGATAAGAATGTCTACCTCAAGAATTGACCTTCTTGAAGTACTTGCTAGTGATCCTTCGTCATTTTCGCTTACATCCACGCCGGACCTTGTCAACGTAAGAAATATAATTTATTACGTCATTAACTTCCTTTGAGAAGCATTGCTAAGAATCAACAAACTCGATATCTTTTAAGTTTTAGAGTTTTTGGGTTTTAGGATTTTCATAATCGATACGACTCAATTAACAACTATATTTCGTCTATTAGGTTCGTCTTGCTATATAATGAGAGATGCCACTTCCTCGTTGCATTCTTTTCTTCCATCGATGTTTCTCCATGTCGTTTCGTGCAAATTATGAATCCTAAGTTCCTAACTAATCATCGTCGTTTGTTAAGCGTATCAACAATTCCGAATTCCAATCCCTCATTCATTACTAACATTTCCATATCGCATTTCTCGCCTCACACGTCCCACATATTCTATCAGAGAACCCCATATTTATACTACACAATCAATACAGATTTTTTTCTAATTCAACCATCTTCTAAAAGTCACTTTATAAATTAAAGTTATTTAAATATTCCCCCCAAGCATCTACTTGGCTTAATCAACTCATTACTTAAATAAGTCTCTAATTTAATTAAGTAAGTTCATAATTAAAGGTAACTAAATGGATCAAATTAAAAGTCCAATAATATTCGATTAATTAATCAAATTAATTTAATTCATCTTAGATATTCACTAATTATGATTTATTTATGATCACCTCCTATTTAGCAATTAGCGTAAGGTTCATCTTATTATATAAATAAATCATTTAAAAGATAATTCTCAAATTGTCCTTTAGCACAATTAATTTTTATTATGCTATGCGATTTATAAAATTAGACTTTATTCAATTATTAGATTGGTCCCACTTCTCGATTTAATTATAAGACTTAGAGGTGGCAAATTAGCGGGCTGGGCCATCCCGACCCCGGGCTTGTCGGGCTTTTAAATTTTTCGGGCCGGGTTGGGCCGGGCCCGAAATTTTTCGGGCCTAAAAATATGAAGCCCAAATCAATCCAGTATGGCTTTGAGGCATGGGCTTTTTAGATAATTTTTAATTTTTAATATATAAAATTATTATTTTAAATTAAAAAATAATTATTTAATTAAGATCTCATAACTCCTTAACTTAAATAAAGAATCGGTGATGAGAATATTTTGAGCTTACTTATTCTTATGATAATGCTTCAGTATATCTTGACATATTTATGTATTCATGCGATGATATTGAATGCAAGATGATTTTAATTTTAATTTAAGGAGAAAAAATTAGTAATTACAAATCAAAGATAAATGATATTATTAAACGTCAATCCGACTTATACTCATAAAATAATAGAATAAAATAAATTAATTATATCAGATATATTTAAGATCAATGTTTCAAAATAGATTTTACATACTATAAGATCATTAATCATCAATGTATATATTTTGGAAATCATTTCTTTTAGGAATTATTTTGAATGATTTATGAGGTTATTATTTTTTCGTAATTTATTTTTCCGACTAGTATGTGAATTAGTAAGAAAATTGTTACTATAAAAATAAATAATTATATAAAATATAATTAACATTATTAAAAAAATATAAATATGTATATTAATTAATATTATAAATATATATATAATAAAAATCGGGTGGGCTTTTTTAGCCCAAAACCCCGGGCTTTTTTGGCCCAAAGCCGTGTAGGCCGGGTTTTTTCAAGGGCTTTTAGGCCCGATTTTTTCTGCCTTTAATTTTGAAGCCCAAATCGCCTAAACTCTCGGCACCCCAAGGAGCTTTCGGTAGGCTCATTTTGCCTACTCTAATAAAACTTTAATTAGTCTAATCAATAACTAAATAATCGTTTCCAAATTACTATATTTAAATTCCAATTTGAAAAGTTGGTATTAGACTATCTCTTAATTATTGTAAAATTTAATCAATACTTATTTTAATTTAATTGAAACTTAAGATTAAAATAATTTCAGTCCAACAATTAAATAAATCTATGTGAGACCAAATCGTATCACCATTTTCGACCCATGTGAATTAAATAAACAACCTGTGTCCTACTTAAAATCTGCAGCCCAAAAGAATATAAGGCTCAACCTTGCTATTTTACTAACAAAACATGCCCAATACCATTTATTTTATGAATAAGCCAAACATCTATCTAATTAATTAAAAGAGCTCATGTTCTAACTTAATTTCGGCATATTATTGATTTATTCAAAAGCCCATATCATTTTTATTAAAGATATAAGCCCAACACCCAAATAGAAATAAAACCTAGCCCCCCACCCTCACATCTCTCTCTCTCTCTCTCGACTCTCACACAGAGACACACACACACACACACACACTTCTGTCGTCGTCGCCGCCTTCTCCATCTTCGACCGGCTACTGCCGCGTCACCACCGACCACAACCACGACCTCCTCCATCCATCACTCTTCTTTCTCGTCTTCTCTATTTCTTCCTCTCAAAATAGATACACGCACACACAGATATGTCGTCGCCGCCGCCATTTTTGGCCGCCAGGTTTTCACCGCCGTGACCTCCTCTTCTCTCCCTTCTCATCTTTGTTTTCTCTTAACCATATCTCTCTTTGTTCTTTCGCGAACAGACGCGCATACACACGCACTCACTCTTCTCTTCCCCTATCGGCTAGATAGCGTCACCGCCACCGCTAGATCCAGCAACAACGCCATATAAAAACACACGTTCTTGCCCTTGTTCAGCTGTCTTGCCACTTTTGCCCAACCACTGTCGCTATCGCTGCATCGTTGTCGCATGAAGAGCCATCATGCTCCGGACCCGAAGCCCTCGTCGTCTCTGCTTAGCTACTGCCATCACGTCTCTCTGTCATCGTCGTCCTCACTGAGCCGTGTAACCTTCATCCCGACAAAGTATCATCCCCAGTGGTCGTTGTTGATATCGTACGCCTCTCTCTCTGGTTGCTACAGTAGTGGCCTCCCAACCACCGACGTGCGACGTAGCCGCCGTCCATCAGCCTAAGTTCTACCATCGACTTCTTAAAATTTTATTTCGATTTCTATGTTTTCAATTCAAGAAGCAGTGTATATTTCTAGTGGTTCTTTGGTCCTATTTTGTATGTTTTATGTTGTAAACATAGAGTAATGTACAATAATCTTTCATTCTTTATTTCGTCTATTGATGGGATATGGCCCAACCGACCAGCCCACCAACAGCCCAAACGAGCCGGGCCTAACGCTTGTAGCGGCCCACGCGGTTGAGTCCAAGCGAGCCCTAATCGGTGCCAAACCCTAGCCCCTGAACCGCCACCTCGGCCAATGGAAGACAGCCCCAGAGCCAGTGAGGCGCCACCCTCGCCAATGGAGAAGACGCCTGAACCAAGGTCGGCGCCACCTCCACGTGGCGCACGAAGGCGAAAGGTCCCCGCCCGCCAATGGAGGCATGCCGGAGGAAGAGTCACGCCACGACCAATGGAGAGGTTGAGCGCGCCTTCAGTTGCAGACTCGGAGTTGTATAAATAGAAGGAAAACCGACATTAGAAGGGTTGCAACTTATCGAATACGAAGAGCTTGTAACTACACTCACCGCATTATAGTGAAAGTATTGAGGAACACTCCTCCGTGGACGTAGATCTCATTAACGATCGAACCACGTAAAAGCCTTGGTGTTCTTTATTGCTTTTCATAAATCTCGCACACTCACTTAACTAAATCCATCATTGGCGCCGTCTGTGGGAAACGAACCGACGACCACGTGGTAGACCGAGCCGACTTCCATAGTGGCTAAAACTTGGGTCACCGGCAGACCGCTCCTCCAAAAGCACCTCTTCGCCTTCTCACCAAGGCGCCTGACCTCTTTTAACTTGGTCAACAATTCATGATCAAGTCCGAGCCATTCGGTGTGAGTATCAGAATAAACAAGACAACACAAATTTTAAAATGTCATGTTTATTACTCAAAAAGGAAATTATTATAGGATCCGTGGTCCCATCGACCCCGGCAGCCAGCTTATTACATCAAGTCCATCGACTCAGCCTATGGCCGGTCTCGACGACCTCGATGCTCCCTGCGGCTGGCCACCTCCACCGGGAGCTCCAACCCCGCCTCTCCCGCCTCCGCCTCCTCCCCGCCTCCGCCTCCTCCTCCTCCCCGCCCGCCCACCTCAGAAGGAGCTCCTGAAGCTCGCGATCTTCGCCCTCCTTGCACCGGGCGACGACCTCGTGAGTCAGAGTGTAGAGTCGATGCCGAGCCTCCAAGACTGGAAGGAGCCACCCGAGATCACCCGGCGTAAGCTTTGTCCAGCCTCTTAGGTCGACTCGGTCAACCCATGCTTGACCTTATCGGTCGGGGCATGGCGACCGCCACCTTCCCTGTGTGATCCGACACCACCTTCGGCCAAAGACGGCGGCAAGATCGGCAATAAAGCCGAGAAGCTCTCCGACTCGATGAGCCTGGCGGCAAAGGCCCTCGCAAGTGGTCCCTCGGTCGGCCACCAGACCTCCTCTCGTCCGAGGTCCTTCTTCGCCCGGCCAGCTCCTCCTAAGCTCTTCGACCTCCCGGGCGGCCTCCAAAGGCTCAAGGCTCTTCTTCTGTATGCCTCAAGAAGAGCCCTCCCGGCCTCGGCCTCAAGGCGGCCCCGGCTCGCCGCCCAGCTGGACACGGCGGTCTCGGCTTGCCAGCCGGCAAGCTCCGTGCTCCAGCCTCGCATCGGGCCGAGCTCTCCGCAAGCCCGGCGACTGACTGCCTCCCCAAAAGCTACTGCAGGCCCCCATCACCGAGCTCCCACCCCGAAAAGAGAAGCACAAGTCAATAACAGATCGCAAGCAAACAAATCTAAATATGAAAGAACCTATATACCCCGGGAGGTGCGGCCAAACTTAGGGCGGCACTCAGACTCAAGCGGCCCCGAGGCCGAGACTCGATGCCGGGTTGGACCCACTTTGAGGCCCACTCATCACCGGCCCATGCTATCGACCTTTCTGCCCCTAGTAGGTCCAGCCAGCCGCTTTTTCACGGCCCCGCTTTCGGCGATTGTGAGCCCGCCTCTTGCCTCAACTTCACCGCATCACAAGAGAAAGACACATTAGCACAAAAAATCGAACGATAAGGACTAAGAAGATGGGATGCCCTCACCCCGTCTGCACCCGGTCCCGACGCTCCGACCAGTAAACACTCACCCGCCTTCTTCAGTCGCCTCGGTGTAACTTATGGATAAGATCTCACCAAGGCTGCACATCACCTCCTCCATATGGCCCAAGGGCTTGATTTTCGGGTCCGCCATCGTACCGATACCCCACTCATACCTCGGCTGCCCCTCAGCCCGCAGAAAGAAATACCTATTCTGCCAATGGGACACCTTGGAGGGGACGGCTACCTTAAATTTCAGCCGGGGTGACAAATAGTACACCCCTCCTATGGTCTTCACGCTAAAAAAGCGCATCAGCACCTCGAAGGACAACTCCTCGGCAATGCCATAACAAGAGAGCCCCAGCCCCACCAACGACCTAATGGAATTCGAGGTCAATTGACAAATAGGGATCTGGAAATACTCTTGAAGGCTAAGATAAACGGGGGACAGAGGGTACCTAAGACCCGCCCTCAAACTATCTACATAAATCAGAATAAACCCTCCGGAGGGCCATCGCCTCTATCATCCGGATGCGGCGCACACCACCACACCTCCTCCGGATCCGTATTCCTCACTACTCAAAAGTTCCTCCAAAGTCAAACCCGACCTCGCCACGCCCACCCTCAGCCCATCCCATACCGAGGATACCGGCGGAACCCTAGAACTCAGCCCTATGGACCTACCCAAACCATTGTAGCACATATAATCTTTTACGCCGGGGAACTCACGGCCAGAACCCGAGGCGGAAATGGAACTTTCAGAGCGAGAAGAAGATGAAGAAAACATACTTACTTTTCAAAGTAGTATACGGCTCCTTCAATAAGATCGATCAACTCGTAAAGTCTCTCTAAATTTTTCTCTCGTAATTTTAAGTCAAGAGGAAAGTGAACAGCTGCCTCTTTGCGCCTATTTATAAGACTAAGGCGCCTAAAATTACCGTTTCAACTTCGACACGCCGCCACACGTGATTGACGGGTGCACGCGCAAGACGTGATTCGAGTGCCCAACTACCGCCGCGCCGTATGACGACGCGAGGATAAGACGGACCGCCACCGACCTAGCAATCATCATACGCACTCGACGTCCTCCGATGGCGGCGCCAGTCGCACCCCGTCCTTCCCACAAATAGCAAGGAGATCCACATCGACCTCGACGTTCTATCAATCCAAGCCGCTTTTACGGAAAGCTTACATCCAGATCGGACCTCGGCCAACCAGCCCCAGATTCGTGAGGCCCGGGCGCACCCCGACATCCCCGAAAGGGAGGTCTCGTGTCGGACATCGGCACCCACCACAGAGTAACACCACTCCGGATCGGACCTCGGCGTAACCTCGCAGAGGCGCGATATCCGTGTCGAACTCGACTTCCTTCTATGCCACATCTTTTCCGTGCGACGGACAATGACCACCCAACTCGATTCGGCACCGATCGCCAAATAAACCCTCACATTAAAAAGACAACACCTTCAACAAACAACTTCAGCCAGCCACACCTCACCCGGCGGCGCTTTCACTCCACCTCACCTCACCGTCCCTCGGCTATTCGGGGCTATGATGGGATATGGCCCAACCGACTAGGCCCACTAACAGCCCAAACGAGCTGGACCTAACGTTGGTAGCGGCCCACGCGGTTGAGCCCAAGGCGAGCCCTAATCGCCAAAACCTAGCCCCGAACCGCCACCGGCCATGGAAGATGTGCCCCAGAGCTAAAGTGAGGCGCCACCCTCGGCCAATGGAGAAGACGCCTGTAACCAAGGTCGCGCCACCCCCACGTGGCGCACGAAGGCGAAGGTCCCCGCCCGCCAATGGAGGGCATGCGGAGGAAGAGTCACGCCACGACCAATGGAGAGGTTGAGCGTGAAGGAAAACATTTGTTAACCCTCGCCCGAGGATCCATCTTGGGTGTTTAATTCACCATACATTGATTATAAACCCAGTATGCGCCTATATAATTAAATCGCAACACGCTGGGGTTTACACGTGTTTACCTTTGATCCGCCGAGGTGGAACGAACGGGATGAATCGATTGAACGGTCGAGACTCGTGCTTGACCTTCCGGATCAGTATCCCTGATACCCAAACTCCAACGCCGAGTGAGGACGAGCTATGGAGAATACACCGGAAAATCACCCGAGCTCTCACAATTTTCGAAAACTCTCTCAAGACTATGAGGGTGGCCGAAAATTCTTGCTTGTAATTTGTGAGTGTGTCATAGACATTATCTCATACCTTATATTTATAATGCACTACCTTAATCCTATATGGAATGTTACCATAATCCTATATGGAATATTACCATAATCCTATATGGAATATTACCATACACTTAGGATTATTTCCATACTCTTAGGATTATTTCCATACTCTTAGATTATTTCCATACTCTCAAGATTATTACCATAATCTTATATGGAAATGATCTATGCATATTCCATAAATATAATTATATCCTTGTGGGATAAAGAGAATAAAATCTTGCCTTCGAGAGCTATGGGGCGCCGATTTCACAAATCATATGGGCCTGGATGGGCCAAACCTGTGGATCAAATGCAAGGAATAAAGATGGGCCTCAAATAAATTAATTATCTTATGTTCACCTGTAACATAAATTAATTTATAAACATTCGATCATGCCACTAGAGAAAGAATGTCGACTTACCCTTTATTACCGAAGTTGAGTCGGCTTGCACTTAGACATTACGAATCCTCGATTTAAGATATCGAACGTCCATTAATCATTTCTAGCAATCGACCGCTAAACGACATTATCCTTATTTCCTTAAGTAGTACCACTCAACCTTATTATTGTACTTGAGCTAACTCAACCTCGCAGGTTTAGTACAATAAACCTTGAGCTCCTTAAGGGACATCATCATCCTAAACGGATACGGTTATCGACATGATAACTAGCGTGACATACAAGATCGCCACCACCCAAGATGCGAGAATTGGTTAGAACATATAACCCTCACTCATAACAAGTCAAAGTGATGGTCAAGAACTCATACTCACCTAATACCTTATCGAGGTTTAGATTATCGTAAGTCACCGAGATCTCGGTTCTTCACGACGGTCGAAAGAAGAACTCATCTCACCGTGATCCTTCAATACGCCGAGACGCATCAAAGATAGACAAGCAACTAAGTCAAGTCACTTCTTATCTATACCGCAGCCTAAACCGACAACTCGCCCTTAAGTCGTCTCACCAGAAACTTTTTATATCTCATTGTTTTCGACCAATCATACAGCATCGTGATCTTCTACACACCGTATGATCTAACTTATATATGAGATAAGGGGACACAGATATATGCAATCAAGTATTCAAATCGATAGGAGATTGTAATAGTGGTAACAGAAACATTGTATACAAGCTCAACCAAACCGCTTTCAAGATACAAATCCAACAATCTCCCACTTATACTAAAGCAAACTTTAGTATACAATGTGTCTTTCTACTAGCTATTACAAACAACCATCACTTTGCTTCTCCCACTTATACAAAAGTTTCCTTTCTAAGTGGGTGCCATCAAGCGCAATCCAAGTCCTCTAACGTGACCATCGTAGACTTTTTGGCAGTTCTTCGTGAATGGATCCGCTAGATTTTCCGTCAGATCAATCTTTTCAATCAAGACGCCACCGCCTAACGATTTCTCGTATGACATGGTACTTTCTCTATGTGTTTGGTCGCCTTGTGGGTCCGTGGTTCCTTCGAGTTTGCCATCGCACCGAAAGTTATCACAAGAAACTATGATACTCTTGGGCAAACCAGTACCACATCTAGATCCATGAGGTAGTTCTCGAACCATACAGCCTCCTTAGAAGCCTCCGCCGCTACATATTCGGCTTCCATGGTAGAGTCCGCAATGCATCGCCGCTTTGCCTCCGCCAGATACGGCTCCACCTCCCAAGGTAAACACATAGCCCGAGGTCGACTTTTTCTCATCACGGTCACTTTGAAACCGAGTCCAGATAACCCGAGGCATTAGATTATCTCGCATGGTAAACCAGCCTATAATCTCGAGTCCTTTTCGTGTACTTGAGTATATGCTTTATCGCAGTCCAATGAGCTTGTCCGTGGTTAGATCGATATTCAGCTACTATGCTCACCGCATAGCGATATCGGGCCTCGTGCATAGATTACAGCGTACATGAGACTTCCTACGGCGGAAGCGTAAGGAACTTGTCTCATTTCTCTATCTCCTTTGCAAATATAGGTGATCGCGTTTAGATAAAGGAACGCCATGTCCGAAGGTAGCAATCCTTTCGGCGGTCCGATACTAAAACGAGTAATCACAAGATCAATGTAAGACGCCCGAGATAAGCTCAATATTTTCTTCTTGCGATCTCGTAAACCTTGATCCCAAGAATGTACGCGATCTCCTAAGTCTTTCATTTGAAACCGATCGGATAGCCAACTCTTTACGCCTCGATAACACCTTCACGTTGTTGCCAACTAGAAGGATGTCATCTACATAAAGTGCAAGAAATACCACATCACTGTTGACATCTAACCGACACACAACTCTCGCTAGCAACCTGGTAAATCCATAGACTTTACCACCTCCAAAGCGTAAGTTCCATGATCGAGGTTCGCTTAAGTCCATAAATGGACTTTAAGCTTCCATACTAGATGCTCTTCACCCTTACCACATAACCTTCAAAGTTGTCGATATAGATGTCTCTACCTTCCTCAAGGTAACCGCTTAGAAAAGCGGTTTTAACATCCATTTGCCAAACCTCTAGGTTCAAGTGGGCTGCTATGGCTAGAAGAATTACGATGGACTTGAGCATTGCTACAGCGAAAAGGTCTCATCGAAATCGATGCCCTCAACTGAGTGTACCCTTTCGCCACAAGCCCGGCTTTAAAAGTCAAATCTCTCCATCGGAATCTCTTCCTCTTGTATATCCACTTACTACCTATGGCTTCCTTGCCATCCGGTAGAGGTGTCTTTCATATACATCCATAGCCGTTATGGACTCCATTTCTAAGTCCATAGCGGTGTGCCATGATCTTGCATCAATATCTTGTATTGCCTCCTCAGTATGTCCATGGGTCGATTATTGCATGTTCGTCTCCGGGACTAAACCAAGATTCACCCACGAACATAAATCGCCGGGTTGACGAACAACCTCCCACTACTGACGAGGTTCTACTGCATAATGGCAACGGTGGGTGCGAGATACTTGTGGTTCTCTAACTTGCACAACTTGCCTGTAGGTACCACTCAGACGGCGGTATCTCCAGGGAACTCGACCCACTTCAATTTCTTGAAGTATCTCGTGTCGATCCTCCCACTAGACTCGACATCTCGCACCTTTCGCCTAATCGGTGGTGGAATACGATCATCTTCTAATTCTTGAAGAATGATTTCAACTTTGACTTATGATTTTCATGTAGTCCTCTTCAAGAATCGAGCATTAGTGCTAATAATGACCTTCCGATCCTTAGGACTATAGAATAAACCACCTTCGCTCCTCTAGGATAGCCAATAAACAGCCTTTGCGCCGGATCTAGCCTCCAACTTGTCGCCTTTCTTGTTCAAAGACATGTCCGGATCGCCCATATCCTTATGTGGCTTAAACCGGGCTTCGCCAAACCACAACTCGAAAGGGTCTTTTCGATCGACTGGACGGTACTAGATTTAGCAAGTATGCCACCGCCTCTAAGGCATACCCCGTAATCGAAATAGCAATGTAGCATAACTCATCATAGATCTAACCATTTCCAAAAGAGTCCTATTTCTTCGCCTCCGACACACCATTTTGTCAGGTGTGCCGGTGAAGTGCGCCGGGACGTAATCCCACACTTCACTAGATAGTCCATAAACTCGTTGTCGAGGTATTCGCCACCGCGATCGATCATGAGGACTTGATACTTTACCTAGCTTCGCCTCCACCTCCGCCTTAAACTCTTTGAATTTCTCAAAGCATTCAGACTTGCGCGAAGCGGTATACGTATCCGCACCTTGAGTAATCGCCAATGAAAGTGACAAAATACTGCATTCTCCACGAGCTTGTGTGGACATTGGTCCACACAGTCCGAATGGACTAACTCCAACATTTACGGGCTCTATAACCCTTCGCTTTGAAGGGTCCGGTCGACATCTTACCTTCTATATAGTGATTCGCAGATCGGGAACGGAGTAACCGTGAGATTACCCAACGCCCATTCTTAGCCGCCTGGATCCTATTTAGATTGATGTGACCTAATCTAAGATGCCAGAGAAAAGTAGAGTCATCTTGCTAAGAAAACTTTCTTTTTAGGGTTTGATGAAGATGCAACATAGTTGTAGGTATTATGTTTTGCGTAATAGTATAAAGTTTAATTATATAAGGTGCCAAAGACAGATAACTTCGCCATTTCTTATGATAGAAACACCACTATCAAAAATAATGTAATATCCATGAGTAAATAATTTCAAATGAACAAGGTTCCTACCAAAATCCGCACATATAAAACGCCTTTCAAAACTAAAACTGTTGTCCCAAAACATAAAGAAACATCTCCAACTGCAACAACACTGACTTTCGCTGCCTATGGAGATCGTTATCTCGCCATCAAACAGCCTCCTTGTCCGCAGAACCCCGCAAGGTGTAACAAACATGATCGCTATACCAGATCTACTACCCAAGAATGGGTAGAACTAGTCGCTAAACATGTTTCACATTAAAGCAAACGTGCGACTGAGCCTCGAGCATAGGGCACTTGGCCTTCCAATGCCCGCCTTGCAGACTTGAAGCACTTGCCCTTCTCCTTCGCTTCTTCTGCCTCCTGGCAACCATGTTCTGCTCCCATTACTCCCACTATTTCCTCGCTTTACCACCTTTGGCACCCTTTTTCTATTTCCATTTTGCAACGGAAATTTTGGGCCCTTAGATGTGCTAGCAAGAGCATGTGCCCTTTTCCCATAACTCCTTCCGCAGAACGAGATCATTAAGCAACCGACTAAGTGTAAACTCGGTCTTGCTCATGATCGCATTCACGCCGAAAGTTCTCAAAAGACTTGGGCGTGTATTGAGGATGATATCGACCTTGGCTTCCGCCAATACCTCCTCCCAACCGATCAAGACTATCCATGAGATGAGTCATGTGGGAGACATGTTCATGGACTGAACTTCCTTCTTCCATCTTACACGCCAAGATCTCTCTCATTGTGTGGAAGTCGATCGTCCGATCCGATCGCCCAAACTTACTCTCGAGACTGACCAAATATCGTCGCGGCTTCACCATCGATCGATGTTGCAATGCAAGCCTTTGGACATCGTAGTCATCATATAGCATTTAGCCATATTGTTCGACTTATTCCAAAGTCCGCTGACTCTCCGCTCATTAGTCGATGCGCCGCATAGGGCATCGGGTTTAGGAGTAGTGAGAACAAACATGTGTTCTTCAAATGATAAGAACATATTCCATGTTTCGCTTCCACTGATAAAATTTGGACCGGATAACGGATTTTGTGCGAGCATATTGATAATCGGCGAAGAGACATATCTCGAAACGATAATGTAAAACACATAAGCATACGATCGCAAATAATTCGTAACAATAATATTGTAACCTTTTGATAAAACAATATTAATTGAAACCTCCAATCGCCCAAGGAATCCCATATGCAAGCCACGCGTGTGGACGCTACACATGAACCCCCACTGCACTAAAATATACCTTTTAGTCGCTTAATTTCAATCCATGTCAACTTATCCTTATGACAAATGAAATTAATGATTGGACCTTACTAGACCATATCACTATCACAAGAAGGGACTTCATGGGAAGTTGTACTTGAGGTGATGTCTAAGCATTGACCACAATTTTAACAAAGAAGATGGATTCTTAGAATTGGTATACTCACCTGACCATACCGCCCAATTCAAATTCTTTTGTTATCTCATTTTATATCTATCACTAGAGAACTTATGAAAATCGCACATGCAAGCCACGCGTGTGGATCGCCATACATGAAACTCCCACTTCTCAATAGATTTAAAATGTTTTATTTAGAAATCTCATCTAACAAACTTATGATAAACAAAGGCAAGCAAGCCACGCTGTGGACGCCACTCACAAAGCGCCTCACTTTGTTTAGAGATTAAAAAGTGAGGTCTCGACATTTTAATTTGAAAAATTAATATGTCGGGTTGCTTGCTTAGTCTTTTATTCAAAAGGTTTGTCCATGCAGATCACGTAATCCTAGCATGCTTTTCTATAGAACTCAACATGTAAAACATGCTCGCAGTAATTCTAAAATATGCTTGATAAACGCGATAAACCTAGCATGCTTACTATGCGCATCCAATTACGTAAAACACTTAAAGGTTTGTCAACGTAATTTAAACATACATAGCATGTACTCGCATAATTTAAACATCCACGACATGCATATGAACGATAAAATAAAATAAAACGCTCATCGCGCCCAATCGTGAAACTCCGCACAATTAAATCTAATCTATTACATAGATTTACAAAGTACATATTGAAACTCAAAACGGCCTCGCATGCACGGGCACGGACCGGATTCTACACTTGGGCCTCGCGTGCACGGGCACGGGCCGGAATTGAAAACGGGTCCGCCGTGGTCGCCCATAAGAGTCTTGGGCCGCTGGGGGCTAAGCCCGCCGCCGCGCCACACCGCCGCCGCCCTCGCCTCGCCATGAGCTGCCTCGCTGGTCGCCACGCCACCGCGACCCGCCGAAAGCACGCGTGCGGCCACGCCCCAAGCGCCGAACGCCCGCCTCGAGACATCGCCGCCAGCCGCCAAACCTCGCGACCGCGAAGTCCGCCGCTGGCGCCGGGTTTCGCGGCGTGCGACGCGCCCCGCCGCCCGCTAGCTCGCGACGGCCGCTGCCGCGCGGGTAATCCTCGCGATCGCGAAGCCCGCCGCTAAGCGCCGGGATCCCGCGTGAGAACGCGCGCCTGTCGCCCGCAGCCCTCGCGACGCTTTTAGCGATCATGAGACTCGCCGCAGAAACCACCCAGAGAACCGAGAACCCTCGTTTTCCCGTCGTTTCGCTCTTCGCTCGTTCGCTCGCTTCGTTCTTTTACGTATAAGATTTACATAATAAAATCTAATCTAACCACGGATTTTCTCGTGGTGTAAAACAAAACCAACAAAACAAACGAGCCACGATGAACGATAAATCCACAATTATAATAACGCACGAATAATCAAACGTGAATTAATCCAACAGAGCCAAGATTCGATCCCGTGCTCGATACCAATCAAGGAAAACATTTGTTAACCTCGCCCGAGGATCCATCTGGGTGTTTAATTCACCATACATTGATTATAAACCTAGCATGCGCCTATATAATTAAATCGCAACACGCTGGGGTTTACACGTTTACCTTTGATCCGCCGAGGTGGAACGAACGGATGAATCGATTGAACGGTCGAGACTGTGCTTTGACCTTCCGGATGTATCCCGATACCCAAACTCCAACGCCGAGTGAGGACGAGCTATGGAGAATACACCGAAAATCACCCGAGCTCTCACAATTTTCGAAAACTCTCTCAAGACTATGAGGGTGGCGAAAATTCTTGCTTATAATTTGTGAGTGTGTCATAGACATTATCTCATACCTTATATTTATAATGCACTACCTTAATCCTATATGGAATGTTACCATAATCCTATATGGAATATTACCATAATCCTATATGGAATATTACCATACACTTAGGATTATTTCCATACTCTTAGATTATTTCCATACTCTTAGGATTATTTCCATACTCTCAAGATTATTACCATAATCTTATATGGAAATGATCTATGCATATTCCATAAATATAATTATATCCTTGTGGGATAAAGAGAATAAAATCTTGCCTTCGAGAGCTATAGGGGCGCCGATTTCCACAGTGCTATGGGCCTGGATGGGCCAGCCCAGGGATCAAATGCAAGGAATAAAGATGGGCCTCAAATAAATTAATTATCTTATGTTCACCCGAACATAAATTAATTTATAAACATTCGATCATGCCACTAGAGAAAGAATGTTGACTTACCCTTTATTACCAAGTTGAGTCGGGCTTGCACTTAGACATTACGAATCCCGTATTTAAGATATCGAACGTCCATTAATCATTTCTAGCAATCATTGCTTAAACGATTAATATCCTTATTTCCTTAAGTAGTACCACTCAACCTTATTATTGTACTTGAGCTAACTCAACTCGCGGGTTTAGTACAATAAACCTTTTGAGCTCCTTAAGGGACATCATCATCCTAAACGGATACGGTTACTCGACATGAGATAACTAGCGTGACATACAAGATCGCCACCACCCAAGATCACGGAGAATCTTGGGTTAGAACATATAACCCTCACTCATAACAAGTCAAAGTGATGGTCAAGAACTCATACTCACCTAATACCTTATCGAGGTTTAGATTATCGTAAGTCACCGAGATCTTGGTTCTTCACGACGGTCGACGAAAGAAGAACTCATCTCACCGTGATCCTTCAATACGTCGAGACGCATCAAAGCATAGACAAGCAACTAAGTCAAGTCACTTATCTATACCGCAGCCTAAACCGACAACTCGTCCTTAAGTCGCCTCAACGTGAAACTTTTATATCTCATTAAGCTTGACCAATCATATGCACTTCGTGATCTTCACACACCGTATGATCTAACTTATATATGAGATAAGGGGACACGATATATGCAATCAAGTATTCAAATCGGATAGGAGATTGTAATAGTGGTAACAGAAACATTGTATACAAGCTCAACCAAACTGCTTTGAGATACAAATCCAACAGAGCGCCTTCGATTGCGAGACTGAGTTGTATAAATAGAAGGAAAACCGACATTAGAAGGGTTGACAACTTATCGAATCTGAAGAGCTTGTAACTATACTCACTGCATTATAGTGAAAGTATTGAGGAAACACTCCTCCGTTGACGTAGATCTCATTAACGATCGAACCACGTAAAAGCCTTGGTGTTCTTTATTGCTTTTCATAAATCTCGCACACTCACTTAACTAAATCCATCATCTATTTGGATTGTTTGATGCAGAGTATTTGAAAATGCATATATATACATATGAATGTTGATATATTGCTCTAAGTTAATTAGTTAACAAGCTTATCAATTCTAGACTTGAGCAATTTATGTAAATGGAGTAGTTGGATAAGATTGAACCTTGATGAGAAATTTGCTTGTTATTCTACGTTGGTTTGTTGAAGTTTGAAGCAAGAAGTCACGTTCCTTGAAGTAGCTAGAACACTCTTCTTCATCTTTCCTCCTCAAGTTGTTCGAATAAATGAGGAAAATGAGTAATTGTCTTTCATATAATCCATTATGAGAGTAGGGTATAGGTATGTTAACTATGTGATGGTAAGGGTTGAAAAATATGGAGTAAAGTAGGGAAAGTTGAAGATTTTAGGGGATTGGTAATGTGATGTGATGCGATAATTTTCAAAATATAGATTATTTGTCTGGACTCTTATTTTGTATCAGTTCTCCGACTATCGTTTAAATTTTCTTGCTCGAAAACAAAATTGAAACGCCGACGTTATAATTTTTAATAATCACTCTAAACTCAAATATCGATTTAGCTTTATAGAATAATAATAATAATAATAATAATAATAATAATAATAATAATAATAATAATAAAGTTTTAATTTCACGTGGTATTACACTTTTGTGATCTACAAACATTGTAGATCTAACTTTTATGTGAGATAAATTGACAATATATGCAATTATAAATAATTTAGATAGAAGAACATAATAATGATAACATGAATCATTATATACAAGATCAATCAAACTACTTTCAGTATAGAAATCTAATGCCACTTAGAGGGTGTTTGGCTGAGCTTATAAGCTCTTTGAAACAGCTTATAAGCTGTTTAGGAGCTTATAAACACTTTAACAACTTATAAACACTTGAGATATTACCTCTTATAAGCTCTTAAAACATCTTATAAGCTCTTAGAGCTTATAAGCTCTCTAAAATAAGCTTAGCCAAACACCCCCTTAGTAGCCATTCATATTATTATGGTTAACCGTGTACAGATTCAACCACAAATTCTTTAAATTAACAAAGTACTAGTCAATTGTATACTATTCAAGTTAATCGTCTACATATGTTATGACCGTGTGATGTCGAATTCTATCTTGTTCTTATAAATTGTGTTATGTTCTAGCTAATCGTATAGGTTTAAATAATGTGTACATATAAATCGTTCGTGCACGTTCAACTGTAAACCAGTCAACTATGTTCTATTCTAATCCATTGTTTGCCTGTAAATCAACCTTGTACGTTTAAGCATGCACTTATTATTTTTACAAAAAATAACCATTAGCTTATTATTCTATCAGGTCTGCGAAAAACAATTAGTTTTAAATCGAATTTGTCGATATTTCAAATTATTTATAATAAAAATCAATACAAAATTATTTGTATTTCTCATGTACTTGATTGAAAAGACACATTTTATGCTTGCGAGAAAAATTAAATCTTGTATCCAAAACTCAATTTTGGATAATAACAAATGAGAATTTGACACAAAGGATAATATTATTATTATTATTATTATTATTACTGCTAGGCCTCGCTAAGGGGGAATATAGACTCTCTTAATTCGAGAATTTAGATAGAAGACAGTAAATTTCGAAATATATATGAAGGAAATCTTGGCCCCTACGAAAGTTATGATTGCAAAATATGCATGATTTTTAGTCGGCTTTCCTTTACGAGAGATGTAAAGTAAATTGCGAAATAAATATGACCGAAATCTTGGCCCCTACAAAAGTTATGATTGCAATATAAATGCTTCACTTCTAGTCAGACTTTCCTTTATGAAAGATGTAAACTTTATACATATCTAAATGACCTATCTATGTAGGGCTAGAGATGTTAATGAGTGGATTTTATCAGTATCGATTCGAAATCGTTAATAGTTCATTAAATTTTAAAATAGCGATTTTGGTTCCGATTTCGATTCCGGTTTCAGACCCGCTTTAATGATCGTTTAGATCCATAGTTTGATGGACTGGGCTGATCCGGGGTGTTTTTTATTCTGGTTCCTGTTCCAGAACTAGAACCAGTGCTTATTTATTGGTTCTGGTTTGAGTAAAACCCGTTTATTGACAAACCTAAGTATAAATAGGCTTATCAATGAGTCGGTTTTATCCATACCCATTCAGAATCACTTATAGCCTATTAAATTATAAAGCAACGGTTTATGTTCCATTTTTGGTTCTGGTTCCAGACCTGCTTAGATTCGGACCGCTTAAGACCATAGTTTATGGTCCGTGTCTGGTCCGGATCCGATCTAATGGGTTGATTTCAAAATTAGAACCAATACTTATTTATTGGTTCTGGTTTAAATAAAACTCGTGCATTGACATTTCTAGGTGGGGCTGCTTCTATGTGCTTTCCTTGTTCCACCGACACAACTCTAAACAAAATTTCAAACTCACATAAGTTTATTCCTTAATCATTTGATATATTTTCAAAGTCATAAACAATCGTTTTCAAATTTCAATGCTACGACCTTTCAGCGTTTGGTTCACCAGAAATAAAATGTTTCTTTTTTGGCTGTTTGTTCTAATTTAGCTTGGCAACCAAAAGAAGTAAAAATACTAACACGATAATACTTATTTAGGTTTAAGATATTATATTAGGGATAATTATGAATAATGTCCCAACGTTTGCTTAAAAACTAAAAAGGATCTCAACGTTTACAAATATGTTTTAGTACCAAATATTTGTCCAAAATCTCAAAAACGTTCCAATGTCTAAATGGTTGCATTTTGTGCCTGTTTATTTGTTAAGCCTAAAAACTGTAATAAGTTTGATATTTTAAAATAGGAAATCGAAGTAACAAGAAGTTGCTACATAGAATAATTGAAGCAATTCGAATCAGATTTCGCATAACAATCTTCTCTTTTAATGCATTTGAGCTTTGTTCTTTATGCATAGACTATTAGAAAAAGAGCAGACAACTTCATACCTTACGGAACAATAAGTATATTATTTCTTTTTATTTTTTTTGTGCATTTGACAAACAATATTAATTCATCAATAATTAAAGAGATATATAAAATCGAAAAAAATATAAGCAACAATTCAACATCAAATAATGAAAAAAACAATAAAACCAAATGCAAAGTAAATATTGGGTACAAAAAACAACAATACACGTTGATTTTTTGCTCGGATTCATGATACTTTTTAGACTTTAAGGTGGTGTTTACTTTGCATGATTATGTTGGATATATAAAATTAATCCAATCTAATCAAGTGTTTACTTTTAAGGATTACTATTTGAGGATATCCCAAAACCCGGGATTATTTTAATCTTTTAAATTATTCTTCATTAATTTTAATCCAACCAATATAGGTAGGATTGAAATAATCCTCCAAATAAAGAGAGAATTATTTATCTCAATTTTAATCCTTTACTAATCATTTGTAGTAAACAAAGGATTGATGGATAAAAATTATCTTATCACACATTTAATCCATCAAATAATCAATTATTTAAAATGCTAATCATGAAAAGTAATCACCACCTAAGTAAATATTGGGTACAATAATACAATATTTTGAAAAATGAGACACTTTTTAGACTTTAGGCACATGTCGAGATATTTAGACTGGTGTTTGGCTGACTTATAAGCTCATCAAAGTAATTTATAAACTTTTGAAAATTGTTTGGCAAAATAAGTTCATAAACAACTTATAAGCTGTGAAAATAAACTCCAATAACTTATAAGCTCCTCAAAAATAAGTTCTTCAATCCCAACTTATTTTTTTCGTAAATCTAATAAATAACAATTGTTTTAACAAAATAATCTTACTACAATCCATTATTTCCAATATATACCTTATCAACACATTTCTTCAATTTTCTCTCTCTAATTATAATTTCCTCTTTGTATCTCACGATTCTTTCTCTAACTTATAAGTTCAATTATCAAAATACTTTGACAACTTATAAGTTCTTGAAACATTATATCTTATAAGCTCTTAAAATATCATAAATGAAATATAAAAGAAGCTAGACTTAATTAGTTGGGGTGGATGGGCAAAATGTACAAAATTATATTAGACATGCTAAGGTTGAATCCGTTGATTAAAATAAAAATAAAAATTGAGAAAGGAATATACAGGACGACTCAATGTTACACGTTAATTTTAGATCCAAAAAATTACTAAAAGTTAGTTGAAAAGTGAGAGTGACGGATCTCAATCTATTACATGCCTAAAAGGCAAAGAATTAAGTCACCATGTAAATGCGCAGAAGCCAGAATCTAATAGAAAAATTATCAAAAGTCAAATGCCGCTGGCAGTTGCACAATATACTGTTACTTCATTAGATTAATCATCTCTAGTTTATAATATCATAAATGGTATGAAATATGAAATTGGATTTTTAATAAGAAACAGCAAATAAAATTAGCTGTTCCATCTTAGATATGTTTTAAAAAGACAGCAAGTATTGCAGGCCCTCTTTTTTGTCCATTTCAGAAACCAAATCGCATTGATTACATATTTGAACTAACTAACAGATAATCTAAGTGGCCGACTTTAGGACTGTGTAGGAAAGAGAAGCCATCTGTAATTCCACATATTAAAGTGAATTAGGAGCACTATCAGTAGTTACGCTGAATCTTTCTCTGTTTTTTTTCCCCGAAGATTTTAGAAAGAGTAATTGATGAATCTAGCTATGTGAGTGTCTGATTTATATGAAGCAATAAAGAACACCTGTGCTTTTTACGTGGTTCGATCGTTAATGAGATCTACGTCGCGGAGGAATGATTCCTCAATACTTTCACTAAAGCTTTTAAATACGAGAGGTATTGTTTACAAGCCTTTGTATTGATAAATGCTAACCCTTCTAACATCAGTTTTCCTTCTATTTATACAGCTGATTCGACCTTGCCCCTGAAGGCGCGCCCGACCTCCCCATTGGTCGTGGTGTGACTCTTCCTCTGGCACGCTCTCCATTGGCCGGAGCCGCGACCGTTCGTCTTACGTGCGCCATGTGGAGGGTGGCGCGACCTTGGTTACAGGGCGCCTCCCATTGGCCGAGCGGCGGTTACGGGGGCTTGGCTGAGGCAATGATTAGGGCTCTACAGGCTCAATGGCGTGGGCTGCTATCAATGTTAGGCCCGGCTTGCTTGGGCTGTTAGAGGGCCCATTCGGTTGGGCTATATCCCATCATAGCCACGAATAGCCGAGGAACAGCGGGGCCGGTGGAGTGAAGATAGCGCCGGCCGGGTGAGGTGTGGCTTGGATCAAGTTGTTTCTTGGATGTGAGGGTCTTGGTGCCGATCGAGTTGCGTTGTTTATTGTCCGTCGCTTGGAGAAGATGTGGCACGAAGGAAGTCAAGTCCGACACAGGTAACGTGCTCTGCTGTTGGTTATACCGAGTGCGGTCCGAGTGGTATTACTCTGTGGTGGCTGCCGGTGTCCGGCGATCGCCCGCCCTTTCGTGAATTCGTGGTGTGTCTTGGGCATACAGACTCTGCGGCAGTGTTAGCCGAGGTCCGATCTGGGCGGGGTGCGACACAGGCGCCGCCATCCGGAGGGCCGCCGGGTCCGCATGATGATTGCTAGGTCGGTGGCGGCTCGTCCTATCGTGGCGTCGTCATCGCGCGCCCGCCGGCGATTGGGCACTCGAGCCGCGTGCTGCGTGCAACGCCGTCCAATCACGTGTGCACGCGTGTTGAATTTGAAACGGCAATTTGCGGCGCGCCTAGTCTTATAAATAGGCGCAAAAGAGGCAATATTCACTTTCTTCTTCGACGGCTTAAAAATCACGAGAGAATTTACGAGTTGACCCCGATTTTTATTTGAAGTAGCCGTATACCCGCTTTGAAAAGTAAGTATGCTTTCCTCATCTTCTTCTCGCTCGAAAGTTCCTCTCGCGTCGGGTTACGGGCGTGAGTTGCCGGCGTTAGAGACTATATGTGCTACTGATGGTTTGGGTAGGTGCAGTAGGGTTAAGTTCTAGTGTTCGCGGTATCCTCTGTATGGGATGGTGAAGAAGGTGGGCTCGGAGGTCGGTTAACCTTGGAGGAGCTTTTGAGGTTGTGAGGAGTCTGGGATTAGGGAGGCGTGGTGGTGTCTGCGCATGAGGGAGATAGGCGATGGCCCACTCCGGGAGGGTTTATTCTTGTCTATGTAGGCAGTTTGAGGCGGTCTTAGGTACCCTTTGTCCTCCATCTATCTTAGCCTTCAAGTACTTCGGATCCCGTTTGTCGATTGACCCCGAATTCTGTTAGGTCGTTGGTGGGTGGGGCTCTCTTATTCTGGCGTTGCCGAGGAGTTGACCTTCGAGGTCTTGATGCGCTTTTAGCGTGAAGACCATAGGAGGGTGTACTATCCGTCACCCCGGCTCAAATTTAAGGTAGCCGTCCCTCGAGGTGTCCCATTGGCGAGCAATGTATTTTTTTCTGGTGAGGGGCGGAGGTATGAGTGGGGTATAGGCACGTTGGTGGACCCGAAAATCAAGCCCCAGGCCGTATGGAGGATTTGTTGAGCGCCTTGGTGAGATCTTGTCCATAAGGTACAGGGGCGATCTGAAGGCGGGCCGTGAGTGTTTTCGGTCGGAGCGTCGGGACCGAATGCAGGCGGGGTGAGGGCATCCCTTTTCTTAATCCTTATTCGTTTTATTTTCTTTGTGCTAATATGTCTTTTCTTCCCGACGGTGAAGGCGAGGGATGAGCGGGCTCGCCATCGCAGGGCGGGCCGCGAAGAAAAAGCGGGCGGGCTGCGCTAGTAGGGGCCGAAGAAGGTTGGCGATGGGCGGTGATGAGTGGGCTGGCGGGGTCTAGCCCGGCTTGAGTCATGACCTCGGGGCCGCCTTGAGTCTGAGTACACCGCCTCAAGCTCGGTCGCATCCGCCACAAGGTGCGTAGGGTTCTTCATGTTTAGGCTTGATTGCCTCACGACCGGTCATTGACTTGTCATCTCTCTTTTTTTTTTTTTTTTTTTTTTTTTTTTTAGGGTGGGGCAGATGATGGGGAGCCTGCGGCCTTCTTGGGGGGCTGGTCGCCAGGCGGGTTTGCAGCGAGGCTCGGCCCGTGAGGCGCTGAGCGTGAGCTTGCTTGCTGCTGAGGCGGCCAGCTGCGTCAGCGGCGGGCGGAGGCCGAGGCCGCCAGGCTTCGAGGCCGGGAGGTTCTTCTTGAAGCCACGAAGAAGAGGCTTGGGCCACAGGCGCCGCCGGGAGGTGGAGGAGCTGAAGGAGGAGCTGGCCGGGGCGAAGGAGGAGCTGGCCGGGGCGAAGAAGGAACTCGCCGACGAAAGGAGTGCAAGGCTGGCCGACCAGGGACCCTTGTTGAGGGCCTTTGCCAGTAGGCTCGTCAGTCGGAGAGCTTCTCGGCTTTCATTGCCGATCTTGCCGCCGTCTTTGGCCGAAGGTGGTGTCGGATTACACAGGGGAAGCTGGCGGCCACCATGCCTGATTTTGATAAGGTGAAGCATGGGTGGACCGAGGTCGACCCGAGAGGTGGACAAATCTTACGCCGGGTGCTCGGCAGGCCGACTCGCTTCCGGTGGTGGAGGCTCGGCATCGGCTCTACCGCTTCGGCTGCGAGGCCGTCGCCCAATGCAGGTGGGCGAGGATCGCGAGCCGGGAGCTCGCTGCTGAGGTCAGTGAGGCGAGGGAGGAGGAGGCGGAGCGGGAGGAGGCGGGGTCGGAGGTCCCGGCGGAGGTGGGCAGCAGCGGAGCATCGGAGGTCGTCGAGACCGGCCGTAGGCACAGGTCGGTGGACTGATGTAATAGCGTGAGCTGCTTAGGGTCGATGGGACCACTGAGCGCTGTAATAATTTCTCCTTTGTTGAGTAATAAGCGCGATATTTTGAAAGTTGGTGTTGTCTTGTTTATTTTCGATACTCCACGCTTTGATTGGGTCGGACTTGACCATGACTTGTTGACAAAGTTAAAGAGGTCCGGGTTCCTGGCGAGAAGGAAGAAGAGTCTTTGTCTGGAGGCCGGTGTCGAGTGACCCAAGTTTTAGCCACTATGGAGTCGGCTCGGCCGTCTGCTGATCGAAGAGGAAGTTGGACCAGTGACCGGAGGTGGCCCGCCTCTGGCCGAGAAACAGTAGCTGCGATTGAAAATTGCGCAGAGGCGGAGTCGAGGCGGACATATCTGCCGCGCAATCCACGGACGTTTGATGCGGTCGAGGAACAACAGGCCCGACCGCGGAGAGGCTCGCTCGGTTGTCGAGGAGCATCACAGTCTGAGAGGCGATCCGCTTGTGGTGGGACTACCATATCCGGCCGGGCCAGAGTCCGAGCTTGGCGGAGGGCATGGTCTTGAGGATGAGAAGGGCCCGGCAAGAGTTCAAAGCTGCGTCGGCTCGGTGGTGAAGTTTATGGAGATATACGACATCGTCGAAAGCGTCGCATGCCCGGCGGTGGCGAGGCAACGGCGAGCTCTGCCGACCCGATCATAGAAGAACCGGCGGAGGCGGATACTCCGATCACGCCCGTAGTGTTGAGGTTGATGGGTCGGCGGGGCGGATTATCGAGGGATCCTGCGGGACCGGGCGGCGACCGAGGTCCTCAGTCGGCGGGGAGAGCTTCAGGCGGGGCGAGTCGCGCCGAGGGCCAGTGTCGGTCGGGGGTCGGGTGTGACCTCGGGTGCGTCACCGGGATGCCCGTGCTTGCGCCGCCACCGGTGTCCACAGGCGGGTGAAGGTGATCACAGGTTGGCGCTTCCGTCGGGCTGCCTCGAGCCAGCGCCGGCGCTTCGGGAGGCGAGCCGTGGTGATTCGGCCTCGTCGGTAGGTCGAAGGCACGAGTTCGTTCGAGGCATACATCGTCGGCACAGGGATTTTGTAGAGAATTGCGGCGGCCGGCCGGTCTGGCGGCGGGCCGGAGGCGGGAATGAGGCCATGCATAGTATAGGACCTTGTATGTAGATATAAATGTATTTAGACTCGTTTGAAGTGTCGTTTTCCCTTTGAGAGGTACAAACATAGCTTAGGACTTCGTTTTGGTCATAAATGTATTCATCTTATACAACGTATTTTCCCAAATAAAGGGGTATAAGCGAGCTCACGAAACACGGTTGTCTTGTATATGGCTTGGTACTGTTTGTAGTCGTTGATGCATTTTAGACTTTGTCTGGGGTGCATATCTTCCCAAATAAAGGGGTATGAGGTGGCGAGATCGGTTTGGATGTCGCTTGCATGTAGGCGATCAACTTAATGGGTGATCTGTATGCTTTGCATGTGGGCGATCAACTTAATGGGTGTCTGTATGCTTTGCATGTAGGCGTCGACTTAATGGGTAGTGCGTATCGTACCCTACTTAGTGGGATTTTCATCTTCGTAAGGCGTCCCGCGTGAAGGTTTAGATGTGGTATATCCGAATGGATGTTCACATAGGCGTAAGACGCATAGCGAAGTGAAATACTCATTAGAAAAACAAGCGTTTTATTAAACAAGTAAACAGCATCGCACGTCGGTCAAAACAATAGGAGGGCTAACATGTTGCCGATCTAAAATCAAGCTATGTAAAATACCTCCTTAGATGAGTTATGTGCGGAGTTCATGAATAAGTGCCCGGAAAGGTGGGCGAGCTTATAGGCCCGCTGCCGAGGTCCTCGTGAGCGGTAGGGTCCTTCCATGTCGGATCAAGCTTGTTAAGGCGCTCGGCTCGCTTCATTATTAGTGGGGCGAGGTCGCCTACTCGGAGTGTGGAGGCCTTTACTCTTTTGTTGTAGTGCGTGACACAGCTCTTGTGCTTGGCCGTTTATGAGCGAGCTCATGTTTCTCCTCGAGGCGTCGAGGTTGGCCCGCAGTCTTCCTCGTTCCGGCCTGATTGAAGTGGAGAGTCACGAGGGCTTGGCGCGCGATCTCGGCTGGTATGACCTCGGTACCGTGAACCAGGTAAAAGGGTCTCCCGTCTGCTCGTCGAGGTGTGGTCTGTGGGACCGAGGACTTGAGGAGATTTTCAGCCCGATCGCCTTAGCAGTCCGGCCTCTTCTTCAATCCTTATGCGATCGTGCGGTTCGTCGCCTCGATGCATCCATTTGCTTGCGGGTGTGCGGCCGAAGTGAAGCGATGATCGATGTGAAGCTCTTCGCACCACTCTTGAAGTTTTTATCGGCGAATTGGGTGCGTTGTCGAGACCGGGATGTGCGGTATGCGAGCGGCGGACTATATTCTCCACACAAGGTTTGAATCATACGCTCGTGATGCTCGAAAGTGGCTCGGCCTCGACCCGTTTGTGAAGTAGTCTATGGCCACGACTAAATATCGGGCGACACGGTGCTCGGTCGAGCAGACGACAATGTCGATCCCCACCGCATGAAGGCCACGGACTCTGCGGTACTGCTCAAATCCGTCGGGCGGCTTTTTGTTGTGGGTGGATCGGCACTTTGGGCACTTCTTGATGAGCTCGGCGAATCTTGCGGTGGGCGGTGGTATCCCGACCTCGGTGTCTTCTTTGAAAGTGCTCGCGACCCAATGTGACTTCCACAGACCACCGGTGTATTCGTTGAGCACATAGTCGAACTTACGGCCCGAGTATCTCGGGAGGGTTGAAGGTAAGACTTCCGTGAAAACGCCCTCATACATGAGATATACGGGACTTTGCCATCGTCTTTTTGGCCGAGCCGATCCGAAGGTAGTGTCTTTGTGTTCGGTAGGCCTTCGGGGAGACATCGATTCGGCTCTATCTCGGTGATGATGCCGCGTGGGACTCCGCTATGCTTCGGAGCGGATCTCCTCCTTGGTGGACTTGTTGATGGCGCAGACTAGCTTGCGAGGGCGTCGGCCATTTATTTCCCCTCGGGGATTCGGTGGATCTTGAAGTATCTGAGCGAGGCCAACATCTCTTTTGCCTTGTCGGTATTGTTTCATTCGGTCCTCCTTGGCCTCGTATTTACTAACACACAGTTCACGACGACACGAGAATCGCCAAGATTTGGATCTCACCCACCCCAAGCTCCTTAGCGGTGGTCCGGAGATTAGGGCCTCATCTCCACCTCGTTGTTGGTGGTCGGGAAGGTAAACCGGAGTGCGTGGGTGACTTCCGCATATCGGGCGATGAGAGGATGCCGCTCGCTGCCCGTTTTGCACGAGGCTCAGATCACGTACATCGCCAACAACTATCGGCGGATGAGGGTCGGTTCCTCCGTGCGGTGGGATGACCGAGGTGGGCGTTGGAGGAGCTAATCTTAGCGGTGCGACCGAGCTCGATAAACTTGCTTACCGGAAATCGGCGAGCTTGCCGCTTTTATGGCGGTGCGGGGAGTCACGAGATATCGTGCTCGCCAAGCTCGAGGCCCAGCTGTCGTCCGATGACTCGGGTTTTGATAAGACTTGCCTCGAGGCGGGTCGGTCGATACTGGATGGAGTGAGCTGAAAGTAGGGTCGGGCCGAGTCAGCATTCACGGTGCAGTCTACCTTTTCAAGGCCGGTACCTTGTCTCCGGTCCTTTGAGTGCTCGGTGATGAAGTAGATAGGAAGTGCCGTCCGACCTCGTCCCGCACGATGCAGCGCTGATTGCCTCGTCAAGGGCGCCAAGTACAAGGAGAGGAGTTCGCCTCTTTTGGGAGGCGGTCGAGGTGGCGGTCGTGAGTCTCCTTGAGGCGTGTGAAGGCGGGTGGTGCTCTTCCCGCCATGCAGTCAGGGCCCTCCTCAAGATTTTAAAGAATGGGGCTAACTTCTGCGGCCGGGAGAGAACCTCTTGAGGCGGCCGGGCACCCGTAAGTTTGTGGACCTCGCGAATGGTTTTGGCACTTGCATTTCGAGCACCGTCTTTACCTTGGTGGGGTTCGCCTTCAAGCCTTCTTGAAAAACCAGACCCCAAGAATTTCCCGTTTTACCATGAGCGTGCATTTTGGGGGTTGAGTTTGAGGTTGGCCGACTGGCGGTTGGAGGATGGTCTTGAGGTCGTCGGTAGCGACTCTCCGTTTCGACTTTGACTACTATGTCGTCGGCGTGACCTCGGCGATCTCCCGATGTGGTCTTTGAATGTTGCATCCACCATCCTACGGTAAGTAGCCCGGCGTTCTTGAGGCGAATGGCATCTTCGATGCATAAAGGCGCGAAGTCGGTGATGAATCGATCTTTGGTGCGTCCTCCGGACTCGTCGAGTTTGGTGGTACCCTTGTATAGATCCGAGTGAACATCTCGTGGCCCACCAAAGCCTCCACCTTCTTGTCGATATCGGGGAGGGGTAGCAATCTTTAGGCGGTGCTTGTTGAGGTCGGTATAATCGGCCTTGCATCGCCGCCCTCATGGGACTTCGACCACGGTTGGATTAGCCATCGGTCGGGTGTTGACCTCGAACAAGATCTTGGCCTTGAGTTGAGTCACCGTCCCTAATGACACATTGCGCTCGCGCCGCGAATATCCTTTTCTTCTCGGATGGCTTGGTGGCGGGTCGATGTTGAGCGGTGAGTTATGAGCTCGGGCGACACCGGTCATATCGGCGGGGACCAAGCAAACACGTCCTATATTCTTTCGAAGTCGTTTGACGTGCAGCGGACGTCCGCCGGGCCACAGGTGCCGACTGGATGACCTCGAGGGATCGTCGTCGTATAGTTGGAGGTCCTCGGTCGGTCATCCGGGTGTCGGCCTCAGGGGCGGTAATTGCTATGCACAGGCGAGGCCGCGTCACGAGTTGAGCCGTGGGCATTCTTTTCTGCGACCGTTTGGTCCCTTGGATCTTGAGCACTCCAGCGGGTGGGAATCTTCGGTGGTGTTAGGCCGACAGACGGCCTTGGTGGCGTCTGACCAATCTCTCCAGGGATAATGTTATGCGGAGGGGCCGGACCGGGAAGAATCGGATGGCCTTGGTGACCGACACGGGAGCCCGCCCTCACGGTGGCCGGAGGTAATGACCCCCTCGGGCTGGGCTGCTTCTTGAGTGAAGCTCCGTGGGCGGGAGGCGTGGGAAGCACACGAATGCCTCCGGCGTCAAGCTTATCCGACGACTACGGAAGATGATCTTGACGGAGCTCCAATGTCGATATAGACCGGTGGGCGTTTTGTTGCCCACCGCGCACTGTATGGTGATGGCGTCACAGTGCGGCATGATCACAGGCACGGGTCCTCCTTGGAAACGTTATGTCCTCGCCATCCGGAGTCGCTTGTTCTTGGCTCTTAGGGCCGACCTCGGCGTCGTTCTTGAGGGCGACCTCGTCGTCCGAGGCGATCCGTAACAACATAGACTGTTCCATGGCGTTGGGACCTTCGTCCTCGTCGTCTTGGGTTGGAGTCGCCGTTGGGTCGACCCATGATTGTTGCCGCCTCCATTCCTTGCGCTTCACTCGCTCTTCGGACCAGCTCGTCCGAGGTATTTTGAGGGCTCCACCTTTGACGAGCTCGTCGATCTGTGAGCCCAGGTTTCTGCAGTCCTCGGTATCGTGACCATACCCTTGGTGATAGTCGCAATACTCGTGCGTGGACCTCTTCTTGGATCCCTTTCATAGGGGCGAGGCTTGGGAAGAGCTGGCGTGGAGCTCGAATATTTCGCCCAGATTTGGCGGGGAGGCGCTGCTGCGGCGGGGTTGGGCGAGTCCGAGTGCGGACTCAGCCCTCTTTTGATTACTGTCGAAGAGGCATTTCGCGGTCTGCGCCTCGACTTGATCGTCAGGCTTTTTCTCTCGGACTTACGCTCGTCCCGGATCTCCCGCTTCTTCCGATCCGACTCGTCTCCCTTGCGAAGTTATCCACCAGTTCCAAGCTTACTCGCCGTCTTTGGTTTCTCCCCAGTGATTTCTTTGTTCAGTGCACGGGCGGATCCGTTTTGAGCAGCGTTGATAATGTAGAGATCGTTCTTTGTCGTCGATTTTGGCGACTCTTTGATGAACCTCGAGGCGAAGTTTGACATCGTCTCGTCCATATGGCGGTTGTGGCAGGTCGGAGGAAGGGCTGCTTTGGGCGGCATCTTCGATAGAAGCGCCACAGGCGATCCATGAGGTCACAGGCGGTGGATCTTTGTCGCGGCGGGCGGGTGAACCAGCGCCGTGCGTTGGAGATCGGCACCTCGGGAAGATTTTGCACATGTGAAAATCTTCCATCCCTTGATCGCCGTGTTGGTGGTGTGGCGAAAAGGAAGTCGGAGGGTCTCAGGGGCCATCGTGAGCGCTATGTTGGGTGCCGGTGCCGTGGGGCGGGCGTGTCTAGAATCTCCACGGAGAAAGGGAGATGATTCTCCGTGCAGTCGAACCCCGGGAGATCGTTGCCGTCTCTTTACGGAGGGTGGGGATCGATGGCGGCCTTATCGTCCTCAGGGAGTTCGACTCGCCTTTCTTCCCTTCTTTCGCTCGACTCTCTGGTCGGCATGGCGAGTGGAGGCGGCCGCCGAATGGCGGGCGGCGTTGGTGGCGGCTCGGCGCGGTGGCGGCTCCGCGAATGAGGTCGGGCTCGGCGCGGTGGCCAGCTGCTTGAATCGAGGCGCGATCGCTCTCGGCTATCACGCCGAGGTGTTGTTGTTTACGCTTGGGGGCGGCGGCCTCGGGAGGCCGTGGTGTTCGATCAGGGGCCCAGAGGACCCGCCTCGTTGGTCCTCGGTTGAGGAAGCTTTGGAATTGGCGAGATTAGCGTGGAGGAACTCGCTCACAGCTCGGCCAGGACCTCGTGGGACGAATGAATTGCATTTGCTCGTCCCGTTGAGTCGACATCTTCCCCGTTGGGGGCGGTCTGAGGGTGTATGGAGACATTTTCCATGTGGCCCTCGAGTGTGACCGCTCGTGGCGTCTGCGATCTCCTTTCCGTGACGCCGGCGACCACACAGTCGTCCTCCGCGCGGTTGTTGCCAGCGTTGGCGGTTGTGCGTGTTCTTGCCATTTAGTCGTGAGGGAATGAAGCTTTCTTGTTCTCAAGTTTCCACAGGCGGCGCCAATGATGAATCTAGCTATGTGAGTGTGCGAGATTTATATGAAGCGATAAAGAACACCGGGCTTTTACGTGGTTCGATCGTTAATGAGATCTCGTCCGGAGAGGAATGATTCCTCAATACTTTCACTAAAGCTTTTAAATGCAGGGTATTGTTTACAAGCCTTTGTATTGATGAAATTGCTAACCTTCTAACATCGCTTTTCCTTCTATTTATCTGACTTGACCTTGCCTGAAAGCGCGCCCGACCTCCCATTGGTGGTGGTGTGACTCTTCCTCCGCACGCTCTCCATTGGCGGAGCCGCGACCGTTCGTCTTCGTGCGCCATGTGGAGGTGGCGCGACCTTACAGGCGCCTCTCCATTGGCCGAGAACAATGGTTACGGGGCTGAGGCTGAGCGATGATTAGAAACTACGCAGGCCAACCAGCGTGGGCACGCTATCAATGTTAGCCCAAACTTGCTTGGGCGCATTAGAAAACCCATTCGGTTGGGCTATATCCCATCGATAATTAACTGGTAGGGTTACAGAATTTATAATACAGTTTCCATCTTATCCAAAAGAGAAGAAAAGAAATGTTGAATATAGCTGACTTACAAAACTTGATTATCTCTGCTTATATCCTCCTCATTCAATTTAGAAATTAGTGAAAGAGAAATATACCAAATTTTCACCAACAATAATTGATGTATACCTCAATGATGAAAAAGGAAAAGAAAAACTTTGATTAAACTTTAAACAAGCTGGGAACAGTCAATTAACTCTTCATGAACATTTACTCAATTCACCTAAAACGAAGACTAAAGAATAGATTTCGAAGCCACCAAAATTGGGTACATGAAATGTACAGAAAAAGATTAAAGAGAAATTATTTTTCGATATAGTGTGTAGTCGATACAATGAAATATATGAAGGTGAAAATTTATCTATCTCCCTCATCCTCCGTATATATATGTACGTACGTGTATGTTTCCGACAGCCATATGTATTGGAGTATGATAGATACACCGTTGATCTCTTCGTTTCTGTACAGTTGAACGCATTTATCCGAAAGAAAAACAAGGCATTAATTGATCTCAAGAGTCGAAGGAATAGGGAGGTTTGAGGAGATCGTACGGCGCCCAGAGCGCGTCAAGCGGGCAGGGGCGGGTGGCGTCTAGGCGGGCCCACGGCTTACCTTTCCCGCTCCAATGCAGCAGGCTGACCGGGCCCGGATGGAGATCGCGGCAAAGCCCGCGGAAGTTATCCCCTCCGAGCCCGTGTTGGTTCCATCTGTGATCCACGGGCTCAATCTCTCCGGCGAAAACCAGCAAAAACGGCGGCAGCGATCCCAACTCGTAGATTCTCATTCTCTTCTGCAGCTCCATCCATTCCTCGATCTTCATCGTGTACCCGCCGCCCCGCCACCGCTCCAGATCGATCACCATTACCCCCGTGTTGAAGTAGCAGGCTCTCCGGTTGGCGAAGGTGAGGGAGAGGGAAGGGTTGGACCAGAACGTTGGGGTGAAGTAGGAGGAGAAGTTGGCGTTGCAGTACTCCGGCGCCGCTAGGACCCTGCCGCTTCCCAGCGGGATCCGGGCGAGCTTCGCGATGTCGTCCACGAGGACCAGATCGGAGTCCAGGTAGACGACGCGGCGGACGCAAGGGGGGAGCAGGTCGGCGAGGTAGGTACGGGCGTAGTTGAGGGGGCAGTCGAGGGCGGAGCGGATGGAGGTGGAGATGAGGCCCGCCACCGCGGAGTCGCGGAAGCGGTAGATTCTGAAGTTGAGGTAGGGGAAGGAGGCGGCGATTGTGGAGCCTAGGAGCGGGGCGTCGGCGGAGGCGGAGGCGACGAAGTGGAAGAAGACGTTTTGCGGGCAGGAGGTGTGCTGGAGGACGGAGAGGATCGCTGCCATGGAGCCCCGGATGTAGGCGGCGTCGAGGGTCATTGCCACGTGGACGGCGGCAGTCGAGCAAATGAATTTGTCGGGTGTGGCGAGGATTGAAGGGCAATCGGGTGCGTTGTAGAATTTGGGGGCTTCTCTAAATTGCTGCGAGAGTGAGACATTTTGTTGAGCTACAGAAGTAGTGATGATACAGAAAATTATGGTAATGAGAGAAAGAGAGAAAAGCGGTGGTTGTGTGCTGCTCTTCTTCTTCATGTTTAGAAATGAGAGAGAGAGGGAGAGGGGACTTTATTTGATGGAGTTTCCACACTAGAAATGAAATATTAAAATAAAAACAGGCAGGTGAGGCCGTGTGGGGTTATGCGTCGCTGGCCGGGCCGAGTCAAAGATTTTGAAATGGAATTTATTTTGCTTTCATACTCATTCTAGATCTTAAATCATGATAAAAAATTTGCTGTGCTTTTGCTTTTCGAAGACGGGACCCCTTATTATTTTCTCTTTTCTTTTTATTAATTTGCAAAAAATTAAAGGTCTCATTATGATACAAAGTTTTGACATTTATAGGCCTACGTGTGATTTTGGTAGACCATCGAAAACAGCCAAATTGCAGAACAAAAAAAAGATTATATGCAATTACTCGACATTTAAGATATTTGCGGAATTTATAGTCATTATTTTTAGTTATAAATTTATCCATTTCATTTGTAGGTTACCCTTTTTGAGGTTATTCTCCTCTATATTAAATATATATCTCTTAAGACTTGAGATGACATATATCGTAATTTTTGGTTAATTAGCCTGCTGGTCAATTATGAATTTAAAAGATAAAGTATTTACAAATTATGAGTTCATTTAATAATCATTAAACGCATTGACAAAACCTTAGATTTCCATACAAACACAGAATATAAAAATCCGGCCAATCATAATTACTTTACAGCGTTGCATATTTAGATATAAGACCTCATAATATAAGTTTCCTTTTTTCCTTATTTATTTATGGATAAAGATTTTTTTACATATTATGTAACTACATAATACCCTAAATTTTAAATCGAACCGGTTTGGTTTTCTATAAATCGATTCAATCATTAATAATTTAATTTTATGACTAATTTATCCCTCCTACATATTAGTAAAGAAAATAAATAATGTTGGCATCTACTACAAAGGAGAGAATCCACTTGAGATAACCAAGCCTCGCTAGGCGTGTGGAATGGCCGAGGCGGACCCTTTGGATATATAATCCAAGTCGAGAGTAGAGTTACGGGAACAGTAGTCGATGGAAAACGACTTTCACGTTCGGTTCGAGAGCACTTTTTCGTTGAGAATTCCTCGTTCCTTTTCGTGTGAATTCCCGGTGCTAATTCAAAACTTGTGGGGCCCTTTCTATTCCATCTCTCGAGCCCCAAGAAAACCCTCCCTTCTGGACTCGATATCTCTTGTGACTCTATATGTGGGCACGATATCTATGAGGTTCACCCACCCTTCTGACATTCCTTTCTATTGCGCCTAAAATCTCTATTTCGCTAATATTTCACGTCTTTCTATTTATGGTTCTTATGGAGCTACATTGCAACAAATCTTCTTTTTCTGTGAAAGATTGCTTCTATGATCTTAGAGACCGGCCGCCATGGCCCAAACGAAAGTCAAAAGACTTCTAGCTCATAGTTCGATTGGACATGTAGGTTATATTCGTATTGGTTTCTCATGTGGAACCATAGAAGGAATTCAATCACTACTAATTGGTATCTTTATTTATGCATCAATGACGATAGATGCATTCGCCATAGTTTCACATTACGGCAAACCCGTGTCAAATATATAGCGGATTTGGGCGCCTAGCCAAAACGAATCCTATGTTGGCTATTACCTTCTCCATTACTATGTTCTCATCGTGGGAATACCCCGTTAATGGCTTTTATAGCAAATTCTATTTGTTTTTCGCCGCTTTGGGTTGTGGGGCTGACTTACTCTTCTTTTAAGGCCTGGATTTCACATAGATTAAACATCTGTGAGCCCTCCGGATCAACTTCTTAATCTTGAACCAGGACTTGAAACATCATCGCTCAACGAGGGCTTCTGCTGTCGAATCTGTATTCTCGTGCTTTCTGAGGAAGGCAGGTCCGATCAGTCCTTTGAACATTAGCATCTCGCCTGGGATTTATTCCTTAATAATAAGTACTATCATTAATTGGATATGCATCAAATTTTGGGATGAAATAACTACGCCTATTTTCAAGTTCAATTTTACTTTTTCTTAAATATTTCTTTCATTTCTTTTCAATTCAATATATATTTCATATTTATTTAATATAATTCATACGGAATGTAAATACTAGTATTTTCATTAACATATCGCATTGATTGATGTCTACATTTATAATAATAATAATAATAATAATAATAATAATAATAATAATAATAATAATAACATCGATTAGAAATAGAAAAATTATATCTCCATATCTATGATTATGTAAATAATATCACACAATGACCATATTGATGAAGCTTCATCATATTTTCATTATAATCATCTTCGTCTATGAATATTTCAACTAAAAAAATGGTTAAGCATGTACTTATTTCAATTTATTTATTATTTAATAATATCATTTTATTTCATATTAACATATATAATAGGTAAATACTTACAAAATTTTTTTTTTTGTAAATTAATACAGTCGTCATTGTTGAACAAGGTGGCAAATTATTACAACTTCTAAGGTTTGGTCTTGGGTTCAAATTCCATTGACCCCATCAGACACCCAACATGAGTTTTTTTTTCTTCATATTCTTAAAGTATTTTCTACTTGTATAGTTTTTATAATCAAAATTCAAAATATTTTATTTTCTTATTATATTATTCCTTTTATACACGATTTCTTTAATTTTTTTTTCATATACTTAAAGAATTTTGATTTTAGTTTTTTTTTTCTTAGTTTATGTTGTATGGTTTTCCCATATTGCAAACTTACAGCCTCATAATTGGCAATCATGTGAATATCTAAGAAGATTATGATATAAATAAAATTCTTAGTGATGCCGACCGCCCGTTTGTGAGGCTTCATGTATTAGGCTTATTCATTTTTTTGTATTAATATTTAGGAAATTAGGATTTAAAGATAAAAAAAATTAAGTGTTAGGAATAATCTCGGTCACTTTGCTATTTGATTTTGTGTTCCGTAATTTAATTAATTTCTTTGTGGTTGATTCTATTTTTGACTAGTTGCATTATTTTTTGTAAGATTATATTAATCATTTTAAAATTTTATACTTTGCGTTTTGGAAATAATTGTAACTAATATTGGAAATAAAATCAGGATATTATATTTCCAAAAATTAAGGGATTTGAAGATATTTATTTCTATATGTCACAAGGTTTTCTTCGGCCAGAAATTTTCGCCTTGTGCGGCGTCGACCAGCTCTCAAGTCGACCAGCCTTCCTTCGCCCACAATCTCACTTCACTCGTGTATATTGTTGGCGGGGTTTGAATGAATGTAAAGCACGCACAATATTACGGGATAACTCACTCCCAACCTTTATATTATTCACAAGTTCATACAAAGGATGCCTCACATAGGCTAAGTACAAAACACTCACGTTTTTACAATGCACTCACTCAACCCAAAATCTCGTCTAGGCTAAAATGCCTATCTAAAGGTGTTGGACATCCCCCAACACTTAGGAAAATCCAACAGATTCGGCCCACATGGCCTACGTGGCCCTTGTTGGATTTGTATCTTTGGCGCGCTTGGTTGAGTTTGTATACAATGTTTCATGTTACCACTATTACAATCTCCTATCTGAATTGAATACTTGATTGCATATATCATGTCCCCTTATCTCATATATAAGTTAGATCATACGATGTGTAGAAGATCACGTAAGTCCGTATGATTGGTCAAGCTTTAATGAGATATAAAAGTTTCACGGTGAGACAACTTAAGGACGAGTTGTCGGTTTAGGCTGCAGATATAGATAAGAAGTGACTTGACTTAGTTGCTTGTCTATGCTTTGGCACGTCTCGGCGTATTGAAGGATCACAGTGAGATGAGTTCTTCTTCGACCGTCGTGAAGAACCAAGATCTCGGTGACTTACGATGATCTAAACCTCGATAAGGTATTAGGTGAGTATGAGTTCTTTGTCCATCACTTTGACTTGTTATGGGTGAGGTTATATGTTCTAACCCAAGATTCTCCGCGTCTTGGGTGGTGGCGATCTTGTATGTCACGCTAGTTATCATGTCAGTCACCGTATCCGTTTAGGATGATGGCGTCCCTTAAGGAGCTCAAAGGTTTATTGTACTAAACCCCGGGTTGAGTTAGCTCAAGTATAATAATAAGGTTGAGTGGTACTACTTAAGGAAATGAAGTTATTAATCGTTTTAAGCGATCGATTGCTATAAATGATTAATGGACGTTCGATATCTTAAATACGGGATTCGTAATGTCTAAGTGCAAGCCCGACTCAACCCGGTAATAAAGGGTAAGTCAACATTCTTTCTCTAGTGGCATGATCGAATGTTTATAAATTAATTTATGTTACGGGTGAACATAAGATAATTAATTTATTTGAGGCTCATCTTTATTCCTTGCATTTGATCCTGGTGGCCCATCGGGCCCGTAGCCAGGAAAATCGGCGCCCTTATGCTCCCAAAGGCAAGATTTTATTCTCTTTATCCCACAAGGATATTATTATATTTATGGTATATGCATAGATCCTTTCCATATAAGATTATGGTAATAATCACGAGTATGGAAATAATCACGAGAGTATGGAAATAATCCTAGGATTATGGTAATTTCCATATGGGATTAAGGTAGTGCATTATAAATATAAGGTATGAGATAAAGTCTAGTGAATGCTCACATAATTAACAAGAAATTTTCGCCCCTCATGGTGTTTGAGAGAGTATTTTGAAAATTGTGAAGTGAGAGCAAAGGGTGATTTTTCCGAAGCATTCTCCATAGATCGTCCTCACTCGACGTTGTAGATTGGGCAATCGGGATACAGTCCAGAAGGTCAAAGCACGAGTCCGATCCGTTCGATCCATTCATCTCGTTCCATCGACCTCTTCAGATCCAAAGGTAAACACGTGAAAACCCCTACGGGTTGCGATTAATTATATAGACGCATGCTAGGTTTATAATCAATGTATGGTGAATTTTAAATATCCAAGATGGATCCTCGGGGCGAGGGCTAAACATAAAGTTTTCCCTACAATTGGTATCAGAGCCTGGGATCAGAATCTTGGCTCTGTTGGATTAATTCACGTTTGATTATTACGTGCGTTTTATTAATTGTGGATCTGTCGTTCATCGTGGCTCGTTTATTGTTTTTGTTGGGTTTTGTTTTACACCACGAGAAAATCCGTGGTTAGATTAGATTTTATTCTATAAATCTTATCCGTAAAGAAGAACAAGACGAAAGAACGAAGAAGCTAAACGACGGAAAAACAGTCTCTCGGCGGTCCCTCGGCGGTATCTCACGAGCGAGCCTCGTGGTCGTGAGGAGATCGCGAGGCGCGGGCGGCGGGCGTGCGTCGCGCCACGAGATCCCCGGCGCCACGCGGCGAGCGAGTGGTCACGAGATACGGACGTGAAGCAGCGGCGGCGAGCTAGCGGGCGGCAGGGCGCGTTCACGAAACCCGACGCTGGCAGCGGCGGACTCATGATCGCGAAGCTTCGGCACCGGGCGACGACATCTCGGCAGATGTTGGCGCTGGGCGTGGCGCAAGCTGCGCGTGCTCGACGGGTCGTGGTCGCGTTAGCGACCGCGGTAACCGGCGAGGACACGCGAGCGGCGGGGCGATGGTCGGGCGGGCCGGGCTCTCGCCTAGCGCACGCCTAGCTACAGATTGGGTCGACCCGCCCGGACCCGTTTTCGGCCAATCCAGATTTTCCGGTCCGTGCCGTGCACGCGAGGCCCATTGTTGAATCCGATCCGTGCGGGTGCGCGAGGCTCGTTTTGAGTTTAATTACGTACTTTGTATATCTATGTAATAGATTAGATATAAATGTGCGAGGTTTCACGATTAGAGCGCGATGAGCGTTTTATTTTATTTTATCGTTCATATGCATGTCGTGGATGTTTAAATTATGCGGTAGCATGCTATGTATGTTTATATTACGTTGACAAACCTTTAAGTGTTTTACGTAATTGGATGCGCATAGTAAGCATGCTAGGTTTATCGCGTTTATCAAGCATATTTTAGAATTACTGAGCATGTTTTACATGTTGAGTTCTATAGAAAAGCATGCTAGGATTACGTGATCGCATGGACAAACCTTTTGAATAAAAAGACTAAGCAAGCAACCCGACAAATTAATTTTCAAATTAAAATGTCAAGACCTCCACTTTTGATCTCTAAACAAAGTGAGGCGACTTTGAGTAAACGCCCACACGCATGGGTTTGCTTGCCTTGTTTATCATAAGTTTGTTAGATGAGATTTCTAAATAAAATATTTTTAATCTATTGAGTAGTGGGAGTTTCATGTAAACGCCCACACGCGTGGCTTGCATGTGCGATTTTCATAAGTTCTCTAGAGATAGATATAAAATGAGATAACAAAGAAATTGAATTGGGCGGTATGGTCCGAGTGAGTATGCCAATTCTAAAATTCATTTTACATTGTTAAAATTGTGGTCAATGCTTAGACATCACCTCAAGTACAACTTCCATGAAGTCCCTTCTTGCGATAGTGATGTGGTCTAGTAAGGTCAATCGTTAATTTCATTTGTCATAAGGATAAGTTGACATGGTTGAAATTAAACGACTAAAAGGTATATTTTAGTGCAGTCGGGGGTTCATGTGTAAACGCCCACACGCGTGGCTTGCATGTGGAATTCCTTGGGCGATTGGAGGTTTCAATTAATATTGTTTTATCAAAAGGTTACAATATTATTATTCACAATTATTTGCGATCGTATGCTTATGTGTTTTACATTATCGTTTCAGATATGTCTCTTCGCCGATTATCAATATGCTCACACAAAATCCGTTATCGGTCCAAATTTTATCGAGTGGAAGCGAAACATGGAATATGTTCTTATCATTTGAAGAACACATGTTTGTTCTCACTACTCCTAAACCCGATGCCTTCTTGACGATCGACTAATGAGCGGAGAGTCAGCGGACTTTGGAATAAGTCAAACAATATGGCTAAATGCTATATGATGACTACGATGTCTAAAGGCTTGCAATGCAAACATCGATCGATGGTGAGACTTGACGATATTTGGTCAAGTCTCGAGTAAGTTTGAGAAATTCAAAGAGTTTAAGGCGGAAGTGGAGCGAAGCTAGGTAAGAGTATCAAGTCATCTGCGGTCCGATCGCGGTGGCGAATACCTCGATAACGAGTTTATGGACTATCTAGTGAAGTGTGGGATTACGTCCCAACAAGACTTCACGGGCACACCACACAAAAATAGTGTGTCGGGCGAAGAAATAGGACTCTTTTGGAAATGGTTAGATCTATGATGAGTTATGCTACATTGCCTATTTCGTTACGGGGTATGCCTTAGAGACAATGCATACTTGCTAAATCTAGTACCGCCCAAGTCACCGAAAAGACCCGCTTCGAGTTGTGGTTTGGTATGAAGCTGGTTTAAGCCACATAAGGATATGGGGCGATCCGGCTGCGTCTTGAATAAGAAGGCGACAAGTTGGAGGCTAGATCCGACGCAAGGCTGTTTATTGGCTATCCTAGAGGAACGAAGGTGGTTTATTCTATAGTCCCAAGGATCGAGAAGGTCATTATTAGCACTAATGCTCGATTCTTAGAAGAGGACTACATGAAAATCATAAATCCAAAGTTGAAATCATTCTTCAAGAATTAGAAGATGATCGTATTCCACCACCGAATAGGCGAAAGTGCGAGATGTCGAGTCAGTGGGAGGATCGACACCGATACTTGAAGAAATTGAAGTGGGTCGAGTTCCACCGGAGATACCGACCGCAAGTGGTACCTACACAAAGTTGTGCAAGTTAGAGAACCACAAGTGTCTGTGCCCACCGTTGCCATTGTGCTGTAGAACCTCGTCGTAGTGGGAGGGTTGTTCGTCAACCCGAGCGATTTATGTTCGTGGGTGAATCTTGGATTTAGTCGATGAGCGAACATGCAATAATCGACCCATGGACATACAAGGAGGCTACAAGATATAGATGCAAGATCATGGCACACCGCTATGGACTTAGAAATGGAGTCCATAACGGCTATGGATGTATATGAAAAGACACCTCTACCGATGGTAAGGAAGCCGTAGGTAGTAAGTGGATATACAAGAGAAGAGAGATTCCGATGGAGAGGTTTCGCTTTCAAAGCGAGCTTGTGGCGAAAGGGTACACTCGGATTGAGGGCATCGATTTCGATGAGACCTTTTACCTGTAGCAATGCTCAAGTCCATCGTAATTCTTCCGCCATAGCAGCCCACTGAACCCAGAGGTTTGGCAAATGGATGTTAAAACCGCTTTTCTAAACGGTTACCTTGAGGAAGGTAGAGACATCTATATGCAACAACCTCAAGGTTATGTGGTAAAGGGTGAAGAGCATCTAGTATGGAAGCTTAAGAAGTCCATTTATGGACTTAAGCGAACCTCGATCATGGAACTTACGCTTTGACGAGGTGGTAAAGTCCCATGGATTTACCCGCTACCTAGCGAGAGTTGTGTGTATCGGTTAGATGTCGAGGTGATGTGGTATTTCTTGCACTTTATGTAGATGACATCCTTCTAGTTGGCAACAACGTGAAGTCATTATCGACGTAAAGAGTTGGCTATCCGATCGGTTTCAAATGAAAGACTTAGGAGATCGTACATTCTTGGGATCAAGGTTTACCGAGATCGCAAGAAGAAAATGTTGAGCTTATCTCAAGCGTCTTACATTGATCTCGTGATTACTCGTTTTAGTATGCAAACCGCCAAGAAAGGATTGCTACCTTTCGGACATGGCGTTCCTTTATCTAAAACGCAGATCACCTATGATTTACAAAGGAGATAGAGGAAATGAGACAAGTTCCTTACGCTTCGCCGTAGGAAGTCTCATGTCTGCAATGCTATGCACGAGGTTCGATATACGCTATGCGGTAGGCATAGTAGCTAGATATCGATCTAACCACGGACAAGCTCATTGAATTGCGAGAAGCATATACTCAAGTACCGAAAGGACTCGAGAATATGAGCTGGTTACCATGCGAGATAGTCTAATGCCTTTGGGTTATCTGAGACTGGGTTTCCAAGTGACCGTGATGAAAAAAGTCAACCTCGGCTATGTGTTTACCTTGGGAGGTGGAGCCGTATCATGGCGGAGTGCAAGCGGCGATGCATCATGGACTCTACCATGGAAGCCGAATATGTAGCCGCCTTGAGGCTTCTAAGGAGGTCAGTATGGTTCAAGAACTACCTCATGGATCTAGATGTGGTACTGGTTTGTCCAAGAGTATCATAGTTTATCGTGATAACTTTCGGTGCGATGTGGCTTCTCGAAGGAACCACGGACCCACAAGGCGACCAAACACATAGAGAGAAAGTACCATGTCATACGAGAAATCGTTAGGCGAGTGGCGTGCTGATTGAAAAGATTGATACGACGGAAAATCTAGCGGATCCATTCACGAAGAGCCTTCCGCAAAAGTCTACGATGAACACGTTAGAGGACTTGGATTGCGCTTGATGGCACCCACTTAGAAAGGAAACTTTTGTATAAGTGGGAGAAGCAAAGTGATGGTTGTTTGTAATAGCTAGTAGAGAGACATTGTATACTAAAAGTTTGCTTTAGTATAAGTGGGAGATTGTTGGTTTGTATCTTGAAAGCGCTTTGGTTGAGCTTGTATACAATGTTTCTGTTACCACTATTACAATCTCCTATCCGAATTGAATACTTGATTGCATATATCGTGTCCCTTATCTCATATATAAGTTAGATCATACGATGTGTAGAAGATCACGTAAGTCCGTATGATTGGTCAAGCTTAATGAGATATAAAAGTTTCACAACCGAGACAACTTAAGGACGAGTTGTCGGTTTGAGCCGCAGATAGATAAGAAGTGACTTGACTTAGTTGCTTGTCTATGCCGGATGCGTCTCGACGTATTGAAGGATCACGATGAGATGAGTTCTTCTTCGACCGTCGTGAAGAACCAAGATCTCGGTGACTTACGATGATCTAAACCTCGATAAGGTATTAGGTGAGTATGAGTTCTTTGTCCATCACTTTGACTTGTTATGGGTGAGGTTATATGTTCTAACCCAAGATTCTCCGCATCTTGGGTGGTGGCGATCTTGTATGTCACGCTAGTTATCATGTCAGTCACCGATCCGTTTAGGATGATGGCGTCCCTTAAGGAGCTCAAAGGTTTATTGTACTAAACCCCGCAGTTGAGTTAGCTCAAGTACAATAATAAGGTTGAGTGGTACTACTTAAGGAAATGAAGTTATTAATCGCTTTAAGCGATCGATTGCTATAAATGATTAATGGACGTTCGATATCTTAAATACGGGATTCGTAATGTCTAAGTGCAAGCCCGACTCAACTTCGATAATAAGCGGGTAAGTCAACATTCTTTCTCTAGTGGCATGATCGAATGTTTATAAATTAATTTATGTTACGGGTGAACATAAGATAATTAATTTATTTGAGGCCCATCTTTATTCCTCAGATTTGATCCTGGTGGCCCATCCAGGCCCGTAGCCAAGGAAAATCGGCGCCCCCTTATGCTCCCAAAGGCAAGATTTTATTCTCTTTATCCCACAAGGATATTATTATATTTATGGTATATGCATAGATCCTTTCCATATAAGATTATGGTAATAATCCTGAGAGTATGAAAATAATCCCGAGAGTATGGAAATAATCCTAAGATTATGGTAATTTTCCATATAGGATTATGGTAATTTCCATATAGGATTATGGTAATTTCCATATAGGATTAAGGTAGTGCATTATAAATATAAGGTATTTGATAAAGTCTAGTGAATACTCACATAATTAACAAGAAATTTTCGCCCCCTCATAGTGTTTGAGAGTATTTGAAAATTGTGAAGTGAGAGCAAGGGTGATTTTTCGAAGCATTCTCCATAGATCGTCCTCACTCGGCGTTGGAGATTGGGCAATCGGGATCGATCCGGAAGGTCAAAGCACGAGTCCGATCCGCTCGATCCATTCATCTCGCTCCATCGACCTCTTCGGATCCAAAGGTAAACACGTGAAAACCCTACGTGTTGCGATTAATTATATAGACGCATGCTAGGTTTATAATCAATGTATGGTGAATTAAATATCCAAGATGGATCCTCGGGGCGAGGGCTAAACATAAAGTTTTCCCTACAGCCCTCATCCACGCCTTTTCCGCATCATGGCGCGGTTATCGCCCATAACCGCCCACGTCTCGGCGCATTTCGCTGGAACCGCCGAATAACTCTCGGACATGTGCTGCACCACTCGCACACGTCCCGCATTTCTCGGACGTAACCGCCCGAAGGACAACCGCTCCGCTCGGCCACCCCTGTTCGCGCGCCGCACGCCCGCTCGACACTTGGTCTCGGCATTCGCTCGGCACTCGGCCTCGGCATCACTCGGCCTCGGCATTGCTCGGCGCTCGCTTGGCATTGCTCGGCGCCTTGCAATCTCGCTCGCACGTCCTTGCGCACATCGCTCGGACAGTTTGGTGCGGGGCGCTCATCTCCCGCACAATATTGCTTCGCCGCCGAATCACCTTCTCGGCGCTTGCTGCATTCGGCGCCCGCACGCTGCCTCGGCCATCTCGCTCGGCGCCCGTCTTGGCCGGCGTGTGGCACTCGGCCAGCCCCCGGATCACCCAAGACGCCGCCCGACGAGCCAACACTGTGCGGCGTGTGGCACTCGGTAGCCGGCGCCGGTATCACCCGACACGCTCGCCCGACAAGCCCACACTCGCATTGTTCGGCACGCTCCGCACAACCTTGCTCATTGATGTGCTTGCTCGGCTCATCCGATGCATCCCGCACATCCTTGGCCCGATGCCTCCCTTTTCATCGACCAAGTCTCGTGTCCGTCTCTCGAACACGTCGAATCACCTTGGACCCAGATGACTCGACCCTCTCATGCCGAGATGCGCCCATGTCTCGGCACATCTCGGCGCTCAGCTTTAAGGGGGTAACAAACCACCCGCACCAAAGCCTGACGACGTCCTCGTCGTTGCTGGGTAGTCTCCCTTCTTAGCTAGCGCTCCCTTTTCGTTCACCTGCACCACGAGGTTACGATCAATAGGGTTAATGTCGGCAAGATCACCAACATTTTCTGACTCCACGCGAGTCATTGCAGCAAGGGAACTCGATGCTTCACATAGCACTCCCTTCTTCAACTGCTGGACCAAGATCAGTCCTTTTAATGCGCCAACTTGCATCTCAACATTGGCTTTGACTTGGATTGGCTTCACCACCGAATTCGCTAACTTGATTCGGCTCTCCTCTGGCGACACTTCCAAACCAAGCATCGGACTCATCCGACTACATGTTCGCAGCACTCACGCAACGAACAAAAGTTGCCCACCAATTTTTAGCCACATCCGGCTCACGTCCACACAACGCGACCAAATTCTTCTCAAATCTTCGAACCTGGTTTTTCTTGCGCAGCCAAGTATTTTTCGAACCTGGCCCAAGCTTCTCGCACGCCAAGTTTTATCTCCTCGGCACAAGCTTCTCTCACGCGCAACTCAATGCGATCAGGCTTTTTCCGCACCTGATCCTCTCTCGCAGCAACTCACGCCACGAACAAAGCTTTCCACACACCAAGTTTCACCACACCTGGCACAAGCTTTTTCTCTCGCGCCACTCAACGCGATCATGCCTTCTTCGAACCTGACTAACTCTCGCAGCAATTACACACCACGAACCAAGCTACCTCATGCACCTGGATTTTTCTCTCTCGCAGCAACACACGCCGCGAAACAAGTTTTCTCACGGACCTGGATTTCTTTTCGTAGCCACTCACGCTACGCGCCAAGTTTCTCAAACCTGACACAAGCTTCTCACGCGCAATACCAAATTTCCCTCGAACCTGGTACAAGCTTCTGACTCGCGCAACACCAAGTTTCTCAAACCTGGCACCAAGTTTCTCAAAACCTGGGTCCTCTTCGCAGCAGCTCCGCTACGCACCAAGCTTTCACTAACCTGGATTTCTCTCGCACGGCAACTCACGCCGCTCGCCAAGTTTTTCTCTAACCTGGCTCTGATACCAAATTGTCACAAGGTACGCATAGGTCAAATATGTAAATTACAGATTCAATTAAAGGAATTAATTACTATAATTTCAAAATTCATGGAAAATGATAGAGAAAAAAACCTCAATATGTACATACATAGTATGTAAATTTATCAATACTCTTTATTTTTATTTTTGTTGAGAGAGACCTACCCTATATGTTCTTACAAAATATTTTTTTAAAGGGAATATATGTTATGAAATCAGTCCGAAATCCCTCTACTATTGAATAAATCTACTACTCCAAACACGCGATTTAAGAATAAGCTCAGCTTGTTAGCCGATCTATCATCTATGTAAATGATAAACTTATGTCTCTACTATCATGCTATCATGACACATGTTTAAAGTCAAAATATTCATATATTCAAATTTAATGTTCAAACGGTGAAAGTGACGACGCTTTATTCCAAATCTGTTAGCTTTTAACCAACTAAAATAAATTCGTGGGAGAGTGAAGACATCTATATATACAATGAGAGTTGGTAGACAGGGAAAAGTTATACTCTTTAACAAATTTTATTCAAATAAAAATGACAAAACCCACGCCTCGAATTTGTCTATTTGATTTTTAATTCTCTACACTTAAAAAAATATTTGTTTGTTGAAAAATCTTCATCTGAATTGATATTTCTTCTGACATATATTGACATGTAACGGTAGTTGATAATAATGCTTCATCAAACTTCATCACTTAATTATATAACTATTATTAATTTTTCTTTCTTGATGTCAAAGACTACTCGACCTTTTGCTTTGTTTGCACATTGAAGTTTGCAGGCAGAGAGAGTCTTGGGAATTTTTCCTAAAATGACAGTGCAACAGCCTCTTTCAATTTGTACATTTATTTAATTTGTTAAACGAATTAATCCATCCCTCTCTATTTTTACACTACAATTCCTAATCCGGTTTCCATCTATAAATTAGAAATACTTTTTGTAACTTATGCAGAGATCAAATTTTCACTTTAGAGTCGTTTTTTATATTATTATACTGTGAATGTTAGACCATTTAGAAATAATATTTTTGTAACTTATTGATTAATCTCATTTGTTGGTATCCCATTTTAGAATAATAATTTGTTATTTTCACCGTGAAACCCATATTATATTTAAATTTTATAGAAGGCAGCTATTACCAAATAAATAAAATAAAGTGACTTTCCCAGAAATACTTTATATAGTACTGGAAATTTAATTATTTATAACAGAAGAAGATATATTCATGGTCAACCTTGTAACAACCTATACTAATAAAGTATTAAACTAAATTCTAATTGAATTCATAAGGACAAAATTTTCAGATATATTATTTTATCTTATTTTATATGAATCTAAACAAGGAACTAGTTTGTTTCGTCGAACATTCAAACAAGAGTATAGGCATCAAACCCCACTACTTCTCTCACCGCTTCCTCCCTCTAAAAAGGAACTTGTATAATTGATGAATGATTCAAATAAGATGCATCTCAAAAATTCACTACGAGTTGTGCGTAAGAATGAGAGAAAAAACTCACAAGACCAACTTAATAATAACTATTTCTTTTTTAATTTAAAAAAAAAAGTATTCCCTCCGTCCACAATAAGTGTATCTTTTGTGGACGGCACATGTTTTAATAAAATTATTGGTAATGTTATTTGAATGGAGAAAATGTTCCACCAAGTGTTAGATTGTCAGTGGTAGGAGTTATTTTTTGGTAAATAATGAGTGGTTGTGAGGTTAAATAATAAGGAGTAGTGTCTTAAAAAGAAAATGATATACTTTTTGTGGATGCCAAATAAAGCAATTGTGATACACTTATCGTGGACAGAAGGAGTATAATTTTTTGTTTTCATGAAATTTTCTTATTTTCGATAAGAATAATACACAAGCATTCAATGAGTCATGTCATGATTATAGTGTTAAAAGTTAGTTTTAAAAATCTATAAAAATCAAGAACTAAATTGTTATTTCACTAAGTGAATGTATCCTATAAAAAAAACACAAAAGATAGAAATATAACATATAATTAGAGTCAGAGAAATCCAAAGCAATTAGAGCGGACAAAACAAGTCTGGTCTGACCCAGTTCGGTCCATCAGCCCGTTTTGGATAAGTTTAGACTTAGATTATTGATTTGTATACTGAAAACAGTTTATGGTTGAGCTTGTATACAATATTTTATGTTATCATTATTTTCAATCTCCTATTTGAATTATTTATGAGTACATATGTTGTCTATTTATCTCATACAAAAGTTAGATCATAGAGTATGTAGAAGATCATGGAAGTTTGTAGGCTAGTTGAGATATAAACATGTATCACAGCTAAGACAACTTGATGATGAGTTGTTGGAATAAGCTACAGTATAGATAAGAAGTAGCTTGACTTAGTTACTTGTCTATGCTGAGTATGGGTTGATGACTATCACTTTGACTTGTTATGGGTGAGAGTTACATGGGTTACACAATATTCTCAACATCCTGTATGTCATGCTGGTTATCTATGTCAAGCTGGTGGCAGTGCTTATATGTCATGCTGGTTATTTATGTCGAGTAACCATATTCGTTTAGGATGATGGCGTACAAGGAGATCAAAATATTTATCGTACTAAACCATGTAGGTTGAGTTAACTTAGGTACGATAATAAGGTTGAGTGGTACTACTTAAGGAATTAATTAAAAGATTAATTATTTTAAGAAGTCATAGTGCTATGAATAATTAATGGACGTTCGATATCTTAAATATGAGATTTGTAAATCTAAGTACAAGCCCGACTCCACTTCATTAACAAAGGGGTAAGTTAACATTTATTTTCTACTAGAATGAATAAATATTTATGAATAAATTTATTTTATGGGCTGAATATAAGAGAACCAATTCATTTAAAGTCCATCATTATTCATTATATTTGATCATTGGACTGACTCAATAAGGCCTACTGATCATGAAATTTTTGCCCTTATAGAGAGACCACTGGGATTGGACTCTATTAATTGTATTATTATTTTAATACATCTGCTAGTTTAGATATAATTCTCTAACATCAAAAGTTATCAAGAGATAATTAAGATTATAGAAGATAATTATTATATTCACCAACAACATTAAGAGGGTGTTTGGTTGAGCTTATAAGCTCCCCAAAACAGCTTATAAGCTGTTTTTTAAGCTTGAAAAGAGTTTCTAATTTACATAATGGGATCCGATATGTTGGATCCATACCAAAAAGAGTTTCTAATTTACAAACAGCATAAGACATATTCAACAACTCTAACAAAACCTACAAGTTCTCAAAGTGTTTGCAGCGGAATACATGTGAGATACATATATGACGATATGTACTCAAGGTTTATTCAAAATCAGCAACAAAAGGTATTCACTCAACACTTTCTCTCCATCCCATCAAGATTCGCTCAACTCGCATATTAGGAAAAACAACATGCGGGTCGAGTACAAAAATACTCGGTGGACTCGTGCAAAAGTTTACATTTCATTATATAATTGATCTTGCTAAACAAAGGTGACACAAGGTTTTAGATAAAGTAACTTGTGCTCACTAAACATTTTATATCATTTAATAAGATTGACCGCGATCACGTTTTACGATTATATGTTCCATATCTCTTCAGGTGCGCGGGAAGGAGGCCTCCTTCCACGGACGCGAAGACCGGCCGCAAGCGGCACACGATCAACCTGGGTGTACACGTTAATCCTTGCTAGGAATTTCTCATCTAGCTAGGACCCGAATTCCATTGATACTTAGGTTGGCGAACCAACACAGATAGGATACATATATAAAACATAAATATTTTAGGCAGAAAATTATCAATAAAGAACTTCAGTTAAAATCTCATTGAACATCGTAGGAAAAACCCACACTTGATGTGTTAGGTAGAGAGCCCACCTCTTACTTAGTCCTTCGTCTCTCTAGACTACCTTCAGTTCTGTCTCCCTTGTTTACTCCCTTGCTTCACCTTGACATATGAAACATGGTTTAGAGTGTTGTTTGAGATGTTTGAAAAGTATTGGGACAATAAACTTGATTTTAGGAATTTCTTATAAGTTTTGACATTTTAGGATTTTACACTGCTTATTAATAGTTTGTAGTTTCCATCGCTTCTTAATCAGAAAAAGCATTGTTGTGAGAATCATGCTATTGTTGAAATTATAGTTGGATATTATACAAGATTATGAGAAGTGAGTGATAAGATAAGTTATGTCTTAATCTAGTTTACTTGATCAGGGAGAAGCTGATCATATTTCACATTTCTTTTCGATCTGGTGATTACCAAAAACTCAAAACGAGATCAAGAGATCTCGAACTCGGTTTACTTCCAAGTTACAACTGTTGATCGTAGGTTTTACCGCTACTTACACTTTGCTGAACTAATTATATAACCCGGACTTAGTCTAAATAAGAAATATAAATCCTCGAAAATAGAAAACATAATCATTTGTATATAGCCTAACTCCTGTACAAATCATAACTCTTGATGTAATCATAACTCTTGCAATAATCATAACTCGTGCGTAAAACATAACTCTTGCATAAAACATAACTCTTGCGAGAATCATAACTCTTTGCATAAAACATAACTCTACACCGCACAAGTTCATATCACATATCTTAATCAAAGTTGAGCTTTTTCTAAATCTTCGTTTAAAAGTTACACTAAGTTCATATCAATCATCTATTTACACCCAAGAATCCTAATATATAGATACACTTTGAATATATAAACTAAATATTAACATCATGGCCATATAGGCATTGGTCGATTCTGAGAGAATCGAAATGAATTTTCAAACCTTTAAATTAAATCACTCACACTTATATACCTCTCTATAAGTATAAGCTGAATAAACTAAGAGTGTAAGAGTGGCATTGTTTATTGAAATGGTGTAGTAATAAATAGGATTACTAACTGTAGGGGCTTACATACTTTGCCACATTTAAACATGGACTTATATTTATAGTTTCCTATATAATTAACATAAGAATAATTGGATCAGAATGTTTTTGCCATTAAGGAAAATTAACAATATATTTCCTGATATTTAACCTGACTTTCATAAACATAATTGCCAGTTTAGAATTCACCATACATAAATCAGAAGAAGCTTAATAAGACCTATAACTCTTGACTAACTCAAAGGATTTCACCAATCGATTCTTCATGCTCAAGGTTACTATTTAAAAACCAAAATCAGCACCATCATCATCAATTAATTCATTCCGGGCACTTGGAATTAAAAATCCAAACTCACAACCATATTTGAAATCTAATTCTAAACTTATGATTACCATGTAAGAGGTATTAAAATATGACTCCAGAGTACTGAAGTAAATCATCTTGTTTCCCTTTTGAAATTGTCAAGAAGATACATATATATATAACAAAACTTGTTCTTACAACCTAAGTTTGCTATTCAAATAACAATTAAAGAAAAAGATATGTCTCAATTAAATTCCTAAATCCTAGGATTTGTTTTCATACCAGTACATAAAAGAGAATTGTTAATCATTATTCCATATTTAAAACTTAAACAAGAACAAGATCATCATCATCTTAATCAATTCATTCACGCCAACTACATAGAGGAAATTCAAAGCTTTACTAATTTGGATTCCAAACAAAAATCTAACTACCTAGCTATCAGATAGGTAGATTAGGTAATTAAATAATGATATTTAAGAAACACACTCTTAGAAATTGGAGTATGACACTCACACCCAACATCATCCTAATCGAATTAATAGAATCTACTCAACAAAGACTTCTATTTGGGTGCAAAGAACACATATACATAATCAAGAGCTCAACACGTATATTGCTTCATTCTCGGCAGTTTTAGGGGAAATCCTAGATATGTATAACTTCATCAATATTATTTTATCTGGACATAGAAGAAGTATATGAGCAGTTCCGAATCATTACTCGAAGCTAACCTGACTCTCCTAACTCGATTTCTCGCAGCTCAGGCACGCCCACATATGTAGAGGAAAGAAATCAAAATCTTAAAGCATCTCTTTTCAATCTTAGAATATAAGCCCCTGATTACTATATAGTAGATACTAGATTATGAGTTTATAATATTAACAACAGAACTTTCAAAGCTTGGAACTATTACTGGACACTCACGCAAATCACCAAAATTCCAAAACATCTCATTCTTGACTAACTTGAAAAATGCAAGTAATTCAAGTTCATAAGCTCAGCCTAAAACTTGACGTATAAATTCGTAATAAGCATATAATAATCTAAACCTAATCAACTAGAGCACTGAATATCACTTCCCCCTTTTCCTAAAATCGTCAAGAATACCATAACCAAGTACACAATGAAATCCTAAATTTCTTGCATCTATAGAAAGGGCAGAAGATTCCTAACCTCTTAATCGGCTTTGATTATACGAGAAATCGATTGCTCGTAAAAGAGTCGAGATTGGGTTCTTCAAGCTCTCAGAGAATTTTGCTCCTTTCTTTCTCTGTTTCTTAATGTCGTGTATTTGTGTTTAGGATAGAGTTTTGTTTATTTTCTTTTGAAAGGCAGGTATTGAAATTCGTGTAATATAATTCAATATGCTTTGAATTAAATGGCTGAAATTTAGCCAACATTCGTTTCTCATAGTCAGCAACTGATACTAAAACTTAATGTATAAGTTTTGTTTAATTACCTTATTTGTTTACATAACAATATATATATACACATGGCTATATAATAGCCACCATTTGATTCACACAATACTTCCGTAGCACTTATGTAGTTTTTTTTTTGTTTTTTTTATACAATGTTTATCCCTATTTAATTATTTATTTATATTAACTTAATTTACCCTCTTTCTTGATGTGATTTAAAATCACAACATATATATATATATATATATATATATATATATATATATATATATATCCTTTTTTTGTCATTAATAGTGCAAAATCCTGATTAATAATTTTAATTATTCTTAAATCGGATATGAAAAGTCAGTGTGTTACATCCTACCCCTCTTAAAAGAAATTTCGTCCCGAAATTTACGTACCTCTAAACAGTTCTGGATATTTCTCTTTCATCTTATCCTCCAGTTCCCACGTTGCTTCCTCGTATCCATGATGCCTCCACAAGACCTTTACTATTGGTATTGACTTATTCCTCAATTCTTGTACCTTTCGATCTAAAATAGATTCAGACTTTTCCTCATAGCTCATATCTGGACTAAGAATTACATTCTCTTGTTGGATCACATGTTTCGGATCATAGACATACTTTCTTAACTGCGAAATGTGGAACACATTATGTATATTCTGAAACTCGGCGGTAATGCCAATCTATACGCTGCAGGGCCTATTTTGTCTAGGATCTCGTAAGGTCCTATATATCGGGGTTTTAATTTTCCACTTGCACCGAATCTCACGACTCCTTTAAATGGGGAAACTTTAAGAAAAACTTTGTCCCCTATTTCAAATTGCAACTCTGTACGTCGTGTATCAGCGTATGATTTCTGTCTATCTTGGGCTTCTTTGATCCTTTGTCTAATTTGTGGAACGGTCTCGATCATTTCACCCACTGTGTCAGGTCCTAGCACCCTTCTTTCGCCTACTTCATCCCAGTAAAGAGGTGATCTGCATTTCTTTCCATACAATGCCTCATACGGTGCCATGTCAATCGTTGCTTGGTAACTATTGTTATAAGAAAACTCAATTAGTGGTATGATATGTTCCCATTTCTCGCCTTGGTCTAGCACGACCGTTCTGAGCATATCTTCCAACGTCTATATCGTTCTCTCAGATTGTCCATCTGTCTGCGGATGAAAGGCTGTACTGAAATTCAACTTCATGCCCAATTCCTTCTGAAGGCTGATCCAAAATCTAGAAGTAAATTTTGAATCTCTATCCGATGTAATCGACTTTGGTACTACGTGCAGACGTACGATTTCACGGATGTACAATTGGGCTAGTTTGTCTGATCCATAAGTAGCATGAATCGGCAAGAAGTGAGCGCATTTTGTGAGTCGATCAATTATAACCCATATAGCAGTGTTACCTCTCTGTGACTTTGGCAATGCTGTCACAAAATCCATTGCTATATCATCCCATTTCCATTCTGGTATCTCTAAAGGTTGCAATTTCCCATAAGGTCTTTGATGTAAGGCCTTCACTTGCTGGCAAGCAAGACATCTTTCTACAAATGAGGTTACATCTCTTTTCAATCCTTCCCACCAAATTTTTTCCTTCAAGTCCTGATACATTTTGGTGCTACCAGGGTGGGCAGTATAGGGAGTATCATGAGCTTCACTCATGATTTCATTCTTAAGTCCATCGTCGTTTGGGATGCATAGTCTTTCTTCAAATAATATGGCATTGTCTTCTGTTTCTCTGTAACCTTTCAAGTTTTCGGTTCTTATCTTCATTCGTATATTTTCTAGTTTTTCATCTTCTTTATGTGCGTCTATTATTCTCTTCCTCAAGTCCGGCGTGGCGACTAGTGTTTCAATAAGACTCGCTATTGTTTCTGATGAATCCACTACTTCTATCTTCATCTGGATAAACTCCTCTATGAGTCTTCTTTCTTCTGTGAGCAAACAATTCAATTTAGATGAATTTTTGCGACTTAATGCATCGGCTACCACGTTGGCCTTGCCCGGATGATAGTTGATTCTACAATCATAATCTTTTACTAATTTGAGCCATCTCCTCTGTCTCATGTTTAGGTCTCTTTGCTCGAAAAAGTATTTCAAACTTTTATGATCTGTAAAAATCTCACATCTCACTCCATAGAGATGGTGTCTCCAAATTTTTAATGCATGTACTACCGCTGCTAGTTCTAGGTCATGAGTTGGGTAGTTCAATTCGTGCGGCCTGAGTTTTCGTGATGCGTAGGCTATCACTTTCCCTTCTTGCATCAATACACATCCCAACCCATTCTTAGAAGCATCAGTGTAAATAACGTATTCTTTATCAGAGTCTGGAACAGCTAAGAAGGGCGCGGTAGTTAACTTTTCCTTGAGCTGTTGAAAACTCGCTTCACATTCCCCTGTCCACGTAAATTTGATTCCTTTTCGGAGTAGCTGCGTCATTGGTTTTGCTATCTGTGAAAATCCTTTGATGAATCTTCGATAGTAACCAGCTAATCCCAGAAAACTCCTGATTTCATTTGGATTTGTTGGTGGCTTCCATTCCTGAACTGCTTTTATTTTCGCGGGATCCACCTTGATTCCTTCTGACGACACAACATGTCTAAGAAATGTTATCTCTTTTAGCCAAAATTCACATTTGTTGAATTTGGCGAAGAGTTTCTCATCTCTTAAGGTTTGTAAAACAATTCTCAAATGATTCTTGTGTTCCTCCTCACTCTTCGAGTAGATAAGGATGTCGTCTATGAAAACCAAGACAAACTTATCCAAGTATGGATGAAAGACTCGATTCACGAGGTCCATGAACACAGCCGGTGCATTTGTTAGTCCGAAAGGCATATCTACAAACTCATAGTGGCCATATCGTGTTCGAAACGCTGTCTTGGGTATATCCTCTTATCGAACCCTCAACTGGTGGTATCCGGATTTCAAGTCAATCTTCGAAAAGACACCCGCTCCCTTAAGTTGATCGAAAAGATCATCAATTCTTGGTAGAGGATACTTGTTCTTAATGGTCAGCTTGTTAAGCTCTCTATAATCTATACACATTCTCAATGTGCCATCTTTCTTCTTTACAAAAAGCACTAAGCTCCCCACGGGGATACACTAGGTCTGATGAAACCTAGGTCTAACAATTCTTGGAGCTGAATTTTTAGTTCCTCTAATTCCTTTGGAGCCATTCTGTAGGGTACTTTTGACACTGGAGTTGTCCCCGGTTCGAGATCAATTGTAAATTCCACTTGTCTGTCTGGTGGCAAACCAGGCAATTCTTTTGGAAATACATCTTTGTATTCCCGTACAATCTTCACATCCTCAATTGTTATCTCTGTCTTGGGTTCTTCATTTAAATAAACAAGGAAAGTTTGACAATCTTTCTTGTTCATCATTCTTTTTGCCTGCAAGGCGGAGATAACTGACAACTTCTTCCTCATATTGACCCCATGAAAACTCATGGTTTCTTGTTCAGGAAACTGGAACAAGATTTTTCTCTCCTTACACAGAATCGTCGCGTAGTTTGCAGCTAACCAGTCCATTCCTAGAATTATATCAACGTCCCACATAGGTATTATATTCAAATTGTTCGCTACGACCTTAAGTGATCCTAATTCCACTTCTAGGTTCGAGCAAACATGAGTGACAGTCATAATTCCTCCTATAGGTGAAGAAATTTTTATAGCCTGATCAGCTTGTTCTATTTTAAGTTCAAAGGTGTCGACACAAGCACTTGCAATGAATGAGCGTGAAGCACCCGTATCGAACAACAGTATAATAGGTATGTCAAGAAGTTTGCCCATACCTGCTAGGTTCCCTTGGTTTCCCTCGAACTGATTCTGCTGTAGAGCAAAGGCTCTAGCTTGTGGCATTTGAGGTTGGCGAGGTTGTTGTCGTTGTTGTTGTTGGCGTGGTTGTTGTTGTTGCCACTGGCCCTGTATAGATCTAAGTGGTTGGGCGTTAATTGGTTGATTCGGCTTTCTCATTCCTCCCTGTGCGAGTCTAGGACAGTCTTTGGCAAAGTGGCCTCGTTGACCACATCTATAGCAACTATCACTGCCAGTGAGACAGTTGCCTCGGTGAGGTTTGAGGCATTTGGGGCAAGGAGGGACCCGTTGTTGCCCTTGTTGGTTTCCAGTCTGCCTAGGGAATTGTGGCCTTTCTTGTCCCTGTCCTCGCCCTTGTGTCGTAGAGTTCCCTTGCCATGGCCTCTTATTGCCTTGATACCCATAGTTTCCTCGATTGTAATTATTACCATTTCCTTCCCATTTTATTTTTCCTCGATCTACAGTGTTCTGTTGCTGAGTTGGCGCTGGCTTTTCCTCAGGCATTGCTGCCTCCACATCCAATGCCCGACTGAGAGCTTCAGTGTAAGTCAACTTGCCATGGCTAGCAAGAGACATCCTTATCTCAGGACGTAAGCCAGAACATAATTTTTCTGACATTTTCTTATCAGTATCTACTTGTTGCGAAGCGTATCGTGACATGTCGTAGAAGATGCGATCATATTCAGTCACTGTCATCTTACCCTGTTTTAGGTTAAAGAACTCCATCTCTTTCTTCTTTCTATAGCTCTTAGGAATATACTTTTCATAAATCCCTGTCTTAAAATCTTCCCATGAAAATTTTTCTATTTGTGCAGGAGTCATCGTCTTCTTCCTAGCCTCCCACCAAAAATCGGCAGAGCCAGTCAGCTGGAAAGTCACACAAGACAGTCGTTCTTGTGTAGTACAACGGAGAAAATCAAAGATTCTCTCCATCTCCCTGATCCACAGTTCTGCATCAACTGGATTTCCTGTCCCATTAAAAGATGGTGGGTTCTGCTTGAGGAATAGCTCCTCGATTCTATGCGGTGGTGGTTCAGCATGCTGGTCATGTGGAATCTCGGCCCCACCTTCAGCCATAGTCTTTCTTTAGATGACTTTCTGCATTTTCAAAGCAAATTACTATTAATACATTTCTTATAATAAATTTCAATAACATGTTTCCAACATATCCTTTAAAAACATTTATAAACCTGCAACTCATTCATATCAAACTCATGTTTGTACAAAAGCTCAAACTATAGCATCATATATATACATCACGGAAAATGCCTCAGAGGACTTTTACAGACAAGTCCGAAGACTCTCAAAGATTCTCTCCATCTCCCTGATCCACAGTTCTGCATCAACTGGATTTCCTGCCCCATTAAAAGATGGTGGGTTCTGCTTGAGGAATAGCTCCTCGATTCTATGCGGTGGTGGTTCAGCATGCTGGTCATGTGGAATCTCGGCCCCACCTTCAGCCATAGTCTTTCTTTAGATGACTTTCTGCATTTTCAAAGCAAATTACTATTAATACATTTCTTATAATAAATTTCAATAACATGTTTCCAACATATCCTTTAAAAACATTTATAAACCTGCAACTCATTCATATCAAACTCATGTTTGTACAAAAGCTCAAACTATAGCATCATATATATACATCCTGGAAAATGCCTCCGAGAGGACTTTTCTGTACAAGTCCGAAGACTCAAAAATAGTGAGTACATATCATGATGCTTCATCTAGCTAACATCATCATCACTAGATATACTCAATCTCGGAGCGTCACAAGAGATCAACGCCTCCGTATCAGCTAACTGTCCAAAAACTACTAAGGAACGGTACATAGAGGATCATCGTTCCTATATAGTACTATATACACTATATACATACTAGTCCTATACTAACTCTAGAGCTCCTGTGTAATATCCCGCAATTTTAATGCTTAATTACGATAATATAAATCGTAATTAGGGTTTTAGCCTCAATAATTAAAATCCTAATTAGTCAATGCTCGACTTTGACTAAGCATAATTTGATAATTCTATGTGATATTCACTGACGCTTAGTGAATTAAGGAATATAGTTTCTGATATTCCTTCGAACGTGTTGTTCTAGCGTCGGTTAAATTCAACAGTTAAGACTTACAGTATTTTTAAACATTTAAGCTTAGAATTCGAAATTCCTTATTATTATTGGAATAAATAAAGTTGTTACAAATTTATTTTGGACATTTTAGAGATGATTTAATTATGAGAAATTAGAGACGTTTCAAACGTCTACGTTTAGAGATAATGCGATAACTTGGCCAAATGATCATGGAATTATAAAATTCAAATTCCTATGATTATTTTATGATATAAGAGCATTATTTATCATCAAAATAATGCTATATAATTAAGGGAATAAAATGTACCAAAGTCTAAGAATTTCGAAAACCCTAATTTTCAAAACTAGGGTTTTGTGATCTAAAATTTGTTCTAAATATTTTTCTATGATTAAATTCATCATCTATGAATATAATGTGTCTCATAACTATGTGTTAGCTATTTATTATAAGAAAATAAAATGTTTAGTACATGAAACCCTAAATTTTTGAAAATGTGCACTTATGGTATTAATTAATTTGAATTGCTACTCATTTAAGGTTATATGATAATTATTATATTAATATGATATTATTAAGGATAATACTTGTACCAAAAGTGGTGAAAACTTTGGTGTATATGTGATAAAATTTGATTAATTTCTATGCTATAATTAATGAATGGTTATGACTAAGATCTTATCATGTATTAGGTGTAAAGTAGTAGTAGTTACCAAGTTGAACAAGTATCCTAAGCCTTTGGACTATAGTAGGCGAAAACTTTGACAAAAATTAAGGTTGGAAGATTTTGTTTCTAACTTTGAAAATGACATTAGACTATAGTTGAAATTTTTGACTTTTCAAAAATGACTTTATAACATAATAATAATATAGTATAAGATAAGGAAAATATTAAAAATTAACCCTAAGCATTTAAGCTTGGGCGACACACACACTCATAGGTGATAATGTGATAATTCTTTTATTTTATAATAAGTATGATGCAAGTTGTTAACTAAGTGATAAGATAACATAATGAGGTGTATATGATAAGGATAAAATTTTGTCTCTTGCTACAAGAGGGGGGCCGATTTATTTGACTTAGGTACAAGGGTGTATTAATTGTTATTTCATGTAATAATTACACTACAACTTGCATAACTCTATAAATATAAGGTTAGCACTACAATCTCTCATTTTGCTACCCTAAGTACCGAATTTGAGTGAGGAAAAACTTGAGAGTGTTCTTCAATTTTGATCCCAAACCTTTAGCAAATAAACCTTGCCGATTAAAATCGAAACCGATTAAAAGGTTAGATTTCTTCCGAGCTTCGTATACATGCTAGAATTTTCGAATTTCATCCGTTAGATTTCATGTTATAAGCTTAGTTTAACTATGTGATTTTCGAAAATTATGATTATGTGCTAAAAATGTTTAGATATCATGTTTATATTATGTTATTAAGCTTATATTACAAAGTTAAGCATGTTATCAAAACTTATGTGTGGACCGAAAATGTGTGAGCACAATATGTTGAAGATTATGATTTTTAATTGTTGATTTGAGCATGAAATAATGATCTAGGGTATTAAATATGCTTGTATGATTTTATGTAGAATTTTTGGAAAACTATAGTACATAAGTTTATGATTTTTGAAAATATTAGAGCATGATATTATGTTGTGATATAATCCATGTTTAAGTGTTATCATAGCATTTTGATAGTGTAGATTCATAATATAGTGTTGTATGAATTTATTGGATTTGTTAAAAATTATTTTGACCTAAGTCACTTTTTCGAAAATATGACTATAGTAAATTTTAATAAATAGTTCACAATTAATAAAAATTATGTTATAGCAAGGATGCTTATAGATGATTATGTGTTATGTGATTTAATTGGAATTTTTGAAAAATGTTTGCTTAGTTAAATTGAAATTTTCGAAAACCATGGGTTAAGGATAATAATGTTATAAATTTATTTTATCAAGTATAATTACATAATATGTTCTAAAATGATGTTTTAAGTATATTATGATTTTATGTGAATTTTTAGAGCAAGAATTATATATAAATTCAAAATATATATATATAATTGTAAAAAGTCAAAATGTTGACTTTGAAGTCAAATTATTGACCAAAGTCAAAATGTTGATTAAAGTCAAAATTGTTGACCAAAAACGTTGACCAAGGTCAAAACGTACGAAATTCGATAATACGTGATCTATGTAACGTGGTACGTTTAGTAACAATGTAACTTACGTTACGTAAGTACATTAAAACGTACATTATGTGCTAAAGAGATAGAATACCTCTTATATGATGAGTAATTTCGTAAACGACATCATTGTAATTAGGAAACGTCAAAATAAGTTCGACGTTAGCCTTATTTGATGCATAGGACGTTATAGACGATGTTCGTCTCTATCGAAACATGACTAATGTACTAAAATAGTTCTTACGTTAAGGTGGGACGTGATCTTGAGCTGAGACATAGAAAAGGGACTATAGAAAGACCTACGTATACCAGGTGGGCTTTACTCGAAAACCCTTTTATTTACGATGCTTTCCTCGAAAAGTATTTATTTACAAAGCTTTCAGTTGAGAAATGATTATGAATTGTTATTCAATTGCATGCCCAAAGTATTTATGTTTTTATGTATGATCCTATCAAGTTGTTGGTTCATCCAACAAAGAAAGAGAATAAGTTGTTGGGTCGCTCCCCGACTTAAGAGAAATTGATATTGGATCCTATGCCGGAAGGATTATACCTGGCTAGGATTAACCTGATATGATAATTATGTTATATGTGGAGAAGGATGGTATGATGATCATGTTATATGTGGAGAAGGATGGTATGATGATGATCCTGTTATATGTGGAGAAGGATGGTATGATGATAGTGAAAGTTGTTGGTTCGCTACCAACGTATGATGATGTTATAATGAGATTTATAGTTGTTGGATTATTACCAATACAGTTGATGTTATGATATTAATAGTTGTTGGTTCGCTACCAACATGTGATGATGTTATGATATTAATATATGAGAACTGATATGGATCATACAGACATAAAATATGTCTGGCCAGACGACTTTTGAAAATGAAAGAAAATGTTTTGGTAATCATGATTTATTTCAACTAAAAACCTCGTGTTTTACTAAGGGGCAGTGTAATTTCAGAAAATCTTTTGGCAATGAGCCCACTGAGTGCATTATTTGTACTCAGCCCTGCATATTTGTTTTTAAATGTGCAGGTTGAGCAGTTGATGTTGGATGTTGAAGTGTTGAGCAGTTGGAGTCGTTTGTCGCTGATAAGTATAGCTTTGATTACACATCGTCATATGTGTAAATCACATGTTTTCCGCTGCCAGACTATGAAGTCATATGTATGTTATGTCTCTTGATGTAAAACCCTAAACTCATGAAGTTCCAGAAATATTCCCTATATATATCACACCATTCAGTGTTCGATGTCATTATTCGTTACTTAATTCCGTTATTAGTAACAGTCCCTGCTAATCCGTACGTTGGGTTGGCGGGCTGTTACATCCTGTCTCCCAGTGCTGCTCAAATTACCCATATACTCATCCGGGTCCTCTTCCTCGTCAGTATCATACATCGCCGGTGGATTCTGTGGTGGACTTGCTGCTACAACTGCATAGATGTCACGGACAACACCATGTCCGTCATCACGCTCAACAACCCTGAGATGGGTCGGTAGTTGGAAAGGGTCTGCTGGGGGAGGTGGTATCGGCATCGGCGGTGCAGTAGAAAGGGGTGGTGGCGTGGTCCAAACATGGGCTGCGGAGGAACTGGATATATATGTACAACTGGTCGAGAAGGGCCGTTCTCGTGATCATTCCTACGCACAGCAGGCAGAACTAGTGTGAACTCGTAACCTGTAATCCGTGGCACCTCTATATACAACCACTCTGTAGTCTCATCGTGCCAAGTGAACTCCCTAGGGGGAAGATAAGGCCCCATAGGTGCAGCCCTGTACACACCAAACACATACTCTAGATGAGAAACAAACCTAGGAAGGTCACCCTCGAGATCATGGAACTCAGCCCCGCGGTAGATATAGTCACCAGAAACCTCTCTAGCATATCCCTCCCAGTCAGAAGGAAGTCGTGTCAGAAGTCGTCTGATCCCATCATAGTCAGTCACACCATGCCTATGGGCAGCATCCCACAAGCGGCGATAGTGAGCGTAAACTCGCCTACATCATCTCCATAGACCATGCCATAGGTGCGGTACTCAAATATGATCGCGGCTGGCATAGCACGTGGTCCTAGCCTCCTCCTAGCAGTGCGCACAACTCGTGCCATCTAGAATAGAAAAGAAAATCTACAATGAGTCGAACTCATATATGACGTGAAAGCAGGTAATCTTAAGCGATAAAGACACTCAAATACGATAAATAATAACGCGTAGTAACCTGTCCCATACCCCTGAACCATGATTCCTATCTTTGAGCAGTCTACGTTCTTTTATACTTATACGTTCTCGTTCAATGAGCATAGATACGTTGATCTTAGTTAGCATTTGCTCATATCATTCCTCATATTCTCGCAAAAGTTATAGTCAATTCGGGACTCCGTGTTCCTGAACACCCGAAAGAAGAGACTATACTCATGCCACTATCGTTTAGTGACATTTCATCATTCCTTCGTTATTGAAGAATAAAGAATCCTGATAGTTCACTTTCTAGGTTCTTTCGCTAAAAGGATCAAGTATCTAAATCAGTCTATGTTCATTGGGAATAACATATCCACTTCCATTTGCAAATGCATAAATTAAGCATTCAAAATAAGACATTCATATAGTTCACATATTATAGAACTATAAAGAATCTCAAAGAATTTCATTGTTGACACATTTGTACATCATTCCTCTTTTCATTCATTTAACCTGTAAAGCTGATAACTTCTTATTGAAACATTTGAAATCGATTACCTTTTTCCTGGTTGAACGTGATGCGATGGAGTGTTGAGCATTGATTGCTGAATACATATAGGTCTAATGACTCAATCTAGACTTGACTCAAAAGGAGACATTGGTTCAAAGCAAACGAACTTGCTCGGATACCACTTTGTAACAGCCCGACTAAACCTAAGAGCAGCTTAGTCGGGTCTGTTACTGGAATGGAGATTAAGAAAATGGAATTGCAGGTCACTACCCTGATGTCTACTCAAATCATAACCATAAATTAAGATGTAACTAGTCTATATCAAAGTACGACAACAACTGAAGGATTAGTAGATATAAGAGACTTAAAGGTTAAAAGGAGACTAATTTACATAATGGGATCCGATATGTTGGATCCATACCAAAAGAGTTTCTAATTTACAAACAAAGATAAGACATATTCAACAACTCTAACAAAAACTACAAGTTCTCAAAGTGTTTGCGCTGAATACATGTGAGATACATATATGACGATATGTACTCAAGGTTTATTCAAAATCAAGAACAAAAGGTATTCACTCAACACTTTCTCCATCCCATCAAGATTCGCTCAACTGCACATTAGGAAAAACAACATGCGGTGATGCGTAAATACTCGGTGGACTCGTACAAAAGTTTACATTTCATTATATAATTGTCTTGCAAAACGGTGACACACAGGTTTTAGATAAAGTAACTTGTGCTCACTAAACATTTTATATCATTTCATAAGATTGACTGGCCAGTCACGTTTTCTGACTATATGTTCCATATCTGCTCTGTGGGTGCGTCGGGAAGGAGGCCTCCTTCCACGGACGCGAAGACCGGCCGCAAGCGGCACACGATCAACCTGGGTGTACACGTTAATCCTTGCTAGGAATTTCTCATCTAGCTAGGACCCGAATTCGATTGATACTTAGGTTGGCGAACCAACACAGATAGGATACATATATAAAACATAAATATTTTAGGCAGACAATTATCAATAAAGAACTTCAGTTAACATCTCATTGAACATCGTAGGAAAAACCCACACTTGATGTGTTAGGTAGAGAGCCCACCTCTTACTTAGTCCTTCGTCTCTCTAGACTACCTTCAGTTCCGTCTCCCTTGTTTACTCCCTTGCTTCATCTTTACATATGAAACATGGTTTAGAGTGTTGTTTGAGATGTTTGAAAAGTATTGGGACAATAAACTTGATTTTAGGAATTTCTTATAAGTTTTGACATTTTAGGATTTTACACTGCTTATTAATAGTTTGTAGTTTCCATCGCTTCTTAATCAAAAAAGCATTTTTGTGAGAATCATGCTATTGTTGAAATTATAGTTGGATATTATACTAGATTATGAGAAGTGAGTGATAAGATAAGTTATGTCTTAATCTAGTTTACTTGATCAGGGAGAAGCTGATCATATTTCACATTTCTTTTCGATCTGGTGATTACCAAAAACTCAAAACGAGATCAAGAGATCTCGAACTCGGTTTTACTTCCAAGTTACAACTGTTGACTCTAGGTTTTACCTGCTACTTACACCTGCTGCCTGAACTAATTATATAACCCAGACTTAGTCTAAATAAGAAATATAAATCCCCTCGAAAATAGAAAACGTAATTATTTGTATATAGCCTAACTCCCTGTACAAATCATAACTCTTGATGTAATCATAACTCTTGTAATAATCATAACTCTGTGAAGAACACATAACTCTTGCAGTAATCATAACTCTTTGCATAAAACATAACTCTACACCGCACAAGTTCATATCACATATCTTAATCGGGTTGAGCTTCTTTCTAAATCTTCGCTTAAAAGTTACACTAAGTTCATATCAATCATCTATTTACACCCAAGAATCTAATATATAGATACACTTTGAATATATAAACCAAATATTAACATCATGGCCAAATAGGCATTGGTCGATTCTGAGAGAATCGAAATGAATTTTCAAACCTTTAAATTAAATCACTCACACTTATATACCTCTCTATAAGTATAAGCTGAATAAACTAAGAGTGTAAGAGTGGCATTGTTTATTGAAATGGTGTAGTAATAAATAGGATTACTAACTGTAGGGGCTTACATACTTTGCCACATTTAAACATGGACTTATATTTATAGTTTCCTATATAATTAACATAAGAATAATTGGATCAGAATGTTTTTGCCATTAAGGAAAATTAACAATATATTTCCTAATATTTAACCTTACTTTCATAAACATAATTGCCAGTTTAGAAATCACCATACATAAATCAGAAGAAGCTTAATAAGACCTATAACTCTCGATGAACTCAAAGGATTTCACCAATCGATTCTTCATGCTCAAGGTTACTATTTAAAAACTAAAATCAGCACCATCATCATCAATTAATTCATTCCGGGCACTTGGAATTAAAAATCCAAACTCACAACCATATTTGAAATCTAATTCTAAACTTATGATTACCATGTAAGAGATATTAAAATATGACTCCAGAGTACTGAAGTAAATCATCTTGTTTCCCTTTTGAAATTGTCAAGAAGATACATATACATATAACAAAACTTTTCTTACAACCTAAGTTTGCTATTCAAATAAGAATTAAAGGAAAAGATATGTCTCAATTAAATTCCTAAATCCTAGGATTTGTGTTCATACCAGTACATAAAAGAGAATTGTTAATCATTATTCCATATTTAAAACTTAAACAAGAACAAGATCATCATCATCTTAATCAATTCATTCACGCCAACTACATAGAGAAAATTCAAAGCTTTACTAATTTGGATTCCAAACAAAAATCTAAGTACCTAGCTATCAGATAGGTAGATTAGGTAATAAAATAATGATATTTAAGAAACACACTCTTAGAAATTGGAGTATGACACTCACACCCAACATCATCCTAATCGAATTAATAGAATCTACTCAACAAAGACTTCTATTTGGGTGCAAAGAACACATATACATAATCAAGAGCTCAACACATATATTGCTTCATTCTCGGCGGTTTAGGAAATCCTAGATATGTATAACTTCATCAATACTATTTTATCCGGACATAGAAGAAGTATATGAGCAGTTCCGAATCATTACTCGAAGCTAACCTGACTCTCCTAACTCGATTTCTCGCAGCTCAGGCACGCCCACATATGTAGACGAAAGAAATCAAAATCTTAAAGCATCTCTTTTCAATCTTAGAATATAAGCCCCTGATTACTATATAGTAGATACTAGATTATTAGTTTATAATATTAACCACAGAACTTTCAAAGCTTGGAACTATTACTGGACACTCACGCACATCACCAAAATTCCAAAACATCTCATTCTTGACTAACTAGAAAAAAAGCAAGTAATTCAAGTTCATTAGCTTAGCCTAAAACTTGACGTATAAATTCGTAATAAGCATATAATAATCTAAACCTAATCAACTAGAGCACTGAATATCACTTCCCCCTTTTCCTAAAATCGTCAAGAATACCATAACCAAGTACACAATGAAATCCTAAATTTCTTGCATCTATAGAAAGGGCAGAAGATTCCTAACCTCTTAATCGGCTTTGATTATACGAGAAATCGATTGCTCGTAAAAGAGTCGAGATTGGGTTCTTCAAGCTCTCAGAGAATTTTGCTCCTTTCTTTCTCTGTTTCTTAATGTCGTGCATTTGTGTTTAGGATAGAGTTTTGTTTATTTTCTTTTGAAAGGCAGGTATTGAAATTCGTGTAATATAATTCAATATGCTTTGAATTCAATGGCTGAAATTTAGCCAACATTCGTTTCTCATAGTCGGCAACTGATACTAAAACTTAATGTATAAGTTTTGTTTAATTACCTTATTTGTTTACATAACAATATATATATACACATGGCTATATAATAGCCACCATTTGATTCACGCAATACTTCCGTAGCACTTATGTAGTTTTTTTTTATATTTTATATAATGTTTATCTCTATTTAATTATTTATTTATATTAACTTAATTTACCATCTTTCTTGATGTGATTTAAAATCACAATATATATATATATATATATATATATATATATATATATATATATATATATATATATATATATCCTTTTTGTCATTAATAGTGCAAAATCCTGATTAATAATTTTAATTATTCTTAAATCGGATATGAAAAGTCAGTGTGTTACAGATTCTCTAGCTAACAATATGCTGATTCAATAATTATGAATTGATCACTTTATATAATTATTGAAACAGTAATAATAATAATATGCACAGAAGTAATAGGAATAAGAAGAGAAAATAAAATATAAAATCAATTTTGATAATGAATAAAATATAATATATGATTTATCACAAGATAAACATATGTGGCTTAAACACATATATCCTATTAAGTACAAAAGTGTAAGCAAGATGATGGGCCAAAAAGCCTATATGCATAGGTTCAAGTCCAAATATCTAATAATGAAATAGCAACGTAAAAAGACTCTGTCTTACGATAAGATACACATACTTTTATTATTATCTGCTAGATTTATTAAGTTAAATCTATCAAATTTGATCTCACAGCTTATGTAGAAACTACTTCTCAATTTTTCCTTCGCTAGAAACGAACTTAAAAACTCTTACTAGATGTAAAACAAAATATATGGAAGATCCTATTCAAAGATGAGGAACGGCATTTTTTCATCCCTTCTACAAAAGTTGGAAAGATAATAAATAAAGTGTTTGGATAATTAAACTTATAAGTTAGAGAAAGAATCATGAGTTAAAGAGAGAAAATCATAATTAGATACAGAAAATTGACGAGATGTGAAGTTGATAATATATATGTAGGAAATAACTAACCACAACAAAGTTATTTTGGTAAATTCATTATTGCTTATAAGCTTATGAAAAAAAATAAGTTGGAGTTAACAACTTATTTTTAGGGGAGCTTATAATTAAGCTGTAGGAGCTTATTTTCATATATTATAAGCTGTTTATGAACTTATTTTGTCCAACACTTTATATGAGCTTATAAACTCATAAATAACTTATAAGTTATTTTGAGGAGCTTATAAACTCAGCCAAACACCCTCGAAGTCAAGATGTCTCTTCTAATTAGACTGCATAAATATTAAATATTTCTTCTCTCTTCTTCGTCTTGCTAAGTTTCCTTCTTTCTCTTGAACTCTCATTCCTCTTTTAATACAACTTTCTCAGTTGACAAGGCATGACCATGCCTTGTTGATAGCTTCCTTCTGTTTTGATTCTTTTTGCACCTCCAGGACTGGAAATCAGTTGCACTTCCAAAACTCAACTAAATCTTATGTTTTGCCTTCTTTTTTATTTATCTCTGCAAATCACCTAGCAATACACAAATCGTAATTAAGATCCACAATTTAATTAAGAAAACGAGGAAAATCAATGCAAATAAATATGCCTTTATGCAACTCATCAGGCCGGGCCCTCCCAAAGTGATTAAAAATACATGGGCTCGGACCTACCTTGTCTGCCCAGAAATTTTACACTATAAATAGTATTTTTAGCTTGGCTGAGTTTCATTATTTTTGGTTCGATGGATTTTCGGGCCACCCCGATCTGATCCAATTTTTATGAAAAAATCCGGCCCAAGCTAGACATTTTGCCATCTTTCTAAGCGGTGAAGACCTTATGTGTTAAAAGAGAGGTCAAGTTTTCAATTTTCTCTAGTTTTCGATTTTCACTGTTTCCACCCCCCTGCTAAAAAATACATAAAGTTAGATCTAGGGTCACAGTCAAGCTGCACATAAAGGTCCATAAAGAACAAACTAAGAATGCAAGAAATTCGTAGAACAACCTAAGGAAGCATGTTAAATTGATATGGGAATGAATTATATGAGACTTGTGAAATTCCAAACTCCATGTGAGATTTATAAAATGCCGGTGGCTTATGATGAATTGAGAAACTGCAGAGTGCCGGGTCAAATTTTAATCATAGGAACATGAAGACTTTATCATTTAAAATAAATACTTAATTAAAAAAGATATTTTCATTAATTATTAATTTCGGGTTAGTTTCTCAAAAGGTTATTAAACTATAAAGTTTGTATCAAAATGGTTACTAAACTATAATTTGTTTCAAAATGGCTATTAAACTTGAATTTTGTATAATTCAAGGTTTTAATTCAATTTTCTACTTAATTTCATCTATTGTGGCAACCAATGATCCACATAGACTTTCCTTCTTAAGGTGACTTGTCAAAATATTTTCCACATCACTTCCTGCACAAATTAAGGTAAATATGAAAAAAACCTAAAACTCCCTCCAACATACAACAACGTAATCGATCATTTTAAATTTTATTCTTCTAAACGCCTTTCTTTTTTTTTTTTCTGCTCTTATTTTTCTCCCTTCTGATTATGAATATAAGGTTCGTTTTCTCGCTTCTTCTTTTTTTCTCTAATTCAATAAATATAAGGTTGTCATCTCATGGAGTCACGTTTTCCTAATTATCAAGTTTGTTTTTGCTTTTGGACATGACAGTTGTATTTAATTTTATGTAAATAATATCGTTAATCAAAATTACTTATAATCTTGTTTTGTAGAGGTAAGTTTAATTATATGTGATCATCAAGATCACAAATAACATATGATGATTGTAGTACGATCATCATATTCTTGTAGGAAAATTCATGTTAAACTTGATGGTATACTATTGGTGATTTTTTACTGGATAAGTGTTGATAATATTGATTTCATGTAGAATTATGACAACAAATTGGAGACTAAGGCTTCCAGGAGAAACAAACCTGAATATGGTATATTTATTTTTTAAATGAGATAAGAAATTTTTAATTAAAATTTGTTTATTATTGTGAAAACATCAATTGATTAAGTTCCGTAAATTTCAGAGACTGGATCTGAATACTTCAGTATGCATATGCAACAATTGAAAAAAACTACTTCGGGTGAGTTTAAACAAAGTACGATTGGGTATGTTGATTATTGTAGTAGTGATAAGATACCAATTCTTGAAGTTAAAGACATGGCTAAAGAACTAGGAATTCAAACAGTAGATTGTAGTCATTCTTTTGTTTGTAACCTGAAAAAGTGTTAAGTGATGGGTTGTGATCTTTGAAAAGTGATATGATACCATTGAGATGTCTCTATTCGTTGATGTTCTATAATTATGCATGTCTACATTAGAGATAGAGTTTATTAGTATATAGAAATAGAAGTTGGAAATTTCATAGATGTTGGAGTAACGACTTATGAGACCGAAGGAATTACTGAGAAAAGTGATGAAATTATTCACTTAGACTATGGGGGTGTTTGGTTAGGCTTATTTTAGAGAGCTTATAAGCTCCAAGAGCTTATAAGATGTTTCAAGAGCTTATAAGAGGTAATGTTTCAAGTGCTTATAAGTTGTTAAAGTGTTTGGGTAATTGATCTTATAAGCTAGAGAAAGAATCGTGAGTTAGAGAGATAAAATTGACGAAATGTGAAGTTGATAGAGTATGTGTAGCAAATAACAAACTATAATAAGGTTATTTTGGTAAATTCATGGTTGCTTATAAGTTTATGAAAAAATAAGTTAAGGTTGACAAACTTATTTTTAGCGGAGCTTATAAGCTGTTGGAGCTTATTTTCACAGCTTATAAGCTGTTTAGTAGCTTATTTTGTCAAACACTTTGCAACAGCTTATAAGCTCCTGAACAGCTTTTAGGCTGTTTTAAAGAGCTTATAAGCTCAGCCAAACACCCTCTATGACTTACAAGATAATGAAGATGATGATTCTGATAATTTTTTTTTTGTGAATGAGATGATAGAAAGGGTTATACATAATGGAAACAAAGATGTTTATGGAGAAGTAGTCTTCGATGACACAAAAGAAAACAATGGTTCAGATGTCCTATTATCTTGTTCTGAAATTGATGATGAGGATATAGCATTGTTTAAAAAGCCTAGATTGTGAATCACTGAATAAACAAATATGGATATTCCACAGTTGCAGATAGAGATGAAATTTCAAAATTTTGATCAGTGTAGGAGAGATACAAGGCAGAATGCAATTAGGAAGAGAGTGGAGATTAAATTTAATCATAATAACAAAAAGGTGATGCAAAGCTTATTGTTAGAGAACGAGATGCCCTTTTTACCTATGGGCTTCTTTGATGTCACGTGATAACAAAACTGTGCTAATTAAAGCTAGAATGTTAGAGCATGATTGTTCAAGAATACAACATATTAGACATATAAATACAAGTTTAATTGCAAATAATTACATTGATAATTTTAGGACTGATCCAACATGGTCAATAAATGGGATAATTCAAGCAATCAAGAAAAATCAGAAAGTTAAAATTTCTAGGTTGGTTTCATGGATGGCTAAAGACATTGCTATGAAGATAATAGATAGCAATGAAATGCAACATATTGCTTCTTTGCATGGTTATCGATTAGAGATTTTACATAGTAATCTTGAATCAATTGTGAAATTTGTACTAGATATTGGAGTTTAGCAAGGAATTTATATTTGTTTGGCTGCATTAAAAATTGGATTCAAAGAAGGTTGCAGGAATAATCTTGCAGGATGGATGCTTCCTTAAAGGAATATATGGTGGTCAATTGATGACAGCAGTTGGAATAGATGCAAATAATTGTATCTATCCAATAGCTTATGCTACTAGTCAATGAGAGAACAAAGAAAATTTGATGTGGCTTTTATAATTGTTGGCTGAAGATCTCGAGGTAGACGAGATGAATCCTTGTTCTTATAAGAGTGGAATACCTTGTTCTTGTAGCTGTCAAATGTGGGATTTGACTGGAATACTATGTTGTCATGTAATTTCAGCTTTGTATTACAATAATGACAACTTGTTGACTACATTGATGATTGTTCTAAGGTTTCTACATACATAAAGACTTAAAGTCATTTGATAAATCATACTAACAGAAAAGATATGTGGCCTAAAAGCAACATGCCTCCTATTATACCAAATGAGCCTCCGAAATCGAAAAAAGGTAGAAGAAAGATAATGCGGAAGAAGAAACTTGATGATGGTCCAAGTGGAACCAAGAATGGAATTATTGTCACAGCCCAACTTCTTAATCAAGAGATTAGGTTGCGACTAATGACTCTTCATGAACCATTAGGACTAAGGACGATAGAAAGAATCCATAATGTGATATGACAATAATATTAGGAGAATAAATAATGAGAGACGTCAAAGGATGTAAAATTTTGATCGGAACGGGATAATTTAAAATCGAATGAATAAAAGAATAACGGAGATAGGATAATTAACAACATTCGACCTTTTTGTCAAATTAGGGTTTTTCATTCCACAATTTCAATAATCACAAAACGATTATTCAAGTCAGAGTGTGGCAACAGAAAGGCGGTTGAGTTATATTTGTGATGACATACAACTCTAGGCAGCAAAATACAACGACTCGTGTGACATTTTCAATTAACCACAAGACAAAGAAAACATCAACATTAGTTCAACATAAACTTTCCAATAATTGATAAACGCGTATTTTACACGTTTATTGTTGATATTTAAAGATGATTTTAGATCAATAAAGTGCGTTTATGTCTTGGATCTCAATGCTTTTACATATTCTTAGAAGATACTGCTCTTGGGTTCCTTTTTGATGTTTTGTAGGCTTATAAGTTGAAAATCGAAGCACGGAACGAGGAACGAGCAGACGAAGGGCAAAAGCTCGGCCTAGCGACCGCCCTCGCGGCTGCTAGCCCGAGCGCGAATGGAGAGTTGCGCTGGCTGAAGCCTCGCGACCGCCTGGCGATCACTAGGTCGGCCGCGAGGAAATCCATGAGACGGCGTGGCGGCGACAGCGAAGATGTGCCGCGAGCTTCTAATGAGTGAAATAGCTCTTGCCGATTTCGTGACCACGCTTAGCGACCGCGAGAGAGTAGCGAGGCAAGACGCGCGGCCTGAAGTCGAGGACAGGGATGGCGGCGAGGATGTTCCTCACGATCGAGCTCGCGACCATGAGCCCGGTCGTGAGGCGTGGCGGCGATCTCCAAGTGGGGTTTCGACCCTAATTCTATAAATAGGGCATTACCCCCTCGCGCCCCCAATCTTCCCCAGCGCGATTTTAGACGTTTTTCCTCAGTTTTTCTCTATTTTTCAGATATTTTCTCTTTAGCTTTGATTTAGATTCATTCTAGCTTTAGTTTTCCATCATTCTACACTTGTTCTATGCATTGTTAACGCTTTCGTCCGAAGGAATTCCGTAATTTTCCGTTCTTCGATTGGGTTTGGATACGAACCCAACCATTGTTCTTCAGACACTTCCCTACGGGTTTTATCAATATAATTTCTGTTTTTATGATTATTTCGTATTTAATTCCGTTTATTATGTCTAGCTAAATTCTGTTCTAATCCTAGGGTTTGCATGATTCTATCCTAAATGTTGTAATTCCTGCTATCATTATTTACCTTCCTGGCATTGATTCATGATTCTTGGTGCTTATTTATATGTGTTGATTTACGATCAATCTTGATGCATATCTAGTTGCCGATTGATTTCTTAATGATTTTAATTGTCGATCGATCTTGAATGCATGATACGGATAAGCGCGAGTCGTGGCTTAGATAGGAACATCTGTAGGAAGCATATTCTTTGTGATCCTTTTGGGTTGCTTATTTTCCTCTAGAGGCGTAACAATAATAGGAAAAATTAGTAATCAATCGCCACAATTGTCGAATGGCGAAATTATTGGTTACATATGTGATCTTCCATCTTATGCGGATTAAATTGGTTAATAGGAGCGGGATAAACATACATTGTGGGTAGGATTAATGCATCCCTAGGGTTAGTCTTTATCTCTTATATTCATCTTTGAGTACTTATTGCCTTTGTTTATTTTCAAGTTGTTACCTTTGCTTTGGATTTAATATCCGAAGCCTTAAAACCTTTATAACCATATTCTGTTGCTTGGATAATGATGAAGGATTAGATTGTTAGCTTCTGTATTTTAGCGTTACAATCCCTGTGGATACGATACTCTGCTTACCTTATACTTGCGCGTTTTCGTGTTAGAAAAGTAAGCGATCAAATTTTGGCGCCGTTGTCGGGATTGTTAAGATTATATAGGAATAACTTGACAATTCGGAATTATTAATTCAAGTTGTAAGTTTTTATTTTATTTTTCTTTGATTGCCGGATCTAATTTTCTCTATTTCTTTCTAGGTAGTTTATGATCACAAGGTCCCGAGGACCTCCTGAGCCATTGTTAGATCCAGAAATCGAGACTACCTAAAGAAGAAAGAGACGAGAAAAGAAAAGGCAAGAGATGGCAGCAAATCCGAACAACGGGGGTGTTCCTCCCAACGGGGGTGTACCTCCTGAACACGCCGCACGTATTCTGGCAGATTTATGGAGATGCAACGTCAGATGGCGAACATGAGAATTCTTGTCCCTGCTCCAGAGGGGAGACCTCTAAACTACATGTATAGACCTCCTACCGAGCAATTTCAAGGAGGCGGATGGGGCCCGGAGGTGAATGCGAATAACTTTGAGTTGAAGCCGACCCTAATCAGCATGGTTCAAGGAGAAAAGTTTGGAGGAGGGGTGACGGAGGATCCGAATGCCCATCTCGAGATATACCTCGACATTTGTGACACCATCAAGCAGAATGGGGTGCCACAAGATACAATCCGGATGCGCATGTTCGGATTTTCATTGCGCAATCAAGCAAAAGACTGGTTCAAGAGTTTGGATCGTACTGGAATCAACAGTTGGGGGAATCTTTGTGAAAAGTTTCTCTCGAAGTACTTTCCACCGGCTAAAGCACAAAAGATCATAGCCGAGATTTCCCACTTCTCCCAGTTAGGAGACGAGTCATTATTCGAGTCGTGGGAGAGATTTAGGGGCTTGTTGAGAAAGTGCCCACAACATGGTTTTTCTAGAGAGCAGCAGATTACACAGTTCTACAGTGGGCTGACACCTGACACGAGGAGTATTGTTGATGCATCAGCGGGAGGATGCCTGCTGAACCGGCGAGTGGAGGAAGCTAGCAGAATTCTAGAAGAGATGGTACGCTAATAGCTATCAATGGCCTATGGAGAGAACACCGTGGTGGCGACTCTTGTCGGCGATGCTAAATGCGATAATCGATGGGCGGTTCACCCTTCTGAGAAGCCAGTTCGAGAAGGAAAGGAAAGCAAAAGGAGTTGTTCACGTCAATGCTGCAGAGGCTGATATGAATGAGACGGAAGATGTGAGTTACATAAATCAGAGGAACCGTCCTGGTGGGAATCCGGCATATAATCCGAATAACAGAAGTCATCCTAATTTCTCGTATGCCAACCCCAACAATTTTCAACAGCCTCTGCCAGGTTTCTCAGTTCAAAATGGAGTGATTCAAGAGACGAAGAAGCCGAGTCTAGAGTACATGATGCAGTAGTTGGTTGTGAGCAACCAACAATTAGCGACGAATCAGAATTCGTTCATAAGCAATACCGGGCAGAAGATAAATCATCTGGAGTCGACTGTGACGGCTATGGGTAAACATATGAAGATGATGGAGAATCAAATCGATCGAGATAACCGCACACAGTGAAGCAGGCGACACAAGTCGGACCAATTTCCAAGTGTCTGAGGTAAACCCTAAAATCAACGTAATGTCATTCAATTGAGAAGTGGGCGAGCTTATCGAACCACACGTGAAGAACGGCGAAGACAGGCGACAAAGGAGCACCTCGCGATCGAGCTCGCGACCATGAGCCCTACCGCGAGAATCGCCGAGAGCAACTGAGGATCTCGCGTGCAATCCCGCGATCGCAGGAAGAATGGGCGACCGCGAAATCGAGCGAGACTTGGAGGCGAGACCCGCGACCGAGCTCGCGACCGCGATCCCGGCCGCGAGAAGAATGCGACGCAGCCAGTTCTTAGCGGCGCACTCGCGGTCGCGAGGATGGTCGCGATGGCGGCGATGAAAACTATCCGACGTATCGCCTACGATTCTATTTTCGAGTCGTTTAGCCAAGCCAATACGACGAGAAGCGACCGGTTTATGGAGATGTTTGAAAGGTGCATATCAACATTCCTCTACTGACGCGCCGAGACATGTCGGGAGACATGAAGTTTTGAAAGATGCCGTTGCATATAAGAAGAAGCTTGGGAAATTCGAGGGCGATAAATCATCTCGAGAGTGCGATCTTTGTCTTTGCGAAGAAGTTGCCGCTCAGTAGAAGGATCGAGCGACTTCACCATAGCATGTGTCATCGGAGGACAGACATTCTCCAAGGTTCTATGTGATTTGGGGGCAAGCATCAATTTGATGCCGTTGTCCATTTTTAATAGATTGGAGATTGGAGAGATCAAGCCGACCACCATTGCTCTTCAGATGGCAGACACATCGGTGACCTATCCGAAAGGGATAGTGGAGGACGTGCTCGTGAAAGTTCGAGATTTCATCTTTCCAGCAGATTTTGTAGTTCTCGACATGCCAGAGGATGGGAACACGCCTCTTATTCTAGGGAGACCGTTCCTAGCTACCGGCCGAGCATTGATAGACGTGCAAGATGGAGATCTCACATTCAGGGTCAACAATGAGGAGATGAAAATCTCTATCTATGATGCAATGAAGCGGCACGAAGAAGGCGATGGAAGGCTGCCGAGTTATAGAGGCATTGTCACCCACTCGATTGATCATCGATCGGTGGAGTTTGCATACGAACTCGATTTTCTCATCCTCGGACCTCGATGAGGCGTGTGATGATATCTTAGAGTATCTTGAGTCCATCGATGAAGTCAAGGCACTCCCCGAGGAGTCAGTGCCTTATTTAGACGTGAGGAAGCCAATTGGAGGAGAGGATGACGTGGTGGCAAAGAAAGATGCCACATCCAAGTTGGAGTTGAAGGAGCTGCCGGACCACCTTCAATATGCATTTCTAGGGGACGATGAGACGTGCCCAGTGATAGTATCTTCGGCTTTGATAGATGAGGAGTCAGAGAAGCTGATGGTTGTGCTTAAACAATTTAAGTCTGCGATTGGGTGGACTATTTACGATATCGAGGGTCGGTGCTTCGATTTGCATGCACCGGATCCTGTTGGAGAATGAGTATAAGCCGAAAGTGCAACCTCAACGCCGCCTGAATCCCGCAATGCAAGAGGTCGTGAGAAAGGAAGTGTTGAAGCTATTAGATGTAGGCATGATCTATGCCATATCAGACAGCGAGTGGGTTAGCCCGACTCAAGTGGTATCCAAGAAAGGAGGTATCACGGTGATCAGAGATGAGACGAACGAGCTTGTGGCAACAAGACTCGTGACGGGATAGCGAGTATGCATTGATTATCGTGCTCTGAACACAACCACAAGGAAGGACCATTTTCCCTTACCTTTTATTGATCAGATGTTAGATAGACTGGCAGGGTATGAGTTCTATTGTTTCCTAGATGGATATTCGGGGTACAATCAGATTGCCATCGCCCCTGAAGATCAACACAAGACGGCGTTCACGTGCCCTTATGGCGTTTTCGCCTATAGAAGAATGCCATTTGGATTGTGCAATGCTCCAGCCACTTTCCAAAGGTGCATGATGTCCATCTTCCATGGATTAATTGAAAATATTATGAAAGTTTTCATGGACGATTTTTCAGTATTTGGCTCTTCGTTCGACCATTGTCTCCACAATCTATCACAAGTGCTACAAAGATGTGAGGAGACGAATCTCGTTCTCAATTGGGAGAAGTGCCATTTCATGGTGAAGGAAGGTGTGGTGCTTGGCCATAAAGTCTCGGCCAAAGGTTTGGAAGTGGATCGGGCAAAGATAGTAGCAATCGAGAAACTACCTCCTCCCACAAATGTCAAATCCGTGAGGAGTTTTCTCGGTCATGCGGGCTTCTATAGAAGATTCATCAAGGACTTCTCTGCGATCACGAAGCCATTGTGTGGACTGCTCGAGAAAGATACAAAGTTCGTGTTCACAAGTGAATGCTTGAGGGCGTTTGAGAAATTGAAGCTAGCCCTGATATCGACCCCAGTTTTGGTATCACCGTTGGGTCAACCATTCGGTGATGTGCGATGCTAGTGATTGGGCGATGGGAGGCGTGTTGGGGCGAAACGAGATAAACTTTTCCGAGTCATCTACTATGCAAGTAAGGCGCTCGACTCAGCCCAGATGAATTACACCACTACCGACAAGGAATTACTTGCTGTGGTCTATGCTTTTGATAAGTTTAGACCTTATTTGGAGGGCACCCACACCATTTTCCACACTGACCATGCCGCCATTCGTCATCTGTTCGCCAAGAAAGACTCGAAGCCACGATTGGTGAGATGGATCCTCCTTCTTCAAGAGTTCGACATGGAGATTAAAGATATAAAGGGCTGCGAGAATGTGGTTGCCGCCCACTTATCGAGATTAGAAAGCCGGTCGAATGAGAGGATAAGAAGATTGGGATCAAGGAGAACTTCCCGACGAGCACATCGGCGTCATTGATCACACACCATGGTATGCCGATTTTGTAAATTACTTGGTGATTGGGTTTTACCTCCATCGTGCGATCCTCATCGAGAAAAAAGTTTCTCCATGATGTCAAGTTTTATTATTGGGACGATCCCATCTCTACCGTCGATGTGCCGATGGTCCGTCAGTGTTGTGTTTCCCAAGGAGAATGGGAAAACATAATCCACAGTGTCATAGTTCTTTAAATGGAGGACATTTTGCGGCGGCCAAGACAATGACAATGGTTTGCCAAAGTGGATTCTATTGGCCTTGATCTTCAAGGATTGCCAATCTTTTATCAAGAGTTGTGATCGTTGTCAAAGAATGGGGAACGTCACTAAGAAAGACGAGATGCCACAGAAGATCATCATGGAAGTGGAACTATTTGACGTATGGGGGATCGACTTTATGGGTCCGTTTCCCATGTCTTGTGGTTACACATACATCTTACTAGCTATGGAGTATGTTTCCCGATGGGTAGAGGTGATTCCCACTGCCACGAATGACTCCAAGGTAGTGATCAAGTTTCTCCACAAGAATATTCTGACTCGATTTGGAGTGCCGAGAGCGTTGATCAGCGATGTAGGGTCGCATTTCAATAATAAGTGGCTAGGCAATGTCCTAGCTAAGTATGGCGTGAAACATAGAGTCACCTCCCCATATCATCCGCAAGCGAATGGGCAAGCGGAACTCGCCAACCGAGAGATAAAGCAAATTTTGGAGAAATCGGTTGTGAATAGGAAAGATTGGGCCAAGCAATTGGATGATGCTCTAAGGGCCTACCGTACTGCCTACAAGGCTCCTATCGGGATATCTCCATATCAAATGGTATTTGGTAAATCTTGCCATTTACCGGTTGAATTGGAGCACAAAGCTTATTGGGCCACAAGGAGAATCAACATGGATTTCAAAGAGGCTAGTTTGATGAGAAGTGACCAATTGTTGGAGCTTGATGAGTGGAGGGATGAAGCTTTTGAAAATTCCCGGATATACAAGGTAAGAGCTCGGAAATTCCACGAACTTCACATTCGTTCCAAAGGATTCTCACCGGGTAATGAGGTTTTACTATACAATGCTCGACTCCGTCTCTTCCCCGGAAAGCTTAAGTCAAGATGGTCAGGGCCGTAAACTGTCTACCTAGCTCACACCAATGGGAGTTATGAATTGCTAGACTCGAGTGGAAATATTTTCAAGGTGAATGGCCAATACCTCAAATCCTACTTCAAGTCACACTTCGACCGAGAAGTCAAGGTGACCAAGCTCAACGAACCATGATGAGAGGTAACGTCGAGCTAGCGACGATAACTCTAGCACTGGTTGGGAGGTAACCCAACAAGTTTTACATGCTTTATGTTTTTGTCGTTTTTATTTTTGTTAGTTTTTCTTCGTTTTGTCGTGTCGTGTCCTTTGTGGTCGTTTTTGAGTCCCAAGGTTTTTTATGGCTTTATTTAAAAAAAAAAGGCTACCTAGCGACCACCCTCGCGACCGCGAGGAGTGGTCGAGAAAAAACAGGCAGTAGCTATTTTGGCTGCGAGAAACAAGTGCATAAATTTGGGCATACCTCGCGACCGAGCTCACGACCACGAGCCCGACTGCGAGGCGTGCCCCGACCTGCACCCAAACGTGACCCGCGTATTCTACCTTCAGTTTTTAACCCATCTCCCCTCATTTTTCACACACACACACGCATTTTGCTGCAAATAGCCCCTCTCAAGCACCCAACACCCTTTTTCTCAAATTTCTTGGGTTTTTGACGTCAAATCTACTCAAGGTATGTTACATTTACTTAATTCTTCATGGGTTTACGCTTTTGAGCATGAATGGAAGAGTTTTGTCCATTATATCTTCTTGTTGTGGATATTTGCATATTTGAGGAACTAGGGCTTTTTTATTGCAAAAATTACTTGGTGTTTTGAGCATGTTTGTTACAATGTTAGGTCCATTGATGTTTGTAGATGTGTATTGAAGCATATTTTTGGTCTATTTTGCCTACATTGTTGCATTGGGATGAAATTTTTCAAAAGAAAACCCTGATTTTTCTACTGTCCGCGCACCTCGCGACCAGGCTCGCGATCGCGAGCCCGACCTCGAGCGTCTGCGCACTTGTTGCGCGCTCGTCCGTGTACGCTTCGTCGGGTGTCTGCACGAGAGTTCTGCACGTTTACGTGCACGAGGTTCTACGCGTATGCGTGCGTGAGCGTCCTCGCGTGTGCGTTTACGAGCGCGAGAGGCTACCTAGCGACCGCCCTCGCGACCGCGAGGGAGGCCGCGATGCACTCCAGAATTCTGTTTTTCATGTTTGTGTAAGTGTGTGTGCATTTTATCCCCCTTGTTTCACCTTGTAGACCATATGTTAGTATAGGGGGAGAAATTATGCTAAGTATAAGTTAGGGGGATGTCTATATATTGCTATGGGTTGCCGTTTGTGTTTTCTTTCATTTTTTTTTCATAAGTACATGAGCTAACGTTGCCTTATCTTTAGGTACATTATGTCGCGTGAACACGGCCTGGCGAAAGGGCGAGGAGGTGGCCTCGTCTTCACATGATGATATGCATGATGAATTTGACCCGAAACCTTTGGGGTGCTATTGCCAACTTCCTCGTCAAGGGATAGGTGGAGGAGATTGGTGCAACAACAGCACAAGCACTCGCGTTTTATGTACATAGAGACGTGCCAAGCCATGGGGATAGCCAACGATGTCACGTGGCTAGCGGAGAGGTCGGTTTGTCTGTTGTTATCACGGCCAACTATTTGACATACGGATCCTCACTTTGGAATTCACATCGACCATCCGAGTCCACAAGTCGTATGGGTGGCGGACTATATCACTTTCCACATGGACAATGAGCCCGCCAACTCTCAGTGGATGAACTTAATAGTATCATAAATGGTGATCCCGAGGGTCTATACATCGGGGATTTAGAGACCTCGCTAAAGAATGCGTGGCCTTTGTTCGTGGACTCAAATCTCGGCGAGACCCACGCATATGACGCCTCGAGCCAAGGCAAGTTCCTTAAGGAACCCCGCGGTCCGATACTTTCACCGCCTGCTCACCTTCACCATCCATGGGCGTAGCAATGCTGGCACAGTCCTCTCACATGACATGAGTTTATTGATTGGAGCTGCGACTAGCCAGAAGATGCATGCCGGCATTTTCCTTGCACAACACTTTCAGATGCAAGCCGAGGTCTCGGGGAATGCACGGATATGCATAGGGGGATTCGTTACCCCCATTGCTGATTTCTTCGGGGTGACGATTCGTAAGAGTCCTATCTCACAAGATATTTTCTTGGACAAACCCTGTCTATATGTCGAGCGTTCTTGAAAAGACACCGAGCCGTTACCTCACGGGCGCTACGACAAGCGTGGCCAGTCGATTCTTCGCCTGCCCAACACAGACATCACCAGTTTGAGCACCTTTAGGCCACCACAGACTAATTGGAACTTGAGCTCAGGTCTTCACTATTCATGGGTTCGGCGCTTGAATGCGCAAGGCGAAGTCGAGGGAGAGCGGCATGAGGAGGAAGTCGAGCAGGAGGGGCAAACAGAGCCGCAAGTGGCACCCGAGACAAGCGACATATTACAACCACCACCCGTTCGAGGCGACCCCGGATTATATGAGCGTATGGATCGTCTAGATGGTCGACTTGACCACATTGACGGGCACCTCACATCCATTTGGCCCAGCAGCAGGCCCAGTTCGAGCAGCAACAGGCCCTCCTCGCCCAACACCAAGCACATCGGAAAACCAACTCGGATGATGGAGATGATGCGGCGTTAGCGATGGCGAGATTCTATTATTGCCGAGTAGCGCGACATCTGAGTAAGGTCTCTCTCCCAACTACTCTTTTCTGCAAACCTTATTGCCTCCATTTCCACATGTTTACAATAAGTTTGGGGGAGTGGGCGAGTTTGGTTGGTTGAGTGTCTGTTTATATTTTATGTTTTCTTGTAAAGTTGTTATGCTTTGGGGCTTTTGTCATGTTTTGTTTTGTTGTGTGCATCGATAAGCGAGTTAAGTGAAATGTGTTAATACATGTTGCCAATGATGATAGAAATTTTCGAAAAATGTTGTTTATAGTGCACATGATGTGTTAGGAAGCGAAGCATGAATGGCTTGAGATTGCTTAGCTTGTTGTTTTCACCATTTGCTTTAAACCGTGAGACTTGAGCTTCTTTGTATAAACATCTTATTCTGAGTTTCTTTTAATTGTGTGATATCGTGCATGTAATTAACTTCTAGAACTTGCCGTGTTTCTGTGTTGAGGTTGCAATATGTGTTTTGAATATGGAAAGGATAAAAGGCCATCTTTGCTAAACCACATATTTACCCAAACACTAGCCCAATGATACATACCGTTTGTCGCCTTCTTTGAGCCTTTATTAGACTTTATTCTTTCGATTAACCGGATGATAGGAGGTGAGGATGGATATGGGAATCAAATGGGAGGAAAATTTTGTTTTGATATTCTAAGTTGGGATAAAAGATTAAGGATGGTACCCGTGTGAAAAGAATAGACCCTATAAGCTCTATTACAAAGCCAAGAAAAGAAAAATTTGGTGAAAAAATGTGAGCATAAAGGAAGTCAATTATCATAATATATGGTACCATGAGTTGCATAAATGATTGAATTAGCATGTGGGAAAGAAAAGGAGAAATGGACAAAGTCCATATGAGTTGATTGTATAAATGGAGGTGCTTGGAGTATATTTGAGTCACTTAGCCATATATTGTCATACCTTGACCAATGTGCCTACATTACAACCTATGAAAAGTCCTTTTTGATCCTAATTTGAGCGCATTTGATGTGGTGGAGATATTAGAGAAATATGAGCCTATGGTGAGATTTTTGCATTGCATTGATTATTGAGTGTATACACATCCTTTATTTCTTTATGAGTTGAGTGTATTCTATATATTACGCACATGCCGTTGTGTGGGTGGAATTGAATGAGATTTTTGCTTTCAATGGTTGTACATTGTCGAGTTGACTAATGTCATCGTGTGCGCTAATGATTTTGAGCTTTGAGATATTTCTGAGGCGTTATTATGTTAATCACCTTTGCTGACGCTCGTTGATCTTTTTGTTGTATCTCTCTTTCTTTTTGGTTTTATTTTTGTTTGAGGACAAACAATGCTTTAAGTTTGGGGTTTGATAAGCGTGCATTTTACGTTTATTGTTGATATTAAAGATGATTTTAGATCGATAAAGTGCGTTTTGTCTTGGATCTCAATGCTTTTACATATTCTTGGAAGATACTGCTCTTGGGTTCCTTTTTGATGTTTTGTGTGCTTATAAGTTTAAAATCGAAGCACGAAACGAGGAACGAGCAGACGAAGGCAAAGCTCGGCCTAGCGACCGCCCTCGCCAGCCGCTAGCCCGCGCGAATGGAGAGTTGCGCTGGCGAAGCCTCACGACCGGCTGGCGGCGCTACGTGGGCGCGAAAAATCCCATGAGGCGTGATCGTGGCGGCGACCACGAAGATGTGCCATGCGAGCTTCCTAACGAGTGAAATAGCTATTGCCCTATTTCTCGCGACCACGCCTAGCGACCGCGAGAGGTAGCGAGTAAGCCGCGGCGCCGCACGGCCGAGGACAGGGATGGCGGCGAGGATGTTCCCTCGCGACGGAGCTCGCGACCATGAGCCCGGTCACGAGGCGTGGTGGCGATCTCAAAGTGGGGTTTCAACCCTAATTCTATAAATAGACATTACCCCTCACGCCCCAATCTTCCCAGTAGCGATTTTAGGCGTTTTCCTCGGTTTTATCTATTTTTCAGATATTTTCAATTTAGCTTTGATTTAGATTCATTCTAGCTTTAGTTTTCCATCATTCTACACTTGTTCTCGCATTGTTAGCGCTTTGGGCAGCTTTCGTCCGAAGGAATTTCGTAATTTTCCGTTCTTGATTGGGTTTGGATCTGAACCCAACCTTTGTTCTTGAGGCGCTTCCCTACGGGTTTTATCAATATAATTTCTGTTTTATGATTATTTAGTATTTAATTCCGTTTATTATGTCAGCTAAATTCCGTTCTAATCCTGGGTTTGCATGATTCTATCTAAATGTTGTAATTCACCGCTATCATTATTTACCTTCACGGCATTGATTCATGATTCTTGGTGCTTATTTATATGTGTTGATTTACGATCAATCTTGATGCATATCTAGTTGCCGATTGATTTCTTAACAATTTTAATTGTCGATCGATCTTAAATGCATGATCTGAGATAAGCGCTTGAGTCGTAGCCGAGATAGGAACATCTGTAGGAAGCATATTCTTTGTGATCCTTTTGGGTTGCTTATTTTCCTCTAGAGGCGTATGATGTAGGGAAAATTAGTAATCTCTTGCCACAATTGTAAATGGCGAAATTGTTGGTTACATATGTGATCTTCCATCTTGTGCGGATTAAATTGGTTAATAGGAGCGGGATAAACATACATTGTGGGTAGGATTAATGCATCCACAGGGTTAGTCTTTATCTCTTATATTCATCTTTGAGTATTTATTGCCTTTGTTTATTTTCAAGTTGTTACCTTTGCTTTGTATTTAATATCCGAAGCCTTAAAACCTTAAAACCATATTCTGTTGCTTGGATAATGATGAAGGATTAGATTGTTAGCTTCTGTATTTTTGCGTTACAATCCCTGTGGATACGATACTCTACTTACCTTATACTTACGCGTTTTCGTGTTAGAAAAATAAGCGATCAAATTTTGGCACCGTTGCCGGGGATTGTTAAGATTACATAGGAATAACTTGACAATTCGGAATTAATTCAAGTTGTAAGTTTTTATTTTATTTTTCTTTGCTTGCCGGATCTAATTTTCTCTGTTTCTTTCAAGGTAGTTTATGATCACAAGGTCCCGAGGACCTCCTGAGCCATTATCGGATCCGAAATCGAGACTACCCAAAGAAGAAAGAGGCGAGAAAAGAAAAGGCAAGAGATGGCGACAAATCCGAACAACGGGGTGTTCCTCCCAGCGGGGTGTACCTCTGAACACGCCGCCGTCTTACGGCGTAATTTATGGAGATCTGACGTCGGATGGCGAACATGAGAATTCTTGTCCACTGCTCGGAGGAGACCTCTAAACTACATGTATAGACCTCCTACAGAAATTTCAAGGAGGCGGATGGGGCCGGAGGTGAATCACGAATAACCCGAGTTGAAGCCGGCCCTGTCGGTATGGTTCAAGGAGAGCAGTTCGGAGGAGGAGTAACGGAGGATCCGAATGCCCGTCTCGAGACATACCTCGACATTTGTGACACCATCAAGCAGAATGGGATGCCACAAGATACAATCCAGATCGCGCATGTTCGGATTTTCATTGCGCAATCAAGCAAAAGACGGTTCGAAGTTTGGATCGTCTTTGGAATCAGCAGTTGGGGAATCTTTGCGAAAAGTTTCTCTCAGTACTTTCAGGCTAAAGCACAAAAGATCATAGCGGAGATTTCCCACTTCTCCCAGTTAGGAGACGAGTCATTATTCGAGTCATGGGAGAGATTTAGGGGCTTGTTGAGAAAGTGCCCACAACATGGTTTTCTAGAGGCGTGATTACAGGTTCTACGGTGGTGACACCTCACACGAGGAGTATTGTTGATGCATCAGCGCGAGGATGCCTGCTGAACCGGCGAGTGGAGGAAGCTAGCAGAATTCTAGAAGAGATGGCTGCTAATAGCTATCAATGGCCTATGGAGAGAACACCGGTGGTGAAAGCAACTACTGTCGAAGGTGATGCAAAAATGCGATAATCGATGGGCGGTTCACCCTTACGAGAAGCCAGTTCGAGAAGGAAAGGAAAGCAAAGGAGTTGTTCACGTCAATGCTGCGGTGATATGAATGAGGCGGAAGATGTGAGTTACATAAATCGGAGGAACCGTCACGGGGAATCCGATATATAATCCGAATAACGAAGTCATCGATTTCTCGTATACAACCCCAACAATTTTCAACGACCTCCGCGAGTTTCTCGATTCGAATGGGTGATTCGAGAGCGAAGAAGCCGAGTCTAGAGGACATGATCTGCGGTTGGTTGTGAGCAACCAACAATTAGCGACAGAATCGAATTCATTCATAAGCAATACCGGCAGAAGATAAATCATCTGGAGTCGATTGTGACGGCTATGGGTAAACATATGAAGATGATGGAGAATCAAATCGATAAGATAGCCGCCTGCAGAGCAGGCGACACAAGTCGGGCCAATTTCCAAGTCTGGAGGTAAACCCTAAAATCACTGTAATGCCATTCAATTGAATAGTGGACGAGCTTATCAGAACCACGCAGAGAAGAACGGCGAAGACGGGACGACAAAGGAGCACCTCACGACCGAGCTCGTGACCGAGAGCCCGGCCGCGAAGAATCGGCCGAGAAACAGCTGTGAGGATCTCGCGAGCAATCCAGCGGTCGCAAGGAAGAATGGGCGACCGCGAAATCGGCGAGACTTGAGGTAGACCCAGCGACCGAGCTCGCGACCTCGATCCCGCCGCGAAGAAGAATGCGAGCAGCCCAGTTCTAGCGACCGCACTCGCGGTCGCGAGGCGACAATGAAGAGCTATCCGGCGTATACACCTCGATTTCATTTTCGAGTCGTTTAGCGAGCCCATCTGACGAAGGCGACCGGTTTATGGAGATGTTTGAAAGGTGCATATCAACATTCCTCTACTTGGCGCGCCGAGACATGCGGGATATGTGAAGTTTTGAAAGATGCCGTTGCAAATAAGAAGAAGCTTGGGAAATTCGAGGCGATAAATCATCTCAAGAGTGCGATCTTTGTCTTTGCGAAGAAGTTGCCGCTCAGCGAGAAGGATCTGGCGGCTTCACCATAGCATGTGTCGTCGGAGGCGGACATTCTCGAGGTTCTATGTGATTTGGGGGCAAGCATCAATTTGATGCCGTTGTCCATTTTTAATAGATTGGAGATTGGAGAGATCAAGTCGACCACCATTGCTCTTCAGATGGTAGACACATCGGTGATCGATCCGAAAGGGATAGTGGAGAACGTGCTCGTGAAAGTTTGAGATTTCATCTTCCCAGCAGATTTTGTAGTTCTCGACATGCCAGAGGATTGGAACACGCCTCTTATTCTAGGAAGACCGTTCCTAGCTACCGGCCGAGCATTGATAGACGTGCAAGATGGAGATCTCACATTCAGGGTCGACAATGAGGAGATGAAAATCTCTATCTATGATGCAAAGAAGCAGCTTGAAGAGAAGACGATGGAAGACTGTCGAGTTATAGAGCATTTGTCGCCCACTCGATTTCGATCGTCGATCCGGTGGAGTTTGCATCTGAACTCGATTTTCTCATCCTCGGACCTCGATGAGGCGTGTGATGAGATCTTGGAGTATCTTGAGTCCATCGATGAAGTCAAGGCACTCCCCGAGGAGTCAGTGCCTTATTTACACGTGAGGAAGCCAATTGGAGGAGAGGATGACGGGATGGCGAGTATGCATTGATTATCGTGCTCTGAACACAGCCACAAGGAAGGACCATTTTACCTTGCCTTTTATTGATCAAATGTTGGACAGACTGGCGGGGTATGAGTTCTATTGTTTCCTAGATGGATATTCGGGGTACAATCAGATTGCCATCACCCCTGAAGATCAGCACAAGACGGCGTTCACGTGCCCTTATGGCATTTTCGCCTATGGAAGAATGCCGTTTGGATCGTGCAATGCTCCAGCCACTTTCCAAAGGTGCATGATGTCCATCTTCCATGGATTGATTGAAAATATTATGGAAGTTTTCATGGACGATTTTTCAGTATTTGGCTCTTCGTTCGACCATTGTCTCCACAATCTATCACAAGTGCTACAAAGATGTGAGGAGACGAATCTTGTTCTCAATTGGGAGAAGTGCCATTTCATGGTGAAGGAAGGTGTGGTGCTTGGCCACAAAGTCTCGGCCAAAGGTTTGGAAGTGGATCGGGCAAAGATAGTAGCAATCGAGAAACTACCTCCTCCCACAAATGTCAAATCCGTGAGGAGTTTTCTAGGTCATGCGGGCTTCTATAGAAGATTCATCAAGGACTTCTCTGCGATCACGAAGCCACTCCGTGGACTGCTCGAGAAAGATACAAAGTTCGTGTTCACAAGTGAATGCTTGAGGGCGTTTGACAAATTGAAGCTAGCCCTGATATCGACCCGGTTTGGTATCACAGTTGGGTCAACCATTCGGTGATGTGTGATGCTAGTGATTGGGCGGTGGGGCTGTGTTGGGCGAAAGCGAGATAAACTTTTCGAGTCATCTAATATGCAAGTAAGGCGCTCGACTCGGCCGGATGAATTACACCACTACCGACAAGGAATTACTTGCTGTGGTCTATGCTTTTGATAAGTTTAGACCTTATTTGGAGGCACCACACCATTTTCCACCTTGACCATGCCGCCATTCGTCATCATTGCGAAGAAAGACTCGAAGCCACGATTGGTGAGATGGATCCTCCTTCTTCAAGAGTTCGACATGGAGATTAAAGATAGAAAGAGGCTACGAGAATGTGATTGCCGACCACTTATTGAGATTAGAAGCGGTCGAAGGAGAAGATAAGAAGATTGGGATCGAGGAGAACTTCCTGAGCGATGACATCTTGGCGTCATTGATCACACACCATGGTATGCCGATTTTGTAAATTACTTGGTGATTGGGTTTTACCTCCATCGTGCGATCCTCATCGAAAAAAAGTTTCTCCACGATGTCAAGTTTTATTATTGGGACAATCCCATCTCTACCGTCGATGTGCCGATGGTGCGATCACGTATTGTGTTCCCCAGGAGAATGGGAGAACATAATCCACGAGTGTCATAGTTCTTTAAATGGAGGACATTTTGCGTTAGCGAGGCAGTGACAAGGTTTACCAAAGTGGATTCTATTGGCCTTGATCTTCAAGGATTGCAAATCTTTTATCAAGAGTTATGATCGTTGTCGAAGAATGGGAAGCGTCACTAAGAAAGGCGAGATGCCACGAAGATCATCATGGTAGTGGAACTATTTGGCGTATGGGGATCGACTTTATGGGTCCGTTTCCATGTCTTGTGGTTACGTACATCTTACTAGCTGTGGAGTATGTTTCCCGATGGGTGGGCGATTCCCAGCGCCACGAATGACTCCAAGGTAGTGATCAAGTTTCTCCAGAAGAATATTCTGACTCGATTTGGAGTGCCGAGAATGTTGACCGGCGATGGAAGGTCGCATTTCAATAATAAGTGGCTAGGCAATGTCCTAGCTAAGTATGGCGTGAAACATAGAGTCACCTCCCCATATCATCCGCAAGCGAATGGGCAAGTCGAACTCGCCAACCGAGAGATAAAGCAAATTTTGGAGAAATCGGTTGTGAATAGGAAAGATTGGGCGAAGCAATTGGATGATGCTCTATGGGCTACCGTCTTGCCTCTGAAGGCTCTGTCGGACTATCTCCATATCAAATGGTATTTGGTAAATCTTGCCATTTACGGTTGAATTAGACACAAAGCTTATTGGGCCACGAGGAGAATCAACATGGATTTCAAAGAGGCCAGTTTGATGAGAAGTGACCAATTGTTGGAGCTTGATGAGTGGAGGGATAAAGCTTTTGAAAATTCCGGATATCTGAGGAAAGAGCTCGGAAATTCCACGACCATCACATTCGTTCAAAGGATTCTCACCGGGTAATGAGGTTTTACTATATAATGCTCGACTCAGTCTCTTCCCGGAAAGCTTAAGCCAAGATGGTCGGGCCATACACATCTCACCGAGCTCACACCAATGGGAGTTATGAATTGCTAGACTCGGTGGAAATATTTTCAAGGTGAGCGCCGATACCTCAAATCCTACTTCAAGTCACACTTGACCGAGAAGTCAAGGTGACCAAGCTCAGCGAACCATGATGAAAGGTAGCGTCGAGCTAGCGAAGATAACTCTAACCTTGGTTGGGAGGTAACCCAACAAGTTTTACATGCTTTATGTTTTGTCATTTTATTTTGTTAGTTTTCTTCGTTTTGTCGTGTCGTGTCCTTTGTGTTCGTTTTTGAGTCCCAAGGTTTTAATGGCTTTATTTAAAAAAAAATAAGCATACCTAGCGACCACCCTCGCGGCCGCGAGGAGTGGTCATAAAAAACGAGCGATGGCTGTTTTGGATCACGAGAACAAGTGCATAAATTTGGGCATACCTCGCGACCGAGCTCGCGACCGCGAGCCCGACCCCGAGGCGTGCCCCGACCCGCACCCGAACGCGACCCGCGTATTCTACCTTCAGTTTTTTACCCACCTCGACGTCAAATCTACTCAAGGTATGTTACATTTACTTAATTCTTCATGGGTTTACGCTTTTGAGCATGAATTGGAAGAGTTTTGTCCATTATATCTTCTTGTTGTGGATTATTGCATATTTGAGGAACTAGGGCTTTTTATTGCAAAAATTACTGTGTGTTTTGAGCATGTTTGTTACAATATTAGGGCCATTGATGTTTGTAGATGTGTATTGATGCATATTTTTGGTCTATTTTGCCTATATTGTTGTATTGGGATGAAATTTTTCGAAAAAAAAACCCAGATTTTTCTGCTGTCCGCGCACCTCGCGACCAGGCTCGCGACCGCGAGCCTGACCGTGAGCGTCTACGCATTTGTTGCGCGCTCGTCCGTGCGTGCGTCTTCGGGTGTCCGCGCGAGAGTTCTGCGCATTTTCGGGCGCGAGGTTCTGCGCGTATGCGGGCGCGAGCGTCCTCGCATGTGCGTTTGCGAGGGCGAGAGGCTACCTAGCGACCGCCCTCGCGACCGCGAGGGTGGCCGCGAGGCACTCCAGAATTCTATTTTTTATGTTTGTTTAAGTGTGTGCGCGTTTTATCCCCCTTGTTTCACCTTGCAGACCATATGTTAGTATAGGGGGAGAAATTATTCTAAGTATAAGTTAGGGGGAGGTCTATATATTGCTATGGGTTGCCGTTTATGTTTTCTTTCATTTTTTTCATAAGTACATGAGCTAACGATGCCTTATCTTTAGGTACATTATGTCGCGTGAACACGGCCTGGCGAAAGAGCGAGGTGGCCTCGTCTTCACATGATGATATGCATGATGAATTCGACCCGAAACCTTTGGGGTGCGATTGCCAACTTCCTCGTCGAGGATAGGTGGAGGAGATTGGTGCAACAACAGCACGAGCACTCACGTTTATGTACATAGAGGCGTGCCAAGCCATGGGGATAGCCAGCGATGTCACGTGGCTAGCGGAGAGGTCGGTTGTCTGTTGTTATCACGGCCAACTATTTGACATACGGATCCTCACTTTGGAATTCACATCGACCATCCGAGTCCACAAGTCACATGGGTGGCGGACTATATCACTTTCCACATGGACAATGAGCCCGCCAACTCTCGGTGGATGAACTTAATAGTATCATAAATGGTGATCCCGGGGTCTATACATCGGGATTTAGAGACCTCGCCACGAGAATCGTGGCCTTTGTTCGTGGACTCAAATCTCGGCGAACCACTGCATATGGCGCCTCGAGCCAAGGCAAGTTCCTTAAGGAACCCGCGGTCCGATACTTTCACCGCTGCTCACCTTCACCATCCATGGGCGTAGCAATGCCGGCACAGTCCTCTCACATGACATGAGTTTATTGATTGGGCTGCGACTAGCGGAAGATGCATGCCGGCATGTTCCTTACACAACACTTTCGGATGCAAGCCGAGGTCTCGGGAATGCGGATATGCATAGGGGATTCGTTACCCCATTGCTGATTTCTTGAGGTGACGATTCGTGAGAGTCCTATCTCTCAAGATATTTTCTGGACAAGCCACATACATATGTCGAGGTTCTTGAAAAGACACCCGAGCCGTTACCTCTGGCGCTTTCGACAAGCGTGGCGATCGATTCTTCGCTTTGCCAACACGGACATCACGGTTTGAGCACCTTTAGGCCACCACAGGCCAATTAGAACTTGAGCTCGGTCTTCACTATTCATGGGTTGGTGCTTGAATGCGCGAGGCGAGTCGAGGAGAGCGGCATGAGGAGAAATCGGCGGGAGGGGCAAGCGAGCCGCAAGTGGCACCCGAGACAAGCGACATATTACAACCACCACCCGTTCGAGGCGACCCCGGATTATATGAGCGTATGGATCGTCTAGATGGTCGACTTGACCACATTGACGGGCGACTCACATCCATTTGGCCCGCGAGCGGGCCCGGTTCGGCGACAGGCCCTCCTCGCCCAACACCAAGCACATCAGGAAAACCAACGCCAGATGATGGAGATTATGCAGCGTTGGGAACAGTGGCGAGGATTCTATTCACCGTCGGAGTAGCACGGCATACGAGGTAAGGTCTCTCTCCCAACTACTCTTTTCTGCAAACCTTATTGCCTCCATTTCAACATGTTTACAATAAGTTTGGGGGGAGTGGACGAGTTTGGTTGGTTGAGTGTCCTGTTTATGTTTTTATGTTTTCTTGTAAAGTTGTTATGCTTTGGGGCTTTTGTCGTGTTTTTGTTTTTGTTGTGTCTTTCGATAAGCGAGTTAAGTGAAATGTGTTAATACATGTTGCCAATGATGATAGAAATTTTCTAAAAATGTTGTTTATAGTGCACATGATCTCATTGGAAAGCGAAGCATGAATGGCTTGAGATTGCTTAGCTTGTTGTTTTTCACCATTTGCTTTAAACCGTGAGACTTGAGCTTCACTGTATAAACATCTTGTTACAATTTCTTTTAATTGTGTGATATCGTGCATGTAATTAACTTCTAGAACTTGCCGTGTTTCTGTGTTGAGGCTACAATATGTGTTTTGAATATGGAAAGGATAAAGGCCATCTTTGCTAAACCACATATTTACCCAAACACTAATGATGATACATACCGTTTGTCGCCTTCTTTGAGCCTTTATTAGACTTTATTCTTTCGATTAACGGATGATAGGAGGTGAGGATGGATATGGGAATCAAATGGGAGAAAAATTTTGTTTTGATATTCTAAGTTGGGATAAAAGATTAAGGATGGTACAGTGTGAAAAGAATAGACCTATAAGCTCTATTACAAAGCGAAGAAAAGAAAATTTGGTGAAAAATGTGAGCATAAAGGAAGTCAATTATCATAATATATGGTACCATGAGTTGCATAAATGATTGAATTAGCATGTGGGAAAGAAAAGAAGAAATGGACAAAGTCCATATGAGTTGATTGTATAAATGGAGGTGCTTGGAGTATATTTGAGTCACTTAGCCATATATTATCATACCTTGACCAATGTGCCTACATTATAACCTATGAAAAGTCCTTTTGATCCTAATTTGAGCATTTGATGTGGTGGAGATATTAGAGAAATATGAAGCCTATGGTGAGGTTTTGCATTGCATTGATTATTGAGTGTATACACATCCTTTATTTCTTTATGAGTTGAGTGTATTCTATATATTACGCACATGCCGTTGTGTGGGTGGAATTGAATGAGATTTTGCTTTCAATGGTTGTACATTGTCGAGTTGACTAATGTAAATCGTGTGTGCTAATGATTTTGAGCTTTGAGATATTTATGAGGCGTTATTATGTTAATCACCTTTCTTGGCCTCGTTGATCTTTTGTTGTATCTCTTTTCTTTTGGTTTTGTTTTGTTTGAGGACAAACAATGCTTTAAGTTTGGGGGTTTGATAAGCGCTCATTTTACGTTTATTGTTGATATTTAAAGATGATTTTAGATCGATAAAGTGCGTTTTGTCTTGGATCTCAATGCTTTTACATATTACGGGAAGATCTCGCTCTTGGGTTCCTTTTGATGTTTTGTAGGCTTATAAGTTAAAAATCGAAGCACGGAGCGAGGAACGAGCGAGAAGGAAAAAGCTCGGCCTAGCGACCGCCCTATGACCGCTAGCTGAGCACGAATGGAGAGTTGCGCTGGCGAAGCCTCGCGACCGGCTGGCTGTAGGAAATATGATTTTAACCCTCTCCCGAGGATCTATCTTGGATGTTTAATTCTCCATACATTGATTATATGCCTAGCATGCACCTATATAATTAATTGCAACACGTAGGTGTTTTCTCGTGTTTACTGCGAATATGTCGGGTAGAAACGGATCGAGACTCGTGCTTTGATCTTACGGGCGTATCCGTTTACCTAAACTCCAATGCCGAGTGAGGACAATCTATGGAGAATGCTATAGAAAATCACCCTCTTTCTTCTCTCTACAATTTTCGAAAATTCTCACCAATGAACTATGGTAATTCTCGAAAATATGGAATGAGGATTAGCCTTGATTTTTTCTCTCACTTTATATTTATAATGCAATCCTAAGTCCTATCAAGATAGAATTTATGCATATCTAATAAATATAATCTTATCTCTTAAGATAGAGAGGATCAAGTTGAGTCCCACCAGGACTCTAATAGAGAGAGGGGCGAAATTCACTTAAGCAATAGGCCTGGATGGCCCAGTCCAAGGATCAAATACAAGGAATAAAGATGGGCCTCAAAATATATTAATTATCTTATGTTCAGCCCAGAACATAAATTAATTCATAAACATTTATTCATGCCACTAGAGAATAAATGCTGACTTACCCCTTTATTATCGATGGTGAGTCGGGCTTGCACTTAGACTTTACTAATCCTCGTATTTAAGATATCGTCGTCCATTAATTATTTACTGATTACATTGCTTAAAATAATTAATATCTTTAATTCATAAGTAGTACCACTCAACTTTATTATTGTACTTGAGATAACTCAACTGTAGGGTTTAGTACAATAAACCTTTGAGCTCCTTAAGGGGCGTCATCATCCTAGCGGATACGGTGACTCGACACGGGTAACTAGCATGACATACAACCTTGCCACCACCCAGATGCAGAATCTTGGGTTATCTCATGTAACCCTCACCCATAGCAAGTCAAAGTGATGGTCGACAACTCATACTCACCTAATACCTTATCGAGGATTAGATCAGCGTAAGTCTCAGAGATATAGGTTCTTCACGATGGTCGATAGAAGAACTCATCTCATTGTGATCTATCAATACGTCGGAGACGCGTGCCGGTATAGATAAGCAACCAAGTCAAGTCACTTCTTATCTACACATGACTATCACCGACAACTCGTCCTCAAGTTGTCTCGGTTGTGATACTATTTATATCTCATTAAGCTTGACCAATCATACAGACTTCTGTGATCATCTACACACTGTATGATCTAACTTATATTTGAGATAAGGGGACATAGATATATGCAATCAAGTAAACAATTCAGATAGGAGATTGTAATAGTGGTAACAGGAAACATTGTATACAAGCTCAACCAAACTATTTTTAGTATACAAATCCAACAATCTCCCACTTATACTAAAGCAAAACTTTTAGTATACAATGTGTCTCTCTACTAGCTATTACAAACAACACCATCACTTTGCTTCTCCCACCTATACAAAAGTTTCCTTTCTAAGTGGGTGCCATCTTGCATAATCGAGTCCTCGAATATGCTCTTCGTAGACTTTTTGCGGCAGGCTCTTCGTGAATGGATCAGCTAGGTTATCCGTAGTACCAATCTTCTCAATCAGCACGTCCCATCGTCTAACGATTTCTCGTATGACATGGTACTTTCTCTCTATGTGTTTCGTTGCCTTGTGGGTCCGTGGTTCCTTCGAGTTTGCCATCGCACCGAGTTATCACGATGAAACTATGATACTCTTGGGCAAACCGGTACCACGCCTAGATCCATGAGGTAGTTCTTGAACCATCTGACCTCTTTAGCGACCTCAGAGCGGCTATATATTCGGCTTCCATGGTGGAGTCCGCAATGCATTCTTCTTTGTACTCACTTGAGGATCTGCTCCTCCTCCCAAGGTAAACACATAGCACGAGGTAGACTTCTTCTCATCACGGTCGACTTGGAAATCCGAGTGCAATAACCCAAAGACATTAGACTATACGCGGTAAACTAGCCTATAATCTCGAGTCCTTTTCGGTGCTTGAGTATATGCTTTACCATGATCGATGAGCTTGTCAGGGTTAGGCGATATCTAGCTACTATACTACCGCATAGCGGATATCGGGTCTCGTACATAGCATTACGTACATGAGACTTCCTACGGCGAAGCATAAGGAACTTGTCTCATTTCCTCTATCTCCTTTGCGTCATGGGTGGCTGCTCCTTGAATAAAGGCGCCATGTACGAAGGTAGCAATCCTTTCTTGGCGGTGCGCATACTAAAGCAGTAATCATAGTATCGATGTAAGGCGCTGAGATAAGCTCAACATTTTCCTTTTGCGATCTCGGTAAACCTTGATCCCAAGAATGTCGTGCATCTCCTAAGTCTTTCATTTGAAACGATCGGATAACCAACTCTTTCGTGCGATAACAACTTCGCATTGTTGCGAGTAGAAGGATGTCATCTACGTAAGTCTGGCTCTACCACATCACCGTTGACATCTAAGCGATACACACAACTTTACGCTGAGCAGCTGGGTAAATCCATAGGACTTTACCACCTCCTCAAAGCGTAAGTTCGGGATCGTGAAGCTTGCTAAGTCCATAAATGGACTTCTTAAGCTTCCATACTAGATGCTCTTCACCCTTCACATAACCTTGGGTTGCTGCATATAGATGTCTCTACCTTCTTGAGGTAACCGTTTAGGAAGCGGTTTTCACATCCATTGCCAAACCTCAAGGTTTAAGTGGGCTGCTATGGCGGAAGAATTACGATGGACTTGAGCATTGCTACGGCGAAAGGTCTCATCGAAATCGATGCCCTCAATTTGAGTGTACCCTTTAGCCACAAGCACGGCTTTAAAAGCGAAACCTCTCCATCTGAATCTCTCTTCCTCTTGTATACCCACTTACTACCTATGGCTTCCTTGCCATCGGTAGAGGTGTCTTTCGTATACATCCATAGTCATTATGGACTCAATTTCTAAATTCATAGCGGTGTGCCATGATCTTGCATCATTGTCTTATATCGCCTCATTGTATGTCCATGGGTCGATTATTGCACTGCTTTCGTTTCACGGGACTAAATCGAAGATTCACCCACGAACATAAATCGCTCGGGTTGACGAACAACCCTCTCACTCTGACAGGCGCTCTTGGCACATAGCAGCGGTGGGTGCGATAACTTGTGGTTCTCTATCTTACACAATTTCTTGGATAGGAGCCACTTATGCGGCCGGTATCTCGGTGGAACTCGACCCACTTCAATTTCTTGAAGTATCGGTGTCGATCTCTCCCACTAGACATAACATCTCGTACCTTTGGCTTAATCGGTGATGGAATACGATCATCTTCTAATTCTTGAAGAATGATTTCAACTTTGGTTTATGGTTTTCATATAATCCTCTTCTAAGAATCGGGCATTAGTCTAATAATGACCTTCGATCCTTAGGACTATAAAATAACCACCTTCGTTCCTCTAGGATAGCAATAAACGACTTGCGTCGGATCTAGCCTCCAACTTGTCGGCCTTCTTGTTCGAAGACACGTGTCTTTGGGCGCCCCATATCCTTATGTGGCTTAAACTGAGCTTGTGCCCAAACCACAACTCGAAGGGGTCTTATCGGTGACTTGGATGGTACTAGATTTAGCAAGTATGCCGTCATTTCTAAGGCATACCCCCAGAACGAAATAGGCAATGTTGCATAACTCATTATCGATCTAATAATTTTTAAAAGAGTCATATTTCTTCGCTCTGACACACCATTTTGTTGTGGTGTGCCCGGTGTAGTGAGCTGGGAAGTAATCCCACACTGCACCAAGTAGTCCATAAACTCGTTACTGAGGTATTCGCCACCGCGATCAAACCGCAGTGACTTGATACTTTTACCAAGCTTCGTCTCCACTTCCGCCTTAAACTCTTTGAATTTCTCAAAGCATTCAGACTTGCGGTGAAGTAGGTATATGTATCCGTACCTTGAGTGTCGTCGATAAAGTAACAAAATACTCGTACCCTCCATGAGCTTGTGTTGACATAGGTCCACACAGTCGAATGGACTAACTCAACACTTCTTTGGCTCTATAACCCTTCGCTTTGAAGGTGCAGTCGACATCTTTCCTTCTATACAAGATTTGCGGTCGGGAGCAGATGGCGTGAGATCACCCAACGCCCATTCTTAGCGGTCTTTGGATCCTATTTAGATTGATGTGACCTAATCTAAGATGCCAGAGAAATGTGGTGTCATCTTCTGAAGAAAACTTTCTCTTTTAAGGTTTGAAGAAGATCTGACATAGTTATAGGTATTATGTTTGGCGAGAAATAGTATAAAGCGAATTATATAAAGTGCCACCACGGATAACCGTCATTTCTTATGATAGAAACACGACTATCAAAATAATGAATACCCATGAATAAATAGTTTGAAACTGAAACAAGGTTCATGAAACTCCGGCACATATAAAGCGTCTTTTAAAACTAAAAGCTGTTCTATAAAAACATAAAGTAACATCACCGATTACGCAACGGCCTCGACTTTCGCGCGTTGCCCATGGAATCGTTATCTCGCCATCACTGACTCCCTTGTCGCGGGAACCCACGCAGGTGTAACAAACATGATCGATCGCACCCGTGTCTCTTGCCCGAGAATGGGTAGAACAAGTCGCTAAACATGTTTAGTTACTAAAGCAAATGGCGTACCTTGAGCCTTGAGCATAGGGCACTTGGCCTTCCAATGCCCGATCTTACCGCACTTGAAGCACTTGCCGCCTCCTTTGGCTTTTTCAAACCATTGGTAGAGCCCTGTATTCTCCCACTCTTTTCTTTAGCCTTAGCATCTCTAGAATTCCACTTTCCTTTTCATCTTTCGATAAAGCGGTAGTTTTCTTTGAGGTGCGTACTAAAAGGCTGTGCACCTTTGCCCATTTTGCGTTCTTCCGTTACTAGATCCTCACTACAACAAAACAGACCTATTGCGACATACGCACATGTGACATTTATGTATGTGTCATAAAAGTACCTCACTTATGCTTCTAGTGTCGTATATTTGCGTCATTTGTGCATCATCGAAATATTGTGATGTATTTTGGTGACATAGGCGCGACACTTATTTTTATGTCTCAAAATTACGATAATTTAATTGCGACTCCTATATAAAATGTCATAATTATACCACACATTTAAAATAATGTAGCATTTAATGTCGTATATTTACGTCAGTTGTACGTCATCAAAATATTGTGTCGTAGTTTAGTGACACAAATGCGACACTCATTTTTATGTCTCAAAATTACGACAATTCATTTGTGACATCTGAATAAAATGTCATAATTATACCACATATTTAAAATTGTGTGGCATTAAGTGTTGTATATTTACGTCAATTGTGCATCATATAATTAGTTTTTGTCATAGTTTAGAGACACAAATGCAACACTCCTTGTTATGTATCAAAATGCAACAATTATTTGCAACATTTCAATAAAATATCATGGTTATACAACACATTTAAAATAGTGTTGTGCAATAGTAACATAATTTTTGTTATTTTATATTACGACGTAAATTCACAACATAAGTCATAAACTTTGGGACGTCGTTGATACCACATCATGTGATTGTGTAGCTATAATCATGGCTTAACCTCCTCATAATTGAATTTTACAAAGTGTAATAAAAATAAATATTTTAATAGCATTCCAATAACTATGCGAAAATATATAAATTAAAAAAAAGAATTATTCATATATAAATTAAAAAAAACATGCGTTGATGTAGGTGGTGGTGGTATTGTTGGGTCCTGAAAAAAGCGCTTTAGAATAATGGATAATGCCCGTTGTCGTATGTCGATATGATTATATACAATAACAGTTGTTGTAGAATTTGGAGTTGATTGTCCTAGATACTTGCGACATGGCTACATGACCGATGTCGTATATTTTGGAGCTTGATGTGGTAGATACTCAGAACATCAATACATATCTGAAGTCGGATAGTTTAGAGCCTAAAATTAGTTTCTTCTACCACATTGATTTTGCCCATTGTCGTAAGTAGGTGATTTAATATTGTCCTAAATTGTATCTATTTATTTTAAACCATATTGTTTTCATATTAGATTAAACCTGTTTTCAATTAATAATTTTTCTAAATTTAATATTTACAAAAATTTAGAATACCACAATCATATATAATTAAAACAATCAATCCTAAAAATATCACGATCATATTCAATTACAACACAATAAATCCTAAAATTATCAAAACATTCATATGACAAGTCCAATCTTAGAACCATTCATTACAATAACAATTCAAATGATAATGCGCTTGTTGGTTATTCGTTGGTTAGTTCTCCACCTGCATTGACTACCATATGCATTAGCAAAAGAAGGTTCAGCACAATGGCTCAATGGAAAAAAAATACTTGAAATAATTGAAGTTGATCAACTGAATAATGATCGCAGGAAGCTAAGACAAAGTAACAATTAACATTATACATTGTCCAACAAATTAAAGATATTATCGATTAACTTTAAACTGGTTTTACTTAAGAACTAAACATAAACAGAATCCAATCTTGTAGTGATAAAACCGATAAAAAGAAGGCAACATAATGCAAGATATGAAAGCAAGAGGCATGGGTTTCCTTATATTTTCTTAACAAAACAAAAGTTGGTTGAAATAATTGTAGTTATAAGAATATGAATTGATGCAGGCAAGTATATATAAAGAAGTCATTAGTGTTATAGTTTCCTTCTAGGAAGAAATTCATTCTCGAAGAGCTCAGGTATGCTACAATTAAGTAGAGAATCATTCATAGCAACCAGTTTTTAAGGTTATCAGAGGCTGTACGCATGTCCGTTCCTAATGTAACTCAAACAAGTTCCTGAATCGAAACAAATAAAATAGTTCACTCACCAGAAAAAGCAAAAATCATCACCTAAACAACCAGTAAATTACAGAACAACAAAAATATAATATATGAAAGAAAGTATGAACTGTTACAGGAATGTACACATGAAGAATTTATTAGAGTTGCAGTAGCCTTCTGGGAAGCAATTCATTCCGGAAGAGCTTGTATATGATACAATTAATCAGATGCAATGTTCATCTCCGTTCTCAATGTAACTCAAACAAGTTCCCCAATAAATCTTCAGTAATTTTAGGCACAAATTCAACAAGAAAAAATTACAGTAGGAGAATATCTTAGCCCAATGAAAAACAACAAAATGTTCTCTCACATTAACAGAGAAAAGAGATTCATGTGCTACAGAAAAAATTGCAGTAGGAGAATATCAGCATTTGCTGCATTTACCGGGTAATAACCAATACCAACGGAAACAAACTCAACAATGTCCATGTTTTGCTCCTCAAAACAGGCAGCAACATTTCTGCACAGAAAAAAAAAACAAGAAAATCCAGTCACATATGGTCTTTAAGTTTCACGAAGGTGAACTTAATTCTTTTTTTTTCTTCTATAAATTTGCAAACCTTTCTAGTATTCTTTTCTTTGCTAGCCTGATAATTGTTGGTAGTGTGTAGTGGCATAGGAGGAAACTTGGCCGCAGTTATGTTTTTTTCCTCCTTCACTTTGTTGAATATGAAGGTAAATCCTTCCCCTGATCTCGGATCATTTTCATCCCATTGCCCGAATTTTGGAACCGACACTGATCTGTAAGACTGCATACCACAATAGTTTTACCTTTGTTTACACTTATTATTAAACAGATATATAATATAATACCATACTGTATTTCCATTTTCCATAAATATGGAGGCTATAAATCTACACTCAATTTGTTCTCAAACAACTTCTCCACTATAGTAAGAAGTAATCTCTATATCAGAAACAATATAGTCTGCTCTCTTTATGAAAGTTGAAGAGGAGAATGAGAAACAGTTTGACAACAGTCATCCAGTTCAATGATCAGTAAGTAGCAAAAATACTTACAAAGTCATCAGCATTGTTATTGTCATATTTCTTGCGCTGATGCTTGGGCTTAGGAATTTGGCTTAGTGATATTAAGATAGAAGGTCCTACGGCTACCATTTTCAGCCACATGATACAACCAACAGAGATGTTTTGTATTCAACACACATTTTCAGTACATGATATAATTCAAAGTTAGTCAAACAATGACATAACATAAGACATAAAATAATCCAAATTTTAGTGATATTAAAATATAAGAAAGTAAATTTACACATACCGGATTTCTTAATCATTTTCATTCTCATCTGATGGTATAATATCTTCAAAAAAATCATCATCATCATCATCATCATCATCATTCGAGTCAGAACAATCACTTGCAAAGCATTCTGCTTCTTCATCTTCATTATCTGAATAATCAATATTATCTTCACCGATAGGATCAACTACTCCTTCGACTGTCATTCTGTCAATATCTACTCTAGCCCATGATATATTTTCATTGTCAATATATGTTTCATATGCTCATCCTCATTGCTTTCGAATTCATTAACCTCAGGGTCAACATTGAATATAGCTCGAGGAGTCATCTTCAAAGCTACATGCCAATCTGGATCAACTGGATCTTGTATATACCATGCTTGTTGAGCTTGAGATGCTAGTATAAATGGTTCATCTATTTTCCTATTTCCTCTATATAGTAAGTGAGCAAAGTTAACCAAAGTGAAATTAAACTCGTCATGTTTCAATCCTACATTATAGTCGATCCAATCACACTTGAACAATATAAATTTCAAATCATTGGTGTACCTCACTCAACTATATCCATCAAAACACCATAAAATGACACATCCCGATATAGGATTCTTGTCCTTACTACTTGAGAAACTATTCGTAGTAGCAGTTAAGAATACTCCACTATTTTGGGTTTTTCTTCTTATCTCTCATTTCCTAGTATGGAAGCATAATCCATTTACAAGATACCCGATGTAACGACGAGCCCGTTACTTGGTCCGTGACTAAAAATTTAATGTCTTGGTGTACACTAGTACCACTACTTCTATTTGCCATTTCACTTACCTATATGTTTTAAGAAAACAGTCATTAGAAAATTGTCTAGAGCATTGTTGAATCTTGGATAACATATTAAAAATAAAGAAATAGTCTAGAATATTGTTGAATCTATTTATTAACTTACATGACTTTTAAACCAATCATGAAAGGTTTCAGTGTGAAGCTTTTGCATATCATAACTTGACATACGCCGATTTTTACGTTGTAGAACACGCAAATGTTCCCTGCAAAATTAGAAAATTATAAAATTTAAGAAACATAAATCAAATTTAACATATTCGTACAAACCTTTTAAAATTATCGACAATCGATAGATTATTCAGCACATATCTATGCGCTTGAATCCACTCGATGCCATCCAACAAAAATATTTCTTCTTTTCCCAAAGGACGACCATCTTGGGTTGAGCCATTCTCACTGCCTTCATTATTTCTATTTGGTCTATTCAACTTTAACTCGACATCACTTAAATACATTGAACAAAATGTCATGCATTCTTGACGGATACCCCCGCCTATGGATCATACGGGTGACTTGAGTCGGACATAATTTTTCAATGTGCACAAATACTAAATAAGAAAAGTATTATTTCATATTTCATCCAAACAATATAATATGAATTTGAAATAAAACAAATATTAAATATTACCTCTCAATAGGGTACATTGAACGAAAGTGAACAGGTCCAGCAAGTTTAGCCTCTTCCGGCAAGTGAATAGGCAAATGCTCCATAACATCAAAAAATGAAGGTGGAAATTTTTTCTCCAACTCACAAAGCACTAACGCAACTCGATCCTGTAAACCTTCAAAATCAGCCATAGTGTGCACTTTTGAGTACAATTGCTTGAAAACATCACATAAGCCGATAATTTCTTGGCAAACGTGCTTAGGAACGGATCTTCTTAAAGCAACTGGCAACAATTGTTGCATTAGAATGTGGCAGTCATGACTTTTAAGACCAAATATATTCTGTTCTTCTAAATTAACACACTTTGAGATGTTTGATGCATAACCATCTGGTACTTTCACATTCTTTAAGACTTGTAAGAATACATCTTTCTCTTTTTACTCAATGTGAAACAAGCGATTGTAGATAAAACTTATCACCTTCCTCCGGGATGAAGTGACTTTCGTATGCCTAATTCTTGAAGATCGATCTAGAATTAAGATTGTCTTTTGTTTTAGTAGCAATACCAAGCAAAGTCCATAAGATATTTTCGAACATTTTCTCTATATGCATAATATCAAGATTATGGGAACAAGATTTTCTTTCCAATATGGTAATTGAAAAAATATACTCAACTTCTTCCAATTGTATCTATCTGTTGAAGTGTCACCATAAGATTTTTCCTTCCTTTTCTTTTTCCCCGTGTTTTGGCTGCACACTTTCCAAAGTTGTTCACCAAACCATCCAACCGCTCTAATATCTCGGACGAGAAAATCTTTTAGGTTTAGGAGCTATCTCGATAGATCCATCAAAATGAATCCTATCTCATGCGGTACTTATGTCCGCTTGGAAGAAACCGACGGTGCCCCACGTAACAATGTTTCCTCCCATATTTTAGCCAACGAGATCGGGATTTTATTACAACAAGGGCATGCATAAGCACCTTCCTACTCGACCTAAAATAATGGCATGGTGGAAAGTCATTTATAGTCCAAAATAGTGCGACACGTGGTTGGAACATGCATTTTCTGTTGCATCATAAGTAGGAATTCCATGATTCCATAAATCTTGAAGTTCATCAATCAGGGGTTGCAAATAAATATCAATATCATTCCCTGGACCTCGAGGTCCATCAATGAGCGTGGACAAAATAATCGATGTTTGTTTCATACATCTACTAGGGGTAGATTATAGGGTATGAGAATAATAGGCCAGTACTATGAGCAATGCTCGTTGACTTAAATGGATTAAAACCATCGTGACTAGTCCAGTCTAACATTCGACGGTCGGTGAAGTCGAGATACTTTTCATCAAATGATCTCCAAACTTGAGAGTCTGCTGGATGCTAAGTTTCCTATCATTAATCTTTTCTTCGCATGCCGTCTCATCAAATGAGGCGTTTTGAAGACATAAACGACCTCTCGAGCCTGGGTTTTAAGGAAAATAACGAATAATTTTTGCTTGGAATTCTATTTTCCCTTTTAGTTGAACTCTCATCATGAACTTCAAAAGGCATACTTAGAAGTCTTGCAATGCTTACAAGACTCAAAGCATTCTCTCGTATCTTTCCAATACAACATCAAATCATTAGGACATGCATGAATCTTTTATATTGAGTCCCAACTCTTTAATTATGTTCCAAGCTTCTATAAGAGTTTGGAAATATCTCATTATGTGGAAATGCCTCGTGATACTTCCATCAACATTGTGAATGAATTGTTGCTCCATCGACAAAGTGACTTCACATGCAACAATCGCACTATAAATGATAAGGTAGTAAAGGTTTTGCACCGAAATAACTCACACTCGGCATGCTTTAAGAGTTTAAAAACTTCTCGGTGTTTTCATCAAAATGATTATGTGGTTGCTTTGCTTCTCCTCTAGGAACTTCATCAAAATCGATATCAAAACTACCAAGATTTTCATGAAATTCTCCATGGTGATGTGATGCCGACAATGTATCATTTATCAATCCGTCCATGTCATGATGTTCGTTTCTTTCGTGTGATACATTAACGAATTCTTCGAAGGTAAAATGGTTGTTCACCTTGATGCGCCCGATTGGTGTAACCTTGAAGGAATCCATGTCTCATAACATGATAATACACATCTTCTCTTGAGTGTAATCTAGAATTTCGCATTTAGTACATGGACACTTTATCTTAATATCTTCGACTTGTTTGTATATGCAAATTCAGGAAGTTCTCAAACCACGCTTAAAAGCATCATTAGTGAAACGATCTTCTATGGAAATCCAAGATTTATCCATCTAATCATTCATACAAAGAAAAATTATTCATCATAAATAATTAAAGTTTTTCAAAGCTACACATATTGAAATTAAAGTATGATCATAGAAACAAAACACACGTGTACAAATCAATGCTACACATATTGAATCTTTATAGCTATTTCAAAATTTATGTTTATAATTCTTGCCTCCAGGTAGCATACTAGCATGTTATTACTATCTATCTAGTGATTAAATGTATAAAAATGCATGCATTCAAAGTGATGGTTAATGATCCCGACTCAGTTCTTTATTCCCTCACACGTGAAATCACAGAAGTTGGTTATTCACATTAAGATTTACATTTATTTTCAGTTTTTTATCAATGTTATATAGGCCGTTTACAAGTGGTTATTCTTTTAGGTGAAGAAAGGGGTGAAGAAATGGGTTCCTGCAATATCAGATGAAGTGAAGGATTAGGTGAAGAAAGTGGTTACTGCAATATCAGATGAGGTGAATGATGCAAGAATGACGTTCTGCACATAAAACTGAAATGAAATGAAATGTTTTCAGTTTGAACGCCATCAAAATGATTTGAATACTACTAAATTAGAAGACAAAATACCAATTTGCTCTATCATCATTCCCATGTATGATACCATATGCGTGGAGCATCAATCAGATGTCCCATATTCATACCCCATTTCTCCTCACCATACAAATGGGAGAGAGAGAATGCAGAGAGGAAGCTGTATTTGAATTTGAATTAATATTTTTCCCCAAGAGAGGAAGCTACAGGCTTAACAGCTACAGGCTTAACAGCTACAGGCTCTATTTGTCTAAAAATGGGCTTGTCAGTCTGCTTCCAATAAAGGTATTCATTCTGCCTTGAATTTACTATCTTCAATCTTTTCACCGTTTTGTGTTTCTTTAATACTTCCATGTTTGTACACTTGTTATTCCCTCAATACCATTGGGTAATAAAAACTGCTAATGAAATCATTATATGCATTCAACGTGTTTGTCAACTTTGCTCTTTCTGCACATAAAGATCTTTTCACTTCAGGCTTGATAATGAAGTGGCAACTAGATGTTCTGTTACTTCCCTTAACAAAGAGTTGAACACTTATATACAGAAATATACATATATACAAGATTAAAGAATTTCTCACAAACTCCCAAGAGTAATGGCTTAATTCTTACACCTTCAGACGACTACCAACATTCAGACGACTGTCAACCTATGGTAATAAGATCATTCGTACATGTAAACACTTTGAAACAATGTATGGCAGTTCCTAGTTAACAAAACAATGGCGTGACATATTGAAATTTGAACCCTTGCTTTTTGCACAAGATTAAAAGAATGGCGTGACAATCACTTTACAGTTGATTATTGTAAAGATGCACTTCATCTCTACATACTGGATAGATACTGTCAACCTATGGTAATAAGATACTGTCTACATACCAGATTGTCAAGATGTAAAGATAACATACAGTTGATTAAAAGAATTCACTCTACATACTGTGAACCTATATGGTAATAAGATAAAAGAATTCGCTTGTTGTCTTTCACTGGACATTTGTTGATTCTGAAATCTCTTTTGACATTCATTCAGTCATTTCATCGAACATCTTGACAGAAAAATCTAAATGTCATTTATGAATCTGTTAAATTATTAAGTAAAAATAGGTTTATGATTCTCAACAGATGTAGAATAAGACAATGTACTGCAAGATGAAATTACATACAAAAGCAGGTGTGTGATTCCAACAAAATGCAGAGTAATGGATAGTTATATATTTATCGATTTCAAAAAAAAACCATGGAATTACAGAAACGCAATACCAAAAGAGACGAACCTTCAAAGATGAATAGGAGCAGGAACGTTGCTAATAGGAGCAGGAACGTTGAAGTGAAAGTAGGAGGAGCAGGAATGTTGCTAACAATATACCCTAAAAGGGAGAAAATATCCTGGTGCGTATTGTTGTAAAAAGTGTGGGCGGGTGTTTGGCTGTAAAACATATAACGAAATACATAGTTGGTGTATGGACATTTTGGATACAATTAATTTTGATTTTTGGATACAATTAATTTGTCTTAAATATTTTAATTTAATTTGATTAATATTATTGAGAAATATAATTTAATTTGATTGATATTATTTTATAATGAAACTTTACCAATTCAAGACACAAATTGAATGATATATTTTCTACGATTTATATCGATTTTTCACGAAACTTCACAAATTGAAAATCTAAATAAAAGAATATATTTTGTACAATTTTGAAAAATAAATCCTGAAACTCATACCAATTTGAATTGGTCAATCGAGTAAATCGATTAAATTGATTCAGAAGGCCAAAAAACAAAGTTATATTTTCTTCAAAACAAAGTTCCATATTTTATTTTCGTAAATACATACTTTGATATGTATTCTACGTAAAACGAAAGCAACATGATTTACGTGGTTCACCAACATATATTATTAGGCGGCTAGCGTTTTTGAATTCAACTCTGGACCCCGTCTAACTATTCGAGCGAGAGATAGTTTAAAGCGTATCAGCGAGATATGTATGATGTGGAAGGAATATCGATATACTGATTACTTGTACTTTGTAATGTGTTTTTTATTTTATTTTTTCAGCGATTAACAGAATTGAAAGAAAATCGCATGATAAGATTTTTTTTATATATGAAAAATAGTATGTTAACGTGACCGTGCTCAATCCAATATATAGGGTTGCTTAAATGATTATTGTATATCGATTAATGCTGAACCAAATCGATATCCAACGAATATCAAATACCAATAACCGATTATTTCAGTATTCGACTTGATTTCGATAGCGGTTTAAAGTTAATTTCGATTATCGATACCAATAATGATTAATTCGGCATTCTATAACTATTTTTGTGAATGTTTTAATTTAAAAAGTAAAAGGAAAATTATATAAAAATAGAAAATATGTGTAAAATAATCATATTTTAATGAAAAGAATAATTATTTTATAAAGTAAAGGATAAGTTAATTATAAATGTTTTTTTCAAAACATATATACATGTATTTTATTCTCAGATTATATAAATTAAAAAGTAAAAGATAAGTTAGTATAGAGAATTAAGTTCAATGTTAGAATAAAATGTAAGTAAATTAAGAAACATATATTACAAGCTATTATTCTATATATTATTCTATTATTTATAAAAATTAAAATGAAATTACAAAAAAAAAACCTAAAAAAATGATAAATTACAAATTTGACCCTCTAGACGAAGGAATTTGCCCAAAATCCGCCATCAATCATGGCAAAGCAATGACTATTGCTCAGAAGGCCGTTTCTGCTTGAAAAACACTACCCCCTCATCGAAATCAAACATTTGCTTGTATTCTTCGGGTGATCCACGCGCCGCATCAAATAACCTATTAATTCGGTATTCTATAACTTCTTCTTTTTCTCGAATGTTAGTAAAAAGAATAAAGTTTAATGTCAAAATAATTTATCAAAGTATTCCGTATTTTATTCTCAAATTATATAAATTAAAAAGTAAAAGATAAGTTATTTTCAAATAAGAGAAAATATGTGTAACCAATCATATTTTAGTGTAGAGAATTAAGTTCAATGTTAGAATAAAATGTCAAATTAGAGTAAAATATAATTGTAAGTAAATTTAGAAACATATATTACAAGCTATTCTATATAATACTTTCAAATGTTATAAACTAAAACGTAAAAGATAAGTTATTTTTAAAAATATAAAATCTGTGTGACCAATCAAATTTTAGTGGAAAGAATTAAGTTTAATATCATAAAAATATGAAAAATTAGAGTAAGTTACCATTGTAGGTAATTATAGATTTTATTAAACAAAACATGCAATAATATTTAAGCTCTATATATATTCACAAACTCATAAGAGTTATAACTTAAAATATATATATATATATATATAAAACTTAAAACATGACTCTGCCAAGAGTCGAACACAGGATCATGAGCATCAAAATTAAAGCACAACCACTAGACCAAAATGGACTTTACGTAGATGGACATTAAAAATATATTTTTGTATCTTGTAATCCAGATAATAATAAAAACGGAATTAAGAGGGGAGATCCGGCCCTCTTTCAAACTGTAAACTCAATAAATTTACAGAACATGTTACCAAGAAATTCAAGCTCTTTCCCGCTAAAATATTTTTTAGATCGATTTCTTTCCTATTTTTCAGGAAAAGATCACCCATACACAAATCCACTACTCAATATATGATTAATTCCTTTCAGAATACATACATATATATGGAAAAAAACCCTATCCTCACTTACAAAGAACGTGAAGAAGAAAAACCAAAAATATCTCTACATCACCACCAGGTAGTATATCGATTTTTCTAGGTCTGAAATTATTCTTATTATTGAAGTAGTGTGTGCCCAATAATTTAACTTCGTTAGTTGTGAATCTGATAGTCTATACACTTGATTGTATGAATATTGATAATGATTGCAAGAGTTAAGAAAATTGTATGAATATTGATAATGATTGCAAGAAAATCCATCTTCGTATTTCATAGTATTATTTTCACTGAAATAATTCAAGTTGGAAAAAATATGCGACAGTATGTGTGTGTGTGTATTGGGGAAGAATCATTTTTCTTCATCCTTTTTGAGAAGAATATGCGACTGATTTATGAGAAGAATCATTTTTCTTCATCCTCCACATTAATGATAGCATGATGACTTTCTGCTAAAATATGCGACAGTATGTGTGTGTGTAATTGGGGAAAGTTATATGATTTAAAATTTTGAATGTATGGCCTCAACAATTCTGATCAGTTGAATTTATGTAGGAGGAGGCACTGTGTGTACTCTGTGAAAAATGTGGAAAATATATTCTGTAGCAGTGAGGAAACCGTGAGCTGAATAAAATTGGATTATTATGTAAAGATCGATCTTGTAGTATTTTATTAATGTTGTTTAAAACATAGAAGTGGTGCATGGGAATTTGTAGTCTAGATAAATTCACATTTTTCTGTGAGTTCTCGTGTTTTTCGTTTCTTTCTTGTAACTTATTTAATTTAGAAGATTTTAGTTTGTTAACGATCTATACAATTTTTGTTGTTGGGATTAGTTGGTTATTCATTTTAGGAAATAGATTCACAGTTGAAGTTTGAGGCTTTTTCTTACATTTCGTTGTTTTTGTTGTTGGTATAATGGTTTTGGATTATGAATATATTGAGACCTAAACTTGAGGATGAATCAAATTAGGAGAACTTTTAAATTGGACTTCTTTATAAAATATTTTTGTATGCTTCGAGATGTAATGGAATTGTGAGATCAATTGAGCTTCTTTAGAGTTGTTATACATATTTACTAGAGGTGGTTCTATGGAATTTAATGCTTGTCTAGTTTATTCCTAGTTAACTATGAAACTGTTTTATATTAACCTCCGTGAGCGCACGTAGATAGAACTGATAGGAATGTGATCTCCTCGGGTCTCACGCTCGACTGCTCCATTCTATTAAAGAACTAAATCGCCTCCCTACATCGGCCGTATATTTTACACAGTCAAGTATTATAATCTTACAAATACATATCTTAATTACCATACCGCACATATGAGTTAATCAAAAACTGATCGGATCTTATATAATGATTGCATTATACAAAAGCAAATACTTGATAAACTTCTCTAATTTGCAGTCACATTTGCTTAATTTTTGGATTCTGCAATTTGTAGTAAAACATAACATTAAAAATACTGCCATTTGTGACTTACATGCCTATGAATTCTTGAACTTTCCAAATAGGCAAGGTTTGCCATTAGTAATTAAAACAATGTCTGACTACAATTTTAATAAGAAAGTTGTCTATCCATAGAAATGGAAAAGACTTAAATTTAGGTTATAGCCATATGCAAATGATAGGAACTATCAGTCTGACATGATCAACAGGTGTTGTACCAATTATTTGAGGGTTACTCTATCATGATTTAGTCTCGTTATAGCTTTGATTAGATGTAAATATAAATCTGATTATTTGAACTTTTTTTGAAATGATGTTAGACTATATATCTGAATGTTATAATAATACTCTTATCATGTAGTAGAGAGATGATATTGAACCTTCGCCTGAAACATATTGACTCTTTATTTGCCTTTAATGCCTGTTCACATCATAGTTCTTTTTCTCCTTTACTTCTTTTGCTTCAAAAAGGTAGTAAGTTTTAATATAGTTACCAATTTGCAGCTACTCATGGCACCAGTACTTAAGAAATCCCGACGTCCAATCGGATCAATGCTTGACACCTTAGTTCAAGATACCCAAACTACAAACAACATCGACGATAATTCTGACTCGGATGCGGAACTGTCAGACACCAATATGAGGAACTCTGATACTCATATATCCTCATCGATGATAGTGATCACGATCGGACACAAAATAATTTTGATGATGGTAATGACCAACGTAACATCATATCTTTATTTTTGTTTATGGTGTTGTAATCGTCTGTAATATTATTTCTAATTATACTATTGCATAACAATAATTAACGATTCTGATTAGAAGGGACACGCAAAGATGGGCTTTGAATGGGGCACGGGAAAGGTCATGCGGCTAGAACTAGATGCACCCAATCACGTCATCGGAACCAATCTTTGTATTTTTTCATCTCACTAGGAATCTTAGCAAAGATGGAAACAAATACCGCTTTCTTATCTGATTGGAGGCGGTCCTAATACTCAAAAGGATCTCATTTGGGATGAAGTGAAGGTACTATGTTCAATTCAAATTTTAATTTATTTTCTGCATTTTGATTTTTTCTATTGTAATCAACATTTTCACCTTACACTACCATCATCTTTTAACTTATAACAATTATTAATCATTCATCTTTCACTATATATCTTTATGTTTTGGTTGTAGGAAAATACAAACTTGACAGACAATTATAAAAAAAATTGTCTTAAGAAGCTTGGAATACTTTGGAAGGATTGGAAGAATAGATTGAAAGCAAAGTATTATACTCCGCATAGGCATGGCAAGAGTTACGTGGTGTCAAAATGTCCACAAAGGGTGGAAGCCGATCAATGGCCTATATTGGTAGACCATTGGAGCTCGAAAAATGCAAGAGTGAGTATTGCAATTCAAAGTTATTAATACTGGAATAATTTTCATTTGTTTCTATTAAAATATTTATCTATAAAATGCAACTTTTGTTGTTTGGTTGAATTATAGAAACTTAGTAAGACTAACAGCAACAGTCGAAAGCATGTTAAACTTCCTCCTAGATTGGGACGAAAGGATATGGCCAATGCTATCGAAGAGGTATTATACATCAAACAATGTTGGGATTTGTTGTTTAATAATGTATCATAGTATAGTAATTTCTTTATATTTTCATATTTATAGTATCCTCAAAATATGGTAAAGAGCCATCCCATCTAGATTTGTTTGTCCATACAAGACAGCAAAGAGCGGAAAACAAGTTGACAAGAATCTTGAAGAGAAACTAGTAAGTACTCTTTGCCCTCCATTGTTTGAATTAAAATTATTCATACATCCATTGTTGATATTTTATAGAAGTATATTAGGAAATGATTTTAAATCATGATTGATTTACTTCTAAGGGATAGTTATATATTAATCGATAGTTAGTGGTTGGATATGCTGTTTTATATCACCAATTACAGCATTGACATTGTTTATGAAGATTAACACATGCAATTCTTATGAATAATGACATACTGTTCTTTTGTTAATGCTTTGGGCTTGTAATTTGGTGGTAGGATAGGGAAAAGACAACTGTTTTATATCATCCATTACAGCGTCGTAGCGGGACATTAACATGCTTTTTAATGTTTATTATGATGAAACAATTCATTAGGAATGACATCTTCTCATTATTATGAGACTGCCTAATTGCAACCCTGGTAACTTGTCATTAATCATCATATTAGTAACTCAACAGCATTAAGAAACAACTCCTGATCTCCTTGCAGTTATCCCACAGCCAAATACAAACCCAAAGCATATTCCTACAAGAAATATTTAAGTTTTGTAGTCATTAGCAATTTAGCATAAAAAAGGTGCTGCAGATTTTATAATGCGTGTAATCCGCTGTCAAACGGTATGGATAGGGTTGGACAATCAGACCAAATGTATGGAATCAGGTGGCCCAAGGCCCAAAGTTTGATCATTATGCAGATTCCCCAGTCCTACTCAATTGCTTACAGGCCATCGGCTTAATCCACTTAAAACATAATTTTGTTTTTATAGTTAGTTGACAGAGGTAAATCTTGTATAATTACCCTTCAGTTTTTACTGACATATTTTTCGGAATATGATTGGTTTTCTGTGCTGTTATGAGGAGGCAAGTGGGACTAATATTGATTTTATTTCTCAAAATGGGGTCAAGAAAGCATATATTAATACTGGTTTTGTTAGTATTTTTTATTACTCTATTTGCTAATCTAGTGCAAGGTTTTGAGATTGATAACAGAATCAAGAGTGATTTGAGGAGAAAAAGAAAACTGCTATTTTTTGCTCACTTGCAACCAGATCTAAAATACATGACATCAGATGTCACTTTCTATATGTATATCACTAATTGTGGAAATGTAGCCGGTAATTTAGTACAGTTCATAAATCTTGATCTGTCAAACTGTTACAGTCTTGCTCTAATGGTAATTTAGCAGGTAATTCGGTGCATTACCCCATTTTGTCTCCCAAAAAAATTCTCTTGCACTTGGTTTATTATTTTACTCTTTCTTCTTTCTCCATTTATGATCTAAAAAAGGATTGAGATATTGGTTTGAGCATTGTGATTCTTTTAATTTCATTTTGTCTTTTGTACATAGGCTCTTTTAAAGGAGTTGAAATAAAAGTTGCCTGAGAATTTGCAGGATGATATGGATGCTAATAACGAGATCTATAAAGATGTTATTGGAAAGGAAGTGCCAAAATATTTTCAAGAAGGCGGTGATAATACGCGCATTTACGTTTATAGTTGATATTTGAAGATGAGTTTAGCTCGTTTAATGTGCGTTCCACGTATCGATTCTTAATGTTTTATATATTTCTAGAAGATCTTGCTCTTGAGTGTTCTTTTGGTGTTGTGTAGGTCCATATGTTGAAAATCGAAGCAAGGAACGACGCACGAGCCAAAATACACATCTGGCATGTTTCTAGCGACCAACCTAGCGGTCGCTAGGCTGGCCGCTAGGCAACCCGTGCGAGAACCCAGCGACACCGCGACCGCGATCTCATGCCCGCGAGCGAAGCCCAGCGCCGAGAAAGCTACTGGACGATTTCTCGCGACCGTGGCTAGCGACCGCTAGTCAGGTCGCGAGGTAACGAAGCGCAAAGAGCGGCGGCGAAGCGAGACGAGCGAGAGACATACCTAGCGATCGACCTGCGATCGCGAAGGGTGATCGTGGTCCGGCGGCAAAGGAGAATTAGGGTTTGGGGTGTGCCTATATATGGCAACACCGCGCCCCAACTTGAGACCTCGATTCGAGCCTCTTTTACTCGCTTTTCATAAGTTTTCCGATTTTTAGCTTTAGGTTCCATCTATTTTCATTCTAGAGTTGATTTAATCATTGTTCTTCATTAGTTATGCGTTTTGTCTACGATCCGGACGCGTTTAAATGCGGACAATCTTTGCAATTTTCCGTTTTTATTTGAGGTTGGGATTGAGCCCAACGATTGTTCATCAATGCTTCATCACGGGTTTTATATATTTAATTTCCGTTTTATGGTTAAATCGTATTTTATTCCGTTTATTATGTCTCGCTAGTTTTCGTTCTAATCTGGGTTTGCATGATTCGATCCTATATGTTGTGATTCATGTTATCGCTATTTACCGTCCGTGCATTGATTCATGATTCGATTGTGCTTATTTATATGTGTTGATTTACGATCAATCTTGATGCATATCTAGTTGTCGGTTAATTACGTAATTGTATTAATTGTCGATCGATCTCGAATGCATAATCTGAATGAGCCTTGAGTCGTAGTTGAGATAGGATATTCGTAGGAAGCATATTCTTTGTGATCCGTTTGGGTTGCTTGTTTTCACCTAGAGGCGTATGATAATAGGAAAACTAGTAATCTCTGACCGCTTTTAATAAATGTGAAATTATCGGTTATATATGTGATCTTCCATCTTATGCGGATTAAAATTGGTTAATAGGAGCAGGATAAACATACGTTTTGGATATGATTAATGCATCCTGTGGGTTAGTCGTCCTTCTCTGCTTTTTAACATCCAGTGTTTATTGCTTTATTTTATTTTACTGCTTTTGTTGTCTCGCTTTGGATTGAAGTCCAAGCCCTAAAATCTTACCAAACCTTTTATGTTGCTTGGATAATGATGAATCCTTGTTGAGTTAGCTTACGTGTTTTCGCATTACAATTCACGTGGATACGATACTTACTTACTCTATACTTACACCTTTTCGTGTTAGAAAAGTGAGCGATCAAATTTTAGGCGCGTTGTCGGGATTGTTAAGATCATATAGGAATAACTTGACAATTTGGAATTATTAATTCAAGTTGTACTTTTCTTTTATTATTTTTATTCCTTGCCATCTGATTTCCTTCTTTTTCTCCAGGTAGTTTATGTTCACAAGGTCCCGAGGACCTCCTGAACTACACTTTGATCCGGAAATCGAAAATTCACAAAGGAGAAGGAGACGGGCAAGAAGAAAGGAAGCAATGGCAAATCAGAACAATCGAATAATAGCGCGTTCCTCCCGAAGTAGCTGCACGCCTGTTAGCGGATTTTACAGAAATGCAGCGCCAATTGGCGACTATGGGACTCGTTGTCCCTGCTCCGGAGGCAAGACCGTTGAATTATATGTACAGACCTCCTACCGAGCAATTTCAAGGAGGCGGATGGGGCCCAGAAGTAAACGCTAAATTTTTGGTGGCCGCCCTAATCGGCATGGTTGAGGAGCAGTTCGGAGGAGGAGTCACAGAGGATCCGAATGCCCATCTCGAGACATATCCCGACATTTGTGACACCATCAAACAGAATGGGGTGCCACAAGACACAATCCGGATGCATATGTTCGGATTTTCTCTGCGAAATCAAGCAAAGGACTGGTTCAAGACCTTAGATCGTACGGGCATCAACAGTTGGGCAATTCTGTGTGAGAAATTCCTCTCAAAGTACTTCCCACCGGCTAAGGCACAGAAGATCATAGCCGAGATTTCCCACTTCTCCCAGTTAGGAGATGAATCTTTATTCGAGTCGTGGGAAAGATTCAGGGGCCTATTAAGAAGGTGCCCACAACATGGATTTTCGAGGGAGCAGCAGATTACACAGTTTTACAGCGGGCTGACACCTCACACGAGGAGTATTGTTGACGCATCAGCGGGGGGTTGCTTATTGAACAGACGTGTAGACGAGACCAGCCGCATCATAGAAGAGATGGTGGCCAACAGTTATCAGTGGCCGATGGAGAGGACACCGGTGGTGAAGGCTGCTACTATTGAAGGTGATTCGAAATACGATAATATTATGGAGCAGTTCACCTTGTTGAGAAGCCAATTTGAGAAAGAAAGGAAATGAAAAGGCGTGGCTCAAATAAATGTTGCAGAGTCAGAGATGAATGAGGCTGAGGACGTGAATTACATCAATCAGAGGAACAACCGTCTGGGGGAATCCGCGACAATCCTAACAATGTAAATCACCCAAATTTCGTCGCCAACCCCAATAATTTTCAACGACCTCACTTGAGTTTCTCGATTCGAGCGGGTGATTCAAGAGACGAAGAAGCCGAGTCTAGAGGACATGATGCAGCGGTTGGTTGTAAGCAACCAACAATTGGCAACGAATCGAGTCGTTTATAAGCAACACCGGCGAAGATTAATCATTTGGAGTCCACCGTGACGGCTATGGAAAGCATATGAAGATGATGGAGAATCAAATAAGTCGAGATAGTTGCACAACAGAATGGGCGGCACAAGTCGGGCCAATTTCCGAGTGTCTGGAGGTAAACCCTAAAATCAACGTAATGCCATTCAATTGAGGTGGGCGAGCATATAGAAATCACGAGGAGACGAGCGGGAAAGCGGGTAAAGAGAGGATCTCCGATCGAGATCGCGACCGCGAGCCCGGCCGCGAGAATACTACGGTGGAGTTTGCGGCGGTTCGATGGGCGCAACAAGTCAAAACGCGCCCGCGACAAGTCGGTCGGAGGGCCTAGCGAGCGACCTAGCGGTCGCTAGCAATTCTGGCGACGCGAGAATCGTCATGAAGTTTCAGGCGCACACCTAGCGCCGAGAAAGCGGCGCTACCGCCAAGACGAAGGAAGATGGTTTTCATTTGTCTAGCGACCGCACACGCGTCGCGAGGCTCGATCGCGAAGAAGCAAGCCGTGAAGAAATTTCCAACGTCGTGCCTCAATTCCATTTCAAGCCGTTTAGCCAAGCCCAAATGCGATGAGAAGTTGACGAGTTCATGGAGATGTTCCAAAAGGTGCACATCAATATTCCTTTACTTGATGCACTTCGAGATATGCCGGGTTACGTGAAGTTTTTGAAGGATGCCGTTGCCAATAAAAAGAAGCTTGGGAAATTCGAGACGATAAATCTGTCTCAAGAGTGCAGTGCTGTACTGCAAAAGAAGTTGCCGCTCAAGCAGAAAGATCCAGGCAGCTTCACCATAGCATGTGTCATCGGAGGACAGACATTCTCCAAGGTTCTGTGTGATTTGGGGGCAAGCATCAATCTGATGCCGTTGTCCATTTTTAACAGATTGGAGATTGGGGAGATCAAGCCGACCACCATAGCTCTTCAGATGGCAGACACATCGGTGACTTATCCGAAAGGGATAGTGGAGGACGTGCTCGTGAAAGTTCGAGATTTCATCTTCCCAGCTGATTTCGTTGTTCTCGATATGCCAGAGGATGAGAATACACCTCTTATTCTCGGGCGACCATTCCTAGCTACCGGCAGAGTACTGATAGATGTGCAAGATGGAGATCTCACCTTCCGAGTCAACGAGGAGGAGATGACAATCTCTATATATGATGATATGAAGCAGCCTGACGAGAAGACCATGGAAGATTGTCGAGTTATAGAGCAGCTGTCGCCCACTCACTTTCAATCAGTTGATCCGGTGGAGTTTTGTATGTAGAACTCGATTTTCTCTCCCACAGACCTTGATGAGGCGTGTGACGAGATTTTAGAGTATCTTGAGTCCATCGATGAAGTCAAGGCCCTCCCCGAGGAGTCAGTGCCTTATTTAGATGTGAGGAAGCCGATTGGAGGAGAGGACGCCGTGGTGAAGAAGGAAGAGACTACACCCAAGATTGAGTTGAAAGAGTTGCCGGACCACCTTCAGTATGCATTCTTAGGCGACGAGGAGACGTGCCCGGTGATAATATCTTCGGCTTTGACAGATGAGGAGACACAGAAACTGATGGTTGTCTTTGAAGCGGTACAAGTCTGCGATTGGGTGGGCGATTTACGATATCAAGGGTCGACCGATTTGCATGCACCGGATCTGTTGGAGAATGAATACAAGCCAAAGGTGCAACCTCAACGCCGATTGAATCCGGCAATGCAAGAGGTCGTCGAAAAGAGTCTTGAAGCTCTTAGGCGCAGCATGATCTATGCCATATCCGACGGCGGTGGGTTAGCCCTACTCAAGTGGTATCCAAGAAAGGGTATCACGGTGATCGAGACGAGACAAACGAGCTTGTGGCAACAAGACTCGTAACGAGATGGCGGTTTGCATCGACTATCGTGCTCGAACACGCCCGAGGAAAGACCATTTTCCCCTGCCCTTTATTGATCAGATGTTGGACAGACTAGCGGGGTATGAGTTCTACTGTTTTCTCGATGGATATTCGGGGTACAATCAGATTGCCATCGCCCCCGAAGATCAGCACAAGACGGCGTTTACGTGTCCGTATGGAGTTTTCGCCTATAGGCGAATGCCGTTTGGATTGTGCAATGCTCCAGCCACGTTCCAAAGGTGCATGATGTCCATCTTCCATGGGTTGATCGAGAATATTATGGAAGTCTTTATGGACGACTTTTCCGTGTTTGGCTCTTCATTCGACCATTGTCTCCATAATTTATCACAAGTGCTGCAAAGATGTGAGGAGACGAATCTTGTTCTCAATTGGGAGAAGTGCCATTTCATGGTGAAGGAAGGTATCGTGCTTGGTCACAAAGTCTCGGCCAAGGGTTTGGAAGTGGATCGAGCAAAGATAGTAGCTATCGAGAAACTACCTCCGCCTACAAATGTCAAATCAGTGAGGAGTTTTCTCGGTCATGCGGGTTTTTATAGAAGGTTCATCAAGGATTTCTCGGCGATCACAAAGCCATTGTGTGGATTGCTCGAGAAAGATATGAAGTTCGTGTTCACAAATGAGTGTTTGGAGGCGTTCGAGAAATTGAAGTTAGCCCTGATCTCGACTCCGCTTTGGTCTCACCTGATTGGAGTCAACCATTCGAGCTGATGTGTGATGCGAGTGATTGGGCAGTCGGTGCTGTATTGGGGCAGAAACGAGACAAGCTTTTCCGAGTCATTTATTATGCAAGTAAGACTCTCGACTCTGCTCAAATGAACTACACCACCATGGAGAAGGAATTACTTGCTGTGGTCTATGCTTTCGATAAGTTTAGACCTTATTTGGTGGGCACCCACACCATCGTACACACTGACCATGCCGCCATTCGTCATCTATTCCCCAAGAAAGATTCAAAGCCAGGATCGGTGAGATGGATCCTTCTTCTTCAAGAGTTCGACATGGAAATTAAAGATAGAAAGGGCTGCGAAAATGTGGTTGCCGACCACTTGTCGCGATTGGAGAAGCGATCGAAGGAGGATAAGAAGATTGGGATCAAGGAGAACTTCCCAGACGAGCACATCTTGAGCGTCATTGATCGCACACCATGGTATGCTGATTTTGTCAATTATTTGGTGATTGGAGTTTTACCTCCATCGTGCAAAGGTCATTTGAAAAAGAAGTTTCTCCACGATGTTAAGTTCTATTATTGGGACGATCCTCATCTCTACCGCCGATGTGCCGATGGTCTGATACGTCGCTGCGTTCCCCAAGGAGAATGGGAGAACATAATCCACGAGTGCCATAGTTCGTTGACTGGAGGCCATTTTGCAGCGGCCAAGACAGCGGCAAAGATTTGCCACAGTGGATTCTTTTCGCCGATCTTCAAAGATTGCCAATCTTTTATCAAGAGTTGTGATCGTTGTCAAAGAGTGGGGAATGTCACTAAGAAAGGCGAGATGCCACGTAAAACCATCATGGAGGTGGAACTATTTGACGTATGGGGATCGACTTCATGGGTGCATTCCCCATGTCTTGTGGTTACACGTATATTCTTCTTCTTGTGGAATATGTTTCCCGTTGGGTAGGCGATTCCCACCGTCACGAACGACTCCATGGTAGTGATCAAGTTCCTTCACAAGAACATTCGACTCGATTTGGAGTCCCGAGGGCTTTGATCGATGATGGGGGTCGCATTTAATAATAAGTGGCTATCAACGTTCTAGCCAAATATGGTGTGAAGCATTGAGTCACCTCCCCTACCATCCACAAGCAAGCGGGCAAGTGAGCTCGCCAACCGAGAGATCAAGCGATTTTAGAAAATCGGTTGTTCATCGCAAGGATTGGGCCAAGCGGTTGGATGATGCTCTTTGGGCCTCTGGACCGCATACAAAGCTCCCATCGAACTATCTCCATATCAAATGGTATTTGGTAAATCACGCCATTTACCGGTTGAATTGGAGCACAAAGCATATTGGGCCACGAGGAGAATCAACATGGATTTCAAGGAGGCGGTATGATGAAGTGACCAACTGTTGGAGCTTGACGAGTGGAGGAATGAAGCTTTTGAGAATTCTCGGATATCTGAGGAAAGAGCTCAGAAATTCCACGACCTCCACATTCGTGCAAAGGATTTTCACCGGGTAATGAAGTCTTGCTTTACAATGCTCGACTCGCCTCTATTCCCGAGAAAGCTCAAGTCAAGATGGTCGGGGCCAGTTATACTGCTTTACCGTGCACTTGCCAATGGGAATTACGAGCTCCTAGACTCGGGGCAACATTTTAAAGTGAGCGGCGAGACCTCAAATCCTACTTCAAGTCACACTTCGGCCGAGAAGTCGAGGTGACCAAGCTCAACGAACCATGATAAGAGGTACCGTCGAGCTAGCGACTATAATTCTAGCATCGGTTGGGAGGTAACCCAACAGCTTTACATGCTTTGGTTTTGTTGTTTTCGTTGTTTTTGTTTTTAGTTATGTTTCTTTGTTTGTGTCGTGTCTCGTTGTTTTGTTCGATCCCAAAGTTTAATAGCTTTTTTTTTAAAAAAAAAAAAAAAGCAAGTACTAGCGACCACCCTAGCGACAGTCGCGAGTGTGGTCGCGAGAATTTGGGCGTAACGCTTTTTCGGCGGCGAGCTCATGGCTGGCTCGCGATCGCGAGCTCGACCGCGAGATCCGTCGCGACCGCATCCCGACCCGCACCCGCTTCGTGACCCGCGTTTTAACACTTATTTTTCCCCAAACTTGTAACCTACACACACACACACATGTTTTTTCTGAAAAAGAGCAGCAACCATTCCCCTCAAGCACCCAAAGCACCTCTCTTCCCCAATTTTCTTGCGTTTCTCCATCAAATCCACTCAAGGTATGCTATTTTTGTTTCATTCTTCATGGGTTTATCTATATTGAGCATGATTAGGAAGGATTTGTTCCATTTATCCTATTGAAGTGGGTTTAATTAAATTTGAGAGACTAGGGCTTATTTTGTTAGATTTGTTTGGTGTTTGAGCATGATTTGTCCAATGATAGGTTTATTAACGTTTATACACGTATATTGTTCGTCTAATGTGCCTACATTGTTGATTTGGGTTAAAAATTTGAGAAATAGGCTTGAAAAATCATCAACTACGTGTTCGTGACCGATCGCGATTCGCGACCACCGGTCAGCAGTGCTGCTCAGGCGCTTACGCCCCGTCTGAGCGGTCGCTGACCTTTCTTCGCGACCACCCTCGCGACCGCGAGGTGTGGTGGCTAGATTTCGCCCAGAACGTCCAATTTTGCAAATTTTTTGCTGTGTGTGTGTTTTTCCCATTTTGTGTTGTCTTGCAAGATCATATGACAATATGGGGGAAATAATTGGACTAAGTTGAAGTTTGGGGATCTATAGTGACCATTTTGGGTTGACGTTGTTTTGATTGTTTCATTCATACACGGTGACTTTGAAATTCTTTTAGGTACAATATGCCGCGTACTCACGGTCCTGGCGCAAGGGTAAGAGAATTGTCTCCACTTCCCACGACGAGACACAAGATGAGCTCCACGACGAGCTACGATGAGCATCATGATGAGCCTCACGACGAGCCACGCATGGCACCACAAGATGAGTTCGATCCGAAAATTTTGGAGTCGATCGCCGAATGACTCGTCGAGAAGCGTTGGAATCGTTTGGTGAGATTACGGCATAGGCATTCACGGTTCATGTGCATCAATCGTGTCAAGAGATGGGTATAACCAATGATGTGGCGTGGTTGGCGAGATCCGGCCGTACTCGCTATCACACCCAACTATCTTACATACCGGATCCCGACGTCAATTCTTGTCGACTATCCATGTCCACAAGACAAACGGAATGCCGGATTACATCATGTTCCAGCTCGACAATGAGCCCCGTCAACTCTCCGTGGACGAACTTAATGGAATCATCAATGGAGATCCGGAGGGAAACTACATAGGGGACGTCGAGTACACGGTCCAGAGCGTATGGCCAAAGATCATGGACTCCAGACTCGAGCACACTCCATACTATGATGCCTCGAGATCGAAGGCTAGCTCGATACGGAATCCAGCGGTCCGTTACTTCCACCGGCTCCTCACGTTCACCTTACATGGCCGTTCGAACGCCGGCACTGTCCTCTCACAAGATATGAGCATACTGATTGGAGCTATGTTCAACCAGAAGATGCATGCCGGCATGTTCCTAGCTCAACACTTCCACATGCAGTCCACGGTTTCGGGTAATTCGAAGATATGCATAGGGGGATTCGTTACCCCCATTGCTGATTTTTTTGGGATTACGATTCGAGAGAGTCCGATCTCTCACGACATCTTCCTGGACAAGCCGTGCCTATACGTCCAGACGTTCCTGAAGAGGCACCCCAGACGTTACTTGTGGCTGTTATATGATCAAAACGGCCAATCAGTCTTCCGCCTACCCAATCCCGAGCTCACCAGTATAAGCCGCTACTTTAACGTGGATGCCAACTGGAATTTGAGCTCCTCTGCACATTATGCATGGACGCAGCGCGTGAACGCGCAAGGCGAGGTCGAGGGCGAGCAACCGCATGAGGAGCAAGCCGAGCCCGAAGTGGCTCCTGAGACAGGCGGCATATTGCACCCGCCACCCGTTCGAGGCGACCCCGGGATTTATGATCGATTAGATCAAATAGATGGTCGTCTCAACCATATTGACGGGAACCTGACCTCGATTATGGAGCAGCAGCAAGCCCTCTACACCCAACAACAGGCACATCTCGAGCAACAACGTAAGATGATGGAGATGATGCGAAGAATGGAATCGATGGCGTGGTTTTATCCGCCACCGAGTACCATGACATTCAAGGTAAGTTTTCTCCCAACTACTTTTTTACGCAAACCTTATTGCTTCCACATGTTCACAATAAGTTTGGGGAGTAAACGAGTTTGGTTGGTTGAGAATCTCGCTTATATTTCTATGCTTTATGTTTTAGTTGTTATGCTTTGGGGTCTTTCGTCGTGTTTTTGTTTTGTTTTTCATTTTCGTGTATGCGTCGATCAATGAGTTAAGTGAAGTGTGTTAATCCATGTGGCTAATGACGATAGGAATTTTTGGTGAAATTGAATGATAGTGCGCATGATATATTAGAAAATGACGCATGAATGACGTGAGATGGCTTAGGCTTGTTGTTTTTTTCACCATTTGCTTATCCTGTGAGACTTGAGATTCACTGTATACATATCTTGATACAGTTTCTGTTAATTGTGTGATATCGTGCATGTGATTATCTTCTAGAACTTGCCGTGTTTCTGTGTCGAGACTGCAATATGTGTTTCGAATTTGGAAAGGATAAAAGGCCATCGTTGTTAACCACTTATTCACCCAAACACTAACCCGATGATATATACCATTTGTCGCCTTCTTTGAGCCTTTATTAGACTTTTCTTTCGATTAACCGGATGATAGGAGGTGAGGATGGATATGGGAATCAAAAGGTGTTGAAATTTTGATGTAGTTATGATGAGAAAAGTTTCTTGTAGAAAAATACATCTGTGGTGAAGAATAGTACCTTTGTTGTGAAAGATAAACCCTATAAGCTCTAGAAAAGAAAAGAAAAAGAAAAATGTTAAGTTCACTATGAGTGTTGAGCATAAAGGGTCTTTAATCAAAGTATAGGTACCTTCTGTGGCATTAAACGTTGATTTTGCACGTTGGGAAAGAAGAGGAAAATGGACAAAGTCCATATGTGTCAAAAGTATAAATGGGGGTGCTTGGAATATTCTTGAGTCACTTAGCCATATTTTATCCTACCTTAACCAATGTGCCTACATTACAACCTATGAAAAGACCTCTTTGATCCTAATTTGAACACAATGATGCGGTGGAGATATTAGAGAAACGGCAAGCCTATGGTAAGATGTTGCATTTCATTGATCGTTGAGTGTATACACGTCCTACATTTCTTTATGAGTTGAGTGTATCCTATATTTTACACACATGCCGTTGTGACGGTTGAATTAAATGAGTTTTTGCCGTCAATTGTTGTTTGTGTTGAGTTGACTAACGTCGTCATGTGCACTAATGTTTTTGAGCGTTGATATGTTTAAGGGGCTAGAATGGTTATCATCTTTGCTACGCTCGTTGATCTTTCGTTGTGTCTTTCTGCTTTGGTTTTGTTTGAGGACAAACAATGATTTAAGTTTGGGGTTTGATAAACGCGCATTTTACACGCTTATAGTTCATATTTGAAGATGAGTTTAGCTCGCTTAATGTGCGTTCACGTATCGATTTTTAATGTTTTATCTATTTCTAGAAGATACTGCTCTTGGGTGTTCTTTTGGTGTTGTGTAGGTCCATATGTTGAAAATCGAAGCAAGGAACGACGCACGAGCCAAAATACACATCTGGCCTGTTTCTAGCGACCAACCTAGCGGTCGCTAGGCTGGCCGCTAGGCAACCCGCGCGAGAACCCAGCGACACCGCGACCGCGATCTCATGCCCGCGAGCGAAGCCCAGCGCCGAGAAAGCTACTGGACGATTTCTCGCGACCGTGGCTAGCGACCGCTAGTCAGGTCGCGAGGTAACGAAGCGAGCGCAAGGAGGCGAGCGCGAGCGAGACGAGCGCGCGCGAGACATACCTAGCGATCGACCTAGCGATCGCGAAGGGTGGTCGCGAGTCCGAGCGGCAGAAGGAGAAATTAGGGTTTGGGGTGTGCCTATATATATGGCAACACCCCCTCGCGCCCCCAACTTGAGACCTACGATTCCAGAGCCTCTTTTACTCAGTTTTTCATAAGTTTTCCAGATTTTTAGCTTTAGGTTCCATCTATTTTCATTCTAGAGTTGATTTAATCATTGTTCTTCATTAGTTGTACGTTTTGTCTACGATCCGGAACGTTTCGTCCGGATAATCTTTGCAATTTTCCGTTTTTCGCTGAGGTTGGGATTCAAGCCCAACGATTGTTCATCCAACGCTTCATCACGGGTTTTATATATTTAATTTCTGTTTTTATAGTTAAATCGTATTTTATTCCGTTTATTATGTGCGCTAGTTTTTGTTTTAATCCTGTGGTTTGCATGATTCGATCCTATATGTTGTGATTCCTGTTATCGCTATTTACCGTCCAGGCATTGATTCATGATTCGATTGTGCTTATTTATATGTGTTGATTTCTGATCAATCTTGATGCATATCTAGTTGTCGGTTAATTACGTAATTGTATTAATTGTCAATCGATCTCGAATGCATGATACGAATGAGCCTTGAGTCGTAGTTGAGATAGGATATTCGTAGGAAGCATATTCTTTGTGATCCGTTTGGAGTTGCTTGTTTTCACCTAGAGACGTAACAGTAATAGGGAAAACTAGTAATCTACAGCCGCTTTTGTCGTAACAGAAATTGTCGGTTATATATGTGATCTTCCATCTTGTCTGGATTAAAATTGGTTAATAGGAACAGGATAAACATACGTTGTGGATAGGATTAATGCATCCCTAGGGTTAGTCGTCCTTCTCTGTTTTTTAACATCCGAGTGTTTATTGCTTTATTTTATTTTCTGTTTTGTTGTCTCTGCTTTGGATTGAAGTCCGAAGCCCTAAAATCTTACCAAACCTTTTATGTTGCTTGGATAATGATGAATCCTTGTTGAGTTAGCTTCTGTGTTTTCGCATTACAATCCCTGTGGATACGATACTTCGCTTACCCTATACTTACACCTTTTCGTGTTAGAAAAGTGAGCGATCACAGTGCTACAAAGAAAGTGTTTTTTACATCTCGAGAAGAATTTGATAAAGCTATACATGACAAATCTAATGCCATAGTGGCAAGTATTCAAAAGGGATTTGAAGATGAAATGTCAAAATTCAAAGATGACTATTCCTCAAAAATGGAGATGCTTCAGGCACGACTTCTCACATTAGAGGATCTTAATATAAATGTAAGTCGACATTATATATCCCATTTATATTTTAATATATTTTATAACTCATACTTTATATTATAATATGCAAGGTATCCGGATCTTTCAATTCTCGGCGCATACAAGCTTTCAATAATGGGTCATCATCTAACGGAGTTGTGGACATGAACATGCAGAACTTGAGTGCTGCAAATGAAACTTTTGAGGTAAATGATCAAAATTTTAATAATATTTATATTGAATTTTAGCCTTTTTGTAATATTATCTTCGACCAATGTATTAGATGAGAGAAGAGATGAACAACTCGGATGAGAACAATATGAATATTCGTTTAAATGGTGCACCTATGCAGGTATTGTTATATCGATTGTACTTTTGAATTAATTTAATTTTTATATGTATGAAATATAATTTATTTTGTTGAATCTTTGTAGGAACAAGGCAAAAGTGTAACAAGGAAAAGCAAGAGGAAGATGAAATGACATTGAGTGTCACATTATCGTTTACGGGATTTGCATTCTTACATAGCTAGATATTTAGACTTTGATATTTGATGTTGGATTTTTGAATAATATAGTAGACAAGTCGATCAAATGTTATGATATTTTCAATTTGATATTTGAAAGATATTTATTTCTATGTTTTAATAATTGATATGCTTCTTCATTCCATTACTAAATTCATTAATGCCGCATTATTTATGAATCGACAATAAAATTACTCAATTAAGTGTCGATAAATATCGTAAATTGTGATGATGATGATGATGATGATGATGATGATGATGATGATGATGATGATGATGATGATGATGATGATGATGATGATGATGATGATGATGATGATGATGATGATGATGATGATAATAATAATAATAATAATAATAATAATAATAATAATAATAATAATAATAATAATAAAGTGATGCAAATTGTGTTGTATATTTGTGACATTAAATTATCTTTTTACAACAAACATTTTATAATAAAGTGATGCAAAATGTGTTGTATATTTGTGACTTTAAATTACCTTTTTACCAAAAATATTTTATGTTGGAATACTATGCGACATTTTATCTATGACGTAACATGTGTCGTACAAAACTACATCACATTAATTATAGTGTCACAAATTAGAACATGTCATTTCATTTAATGTCGTACACGTGATGCAAGATTTACGACATAATAATAAAGTGATGCAAAAGGTGTTATAAATTTTGTGACACTTTATACAAAATTTTACAACAAATATTATATGTCGCAATATTATACGACACTTTAAATATGATGCTACAAGCATTGTAAAATTTCACGTCATATTATTGTAATGTCACAAACTATTGTCGCAAATTATGAAGCATCGCTTCAATTAATGTCACGACAAATGTCGCAAATGCACATGCATCATCGAAACTAATGATTTACTAATGTGTCGCGAATTTTATGCGACAATATTTACGTGAAGCACAAAGCGTCAGATATGTTGCGCCATTATTGAAAAATAATGTCGTAAATTTACATCATAACTTTTGCGACACAATCCAACGTGACGCAGAAATGTCACAAATTAAGCTTTGACATAAAAACCAAAGTTTGAGACATATTTTCCATGTCGCAAAAGGTCATATTTCTTGTAGTGCCTCTTGCAATGAATCTAGAGTATAACTTTTATCATAAAGGACTACTTTATAATAGAAGTCATCAAAGACTTGGGCAAATTGTTGAGGATCATGTCAATTCGATTGTGTCATCAATGTATCCTCCAACCAATTCGAGCTCTCCAAGAGATTGATCATTTGCTCTACATGGTCACGCATCAATCGCTTCCTTCATTGAACTCGACATTATTGATTTTGTCAAATTATGACAAGCAATTCTGTCCGACTCATACGATTTCATAAGACTTAGCCATATAGTGGTTGCATCTTCCATCTCTTAATGCCGAGTTGTGGACTCGCACATGGTGACCAAAAGAAGCACTTTGCCATTCTATTTGATTTGTCCCATTTCTCGTGCTCCTTGCGCTCCTAATCGATAGATGAATCGCCTAGAGGTTTGGGACGGGGTGTAGTGAGTATAAATAAATTTTCTTCAAAGAAGAAGAACATTCTCAATGTTTCGCTTTCTACTCGATAAAATTCGGACCGGATAGAGGATTTTGTGCGAGCATGTTGATAATCGTAAGAGACATATCCGAAAAGTAATGTAAACACATAAGCATACGATCGCACATAATTCGTGAATAATAATATTGTAACCTTTTGATAAAACAATATTAATTGAAACCTCCAATCGCCCAAGGAATCCCACATGCAAGCCACGCGTGTGGGCGCTTACACGAACCCCCACTGCACTAAAATATACCTTTTAGTCGTTTAATTTCAATCCATGTCAACTTATCATTATGACAAATGAAATTAATGATTGGACCTTACTAGACCACATCACTATCGCAAGAAGGGACTTCATGGAAGTTGTACTTGAGGTGATGTCTAAGCAATGACCACAATTTTAACAAATAGAATGAATTCTTAGAATTGGCATACCACTAGACCATACCACTTCCAATCCAAATTCCTTTGTTATCTCATTTTAAATCTATCTCTAGAGAACTTATGAAAAACGCATATGCAAGCCGGCGTGTGGACGCTTACATTAAACTCCCACTTCTCAATAGATTAAAATGTTTTATTTAGAAATCTCATCTAACAAACTTATGACAAACAAAGGCAAGCAAGTCGTAGGGAAACCATATGTTAACCCTCGCCCGAGGATCCATCTTGGATATTTAATTCACCATACATTGATTATAAACCCAGCATGCGCCTATATAATTAATCGCAACACGTTGGGGTTTTCACGTGTTTACCTGGAGTCAAGAGGTCGATGGAACGAGATGAATGGATCGAACGGATCGGACTCGTGCTTTGACCTTCCTCGTCTCGTATCCCGATTGCCCAATCTCCAACGCCGGTGAGGACGATCTATGGAGAATGCTTGGAAAAATCACCCTTTGCTCTCACTTCACAATTTTCAAACTCTCTCGACTCTATGAGGGGCGAAAATTTTGTTTAGTTATGTGAGCATTAACCTGACTTTATCTCATACCTTATATTTATAATGCACTACCTTAATCCCATATGGAAATTACCATAATCCTATATGGAAATTACTATAATCCTATATGGAAAAATACCATAATCTTAGGATTATTTCCATACTCTCGTGATTATTTCCATACTCTCGTGATTATTACCATAATCTTATATGGAAAGGATCTATGCATATACCATAAATATAATAATATCCTTGTGGGATAAAGAGAATAAAATCTTGCCAATGGAGCAATAGGGCGCCGATTTCCAAGAGCTTACGGGCTGGATGGGCCACCGTGGATCAAATGCAAGGAATAAAGATGGGCCTCAAATAAATTAATTATCTTATGTTCGGCCAGAACATAAATTAATTTATAAACATTCGATCATGCCACTAGAGAAAGAATGTTGACTTACCCTTTATTACCGGGTTGAGTCGGGCTTGCACTTAGACATTACGAATCCCGTATTTAAGATATCGAACGCCCATTAATTATTTATAGCATTCATTCGCTTAAAATAATTAATAACTTCATTTCCTTAAGCGAGACCACTCAACCTTATTATTGTACTTGAGCTAACTCAACTGCAGGGTTTAGTACAATAAACCTTTGAGCTCCTTAAGGGGCGCCATCATCCTTAACGGATACGCGACTGACATGAGATAACTAGCGTGACATACAAGATCGCCACCACCCAAGACGCGAGAATCTTGGGTTAGAACATATAACCCTCACTCATAACAAGTCAAAGTGATGGTCAGCAACTCATACTCACCTAATACCTTATCGAGGTTTAGATCATCGTAAGTCACCGAGATCTTGGTTCTTCACGAAGGTCAGAAAGAAGAACACATCTCACCGTGATCCTTCAATACGTCGAGACGCATCAAAGATAGACAAGCAACTAAGTCAAGTCACTTCTTATCTATATCGCAGCCTCAAACCGACAACTCATCCTTAAGTTGTCTCACCGTGAAACTTTTTATATCTCATTAAGCGACCAATCATACGGACTTACGTGATCTTCTACACAATCGTATGATCTAACTTATATACGAGATAAGGGGACACGATATATGCAATCAAGTATTCAATTCAGATAGAGATTGTAATAGTGGTAACGTGAAACATTGTATACAAGCTCAACCAAACTACTTTCAAAGATACAACCAACAATCTCCCACTTATACTAAAGCAAACTTTTAGTATATAATGTGTCTTTCTACTAGCTATTACAAACAACCATCACTTTGCTTCTCCCACTTATACAAAAGTTTCCTTTCTAAGTGGGTGCCATCAGCATAATCCAAGTCCTCTAACGTGTCCATCGTAGACTTTTGCGGTAGGCTCTTCGTGAATGGATCCGCTAGATTTTCCGTCGATCAATCTTTTCAATCAGACGCCACCTCGCCTAACGATTTCTCGTATGACATGGTACTTTCTCTCTATGTGTTTGGTCGCCTTGTGGGTCCGTGGTTCCTTCGAGTTTGCACATCGCACCCGAGTTATCACAAGAAACTATGATACTCTTGGGCAAACCAGTACCACACCTAGATCCACGAGGTAGTTCTTGAACCATACAGCCTCCTGAGAAGCCTCCGGCGGCTACATATTCGCTTCCATGGTGGAGTCCGTAATGCATCGCCGCTTGCACTCCGCCAGATACGGCTCCACCTCCCAAGGTAAACACATAGCCCGAGGTCGACTTTTTCTCATCACGGTCGGCTTGGAAATCCGAGTCAGATAACCCAAAGGCATTAGACTATCTCGCATGGTAAACTAGCCTATAATCTCGAGTCCTTTCGGTACTTGAGTATATGCTTCTTCGCAATTCAATGAGCTTGTCCAGGTTAGATCGATATCTAGCTACTATGCCTACCGCATAGCGTATATCGGCCTCGTGCATAGCATTGCGTGCATGAGACTTCCTACGGCGGAAGCGTAGGAACTTGTCTCATTTCTCTATCTCCTTTGCGTCATAGGTGATTGCGTCTTGAGATAAAGGAACGCCATGTCCGAAAGGTAGCAATCCTTTCTTGGCGGTCCGCATACTAAAACGAGTAATCACAAGATCAATGTAAGACGCCCGAGATAAGCTCAATATTTTCTTCTTGCGATCTCGGTAAACCTCGATCCCAAGAATGTACGCCGATCTCCTAAGTCTTTCATTTGAAACCGATCGGATAGCCAACTCTTTTCGTGCGATAACGACTTCACGTTGTTGCCAACTAGAAGTATGTCATCTACATAAAGTGCAAGAAATACCACATCACCGTTGACATCTAACCGATACACACAACTCTCGCTAGCAACTGGGTAAATCCATAGACTTTACTACCTCGTCAAAGCGTAAGTTCCATGATCGGAGGTTCGCTTAAGTCCATAAATGGACTTCTTAAGCTTCCATACTAGATGCTCTTCACCCTTTACCACATAACCTTCGTGTTGTTTGCATATAGATGTCTCTACCTTTCTCAAGGTAACCGCTTAGAAAAGCGGTTTTAACATCCATTTGCCAAACCTCTAGGTTCAAGTGGGCTGCTATGGTTAGAAGAATTACGATGGACTTGAGCATTGCTACAGGCTAAAGGTCTCATCGAAATCAATGCCCTCAATCTGAGTGTACCCTTTTCGCCACAAGCACGGCTTTGAAAGTCGAAACCTCTCCATCGGAATCTCTCTTCTCAGATATCCACTTACTACCTATGGCTTCCTTGCCATCCGTAGAGTGTCTTTCATATACATCCATAGCCGTTATGGACTCCATTTCTAAGTCCATAGCGGTGTGCCATGATCTTGCATCAATATCTTGTGACGCCTCCTTGTATGTCCATGGGTCGATTATAGCATGTTAAATCTGGGACTAAATCAAGATTCACCCACGAACATAAATCGCCGGGTCGACGAACAACCCTCCCACTACGACGAGGTTCTACAGCACAATGGCAACGGTGGGTGCAGATACTTGTGGTTCTCTAACTTGCACAACTTGTTGGTAGGTACCACTCAGCGGTCGGTATCTCCAAAGGAACTCGACCCACTTCAATTTCTTGAAGTATCGGTGGCGATCCTCCCACTAGACTCGACATCTCGCACCTTCGCCTAATCGGTGGTGGAATACGATCATCTTCTAATTCTTGAAGAATGATTTCAACTTTGGATTTATGATTTTTATGTAGTCCTCTTCTAAGAATCGAGCATTAGTGCTAATAATGACCTTCCGATCCTTAGACTATAGAATAAACCACCTTCGCTCCTCTAGATAGCCATAAACGCCTTTACGTCGGATCTAGCCTCCAACTTGTCGCCTTCTTGTTCAAGACGCGTGTCGGATCGCCCATATCCTTATGTGGTTTAAACCGGGCTTCGCCCAAACCACAACTCGAAGGGTCTTTTCGATCGACTTGATGGTACTAGATTTAGCAAGTATGTCATTGCTTCTAAGGCATACCCCGTAACGAAATAGGCAATGTTGCATAACTCATCATTGATCTAACCATTTCCAAAAGAGTCCTATTTTTCGCTCGACACACCATTTTGTGGTGTGCCCGGTGAAGTCTTGTGGGATGTAATCCCAAACTTCACTAGATAGTCCATAAACTCGTTCTCGAGGTATTCGCCACCGCGATTAGAACGATGACTTGATACTTTACCTAGCTTCGCTCCACTTCCGCCTTAAACTCTTTGAATTTCTCAAAGCATTCGGACTTGCGCGGAGCGGTATACGATCCGCACCTTAGTAATCGTCAATGAAAGTGAAAAATACTGCATTCTCCACGAGCTTGTGTGGACATCGGTCCACACAGTCGAAATGAACTAACTCCAACATTTCTTTGGCTCTATAACCCTTCGCTTTGAAGGTGTCGGTCGACATCTTACCTTCTATACAGATTCGCAGACCGGGAACGGAGTAACCGTGAGATTACCCAACGCCCATTCTTAGCCGCCTTTGGATCCTATTTAGATTGATGTGACCTAATCTAAGATGCCATAGAAAAGTAGAGTCATCTTCTGAAGAAAACTTTCTCTTTTTAGGGTTTGATGAAGATGCAACATAGTTATAGGTATTATGTTTGGCGTAAATAAGATAAAGCGAATTATATAACGTACAACACGTATAACTTCGTCATTTCTTATGATAGAAACACCACTATCAAAAATAACGAGAATATCCATGAGTAAATAATTTCAAACAGAACAAGGTTCCATAGAAAATCCGCACATATAAAACGCCTTTTAAAACTAAAGCTGCTTTTCTCAAAACATAAAGTAACATCTCCAACCGCAACGGCCTCGACTTTTGCCGTTGCCCATGGAGATCGTTATCTCGCCATCAAACAGCCTCCCTTGTCCGCAGGAACCCGCAGGTGTAACAAACATGATCGATTCCAGTATCTACTACCCAAGAATGGGTAGAACAAGTCGCTAAACATGTTTCCGTTACATTAAAGCAAACGGCGACTTGAGCCTCGAGCATAGGGCACTTGGCCTTCCAATGCCCGCCCTTCAGCACTTGAAGCACTTGCCCTCTCTTTCGCTTCTTCAAGCCTCCGTGGCAACCATGTTCTTGCTCCCATTACTCACACTATTTCCTCGCCTCTACCACCTTTGGTACCCCTTTTTCTATTTCCATTTTGCAACGAAAATTTTGGGCCCTTAGATGTGCTAGCAAGAGCATGTGCTCCTTTTCCCATAACTCCTTCCGCAGCAACGAGATCATTAAGCAACTGACTAAGTGTAAACTCGGTCTTGCTCATGATCGCGTTCACGCAAAGTTCTCAAAAGACTTGGCGGTGTATTGAGGATGATATCGACCTTGGCCACGTCAATACCTCCTCCCAACCGATCAAGACTATCCATGAGATGAGTCATGTGGAGACATGTTCATGGACGAACTTCCTTCTTCCATCTTACACGCCAAGATTTCTCTCATTGTGTGGAAGCGGTCGTCCGATCCGATCGCCCAAACTTACTCTCGAGACTTGACCAAATATCGATCGCGTCTACCATCGATCGATGTCAGCAGCCTGCAAAGCCTTTGGACATAGTAGTCATCATATAGCATTTAGCCATATTGTTTGACTTATTCCAAAGTCCGCTTGACTCTCGGTGCTCATTAGTCGATCGTCGATAAGGGCATCGGGTTTAGGAGTAGTGAGAATGGACATGTGTTCTTCAAATGATAAGAACATATTCCATGTTTCGCTTCCACTCGATAAAATTTGGACGGATAACGGATTTTGTGCGAGCATATTGATAATCGGCGTAAGAGACATATCTCGAAACGATAATGTAAACACATAAGCATACGATCGCATATAATTCGTAATAATAATATTGTAACCTTTTGATAAAACAATATTAATCAAACCTCCAATCGCCCATGAATCCCACATGCAAGCCACGCATGTGATCGCCACATGAACCCCGACCGCACTAAAATATACCTTTTAGTCGCTTAATTTCAATCCATGTCAACTTATCCTTATGACAAATGAAATTAACGATTGGACCTTACTAGACCACATCACTATCGCAAGAAGGACTTGGCATGAAGTTGTACTTGAGGTGATGTCTAAGCATTGACCACAATTTTAACAAAGTAAAATGAATTCTTAGAATTGGCATACTCACTCGGATCATACCGCTTCCAATTCAAATTCTTTTGTTATCTCTTTTATATCTATCTCTAGAGAACTTATGAAAATCGCACATGCAAGCCACGCGTGATCGCTACATGAAACTCCCACTTCTCAATAGATTTAAAAGTTTTATTTAGAAATCTCATCTAACAAACTTATGATAAACAGTGCAAGCAAGCCACGGGTGGACGTTTACTCACAAAGCAAGTCTCACTTTGTTTAGAGATCAAAAGTGGAGGTCTTGACATTTTAATTTGAAAAATTATTTTGTCGGGTTGCTTGCTTAGTCTTTTTATTCAAAAGGTTTGTCCATGCGGATCACGTAATCCTAGCATGCTTTTCTATAGAACTCAACATGTAAAACATGCTCAGCAGAATTCTAATATATGCTTGATAAACGCGATAAACCTAGCATGCTTACTATGCGCATCCAATTACGTAAAACACTTAAGGTTTGTCAACGTAATATAAACATACATAGCATACTCTTGCATAATTTAAACATCCACGACATGCATATGAGCGATAAAAATAAAAAAGCGTTCGCTCATCGCGCCCAATCGTGAAACCCCGACATTTATATCTAATCTATTACATAGATTTACAAAGTCTGTAATTAAACTTGACACGGCCTCGTGTGCCCGGGCACGGACGGATTCAACAAATGGGCCTCGCGTGCACGGGCACGGACCGGAAAATCTGGAATGTCTTTGAAAACGGGTCCGGGCGGGTGGGCCTAATCAGTCTTTGGGCAGCGCCGCTAGGGCAAGGCCCACCGCTACCACTTTTCACGCCGCTCGCGTGTCCCTCGCGGGCTACCTCGCGGTCGCTAATGCGACCGCGACCCGTCGAGCATGCGTGCGCGCCACGCCCCGAGCGCCGAACATCTGCCGAGAGATGTCGCCGCCGACGAAACTCACGATCATGCGAGTGCGCCGCTGGCTGGGTTTCTCGCGCCCGTCGCCGCTTTCGCTCGCTCGCTTTGCTTGGCGGCGAATCTCGCGACCACTCGCCGCTCGCGTGGCGCCAGGGATCTCGTCTTGCGACACGCGCCCCTCGCCGCGCCCCTCGCAATCGCCCTTGCGATCATGCGAGGCTCGCTTCGCGAGATACCGTCGAGGGGACCGCCGAGACTGTTTTTCCGTCGTTTCGTTCTTCATTCTTTCATCTTCGTTCTTCTTTTACAGATAAGATTTACAGAATAAAATCTAATCTAACCACGGATTTTCTCGTGGTGAAACAACAACATCCGACAAAATAATAAACGAGCCACGATGAACGACAGATCCACAATTAATAAAACGCACGTAATAATCAAACGTGAATTAATCCAACAGAGCCAAGATTCTGATCCCGTGCTCGATACCAATGTAGGAAACCATATGTTAACCCTCGCCCCGAGGATCCATCTTGGATATTTAATTCACCATACATTGATTATAAACCTAGCATGCGTCTATATAATTAATCGCAACACGTTGGGGTTTTCACGTGTTTACCTTTGGATCTGAAGAGGTCGATGGAACGAGATGAATGGATCGAACGGATCGGACTCGTGCTTTGACCTTCTGGACTGTATCCCAATTGCCCAATCTCCAACGTCGAGTGAGGACGATCTATGGAGAATGCTTCGGAAAAATCACCCTTTGCTCTCACTTCACAATTTTCGAAACTCTCTCAACTCTATGAGGGGCCGAAAATTCTTGTTTAGTTATGTGAGCATTAACCTAGACTTTATCTCATACCTTATATTTATAATGCACTACCTTAATCCCATATGGAAATTACCATAATCCTATATGGAAATTACCATAATCCTATATGGAAAAATACCATAATCTTAGGATTATTTCCATACTCTCAGGATTATTTCCATACTCTCAGGATTATTACCATAATCTTATATGGAAAGGATCTATGCATATACCATAAATATAATAATATCCTTGTGGGATAAAGAGAATAAAATCTTGCCAATGGAGCAATAGGGGCGCCGATTTCCAAGAGCTTACGGGCCTGGATGGGCCAGCCCAGGGATCAAATGCAAGGAATAAAGATGGGCCTCAAATAAATTAATTATCTTATGTTCAGCCCAGAACATAAATTAATTTATAAACATTCGATCATGCCACTAGAAAAGAATGTTGACTTACCCCTTTATTACCGAAGTTGAGTCGGGCTTGCACTTAGACATTCTGAATCCCGTATTTAAGATATCGAACGTCCATTAATTATTTATAGAATTACATTGCTTAAAATAATTAATAACTTCATTTCATTAGCGGTACCACTCAACCTTATTATTGTACTTGAGCTAACTCAACTGCGGGGTTTAGTACAATAAACCTTTGAGCTCCTTAAGGGGCGTCATCATCCTTAACGGATACGGTGACTCGTCTGAGATAACTAGCGTGAAATACAAGACCGCCACCACCCAAGATCGCGGAGAATCTTGGGTTAGAACATATAACCCTCACTCATAACAAGTCAAAGTAATGGTCAACAACTCATACTCACCTAATACCTTATCGAGGTTTAGATCATCGTAAGTCACCGAGATCTTGGTTCTTCACGAAGGTCGAGAAAGAAGAACACATCTCACCGTGATCCTTCATACGTCGAGACGTATCCGGCATAGACAAGCAACTAAGTCAAGTCACTTCTTATCTATATCGGCCTAAACCGACAACTCGTCCTTAAGTTGTCTCATTTGTGAAACTTTTTATATCTCATTAAGCTTGACCAATCATACGGACTTACGTGATCTTCTACACCTCGTATGATCTAACTTATATATGAGATAAGGGGACACGATATATGCAATCAAGTATTCAATTCGGATAGGAGATTGTAATAGTGGTAACAGAAACATTGTATACAAGCTCAACCAAACCGCTTTCAAGATACAAATCCAACACAAGCCACGCGTGTGGGCGTTTACTCACAAAGGCGTATCACTTTGTTTAGAGATCAAAAGTGGAGGTCTTGACATTTTAATTTAAAAATTAATATGTCGGGTTACTTGCTTAGTCTTTTTATTTCAAAAGGTTTGTACATGCGGATCACGTAATCCTAGCATGCTTTTCTATAGAACTCAACATGTAAAACATGCTCGCGAAATTCTAAAATATGCTTGGAAAAAGCGATAAACTAGCATGCTTACTATGCTCGTCCAATCACGAAAACATATAACATGTTTATCTACGTAATTAAACATACATAGCATGCTTCGCATAACTTAAACATTCACGACATGCTTTGAGCGATAAAATAAAATAAAATCGTTCATCGCGCCCACTCGTGGATCACACTTCTGCCTAATTTATTACATAAAATTACAAAGTACGGATCTTCAAACTCGAAAAACAGCCTCGCGTGCAGGCGCGGACGGATTCGCTCAAAGCGGATTTGAAAGCGGGCGGATCATTGGAACGGGCTGAACCGGGTCAAAAACCGCTGGGCGGGTTGAAAAATCGATCCGGGCTGAAAACGGGTCGTGGCCAAACCGGTCGGGTCAGCCCAAAACAAAAACGGGCGGGTCGGTATAAAGGTGGCCGGGCGCAGCTGAAACAGGCCCATGCCCGTGCCGGCCTGCTCGCCGCCGCCGCCGCCTTTGTCGCGCTGGCTGCCGAACAAATCACGCAGGCTTGAGGTTTCTTACGCGATAATCACGTCGAGCCGCCGCGCTACCGAGAAATCCACGGCGTTGAGGTTTTCGTCGCGCGCTCGCACCGGCGTGGTGAGCCGCCGAGAAATCGTCTTGCGCCCGCCGCGCGACCGCCGAGGTTACCGAGACGCCGGGCGTTGTCGGCGTCCGCCGAGGTTTCGCGTCGTCTCTCGGCGCGAGGCCGCCGAGCGCCGCCAAGCTCTCGCGAAATTCACGCAGCGCCCACGTCGCCCGTGTTCGGCGTGCCGTCTCGCGGGCTTCTTCGCGGTCGCGGCGGCGCTCGCGAGGGCGCCGAGGATCTCGCCGACACAAAGCGTGCCCGTCGCCCACGCGTGCTCGCCGGCGTCGTCTCGCGAACGCTTGAGAGCGCGACCCGCCTCGGCGTCGCCGAGCCCACATTCGGCACCGATCGGTGCCGAGGCATCAGCGCGCACGCACCCGCACCGCCTCGGCTTTGCCAAGCCGTGCACTGCCCATGTCGCCCGACGCTGGTGTGGCCAGCGGTCTGTCCGCCCGCCGCCGAAATGCAACAGCCGAAGGGCGTGCTGCAAGCGCCGAGCACGCCATGCGTGCCGTCGCCCGCACGCCCTCGCGCCGTGCGTCCGATTTCGGTGAACTCCCGTCGTCTCGTTCTTCATTCTTTCGTCTTCGTTCTTCTTTTACAGATAAGATTTACAGGAAAAATCTAATCTAACCACGGATTTTCTCGTGGTGAAAAACAAAAACTACAAAAATAAAACGAGCCACGATGAACGGCAGATTCACAATTAATTAATTGCGCACGTTATAATCAAACGTGAATTAATCCAACAGAGCCAAGATACGATCGAGTGCTCGATACCAATTGTAGGGAAATCTGATTTTAACCCTCTCCCGAGGATCTATCTTGGATGTTTAATTCACCATACATTGATTATATGCCTAGCATGCACCTATATAATTAATTGCAACACGTAGGTGTTTTCTCGTGTTTACCTGCGAATCTGTCGGGGTAGAATGGATCAAGACTCATGCTTTGATCTTACGGGTGTATCCGTTTATTCAAACTCCAATGCCGAGTGAGGACAATCTATGGAGAATGCTATAGAAAATCACCCTCTTTCTTCTCTACAATTTTGAAAATTCTCACCAATGAACTATGGTAATTCTCGAAAATATGGAATGAGGATTAGCGCGATTTTCTCTCTCACCTTATATTTATAATGCAATTCTAAATCTATCAAGATAGAATTTATGCATATCTAATAAATATAATCTTATCTCTTAAGATAGAGAGGATCAAGTTGAGTCCCACTAGGACTCTAATAGAGAGAGGGGCGAAATTCACTTAAGCAACAGGCCTGGATGGCCCAGCCCAGGGATCAAATACAAGGAATAAAGATGGGCCTCAAATAAATTAATTATCTTATGTTCAGCCCAGAACATAAATTAATTCATAAACATTTATTCATGCCACTAGAGAATAAATACCGACTTACCCCTTTATTACCGATGGTGAGTCGGGCTTGCACTTAGACTTTACTAATCCCCGTATTTAAGATATCGTACGTCCATTAATTATTTACAGCGTTCTAACTGCTTAAAATAATTAATATCTTTAATTCCTTAAGTAGTACTACTCAACCTTATTATTGTACTTGAGATAACTCAACCTGCGGGGTTTAGTACAATAAACCTTTTGAGCTCCTTAAGGGGCGTCGTCGTCCTAGCGGATACGGTGACTCGACACGGGTAACTAGCATGACATACAAACCGCCACCACCCAAGATCACGAGAGAATCTTGGGTTATCTCATCTAACCCTCACCCATAGCAAGTCAAAGTGATTGTCATCAACTCATACTCACCTAATACCTTATCGAGGTTTAGATCAACGTAAGTCTCCAAGATCTAGGTTCTTCACGACGATCAGATAGAAGAACTCATCTCACTGTGATCCATCAATACGTCAGAGACGTACTAGTATAGATAAGCAACCAAGTCTTATCTACACCGCAGCCTATACCGATAACTCGTCCTCAAGTTGTCTCAGCTGTGATACTATTTATATCTCATTAAGCTTGACCAATCATACGACTTACGTGATCTTCTACACCTTTGTGATCTAACTTATATATGAGATAAGGGGACATAGATATATGCAATCAATTAAACAATTCGACAGGAGATTGTAATTGTGGTAACGAAACATTGTATACAAGCTCAACCAAAGCGCTTTTAGTACACAAATCGACACTAGCGACCGCTGGGTCGGCCGTGAGAAATCCCATGAGGCGTGGCGTGGCGGCGACCACGAAGATGTGCCGCGAGCTTCCTAACGAGTGAAATAGCTCTTGCATGATTTCTCGCGACCACGCCTAGCGACCGCGAGAGAGGTAGCGAAATGACGCGACGCCGACAGCCGAGGACAGAGGATAGCCGGCGAGATGTTCCCTCGCGACCGAGCTCGCGACCATGAGCCCGATCGTGAGGCGTGGCATTGTCTCCAAATGGGGTTTCAGCCCTAATTCTATAAATAAGGCATTATCCCCTCGTGCCCCCAATCTTCCCCAGTGCGATTTTAGACGTTTTTCCTTAGTTTTTCTCTATTTTTCAGATATTTTCTCTTTAGCTTTGATTTAGATTCATTCTAGCTTTAGTTTTCCATCATTCTACACTTGTTCTACGCATTGTTAACGCTTTGGAACGCTTTCGTCCGAAGGAATTCCGTAATTTTCCGTTCTTCGATTGGGTTTGGATACGAACCCAACCATTGTTCTTCAGACGCTTCCCTACGGGTTTTATCAATATAATTTCAGTTTTTATGATTATTTCGTATTTAATCCGTTTATTATTTCTAGCTAAATTCGTTCTAATCCAGGGTTTGCATGATTCTATCCTAAATGTTGTAATTCACCTATCATTATTTACCTTCAGGCATTGATTCATGATTCTTGGTGCTTATTTATATGTGTTGATTTCTGATCAATCTTGATGCATATCTAGTTGCCAGTTGATTTCTTAACAGTTTTAATTGTCAATCGATCTTGAATGCATGATACGGATAAGCCTTGAGTCGTAGCTGAGATAGGAACATCTGTAGGAAGCATATTCTTTGTGATCCTTTTGGAGTTGCTTATTTTCCTCTAGAGGCGTGTGATAATAGGAAAATTAGTAATCAAGCGCCACAATTGTCAAATCGAAATTGTTGGTTACATATGTGATCTTCCATCTTATGCGGATTAAATTGGTTAATAGGAAGCATGATAAACATACATTGTGGGTAGGATTAATGCATCCTAGGGTTAGTCTTTATCTCTTATATTCATCTTTGGTATTTATTGCCTTTGTTTATTTTCAAGTTGTTACCTTTGCTTTGGATTTAATATCCAAGCCTTAAACCTTTAAAACCATATTACATTGCTTGGATAATGATGAAGGATTAGATTGTTAGCTTACGTTTTTTAGCGTTACAATCACATGGATACGATACTCGCTTACACTTATACTTGCGCGTTTTCGTGTTAGAAAAGTAGCGATCAAATTTTAAGCGCCGTTCTTTGGGATTATTAAGATTATATAGGAATAACTTGACAATTCAAAATTATTAATTCAGTTGTAAGTTTTATTTTATTTTTCTTTGCTTGCGGATCTAATTTTCTCTGTTTCTTTCCGGGTAGTTTATGATCACAAGGTCACGAGGACCTCACGAGCCATGTTAGATCGAAATCGAGACTACCCAAGAAGAAAGAGATGAGAAAGAAAAGCGAGATGGCGACAAATCCGAACAACGGGGTGTTCCTCCCAGCGAGGGGTGTACATCCCGAACACGCCGCCGCGTCTTGGCGAATTTTTGGAGATGCAACGTCGGATGGCGAACATGGAATTCTTGTCCACTGCTCGGAGGAGACCTCTAAACTACATGTATAGACCTCCTACCAAGCAATTTCAAGGAGGCGGATGGGGCCGGAGGTGAATGCGAATAACTTTGAGTTGAAGCCGGCCTGTCGGCATGGTTCGAGGAGAGCGAGTTCGGAGGAGGAGGCGGAGGATCGAATGCCTATCTCGAGACATACCTCGACATTTTGACACCATCAGCGAGAATGGGGTACCACAAGATACAATCCACGATCGCGTGTTCGGATTTTCATTGCGCAATCAAGCAAAAGCGGGTTCGAAGTTTGGATCGTCTTGGAATCAACAGTTGGGGAATCTTTGCAAAAGTTTCTTTCAGTATTTTCCACCGGCTAAAGCACGAAGATCATAGCCGAGATTTCCACTTCTCGATTAGGAGACAAGTCATTATTCGAGTCGTGGGAGAGATTTGGGGCTTGTTGAGAAAGTACCCACAACATGGTTTTCTAGAGAGCGTGATTACAGTTCTAAAGTGGTGACACCTCACACGAGGAGGTATTGTTGATGCATCGGCGGGAGGATGCTGCTGAGCTGGCGAGTGGAGGAAGCTAGCGAAATTCTAGAAGAGATGGCGCTAATAGCTATCAATGGCCTATGGAGAGAACACCGGTGGTGGCGACTCTTGTCGAAGCGATGCGAAATGCGATGTCGATGGGCGTTCACCCACGAAGCGGTTCGAGAAGGAAAGGAAAGCAAAGGAGCAGCTGAAGAGATGAAAATCTCACATTCGAATTCAACAATGAGAGATGAAAATCTTTATCTATGATGCAATGAAGCGACTGAAGAAGGCGATGAAAGGCTGCCGAGTTATAGAGCAACCATCACCCACTCGATTTCGATCATCGATCGGTGGAGTTTTGCATCTGAACTCGATTTTCTCATCCTCGGACCTCGATGAGGCGTGTGATGAGATCTTAGAGTATCTTGAGTCCATCGATGAAGTCGAGGCCTCCCCGAGGAGTCAGTGCCTTCGGCTTCAGTATGCCTTTCTAGGGGACGATGAGACGTGCCCAGTGATAGTATCTTCGGCTTTGACAGATGAGGTCGAGAGAAGGCGATGGTTGTGCTTAAACAATATAAGTCTGCGATTGGGTGGACTATTTACGATATCGAGGGGTGACCCTTGATTTGCATGCCGGATCTGTTGGAGAATGAGTATAAGCGAGTGCAACCTCAGCGCGCTGAATCCGGCAATGCAAGAGGTCGTGAGAAAGGAAGTGTTGAAGCTATTAGATGCAGGCATGATCTATGCCATATCAGACAGCGAGTGGGTTAGCCCGACTCAGTGGTATCGAAAGGAGGTATCACGGTGATCGAGATGAGGCGAGCGAGCTTGTGGCAACAAGACTCACGACGGGATGACAAGTATGCATTGATTATCGTGCTCTGAACATAGCCACAAGGAATGATCATTTCCCCTTGCCTTTTATTGATCAGATGTTGGACAGACTGGCGGGGTATGAGTTCTATTATTTCCTAGATGGATATTCGGGGTACAATCAGATTACCATCGCCCGAAGATCGGCCTGAAGGCGGCGTTCACGTGCCCTTATGGCGTTTTCGCCTATAGAAGAATGCCGTTTGGATTGTGCGATGCTCCAGCCACTTTCCAAGGTGCATGATGTCCATCTTCCATGGATTAATTGAAAATATTATGGAAGTTTTCATGGGCGATTTTTCGATGTTGGCTCTTCGTTCGATCATTGTCTCCACAATCTATCACAAGTGCTACAAAGATGTGAGAGGCGAATCTCGTTCTCAATAGGGAGAATTGCCATTTCATGGTGAAGGAAGGTGTGGTGCTTGGCCACAAAGTCTCGGCGAAGGTTTGGAAGTGGATCGGGCGAAGATAGTAGCAATCGAAACTACCTCCTCCCACAAATGTCGAATCCGTGAGGTATTCTCGGTCATGGGGCTTCATAGAAGATTCATCAAGGACTTCTCTGCGATCACGAAGCCCTTTGTGTGGACTGCTCGAAAGATACAAAGTTCGTGTTCACAAGTGAATGCTTGAGGCGTTTGAGAAATTGAAGCTAGCCACGATATCGACCACAGTTTTGGTATCACCAAATTGGGTCAACCATTCGGTGATGTGCGATGCTAGTGATTGGGCGGTGGGGCGTGTTGGGCGAAATGAGATAAACTTTTCCGAGTCATCTACTATGCAAGTAAGGCGCTCGACTCGGCCGGATGAATTACACCACTACCGAGAAGGAATTACTTGCTGTGGTCTATGCTTTTAATAAGTTTAGACCTTATTTGGTGGCACCCACACCATTTTCCACACTGACCATGCCGCCATTCGTCATCAGTTCGCCAAGAAAGACTCGAAGCCACGATTGGTGAGATGGATTCTCCTTCTTCAAGAGTTCGACATGGAGATTAAAGATAGAAAGGGCTGCTAGAATGTGGTTGTCGCCCTTATCGAGATTAGAGAAGCGATCGAAGGAGGATAAGAAGATTGGGATCGAGGAGAACTTCCTGAGCGAGCACATCTTGGCGTCATTGATCACACACCATGGTATGCCGATTTTGTAAATTACTTGGTGATTGGGTTTTACCTCCATCGTGCGATCCTCGTCGAGAAAAAGAAGTTTCTCCACGATGTCAAGTTTTATTATTGGGACGATCCCCGTCTCTACCGTCGATGTACCGATGGTGCGATCTGCATTGTGTTCCCAAGGAGAATGGAAGAACATAATCCATGAGTGTCATAGTTCTTTAAATGGAGAACATTTTGCGTGACAAAAGCAGTGACAAGGTTTGCCAAAGTGGATTCTATTGGCCTTGATCTTCAAGGATTGCCAATCTTTTATCAAGAGTTGTGATCGTTGTCGAAGAATGGGGAGCGTCACTAAGAAAGACAAGATGCCACGAAAGATCATCATGGAAGTGGAACTATTTGGCGTATGGGATCGACTTTATGGGTCCGTTCCCATGTCTTGTGGTTACACGTACATCTTACTAGGCGTGGAGTATGTTTCCCGATGGGTGAGGCGATTCCCAACGCCACGAATGACTCAAGGTAGTGATCAAGTTTCTCCACAAGAATATTCGACTCGATTTGGAGTGCGAGGCGTTGATCGTGATGGAGGTGGCATTTCAATAATAAGTGGCTAAGCGATGTCCTAGCTATGTATGGTGTGAAACATAGAGTCACCTCCCCATATAATCCGCAAGCGAATGGGCAAGCCGAACTTGCCAACCGAGAGATTAAGCAAATTTTGGAGAAATCGGTTGTGAATAGGAAAGATTGGGCCAAGCAATTAGATGATGCTCTATGGGCTACCGTCTTGCTACTGAGGCTCCTGTCGAGCTATCTCCATATCAAATGGTATTTGGTAAATCTTGTCATTTACGGTTGAATTGAGCACAAAGCTTATTGGGCTCGAGGAGAATCAACATGGATTTCAAAGAGGCGGTTTGATGAGAAGTGACCAATTGTTGGAGCTTGATGAGTGGAGGATGAAGCTTTTGAAAATTCACGGATATCTGAGGAAAGAGCTCGGAAATTCCACGACCTTCACATTCGTTCAAAGTTCTCACGGGTAATGAGGTTTTACTATACAATGCTCGACTCAGTCTCTTCCGGAAAGCTTAAGTCGAGATGGTGGGGCCGTGCAATCATCTGTGAGCTCACACCAATGGGAGTTATGAATTGCTAGACTCGGTGGAAATATTTTCAAGGTGAGCGGCCAATACATCAAATCTACTTCAAGTCACACTTGACCCGAGAAGTCGAGGTGACCAAGCTCAGCGAACCATGATGAGAGGTAACGTCGAGCTAGCGGCGATAACTCTAGCACTGGTTGGGAGGTAACCTAACAAGTTTTACATGCTTTATGTTTTTGTCGTTTTTATTTTTGTCAGTTTTTCTTCGTTTTGTCGTGTCGTGTCCTTTGTGTTCGTTTTTGAGTCCCAAGGTTTTTAATGGCTTTATTTAAAAAAAAATAAAAATAAAAATGCCTACCTAGCGACCACCCTCGCAACCGCGAGGTAGTCGTAACTTTCGGCGATGGTTGTTTAGGCTGCGAGCAAGTGCATAAATTTGGGCATACCTCACGATCGAGCTCATGACGGCGAGCCCGGCAGCACGTGCCCGACCCGCCGACGAGCGACCAGCGTATTCTACCTTCGATTTTAACCCACATCCCTTATTTTCACACACACACACGCATTTCTTTGCCAAACGACCCTCTCGAGCACCCAACACCTTTTTTCTCAAATTTCTTATGTTTTTGATGTCAAATCTACTCAAGGTATGTTACATTTACTTAATTCTTCATGGTTTTACGCTTTTGAGCATGAATTGGAAGAGTTTTGTCCATTATATCTTCTTGTTGTGGATTATTGCATATTTGAGGAACTAGGGCTTTTTATTGCAAAAATTACTTGGTGTTTTGAGCATATTTGTTACAATGTTAGGGCCATTGATGTTTGTAGATGTGTATTGATGCATATTTTTTGTCTATTTTGCCTACATTATTGCATTGGGATGAAATTTTTCGAAAAAAAAACCCTGATTTTTCTGCTGTCCGTGCACCTCGCGACCAGGCTCGCGACCGCGAGCGTCTGTGCACTTGTTGCGCGCTCGTCCACGCGCTCATCGTCGGGTGTCCGCGCGAGAGTTCTACGCGTTTGCGGGCGCGAGGTTCTGCGCGTATGCGGGCGTGAGCGTCCTCGCATGTGCGTTTGCGAGCGCGAGAGGCTACCTCGCGACCACCCTCGCGACCGCGATGGTGGCCGCGAGGCACTCCAGAATTCTGTTTTTCATGTTTGTTTAAGTGTGTGTGCGTTTTATCCCCCTTGTTTCACCTTGTAGACCATATGTTAGTATAGGGGGAGAAATTATGCTAAATATAAGTTAGGGGGAGGTCTATATATTGCTATGGGTTGCCGTTTGTGTTTTCTTTCATTTTTTTTTCTTAAGTACATGAGCTAACGTTGCCTTATCTTTAGGTACATTATGTCACGTGAACACGGCCACAAGCGAAAGGGCAAGGAGGTGGCCTCATCTTCACATGATGATATGCATGATGAATTCGACCCCGAAACCTTTGGGGTGCGATTGCCAACTTCCTCGTCAAGGGATAGGTGGAGGAGATTGGTGCAACAACAGCACAGGCACTCACGTTTTATGTGCATAGAGACGTGCCAAGCCATGGAGATATCCAACGATGTCACGTGGCTAGTGGAGAGTCGGTTTGTGCGATGTTATCACGGCCAACTATTTGACATCTTTGGATCCTCACTTTGGAATTCTATCGACCATCCGAGTCCACAAGTCACGTGGGTCGCGGACTATATCACTTTCCACATGGACAATGAGCCGCCAACTATCGATGGATGAACTTAATAGTATCATAAATGGTGATCCAGGGTCTATACATCGAGGATTTAGAGACCTCGACACGAGAATGTGTGGCCTTTGTTCGTGGACTCAAATCTCGGCGAGAACCCGACATATGGCGCCTCGAGAGCCAAGGCAAGTTCCTTAGGAACCCAGCGGTCCGATACTTTCACCGCTCGCCTTCGCATCCATGGCCTTAGCAATGCCGGCCGATCCTCTCACGGACATGAGTTTATTGATTGGGTTGCGACACGCGGAAGATGCATGCGGCATGTTCCTTGCACAACACTTTCGGATGCAAGCCGAGGTCTCGGGGAATGCGGATATGCATAGGGGATTCGTTACCCCATTCTTGATTTCTTGAGGTGACGATTCGTGAGAGTCCTATCTCTCAAGATATATTCTTGGACAAGCCACATCTATATGTCAGGCGTTCTTGAAAAGTCACCCGAGCCGTTACCTCTGGGCGCTACGACAAGCGTGGCGATCGATTCTTCGCACGCCAACCACGGACATCACCGGTTTGAGCACCTTTAGGCCTGCAGGCGGTTGGAACTTGAGCTCGGTCTTCACTATTCATGGGTTCGGCGCTTGAATCGCAAGGTGAAATCGAGGAGGCGGCATAAGGAGGAAGCCGGCGGGAGAAAGCGAGCCGCAAGTGGCACGAGATAGCGGCATATTACACCCGCCACCGTTCGAGGCGACCCGGATTATATGGCGTATGGATCGTCTAGATGGTCGACTTGACCTCGTTGGCGGGCGCCTCATCCATTTTGGCCGGCGAGGCCCGGTTCGGCGACAGAGCCCTCCTCGCCCAACACCAAGCACATCGGAAAACCAATGCGGATGATGGAGATGATGCGGCGTTGGGAGCGATGTCGAGGATTCTATCCACCGCGGAGTAGCGCGGCATGCGTGGTAAGGTCTCTCTCCGACTACTCTTACGCAAACCTTATTGCCTCCATTTCCACATGTTTACAATAAGTTTGGGGGAGTGGGCGAGTTTGGTTGGTTGAGAGTCTGTTTATGTTTTATGTTTTCTTGTAAAGTTGTTATGCTTTGGGGCTTTTATCGTGTTTTGTTTTGTTGTGTGCATCGATCAAAGAGTTAAGTGAAATGTGTTAATACATGTTGCCAATGATGATAGAAATTTTCTGAAAAATGTTGTTTATAGTGCACATGATGTGTTAGGAAGCGAAGCATGAATGGCTTGAGATTGCTAACTTGTTGTTTTCACCATTTGCTTTAAAGTGAGACTTGAGCTTCCTTTGTATAAACATCTTATTCTGATTTCTTTTAATTGTGTGATATCATGCATGTAATTATCTTCTAGAACTTGCCGTGTTTACGTGTTGAGGCGCAATATGTGTTTTGAATATGAAAGGATAAAGGCCGTCTTTGCTAAACCACATATTTACCCAAACATTAGCCCAATGATACATACCGTTTGTTGCCTTCTTTGAGCCTTTATTAGACTTTATTCTTTCGATTAACGGATGATAGGAGGTGAGGATGGATATGGGAAACAAATGGGAGGAAAATTTTGTTTGATATTCTAAGTTGGGATAAAGATTAAGGATGGTACCGTGTGAAAAATAATAGACCTATAAGCTCTATTACAAAGCGAAAAGAAAAATTTTGTAAAAAATTGTGAGCATAAAGGAAGTCAATTATCATAATATATGGTACCATGAGTTGCATAAATGATTGAATTAGTATGTGGGAAAGAAAAGGAGAAATGGACAAAGTCCATATGAGTTGATTGTATAAATGGAGATGCTTGGAGTATATTTGAGTCACTTAGCCATATATTATCATACCTTGACCAATGTGCCTACATTACAACCTATGAAAAGTCCTTTTGATCTAATTTGAGCATTTTTAATGTGGTGGAGATATTAGAGAAATAGCGAGCCTATGGTGAGATTTTGCATTGCATTGATTATTGAGTGTATATGTTTAGTATGATTTTGTGCGTATTCTTGGTATTGTTTGCATATCATTTTCAATGGTTTGTCCTATTTATGTCGTTGGTTTGATTAGTATTGATTGAATTGAACGTATTTGGTTTGTTTCGATGTTTTGCAGAAAAATGGCAGTAAATAGGATGAAATTTATCTACCAATAATAAATCTATATTGAATAGCATCTCGATAGGAGTCCGTAGGCGCAAGCGGATCATAATTTGGAGTTCGGACGAGAGAGAGCGGGCCAACAGCGAAGTCGCGCCTGCACTGCGTCGGCGCTGCGCGCGAGTCGAGCGCCGCACCCCCCAAACGCGCGTTTCGCCTCTCCCTTCCAGCAACGGCGCTGGACATCACCAGCGCCCCTCGCCCCAGCGCCCTCCTCCTTGTTCTCCAGCGCCCGGTCGGCGCTGCCCGGCCGGCGCCGCCGCCCTCCATCTTCCCGTCGGCTGCTTCGTCGTGCGCTTCATCCAGCGAAGCGGTGACCTTGCCCCGGGAAGCAGGTGGTGTTGCCCCGCGTGTGTTGTCGAAGATCATCTCATCGGCGTTGGGCGGCATCCGGCGCCAGCGCCCTCCGTCCGTGCGGCCTTGCAGCGGTATGCGCCTCGTCTCGCCCGACCCGTCCGGCCTTGCTCGCCGCGTCCGGCCAGCTGGGTGTTCGACTCTTGATCGAGCACCAGCGTCCGGTGCTTCGTCGCGTCCGTATTTGGGTTCTTGGTTGTTTTGTCGAAATCACCCAGCGTCCGTGGCTGCGCTCCTTCCGGCGGGGCGTGAATTTCTTCTAATATAAATCTTTGAAGCATACGCGAAAAACCCTAAGTTCTTATTTTATTTTTCCTCATCGTCGATTCTCTCTCCCATGCCTTGCGCATTTCTTTTCTTTTCCTTTCTTTTCCTTTTCTTTTCCTTTAATCATTTGTGCTTGGATTAGCAAGTGGATTATGCGATTAGGATATTTGAAGGCAATTTATCTATGAAATGGTTGTAAGTTTTTCTTGTTTTAATTATATACATGTAATCGAGATTGGATTAATTTCTATCATGAGATGAATTATGATTTGTTGGGAAATATATGTTGGATTGTTCTCGTCTTGAATTGTGATTATTGAATTGATGATTAGCGATTTCTTCATCCGTATAAATTGTTTATTTATGATCTTCATGCATGGTGTTCGAAAGAATAGTGTAGGTTGATTGGATGCTTATGTTTGATGATAAAGATATCGAGCGATTTATATTAAATATGAGTTTGACAATGAAAGTGATCGAGAGATTGGTTTGTTGTTGAATAAATGATATATGTGGTTAGGGTTTTAGCTATCGTATGCCTCATAGTAAATTATCCTTCGTAGTTGATGGTTGGTTGATCGAGATCCCACATCATTAAGTTCGAGTCTAACGTTGGCGTAGTCGAGAGATTAGTTAGTGTTGACCGTTTGGTGAGGCGTGGGTATTTTATGCATTGTGTACGGTTATTGATTCATTAGTTGTGAGGATAGATTCGAACCTAGAACACCGTCTCCAATTCCGTGTATCATCGATTCCTCTTGTTGTCCAAGTACATTCCGTTTATCTACTTTATTTTATTTCTTGCTTTCGTCTGTTCGTGTGACCCCTTATTTTAGGACGTTAGTATTTCTTTTATGTTTTTGTGTTTGATATAGAACCGTAGCCTGTTAAGCCTTCCTCGAGAGATTTGACTTGGGTCGATCTTACCATTCTATAGGGACCTCGTACTATTGCGGCGTTGAAAAGAACAATTTAGTCGGAACAAATTTTGGCGCCGTTCTTGAAGGCTTTAGGCTTTTGGTTTTGTGTTGTTTGTTTTCGTGTTTCCTTTTATTTTTACATTTCTTCCCGTGCTCCTTCTTTTTGTTTCTTTCTTTTCTTTTCTTTGTTTCTATTTTCTCTAAGTAGTGCGTGTGATCTTGTTTTTGTAGTTGGTATACGTTAATGCGGGGTTACGGCGATCTGAATATGGTCATACGGGGCTGGAGGAGGAAAGCTCGTCGTGGGCAAATTCTTCCTTTGAAGAAGGAGCCCAATTAGACTATTTTGAGGATACCCGTCGGTTTGTGAGCATCAAGCTATGATCCCTCTTGGAGGCATCCTCGAGTTCATCATATAATCGGGACCTTTTCTTCCAACAACGGTAGATGAAGCCGACATTGGAGGAGTCGTTGCGGGCGTTCCTTGAGCGAGTCGGCCGTGAAGCGGTGGTGAAGCCGACATTGGAGAGTCATTGCGAGCGTTCGTTCGGTGGTCGGTGATGAAGCCACCGGTGAAGCCAACATTGGAGGTCATTGCGGGCGTTCGTTCAGCGAGTCCGCGGTGAAGCCGACATTGGAAGACACATTGGCGTCGCCCGTGCAGACGAGTCGACAAAGGTTCGAGATTGTGGAAACACCTATTGGCGTTTAGAGACTCAAGTCGATCGGTTGGCGGGATAGTGGAAGAATTGGTCCACAACCAAAGTGTGGAGGAGATGCGAGACAAGCTGGAGCAAACTTCCTCTATCATAGTTTATGAAGATGATGAAGTTGAGGGAGAATCGAGGAAGATGATGAAAGTGAAGAGTCGAGGTTTCGTCAAACCGCGACTAACCATGAACAACGATATTTTCCGATCCGGCTAGAGGATGAAGAGAGGACATGCATTGAGGTAGCATCTATAGTTTTTGACATCCTAATTCTCCAAGTATTATGCTTTTGGAGTTGAAGTTATTACTTTTCTTTGGAGAATAGGATGTTTGATTTGAATTTAATTGATTTAGTAATTGCTACCTTTCTTGTCCTTTGTGCTTACATTGTTACTACGATGCTACGGTTGAGATGGTATTCCTGCGGTGAAGGACTATGGATAGTCCGGTTTTCATTAGTGGAGCTCGTACCATTGAAGCGGCGCTACGTGGGAAAGCGACCCACGAGTTTTCTTGTTTTCTGTTTTGTTCTTGTTTTACATTGGTTTTGCTTGTGTTTTGTTTTTGTCTCTGTTTTGGTTTTACGTAGTGCGGGTTTGGTGTTTATCATTCTTGAGCTCTGGACTTTCTAATCCATGTGGTGAAGCCGTGATGCTCCAACTCTGGCGCTTTCGTCTATTATCGGTGAAGTATCATCCTCTATGGTTTTGTTATAAATGTTTGAAACCTTTGGGGCGATGCTCGAATTAAAATAATGGGGATGATTATTCGGTTTTGTGCGTACCTTATCTATTTGTATGCTTGGTGATGTGCATTTATGCTTATTTTGATTTCTTGGATTGAAGTGTTGTCTATCGAGTAAGTTAGAGTTTTAATTTGTTCAACTAAGCTACGTGGTATTGGTGAATGTTTTATTTTCGAAACTTTTGGTGGTATATGATTCGAGTGTAATGTGAATTGACTAGATTGTGATTGATAGAAAATGAATAGAGGGAATTGATGTGATTTGTCCGGCTAATGTTAGGGGTAGTGTTAACATTGTGGTTACCTATATACTTGTTTCATCTTATATATTATTAAAAAAAATGAAAAAGAGTAGAAAATGAGGAGAATGAAAACTCCAGTTTGTTGAGATTGTTGAAATGGAGGATGGGATTCTGTCCTCTTTCTCGTAATTTGAGAAATGGACATGGGAAACCACGATAGGAAACTTCGAGTTCATCGAGGTTCACCTTCGAACATTGTTCAAAATCTGTTAAAACATTCTATGTGCTAAAAAAGAAACTTGTTGCTAAAGGTGACCACATTAGTTAGTTCACCTAACGGAGAGTTGGAGTGCGGCGAGAGGTTACCCTTTTATTTATTGGAAATCATTTGCCGTCTAGATTTATTTCACATTATCTTTGAATGCGTAAACACCAAGTGTGGGGAAAGCAATAAGGTTTGATTGATTAGACTAAGAGTGAAGTTGCATGAATTATCCTTCTTATTCTTACAGTATAGACTTTGCTTGAGGACAAGCAAATGGATAAGTGTGGGGAGTTGTTTAGTATGATTTTGTGCGTATTCTTGGTATTGTTTTGCATATCATTTTCAATGGTTTGTCCTATTTATGTAGTTGGTTTGATTAGTATTGATTGAATTGAACGTATTTGGTTTGTTTCGATGTTTTGCAGAAAATGGCGGTAAATAGGAAGAAATTTATCTACCAGAATAAATCTATATTGAAGATCATCTCGATAGGAGTCCGTAGGCGTAAAAGGATCATAATTCGGAGTTCGGACGAGAGAGCAGCAGCGAAAGCAGCAAAATCGCGCCTTGCAGCGCACGTCCGCGCTGCTGTGAGTCAGCGCCGCACACCCCAAACAGCGTTCGCCTCTCCCTTCCAGCACAACCGGCGCTGGACATCACCAGCGCCCTCCGCCCCCAGGCCCTCCTCCTTGCTCTCTAGCGCCCGGCCGGGCGCTGCCGCTTGCCGGTAGCAGCATCTCCATCTTCCCGTCCGTGCTGCACGTCGTCTCGCGCTTCATCCAGTGAGCGGTGACCTTGCCCCGGGAAGTAGGTGGTGTTGCCCCGTGCGTCGTTGATGATCATCTCTGTCCGTGGGGCGGCACCAGCGCCAGCCCCTCCGTCCGTGGCGCGCGCCGTACGCGCCTCGTCTCGCCCGACCCGTCCGGCGCTCCTCGCGTCCGGCGCTGGAGTGTTCGACTCTTGATCGAGAGGCACCCGCGTCCGGCGTTCGTCGCGTCCGGTGCTTGGGTTCTTGAAATTGTTTGTCGAAATCACCCGCTTCCGTGTTGCGCTCCTTCCGGCCATTGGGCGTGAATTCTTCGATATAAATCTTTGGCATTACGCGAAAAACCCTAAGTTCTTATTTTATTTTTCCTCATCGTCGGTTCTCTCTCCCACGCATGCATTTCTTTTCTTTTTCCTTTCTTTTCCTTTTCTTTCCCTTTAATCATTTTGTGCTTGGATTAGCAAGTGGATTATGCGATTAGGATATTTGAAGGCAATTTATCTATGAAATGGTTGTAAGTTTTTCTTGTTTTAATTATGTCTATGTAATCGAGATTGGATTAATTTCTATCATGAGATGAATTATGATTTGTTGGGAAATATATGTTGGATTGTTCTCGTCTTGAATTGTGATTATTGAATTGATGATTTGCGATTTCTTCATCCGTATAAATTGTTTATTTTATGATCTTCATGCATGGTGTTCGAAAGAATAGTTTAGGTTGATTGTATGCTTATGTTTGATGATAAAGATATGCGAGAGTAGATTTATATTAAATATGAGTTTGATAATGAAAGTGATCGAGAGATTGGTTTGTTGTTGAATAAATGATATATGTGGTTAGGGTTTTCGCTATCGTATGCCTCATAGTAAATTATCCTTCGTAGTTGATGGTTGGTTGATCGAGAGATCCCCTGTCATTAAGTTCGAGTCTAACGCTGACGTAGTCGAGAGATTAGTTAGTGTTGACCGTTTGGTGAGAGGCGTGGGTATTTTATGCATTGTGTACCGGTTATTGATTCATTAGTTGTGAGGATAGATTCGAACCTAGAACACCATCTCAATTCCATGTGTCATCGATTCCTCTTGTTGTCCAAGTACATTCCGTTTTATCTGCTTTATTTTATTTCTTGCTTTCGTCCTGTTCGTGACAGCCCCCCTTATTTTAGGACGTTAGTATTTCTTTTCTGTTTTTGTGTTTGACATAGAACCGTAGCCCTGTTAAGCCTTCCTCGAGAGATTCGACTTGGGTCGACCTTACCATTCTATAGGGACCTCGTACTATTGCGAGCGACTGAAAAGAACAATTTGGTCAGAACAGTATACACATCATTTATTTCTTTATGAGTTGAGTGTATTCTATATATTACGCACATGCCGTTGTGAGGGTGGAATTGAATGAGATTTTTGCTTTCAATGGTTGTACATTGTCGAGTTGACTAATGTAAATGTCGTAATGCTAATGATTTTGAGCTTTGAGATATTTACGGGCGTTATTGTGTTAATCACCTTTCTTGGCCTTCGTTGATCTTTTGTTGTGTCTCTCTTTCTTTTTGGTTTTGTTATTGTTTGAGGACAAACAATACTTTAAGTTAGGGGTTTGATAAACGTGTATTTTACACGTTTATTGTTTATATTTAAAGATGATTTTAGATCAATAAAGTGCGTTTATGTCTTGGATCTCAATACTTTAACATATTCTTGAAAGATCTTGCTCTTGGGTTCCTTTTGATGTTTTGTAGGCATAAGTTGAAAATCGAAGCACGGGCGAGGCAGGCGACGAAGGGCAAAAGCTCGGCCTAGCGACCGCTAGCCCGGCGAATGGAAAGTTGCGCTGGCTGAAGCCTCGCGACCGGCTGGCGACCGCTGGGTCGGCGCGAAATCCCATGAAGACGGCGTGGCGGCGACCGCGAAGATGTGCCCGCGAGCTTCTAACGAGTGAAATAGCTCTTGCCCGATTTCGCGACCACGCCTAGCGACCGCGAGAGGTAGCGAGCTAGCGCGACACGCCGAGGCGAGGACAGGGGATGGCGGCGGGATGTTCTCGCGACCGAGCTCGCGACCGTGAGCCCGGTCGCGGGCGTGGCGGCGATCTCGAGTGGGGTTTCGACCTAATTCTATAAATAGGGCATTACCCCTCGCGCCCAATCTTCCCAGCGTGATTTTGACGTTTTCTCGGTTTTCTCTATTTTTCAGATATTTTCTGTTTAGCTTTGATTTAGATTCATTCTAGCTTTAGTTTTCCATCATTCTACACTTGTTCTATGCATTGTTAACGCTTTGGAACGCTTTCGTCCGAAGGAATTCCGTAATTTTCCGTTCTTCGATTGGGTTTGGATACGAACCCAACCATTGTTCTTCAGACGTTTCCCTACGGGTTTTATCAATATAATTTCTATTTTTATGATTATTTCGTATTTAATTCCGTTTATTATGTATAGCTAAATTCCGTTCTAATCCTAGGGTTTGCATGATTCTATCCTAAATGTTGTAATTCCTGCTATCATTATTTACCTTCCTGGCATTGATTCTTGGTGCTTATTTATATGTGTTGATTTCTGATCAATCTTGATGCATATCTAGTTGCCGATTGATTTCTTAATTTTAATTGTCGATCGATCTTGAATGCATGATCGGATAAGCCTTGAGTCGTAGTGAGATAGGAACATCTGTAGGAAGCATATTCTTTGTGATCCTTTTGGGTTGCTTATTTTCCTCTAGAGGCGTATGATAATAGGGAAAATTAGTAATCAAGCTGCCACAATTATCGTGGCGAAATTGTTGGTTACATATGTGATCTTCCATCTTATCGGATTAAATTTGTTAATAGGAGCGGGATAAACATACATTGTGGGTAGGATTAATGCATCCCTAGGGTTAGTCTTTATCTCTTATATTCATCTTTGAGTATTTATTGCCTTTGTTTATTTTCAAGTTGTTACTTTTTCTTTGGATTTAATATCCGAAGCCTTAAAACCTTTAAAACCATATTTTGTTGCTTGGATAATGATGAAGGACTAGATTGTTAGCTTCTGTATTTTCGCGTTACAATCCATGTGGATACGATACTCTGCATACCTTATACTTGCGCGTTTTCGTGTTAGAAAAGTAAGCGATCAATAATATAGCATCATGGCAAGCCCGACTCCAATATTCTCAAACATGCCTTATAATAAACAACCAAACCAAGTCTCGCCGGTAATAAAAGATATCGAGGAGTTCGACTCAATCGCGACTACTACCAACCAATACCAAATTTGTTTCCAACAACAAGTAATATCGAGGAGTTCAATCTCAGCGACCACAACGGTCGTATGAAACAAAGCTGAATAACAAGAGATTTTTCGAACATATAAGGCAATCATAAAACCACGGTAACCATAGTGTTCCTTTCAATTCCATCTCAAGGTCCAACTCGACTGCATGTTTAGAAATACATGCGGGCGTGATCTATAAGCACTCGGTGGATATATGCGAAAACATTGAAAACTTTGCTCTTAGAGCTATAAGATTGACTTGCCGTAACTTCACAATACACAGGGATTTTAGTAAAAAACATGTGCATGCTTTTCATAAATAAACATTTACTTTCTTTCATTTTTATAGCATCAATCAAATGCATATGTATGGTCTATGTCTGCAGACAACTTTCTCTTCCCATATCCACGTACTTTATTTGTGTTGAGAAGTAGGCCTCCTTCTCAAACATGCTATGACCCGAAGGTCGCTATCCGACATCGGTACATTCTTTCTTTCTTTCATTTCTTTATTTCTTTTCCTTCTTTCTTTCCGTGGATAGGTAATGTATCATGCTCATGCTAAAAAATTTGGCAAGTCGATAAATGTCATACAACATATAATGAAATAATAGAATTTAGCGTGCTATATTTAGTTATAAAAGCACACTTGTGACTTTAATCGATAAGTTTAATCAACTTCCCTTTTCTTCTTCTTCTAACCTTGCCTTCTTGCTTCTTGTATTCTTCTTCTTCTTCTTCTTCTTCTTCTTCTTCTTCTTCTTCTCTTTTCGCTGCTCTTTTTTAGGCGTACCTTAGATTAATCGATAATATCGATATTCACGTAAATGACATTTTCATCTTTCAACATACATGAATTCTTCTTATTCATTCTTTTCTTTTCTTATGTTTTTAGACACTTTTTCTAAACTTTCACTTTTCTGAATTATAAGTCTTTGGGTCATTGCATACTTCTATTCTTTAACTTTCTTTACATATTTATCTTATTCGGTGACATGAGTCTACTTTAGTGTCTAAGGAGCGATTAATAATTATTTTGTAATTATACTTTAGTGAACAAATTTTCACATTCTTTTCTTTACTTAAACACTTTATTTCTTCTTCTTAAGTTATTTATGCATAACTTTTCGACTAATCGTCTAACTTAAAATTTCATTACAAATTAAGTAATAAGCCATCAACATACTTTTAATTGAATTTATCTCACTATTATCATACTTTAGTCTTGTAAACCATTTCTAATCAATTAATATCACATAACATAATTTATTGAAAACATGAACTTATTGAAACATGAACATATACAAAAACTTTATATTTTCACTTTCTTAGCTCTACAAATCCCAATTAAGCTCCATTAGTCCTTATTTACATAATAAGTTCATAATCTACAAGATTTATAAAGAATAACATTAAACTTTAAATTTTCCATTTTCCACATAATTTTACAAATTATGACAATATGTAAATTATATTTTTCTTCAACTTTCTTTCTAATTCTAATCTAATTATAATATATCAACCTTAAACAACAATAATAATGACATATATCAACTTTAACATAATTATATCAACTATACATGCAAACTAAAATTTTCCACTTTCAACATTTTAGTTTAGAAATTCCAAATAATTCATATAATGCTCAAATCATCATATTGAACTCATATATCAAGCTAATTGAAGAAAATAAAATCAACATAATACTTCTCAACATTTTCGAAATTTTCGAAAATATGCATATATATCATAAATTTATTGTTTTGCTAGATTTTCTTTCAAATTAATTACCTAAACATGCTTAATCACATAATTACAAACTAATTTCCAACATAACACCAACATATCATCACTTTAATTTAAAGTTCATGAACTAGGTTTTTTAGTTCAACTTTAATTTTACAAATAAACCATAAATATTCCATTATTTCTACACTAATCCATCAAATATCACCATATATCATCAATAATCACCACATATCATTTAATTCTTCAACTTCATACCATCAGTATCTTCACATATCTACCAACAATAATTAAGCTTAAAAGTTAAAGAAAAGATAGAAATATACCTTTTTCCAACTTAAGATCAAGCTTAAAGATGGAAAATTAGAAATCAAATGGCTTGATCAAAATTTTCTTCAAGTGTGTGTATCAAAAAATTTGGGAGCAAATTTGAGGATTTCGGAAGTGATGAATAGTATGGAGGTGTAGAATTTATATATCAAATTCTATTTCATTTTTGATTTAATCTAATACATGCTTAATCACCAATTCTAGAGTATTCTCATTAAATGCTCATATTTTCATATTTATCCATAATAATATTAATACTATGATATGCATATGTATTTTATTTAATGATAATAACTTTGTACATATTACTTGTTTTCTTTACTTTAGAAAGTAAAATAATAACATTCTAATCTCACATTCATAAAATTATGCTTACTACATAACATGAAAATGTAGCATATATAATAGCATAATTTAAAATTTTCTATTGTTATAGTTATAGCATTTATTTGATCATTAAGATCAAATAATCAATCTACATAATACTTTAAATTTCTAAACAAAATCTTTTACTCAAAATTTTTAGAATTCGTTTATCAAATAACATTTTATTTTGCTAAGTGAAATTAAATAATTTGGATCTTAAGCATGTCTATTTTCTTTCTTATTTAGGATCTGATGCCTGTTTAATCTTAATCTTTAATTAATTACTAATTAAAAGTTTGGGATATTACATTCTCTTACTTAAAAAATTTAGTCCGAAATTTAGTACCTAGGTAAATAGTTCGGGATCTTACATTTCATTTGCTCTTCTAGTTCCCATATCGCTCATACGAGCCATGGTGTTTCCACTATACCTTAACTAAATGAATAGATTTATTCCTTAGTTCTTTGTTCTTTTCGATCTAAGATACACTCAGTCTTCCTTCATAGCTTAGATTTGGCTCAGGAACTATTTCTTCTTGATGAATGATGTGTTTTGGATCATACACATATTTTCGTAATTCGTCACATGGAACACGTTATATGCGTTGCCAAAATTTGGTGGCAATGCAAGCATGTATACTCTGGTCGATTCGTTCAAAACTTAAATGCGGTCCTATAAATCTAGCTTTTAGTTTTCTTTTATTCCAAATCGATGTCGCCTTTGGTTGGAGAAACTTTTAGGAAAACTTTGTCTCCAATTTCAAAGTTGAGTTACGTGTGGCGAACATCCACGTCGATTTTTGGCGATCTTGAGCTTCTTGAATTCTTTTCTTGATTTGTCGTACAATTTCGATCATTTCATCGATTGCCTCGGTTCAACACCTTTCTTTCTTGATCTCATTCGATAGAGAGTCGATATGCATTTCTTACCGTAGAGAGCTTAGTATGGCACCATGTTAATTGTAGCTTGATAACTATTGTTATAAGAAAATTGACTAACGATGAGCTTGTTCCCGTTGTTCGCCTCGATCTAGCACTACTGATTCGAGCATGTCCTCAGCGTTTGAATAGTTCTTTCCGTCTGACCGTCCGTTTGAGGATGGAAAGTTGTACTAAAATTCAATTGTGTCCCTAATTCCTCTTAGAAACTCGACCAAAATCGTGATGTGAATTTGGGTCCCTATCACGAAGTGATGAATCTTTGGTACTCCATGTAACCGCACTATTTCGTGAACATATATCTGGGCTAACTTGTTAGCTCCATAGGTAACATGAATTGGAATAAAATGGGTGCATTTGGTAAAACGATCCACAATTACCCATATAGCAGTGTTTCCACGCTTTGATCTTGGTAGTTCTGTTACAAAATCCATGGCTATGTGATCTCATTTCTATTCAGGAAACTCTAAAGGTTGTAGCTTTCCATATGGTCGTTGATATAGTGCTTTAACTTGTTGGCATACTAGACATCGTTCCACGAATACTGCTTACGACCGCCTAAAACCCGTCGTCAAAGGTCCTAGGCGCGTCAAGATACTATTTATAATCTCCTTCAACTTGAACACATAGTTCCGTATATGGCAAGTTAAGGGGTCGAACCCAAGAGAGCTGGTTGTGTAGTCACTCGAGTTATCACGGTTTGAGTAAGAGGTTGCCCAGAGGGAAAGGTGTCAGTCAGGCTAACGGTCTCAGTAGAAATGTACTGAGAGATAGATCTTGAGCAGAAAGTAAAACTAAAAACTAAACACAAGGTAAAAGTTAAATAACAAGCGGTTGGGCGAGGTTCCGCACGTTGAGATCTTGGTCGAATGTCGGTCATAGGTTCAAGGTTTTCACCATGAGTGTATATCGTTGGTTAAAGGTACCAAGGGTGGCGCCCTTTTTGGTAAATCACGTACACGGGCCCTCCATTGACTTGCCCTTAGGTTTTAGGATGAAATCTGAGACCCCCTGCCATGCCCCTTGCGAGGCGCTCTCCCTAGGAGGACACTTTACTAGGGTATCCGCCCCAACGACTTGACTCACTAGACAACCCAACTAGCCACGGTGGTCGAGGGAGTGGCTCGCGTCCCTTTGCCCAGGCCGGCGGCTACAATCACCCTCGGCCGCACTTCCGGGACAAGGAGACACTCGATGTCTTACTCGGCTATTAACTTAGCTATCCCTCCCCCGAGGCTAGCGACCGAGTTAACGCTCAAGGAATGAATAACATGGGTATCGAGGCCTGGCGCTTGGGAACACCCACTCGAGGTTCTAAGGGCGTTTAGACCTCACGACTCTCATGACCTCAACTCAACGTGCTTCACCCCAAGCCCAACCAAACCGACTACTCACGTATAATCGACATAAACACAAAAGCAACAAATAAAAACATAAACGAAACCATACTTGAATATAAAATTAAATGCAAAGGCAAAACAGTCTCTGGCAAGCAGTTGCTCGGGCAGAGATAACAAAATACATAACATAAAGGTTGCCCGTAGGACTTGTTTATCTTCCTCACCAATCACTCATGAAAACCAAAGGAAAAATGAAAGAGAAAAGTGCAGAGAGAACTCAGGACTTGATGCTTCCACACACCAAAACCGATGATGTGTGAAGTTGTTGTTGGGAGCCTAGGTATACTCCTCCTTGACTTGGTTTGTGCACGCATCTCGAGGTGGTAGGTGGAGAGATCAGTAGCTGGCTCGGATTCTAGACCACCGATGGAGACTCCTCTAGCTTCAGCTGGGCGGATTTATCTCATCCCAACTACCACAGCTTGACCTTTCCTTTTCGGCAAAAATCAAACAGGCGGCAGAGAAGGACCTTGCCCAGAATCTTCCCATTTGCGTGCAAGTCTTCCAGAGTTCTTGTCTTCGCCTACCAGCTGCATCCTGAGTTTACCCTCTGTCCCCTTCATCATTTTTCCCGCTCTTTCTTGTCTCGATCATCCTATTGGCTTCATGTCAGCTTGTTGGTCAGGCTCAGCTCTGTAGGGAAATTTGATTTTAACCCTCTCCCGAAGATCTATCTTGGATGTTTAATTCACCATACATTGATTATATTCATAGCATGCACCTATATAATTAATTACAACACGTAGGAGTTTTCTCGTGTTTACCTGCGAATCTGTCGGGGATGAATAGATCAAGACTCGTTCTTTGATCTTACAGTGCATATCTCGTTTGCCTAAACTCGATGTCGGTGAGGACAATCTATGGAGAATGCTATAGAAAATCGTCTCTACTTCCTCCACACGGTTTTGAAAATTCTCACTATACCCAAATAGTAATTCTCAAAATATGGTTGAGATTAGCATTGATTTTCTCTCTCGCTTATATTTATAATGCGACCTAAACCTATCAAGATAGAATTTATGCATATCTAATAAATATAATCTTATCACTTAAGATAGAGAGGATCAGTTGGGTCCCGATGGGACTCTAGAGAGAGAGGACGATTTCATCATAGCTACGAGGCTGGATGGGCCAGCCGAGGATCAAATGCAAGGAATAAAGATGGGCCTCAAATAAATTAATTATCTTATGTTCGACCCGAACATAAATTAATTCATAAACATTTATTCATGCCACTAGAGAATAAATCTTGACTTACCCTTTTTTTCGAAGGTGAGTCGGGCTTGCACTTAGACTTCTGAATCCCGTATTTAAGATATCGTCGTCCATTAATTATTTACAACGTTACATTGCTTAAAATAATTAATATCTTTAATTTCTTAAGTAGTACCACTGAACCTTATTATTGTACTTGAGATAACTCAACTTGCGGGTTTAGTACAATAAACCTTTTGAGCTCCTTAAGGCGTCATCATCCTAGCGGAATCGGTGACTCGACACGGGTAACTAGCATGACATCTGACACGCCCCACCACCCAGATGCGAGAGAATCTTGGGTTATCTCATCAACCCTCGCCCATGCAAGTCAGTGATGGTCGTCAACTCATACTCACCTAATACCTTATCGAGGTTTAGATCAATGTAAGTCTCCGAGATCTAGGTTCTTCCACGGCGGTCGGATAGAAGAACTCATCTCCTTGTGATCCATCAATACGTCGAGGCGTGCCGGCATAGACAAGCAACCAAGTCAGTCACTTCTTATCTACACGTAGCTTATACCGACAACTCATCCTCAAGTTGTCTCGGTGTGATACTTTTATATCTCATTAAGCTTGACCAATCATACGAGACTTCTTTGATCTACAACACCTTTGTATGATCTAACATATATGAGATAAAGGGACATACATATGCAATCAGTAAACAATTCGGATATGAGATTGTATTAGTGGTAACGAAAACATTATATCTGAAGCTCAACCAAGCGCTTCGGTATACAAATCAACAATCTCCCACTTATACAAAACAAACTTTTAGTATACAATGTGTCTCTCTACTAGCTATTACAAACAACACCATCACTTTGCTTCTCCCACATACAAAGTTTCATTTCTAAGTGGGTGCCATTTCTTGTAATCGAGTCCTCGAATATGCTCTTCGTAGACTTTTGCGGCGAGCTCTTCGTGAATGGATCGGCTAGATTATCCATGAACCAATATTCTCAATCAGCATCCCATAGTCTAACGATTTCTCGTATGACATGGTACTTTCTCTCTATGTGTTTTGTTGCCTTGTGGGTCCGTGGTTCCTTCGAGTTTGCCACTGCACCTAAGTTATCATAGTAAACTATGATACTCTTGGGCAAACCGGTACCACATCTAGATCCATGAGGTAGTTCTTGAACCATCTGACCTCTTTAGCGACCTCAAGGCGGCTACATATTAAACTTCCATGGTGGAGTCCGCAATGCATCATTGCTTTGCACTCCGCGAGGATCTGACTCCTCCTCCCAAGGTAAACACATAGCACGAGGTAGACTTCTTCTCATCACGGTTGGCTTGGAAATCCAGTGCAGAATAACCCAAGGCATTAGATTATCTGCATGGTAAACCGACTATAATCTGAGTCCTTTTCGGTGCTTGAGTATATGCTTTACCGCAGATCCAATTAGTTGTCTGAGGTTAGGCGATATCGCTACTATGCCTACGGCATAGCGGATGTCGGGTCTCGTACATAACATTGCGTACATGAGACGTCCTATGGCGAGCGTAAGGCGGTCTCATTTCCTCTATCTCCTCTGCGGTCATAGGTGGCGCTCTTTGAATAAAGGCGCCATGTCGCGAAGGTAGCAATCCTTTCTTGGCGGTGCGCATACTAAAGCAGTAATCACGGTATCAATGTAAGGCGCTGAGATAAGCTCAACATTTTCCTCTTGCGATCTCGGTAAACCTTGATCCCAGGATGTCTGCTGCATCTCCTAAGTCTTTCATTTGAAGCGATCGGATAACCAACTCTTCGTCGATAACAACTTCACATTGTTGCCAAGTAGAAGGATGTCATCTCGTAAAGTGCAAAAATACCACATCACCGTTGACATCTAAAGATACACACAACTTTAGCTGGGCAGCGGGTTAAATCCATGGGACTTTACCACCTCGTCAGCGTAAGTTCCAAGATCGTGAAGCTTGCTTGAGTCCATAAATGGACTTAAGCTTCCATACTAGATGCTCTTCACCCTTCACCACATAACCGGGTTGCTCCATATAGATGTCTCTACCTTCTTCAGGTAACAGTTCGGAAAAGTGGTTTCATATCCATTTGCCAAACCTCAAGGTTTAAGTGGGCTGCTATGGCGGAAGAATTACGATGGACTTAAGCATTGCTACTGAGCGAAAGGTCTCATCGAAATCGATGCCCTCAATGCAGAGTGTACCCTTTAGCCACATGCACGGCTTTAAAAGCGAAACCTCCCGTCATCTGAATCTCTCTTCCTCTTGTATACCCACTTACTACCTATGGCTTCCTTGCCATCGGTAGAGGTGTCTTTTCGTATACATCCATAGGCATTATGGACTCAATTTCTAAGTCCATAGCGGTGTGCCTTGATCTTGCATCAATGTCTTGTGTCGCCTCATTTGTATATCCATGGGTTGATTATTGCTGCTCGTTTCACGGGACTAAATCCGAATATTCACCCACGAACATAAATCGCTCGGGTTGACGAACAACCCTCCCACTCTGACAGTATTCTTGGCACAATAGCGGCGGTGGGTGTAGTAACTTGTGGTTCTCTATCTTGCACAACTTCTTGGATAGGAGCCACTTGTCTGATCGGTATCTCGATGGAACTCGACCCACTTCAATTTCTTGAAGTATCGGTGTCGATCCTCCCACTGAACCGACATCTCGTACCTTTGGCTTAATCGGTGGTGGAATCGATCATCTTCTAATTCTTGAAGAATGATTTCAACTTTGGATTTATGGTTTTTCATATAATCCTCTTCTAAGAATCGGGCATTAGTGCTAATAATGACCTTCTGATCCTTAGGACTATAGAAATAACCACCTTTCGTTCCTCTAGGATAACCAATAAACAGCCTTGCATCAGATCTAGGCTCCAACTTGTCGACCTTCTTGTTCGACACATGTCTTTGACGCCCCATATCTTTATGTGGCTTAAACTGAGCTGCGCCCAAACTACAACTCGAAGGGTCTTTTCGGTGACTTGGATGGTACTAGATTTAGCAAGTATGCATTGTTTCTAAGGTATACCCCGAATGAAATAGGCAATGTTGCATAACTCATCATTGATCTAACCATTTCTAAGAGAGTCTGTTTCTTGGCTCGACGACACCATTTTGTTGTGGTGTGCCGGTGTAGTGGTGGGAGGTAATCCCACTTGCACCAAATAGTCCATAAACTCGTTCTTGAGGTATTAGCCACCGATCGGACCATGATGACTTGATACTTTACCAAGCTTCGTCTCCACTTCGCCTTAAATTTTTGAATTTCTCAAAGCATTCGGACTTGCGGTGAAGCGGTATATGTATCCGTACCTTGAGTGTCGTCGATGAAAGTGACAAAATATTAGTACCCTCCACGAGCTTGTGTTGACATAGGTCCACACAGTCGAAATGGACTAGCTCAACACTTCTTTGGCTCTATAACCGCCGCTTTGAAGGTGCAGTCGACATCTTTCCTTCTATACAAGATTCGCGGTGGGAATAGAGTAGCTGTGAGATCACTAGCGCTCCATTCTTAGCGGTCTTTGGATCCTATTTAGATTGATATGACCTAATCTTAGATGCCAAAAAATGTGGTGTCATCTTCTGAAAAAACTTTCTCTTCTTAAGGTTTGATGTAAATGCAACATAGTTAAAGGTATTATGTTTGGCGAGAAATAGTATAAAGCGAATTATATAAAGTGCCACCACGATAACCGTCATTTCTTATGATAGAAACACCACTATAAAAACAAGCGAATATCCATGAATAAATAGTTTGGAAGCGGAAATAAGGTTCATGAAACTCCGGCACATATAAAGCGTTTTCAATACTAAAGCAGTTCTATCAAAACATAAAGTAACATCTCCATTGCAATGGCCTCGACTTTCGCGCGTTGCCCATGAAGATCGTTATCTCACCAATCACACGACTCCCTTGTCGCGGGAACCCACGCAGGTGTAACAAACATGATCAGTCGCACCCGTATCTACTACCCATGAATGAGTAGAACAAGTCGCTAAACATGTTTCCGTTACTAAAGCATATGGCGTACCTTGAGCCTTGAGCATAGGGCACTTGGCCTTCCAATGCCCAGTCTTGCCGCACTTGAAGCACTTGCCCCTCTCCTTTGGCTTTTTCAAGCCTCCGGTGGCAGACATGTTCTTGCTCCCACTGTTTCCTTTGCCTCTACCACCTTTGGTGCCCCTTTTTCTTCTTCCATTTTTCAACGGAAAATTTGGGCCCTAGATGTGCTAGCAGGGCATGTGCTCCTTTCCCATGACTCCTTCCACGGCCACGAGATCATTAAACAGCCCGACTAAGTGTATACTCGGTCTTGCTCATGATCACATTCATGAAAATTCTCAAAGACTTGGGCGGTGTGTTGAGGATGATATCGACCTTGGCCGCCGTCAATACCTCATCCCAGTGATCAAGACTATCCATGAGATGAGTCGTGTGGGAGACATGTTCATGGACGAAATTCCTTCTTTCATCTTACACGCCAGATTTCTCTCATTGTGTGGAAGCGGATGTCCGATCCGACTACCCGAACTTACTCTCGAGACTTGACCATATTTCAGTCGCGTCTACCATCGACTGATGTTGCAGCTGCAAGCCTTTGGACATCGTAGTCATCATATAGCACTTGGCCATATTGTTTGACTTATGTCAAAGTCTGCTTGACTCTCGCTGCTCATTAGTCGATGCGTCAATAAGGGCATCGGGTTTGGGAGTAGTGAGAACAAACATGTGTTCTTCAGAGATAAGAACATATTCCATGTTTCATTTCCACTCGATAAAATTTGGATCGGATAGAGGATTTTGTGCGAGCATATTGATAATCGGTGTAAGAGACATATCTGAAAAGTAATGTAAACACATAAGCATACGATCGCACATAATTCGTAACAATAATATTGTAACCTTTTGATAAAACAATATTAATTGAAACCTCCAATCGCCCAAGGAATCCCACATGCAAGCCACACGTGAGGACGTTTACACATGAACCCCTCGACCAGACTAAAATATAATTTCAATCCATGTCAACTTATCCTTATGACAAATGAAATTAATGATTGGACCTTACTAGACCACATCACTATCGCAAGAAGGGACTTCGCGGAAAGTTGTACTTGAGGTGATGTCTAAGCAATGACCACAATTTTAACAATGAAAATGAATTCTTAGAATTGGCATACTCACTAGGATCATACGCTTCCAATCAATTCCTTTGTTATCTCATTTTAAATCTATCTCTAGAGAACTTATGAAAAATCGCATATGCAAGCCGGTGTGTGGGCGTTTACATGAAACTCCCACTTCTCGATAGATTAAAATGTTTTATTTAGAAATCTCATCTAACAAACTTATGACAAGCGATGCGAAGCAAGCCAGCGTGTGGGCGTTTACTCACGGTGCATATCACTTTGTTTAGAAATCAAAAAGTGGAGGTCTTGACATTTTAATTTAAAATTAATATGTCGGGTTACTTGCTTAGTCTTTTGTTTCAAAAGGTTTGTCCATGCGAGATCACGTAATCTAGCATGCTTTTCTATAGAACTCGACATGTAAAACATGCTCGCGAAATTCTAAAATATGCTTGGAAAAACGCGATAAACTAGCATGCTTACTATGCTCATCAATCACGAAAACATATAACATGTTTATCTCGTAATTAAGCATACATAGCATGCTACGCATAACAAACATTCACGACATGCTTTGAGCGATAAAAATAAAATAAAATCATTCATCGCGGCCCACTCGTGGATCTGTACTTCCTTGTCTAATTTATTACATAAATTTGCAAAATCTGAGATCTTCAAAACTTCAACAGACCTCGCGTGCTCGAACGCGGACGGATTCGTAAAAAATTAGATTTGGGCTAAAAAATTGAAAAAATGGGCCGGATCATTGGAATGGGCCGGATCGGGCCAAAAATCTGGAACAAGGTCAAAAATCGGGTTAGGGCCGAAATTGGGCGGGTCGGCCCAAGATGGGCTAGGCGCCACGACCAGTAGCCCCACGCCCAGCACCATCGACCACCCGCCGCCCTGCCTATAGCGTCGCCCTCTGGAGGGCCGCCCGAGCCTTGACCGTCCGCAGAGTCTGTAGAGATCCTCATGCGGCGTCGCCCAACCTACCGAGGCCATCCGGCGTGGCGGAGCGATCTGTCGAGACCGTCCGGTATTGTCGGCGTATCTGCGTCTTGTTGCCGAGGTGTGCTGCGTCGCGCGCTTGCTGCCGCAAGAGAACTCCGCCGAGCTCGATCAGCGTTGAGGTTTCTTCTTGCGAAGATCGTCTTTGAGGCCGCCGAGCGTGGCCGAGAACCTCGTCTTGTTGAGGTTTCCGTGCAGAATCGCGTCGAGGCCGCCGGCGCTACGAGGCCTCGTGCGACGACAATCGCGCGCCCGCGTCGCCCGCCGGGCGCTGCGCGCGTCTTGTGCGCTTGTGCCTTCTTGTCGAACCTCGTTGAGGTTTCCAGTATAATCTGCCGAGAACCGCCATGGCGCCGCGCTCGGCGCCTAGCGGTGCAGAGACATCTGCGCCTGAAGCCGCGCGTCCACGCGCCCGGTGTCGAGCCATCTTTGCCCGACCATGCGCGATCGATGCTATCGGCGACCCTCGCCCGCATTCGTCGATGCTGGCGAAAGCGCGCGCGTTGGGCGGCGTGTCTCTGAGCACGCGCGCGCTCGGCGTGCCGTCGCCCGTCATCATCCGCCGTTAAATCGTTCGCCCATCGTCGTCCGCCGTCGTCGCCCGTATAAGTCCGCCGTCGTCTAGTTCATCATGAAAGTCTTAGTTCTTCTTTACGGATAAGATTTAAAGAAAAATCTAATCTAACCACGAGTTTTCGTGGTGAAAAACAAATCCGACAAATATAAAGCGAGCCACGATGAGCAGCAGTTCACAATAAATTAATTGCGCGCGTTATAATCAAGCGTGAATTAATCCAGCGAGCGAATCTTGATCCGTCTACGATACCAATTGTAGGGAAATCTTATTTTAACCCTCTCCCGATGATCTATCTTGGATGTTTAAATCACCATACATTGATTATATTCCTAGCATGCACATATATAATTAATTGCAACACGTAGGAGTTTTCTCGTGTTTACCTGCGAATCTGTCGGGGATGAATAGATCAAGACTCGTGCTTTGATCTTATGGACTGTATCCCGTTTGCCTAAACTCCAATTTCGAGTGAGGACAATCTATGGAGAATGCTATAGAAAATCGTCTCTACTTCCTCACACAGTTTTTGAAAATTCTCACTATACCCAAATAGTAATTCTCGAAAATATGGTTAAGGATTAGCCTTGATTTTCTCTCTCACCTTATATTTATAATGCAACCCTAAACCCTATCAAGATAGGACTTATGCATATCTAATAAATATAATCTTATCACTTAAGATATAGAGGATCAAGGCGAGTCGATGGGACTCTAGAGAGAGGACAATTTCATCATAGCTACGAGGCTGGATGGGCCACTTCGAGGATCAAATCTGAGGAATAAAGATGGGCCTCAAATAAATTAATTATCTTATGTTCGACCCGAACATAAATTAATTCATAAACATTTATTCATGCCACTAGAGAATAAATCTTGACTTACCCTTTATTTCCGAAGGTGAGTCGGGCTTGCACTTAGACTTCTGAATCCCGTGTTTAAGATATCGTGCGTCCATTAATTATTTACACGTTACATTGCTTAAAATAATTAATATCTTTAATTCCTTAAGTAGTACTACTCGACCTTATTATTGTACTTGAGATAACTCGACTGCGGGGTTTAGTACAATAAACCTTTGAGCTCCTTAAGGGGCGTCATCATCTAAACCGATACAATGACTCGACACGGGTAACTAGCATGACATACAAGAAACCGCCACCACCCAAGATGCAGAGAATCTTGGGTTATCTCATCTAACCATCACCCATGCAAGTCAGTGATGGTCGAACTCATACTCACCTAATACCTTATCGAGGTTTAGATCAGCGTAAGTCTTGAGATCTAGGTTTTTCACGGCGGTCGAGATACAAGAACTCATCTCACTTTGATCCATCAATACGTCGAGGCGTACCGGCATAGACAAGCAACCAAGTCAAGTCACTTCTTATCTACACATGACTATACGACAACTCATCCTCAAGTTGTCTCGGTGTGATACTTTTAATATCTCATTATGCTTGACCAATCATACGGACTTCTATGATCTACAACACACTGTATGATCTAACATATATGAGATAAAGGGACATACATATGCAATCAAGTAAACAATTCGGATAGGAGATTGTATTAGTGGTAACGAAACATTGTATCTGAAGCTCAACCAAAGCTGCTTTCGATATACAAATCAACAAGCTCCAGCGATGCCGTGTCTTGGAAAGATGTCGAATGCCTTGCCAGGTAATCTTGGATTTTACCTCTCTCACGGGAGGTGGCTGATCTTGCCCAGTCCGTCTCAACTGCGGCACCCAAAGCGTGTCCTCCCGGACACGAGACACACACAAAGAACACACATAACTTCACTCTTTCTAGGGCAAGGACTACCCCAAAAAGAGCACGAAAAGTGGGCTCGTCACACTCACACACTTGAACCACGGTTGTCCTCAAGCGTGCAAGCATTCCTTGCCCAAAAGAAAAACAAAACACATAAACAATACACGCAAAAACCTGCAAGGATAAGATGAAACATAACAAAGATAATCCAGCATAGGCGATTAATACAACCATGTATCAAGGTCAATCAAGATCAGGGCAAAGAAAGTTTGTGGGAGTTTCTCTCAAGCACTCAAACACTCTGTGTTAGGGTCTCACGCTCAGTGATGACTTGATCAAGGAAGTGCCATAGGCTTGCCTGTCGTCTACTATCTCTGCCCTATAGCTTGGGCTAAGTTCTCTATCCTTAGGTCTTTTAGGGTTGTATTGAGTGGCTTCTTGGCAAAGTAGGAAGTATTTAAGCTTTGGTTAAGGTTGTCTTTACTCAAGTCTTGGGCATAATGTTTTCTCATTTCCCTTGGCAAGATACTTACGGGCCTGAGCACACTTTATATTTTTGGGGAAACTTCTTGTTCTCTTTATATTTTTTTTAAACGTTGTTCCCCCACCCTTTTTTTTCTACACATTTTGAATTTAAGCTTATTATGCCCGGCCGAAGGCCAACGCATCTAGTTGTGTTTGCCTAAAATGATGCCCAAGACATACATATCCATCCCCTATTCTTCCTCTCTCAATCCCCAGGTCACGGAAGAGCACAAGGTAATTCAAAAGAAAACGAACAACTCAAAGGGCTAGCAAAGGATACATATATACGGATTTATGTTCATTGTTGACCATGGCTACTGAAAAGCCCTAAATCATCTAGAGCACTTAGACCTACTGCGGTTGGGCTTTGATCAAGGCAGCGAGCAAGTTCTAGCACAACCAGTCGAGCATCCGAATATCACAGAATAGAAATCATGCTTGCAATGTTAAAGCATATAGGCTCAATTTCTCACGGTGTGCATGCTATGCCCTTTTCCATCATACTAACCTTATTGAAACAAGCTAAACATGTATTACAAAGCCCATGCCAAGATCATAATTATCATGCTCGTCTCGAAACGTCTTTGGTCACACACTGACAAAAATAGGGACCCTTCCCACTCACACACTTTGCTCGTGGTAAAGTGTTAGACTAATTAGGGTCCCCGAAAAGCGCAAACACACAACAAACAACAAACAACAAACAAACATAAAAACAAAAAGAAAAACAAAACACAAAACAAAAACACAAACCTGAGGAGGAAAAGCTTGGGGATACGGTGGATACAGAATCCTTGATGGGAAAAAAACGTGAGTTGTGCAGTCTGGATCTCAGTCAAGGTCTCTTGCAATCTGGCGAGGCGGCAGGTGTCATCTTAGGCGAGCTCGGTGTTCTGAAGGTCCTGCCCTTGCCTTGGCCTTTGAGAGTGCTGGCTTGGCAACTGGCTTCTCACGCTCCTGCAGTATGGTGAGCTTGCCGTCCTCGTCCTTGAGCATCTTCTTAAGCGCCTTCAGGTCAAAGGTGTCCTCTCTCTCGGGGGTCATGGCAAAGTCGGGGCCGAGCAGATCTTTCTCCTTGGCGAAGTTGGTTGGCAAGTGGCATAAGGGTAGCCTCTGCTGCTCCCTGCCCATGATGCTCTTCATGTGCGAAATTGTAAAGGCTGCGAAGTTGAGCCTTATCTTCTCGTGCATCGCCCAGAGAATGTACAACTCGCTCTTTGACATTGTCGCGCTGCTATCCTTTTTGCCAAAGAGGTTGTAGGAGAGGATCCGGTGGCACACTTGCATGGCTGGGTCCTTGAGGGCGGTTCCTTTAGCGTCACAAGATTTAAATTGTGCGCCGTCTTTTCCGATCAGCTTTGCCAAGATCCCCGACCATTTTCCATCAGTGAAGTTGGGCACCACCTTGACTGCTCCTTTGTAGCTTACGCTCTTGGCCTCCATCAGCGTTACCGTCTTGAGAGCTTGGTTGAGCTCGTCAACTGTGAACTCTCTCCGCTCCCCGAGGAGTGTGAATTGTATCCCCTCTGGCACTCCCTTGTCGTGGTCAATGTCAAGATCACTTTAGAATTCCTTCACCAATGGCACGTGGACTGTGGTATCTCACTCAAGAAACTTTCCCCATCCGATTCCTTTGAACAGCTGCCCGACGTCCTCCTTGACACGCAGTCGCTCAAGGAGTGCAGGCTCCAATCGCTTGGGCACCACCATCTCCTTGTTCTTGGCGAGCTCCTTGGCGTTGACAGTGTAAGTCTTCCCCCTCTTCGATGAGCATGTCACCATTTTAGCTTTCTTCGCCGGCCGTTCCTCGGTGAAAAAGACGTCGTCTTCCTCCTCCCGCCACTTGGTCGTTCCCTTCGTCTTCGCCTTCACCGAGCGCGTCACCGGAGCTTCCTTCCTCGGAGACCTCCTTCTCCTCCACTATCTTGGTTTCCGTTCCGGCAGACTCAATGTGAGAGGAGTTCGCCGGCATCTTTTTTGAGGTGGAGGTGGTAGGAGTCTCCTTGGTCCTTTCTTTCCAGTGGAGGAGGACCCTCTTTTCTTCTTCTCCGGCGTCTTCTCGGTCGGGGGTTGCCCTTCTTCGTAGGCGTCCACCTCCATGTGGATGTCGTGGAGAGTGGGCGTTTCTTCTGCTCCGACGACGAAGCCAGTGAGAAGGGCTCCATCGCCGGACGACGGGCTCCCCTCGACTGTGAACTTGGCTGGTGATTTCTCCATTTTGATGTGGCGGGCGACGGTTTTCTTCGAGGCTTTTTTCGGGAGCTTGTTCTTTGGTCGTGTATGAACCATGGAAGGAAGGTTAGGGTTTTGTGCTTTGGTTTGGGGATGTTTTCGGGGTGAGGTTTGAATGTGGAAAGGTGGGTAGGCAAAATGAGGGATTAATTTGGGACGTGGGTTGAGGCGGTTATAGGGTAGTGGGCTGAGTGATGGGACATCTCCTGCGTCAGTCTGCAGAGATGCAGTCGTTATCTCGTATCCCGTGTCTTGACCAAGGCTATCGTCTTGCCAGCTGCAGCGCCTCCATTTCACCTCGCCTTGAGTTCCTTCCAGACATGTAGTTAAGAAAATACGCTCCTCGAGGAAGAAACAGTCCTCTCAAGGAGCAGGTCAAAATAACGAGGGTGGGTTTCCCCACTCACACACTTTGCTTGAGGCAAAGTGTTAAAAATGGTTAAGACCACCCCATTGACAAAAATGGAATAAAAGGTAAGCGATTAAAATCATACCGGGTTGCCTCCCGGGAAGCGCTGTTGTTTAACGTCGTTAGCTCGACGTATTCCTCCAGCTTAGGCATCTTGAGGATCCTCTTGAGAGACCTCGTGATGCTCATCTTGCTCAGCGTCCCATTCTCTGAGCCTTCGGTCGTACCCATAGTAGGTCTTGAGCCTACTTCCGTTCACCTTGAACACCTTCTTGCCGTTCATGTCACTTATCTCCACACTCCATTCGGATGTTGGGCGTGCGATGTAAGGTCCCACCCACGGTGGTCGACTTGCTAGAGCATAAGCGGAACCTATTTTGATAAGTAGCACCACTTGCCCATTTGAACTTCTTTTCATTGATCAAAGATCATGGGCTCTCTTGAGCCTATCCTTGTATATGGCGGCATTGTCATAAGCTTGAGGCGAATCTCCTCGAGCTCTTGTATGTCAAGCTTGCACTTCTCTGCCTCGTCCCACCAAAGTTGAGCTTGCGGATTACCCAGTATGCCTTGTGTTCGGCTCGACGGGCGGTGACACGTCTTGCCAAACACCATCCGGTGAGGAGACATTCAAATGGCATTTTGAAGGTTGTCCGGTATGCCCATAGTGCATCGTCGAGGTGAGTGCTCCACTCCTTCTGCTCTCTCCCAAGGCCTTCCTCAAGATAGTCTTCACAATGCGGTTTGAGAGCTCGACTTGGCTATTGGCTTGAGGATGGTGGCGGTGGACATCCGTGATGCACCCCATACTTCTTGAGTAAGCTGCTAATGGTGGCATTGTAGAAGTGGGTGCCTCGATCACTGATTATGGCTCTTGGCACTCCGAACCGGCTAAAGATGTTTGACTTGAGAAAAACAGCTACGGTCCTTGCATCCGCCGTGGCTGTGGCCTTGGCTTCTATCCATTTTTGACACGTAGTCCACTGCTAGCAGTATGTATTGATTTTCCTTAGATTTTGGCAAGGGCCCCATGAAATCCATGCCCCATACGTCAAATACTTCCACTGGCAAGATAGCTACGAAGGGCATCTTATTCCTCCTTGAGACATTACCCTCGCGTTGACACTTATCGCAGCCTCGGCACTTCTCGTCTGCTCACCTTCCGAAACGCATCTCCTCAAGATCAAGTCTGAGCATTGCTTCCACAAGTATGGGTCATCCCATACGTATTGTCGACTCCCCTTTTTGAGTTTGTTCCTCTGGTGTGTTGGCATCCCCACGGGCAACACTCCGGTCACGATGTAATTCACCAAGTTCGCGTACCACGGCTCCTTGGTGTAGATCTCGAGTAGCTCCTCGTCTGAAAACATTGATCGGATTGGATCTCCTTCACCCTTTCTCAAAATTCTGCTCAAGTGATCGGCCACTTGATTTTGAGATCCACTTTTGTCCTTGATCTCAACATCGAACTCCTGGAGGAGGAGTATCCACCGTATGATTCTTGGCTTTGTATCCTTCTTTGCCATGAGATATTTTAAGGCAGCGTGGTCAGTGTAGATCACAGTCTTGCTCCCAAAGAGGTAGGAGCGAAATTTCTCGAAGGCAAACACCACGGCAAGAATGTAATAACCCGAAAAATTTAAAAATTTTATTAGGGATGTTTAAATCAATTATTTGTGGTGCTTAGACCTTAATTATGTTTAAGGTAACCAACGAAATGAATTAGAATCGATTCGGAGATCGAAAACTAGAGAAATAAAAAACTAGTGACTAGTTCTACCGGATTAGGGTTTTCTGAATAGCCTGAACATAGAATGAAAGATTGGGAATGAATTTCAACAAAATAATTTCATTTCTAGAATCCTCTCACGAAAACATGTGAGAAGCCAAAGAATGAGAATTTTCGGGCATGCTTGCCCGGTCAGTCTCAAAAATACTATTTACGAGTCGGATCAACTTCCAGTCCGTGCTAATCATGATAATTAATGATAACAATCAAAATCATGAAGGAATATATTATTATGAATTTAGAAATTATAAGAATCAACTTCTGAAAGAAATTCCTGAAATATACCGAGAAAACCCTAAATTGATCCGAACGACCCGAAACTCGAACCAATGGTCTAAATCAATAAAATATGACTTGTAAGACTCAAATTAATTATAAAATCTCAAAAATTCAATAGAATTTTGAATGAGCATAATTTAATCGCCGAAAGCTGTTTTTCCGCGATAACTCGGAATTGACTTATCGGATGTCATCCGAACTTCATGAAATTATTATAAACATTGAAATAAGTATTTTAAAGGCTATTTAAGAAAATAAAACCATGAGGTTCCGAGAAATCAATCGAAAGCGCGTTAAAACTTAAAGAGTCGGTATTAACATGCCAAATCGGATAATTTGACCATTCCTTCTCCCAACTACCACCAAGACCACTCCAAATGGGCTAATGACAGCCCTTTAGGCTGCCAAGACAGTACAGAGTCGTTAATTACAGCCTTCACACTTTGAGAGATATTTTCTCCATCTCTTTCAAACTTTCTCTTTTGTTCTTCAAGCTTTTGAGCTTCAATCACCCATTTCAAACCATTCCAACTCTCAAATAATTATTCTAAGACCATAGAAAGGTAGTATTCATCATCCTCTTCCATCCTAATGGAGTGAAATTTTTGTTTGAATTTTTTTAGTTAGAAACCCTAGTTTCGAACCCTTTTAATTTCGTGGCTTTTGAGCCACCAAATGCTCTCAAGCCATGAATGAAATATGCTTAGAATAATGTTCTAAGTCTGTATTTAAAATTTGAGAATTTTTGGAGCATGTTTAATATTTTTTGATTTATGCTTTATTTCTTTTTATATGAGACAAAGCATGCTATTGTGAATATTATTTGATATTGTTGCGTGTTAATATATTAGATGTATGTAGAATAAATATGAGAATTTTTCAGAATTTTTCTTGATTTTTTTTCAAAAATGCCGTGAGGTTTGGGGATTTATTAGTCCATGATTTTAATTTTTTTTGTTGAAAATAGTTGTGATATGATGTTTAATATATGCTATGAACATCATATAATAATCTTGGAAGTTTTGAAACACATCTCCTATTTTTTTTTATAAAGGCCGAATACATATATATATTTTGAGAATTATTTTGATTTTATTGGTTGAAAAATAGTTGAGGTATAGTGTTTAATATATGATATGAACATCATATATTAATCTTGAAATTATTGAGGCACTACTCCTTTTTTTTTCATAATGACCGAAAACTATATATATATCTAAGGATTTATTTGATTTTATTTATTAAAAACATTTGGTATATGATGTTTAGAAATAATATGAACCTAATATGCATTGTTGGAAATTTAGTGAACACATAAGTAATATATGTGTAAGGACAAAAAGAATTCCAAGCATTGGTTCATATTATAATTTTTAGTTGATGTTTTATGTTAATATTACATGTTATTGCATAATATAAATATTTTGTGAAGTAAATGAAAATTATTGTATATGTATATATGTGTAGTAGTATTACCGAAAACATTATATGGTAATGAGCATGTGTTTTAAATTTTAATGCATGATATGAAATGATATTTCATGTTTAGCATATGATATAAGCATGATATAATTTTTGTGAAATTTATTGAACACCAATGCTCATTAAATCAATAATGCCGAAAACTTGGTAGTTTTTAACCTATGGTTTCAAATTTTATATGATGATATTGAATTGAAAATTAAATTCTATAGTATGATAGGAGTATAATATGATTCTATTGGAATTTATTGGATACATATGCTAATTATGGTTAATTATCGAAAACATAGCAAAATGGTTAAGTATGAGTACATTTCTAATGTTAAATGATGCTATGATAGTTAACTATAAGCTTGGAATGAATGGTTGTGTTTGTGATGAATGAATGGAACACTTATACACACATACACAATAGTTTTGCATTATGTTAGAAATTAGGGTTTTCTAATGCTTTAGTATAGTTTATGTTGTGTATGGTGTTGTATGGTGTTGAATGGTTTATGTTTATGTTGTACCGACAAACCAAAACCCCAAATGTAAACAACGTAATACTTTATGTACGAGAACCCAAAAGAAATCGACCAATTTCGATAACTTAAGAAGGAGAATCGAAGTTAGACACAAATTAGGGTTTTCTAGTAATAATAGGCTACACAAACGTGAGTTTCTAAGTTAAAGAAACCAAAAACCGGGTTACAACGTTAAATACTCAACAACAATAATCTAATACGATATTAGATTGAGAGTTAAGATAACTCGACAACGAATAGCGATTATACAACTTATATAATCTCCGACGAGTTAAGAGAAATAAACAATGTCGTAATGTATAAGCAAAGATTCGAACATAAGATGTCGATCCTTATGTCTCGAAGGTCGAGTTAATATTCCCGAAGAATTTCATCTATTCGTAAGTACTTACTTACATGATAGCATGTGCTTACTTGAATCATAAGTCAAGACTTCCTTTTATTTGTCGTGCTAATATGACAAGTCGTCAAGCATAACTTACTAGGACGTAACTACAATTGTTAAGTCTAGTTAGTAGCTTGAGAATATCCAAATTTACCAATCATAATTTGATTACCGACAATCTATAACGTAATAACGTTTAGAAGAACACTAAGGTTAAGAGTCGAGGATAGACTCGGAGTATATATATGACTCCTAAGTTGAGGTTCATCTATGAATGATGAAGTAAAATAGTTTGGAAATTTGGGAATCTAAGATAATAGAAATTATCTTAAAACAATCACATGAAATCATAAAGAAACCCTAATTGGGAACTTTAAGTCGTAAGTTATAAACGACCTTCGATCATTAGAAAGAATCTAAGAAATGTTATTTTCTTATGAAAGGTTTGATCGTACGTAGTCGGCGAGGAAGAACAACCACAACCTGCTCACTTAGACTTACTAGCTTCGAACTAGCAGGTGGGCTTTCTTGAAACAAAAAATGTCACTACAAGAATTTAGCTTATAGACCACATGTAATAGACCACATACATTAATACTAAAGTTTTCTATTATGATATATACAACGTGCAGGGTGAAACGTGTGGTCTATAATCGTTTTTTCAATCGGTTATAGATGACAGGCTGTCAAAATCCGTGGTCTATTAGTGTGGTTTTATATTATAGATCAGCGGGGTTCATTCAGCGTGATGCAATTAGGCAAAAATTGGCCAGACAATGAACTTTAGCGCGTTGTCTTCCTCTCGTAAATTAAATACCACGAAAGCGTGGTCTATCGCCTCATTATTATTAGGAAAAAAATATTTTACAAAAACTTTGTAGGTGTATTGAATAATGGAGAGGCGTTAACTAGCCTAGTTCCCATCCTTACAAACCCCTATCTCCAAAAACCCTCACCATTCTAATCTCACCAATCCACCAAAAATGGCCGCCACAATCGTCCGATCAATCTCCGCCGTCCGATTAATCGGCGCCGCTGCCGCCTCCAGACGTCTCTACTCGTCCACTATCTCCAGCCCCCTGCCGCTCCCCGGCCTCGTATTTCCACCCTCCGCTTCACCGTGCCCGCAATATCTCACTCGCTCTGAGTCTTTTCCACAAGCAGCGTTCGGGTCAACCCTGTCAGGTGCCGGGTCAACAGGTCCGGTTCGTCCTACTCGTCGCTCAACTCTGGGTCGAACTTCAACGACCGACCGCCCACGAAGATGGTGTCGCTCTTCCCCGGCTGTGATTACGAGCACTGGCTGATCGTGATGGACAAGCCTGGGGGTGAAGGGGCCACGAAGCAACAGATGATTGATTGTTACATTCAAACCCTAGCTAAAGTCCTCGGAAGGTTCGCTTTTGTCGCAATTTATTTATTTGGTCTTGGATTTTGACTGTAATTTGCGGAGGCTAATTGGTTTGGTTTATCGTCGTTGTGCAAAATGGTTTCATTATTTTAGTATGTTACCTCATGGCTTGCAGCATGTTTATAGATGTCTGGGGAAACTACTTGTATGAATGTATGTTAAGCAAATTGGGAAATTTTGAAGTTGCTTTGGAATGTTGTGAACTTGTGATATAGCTACATGAGACAGTTAGGGGTGTGACATAATAGAATAGATAGATAGATAAATGAACAATTTTAAGTAGTTTCAGTTTATAAATTTTAAGTAGTTTCGGTTCAACAATTTCTAAACCGAAACTCAATTCGAGTCTTTTGATCTTGCTTGATGTCTAATCCTTCAAATACTCGATCATATGTTTTATCTATCTATCCTATCATACTTAGTAAATGCCCCTGTACTAGATTATAGGTATAGTTTACTTTTTAATGACTTATTTCTTATTGTTGTTAGTTGGTTTGGTTTACAATCTGAGTCGAACATTGCAGTGTTGTATTCTAATTTTATACTTTGGCCTCGATTTGGTGGAGAAAAGAGAGTGGTATAAATTTTTATGCATAAAGATTAAGTTTCCTTTGTGAATGCCACTTAGAGGAACGGGAGGATCACAGAGTTTTCTCTAAGTCCTTTGATGGAGCTACAAGAGATAATTTCTGACTAATACACTTACGTTACTTATTTTGTTTAAGTAGTTTGGGTTTAGAAATTGTTGAACCTTATGCTGCCGCTGCTCCATTCTGTTCAACCCACTGCTGTCGCTGCTCCATTCTGCTTACCTTCATGCTCTCTTCTCTGTAATTTTGCCTTCACACCTGTCATCTCAGTTTCGTACCACAAGCAGCCTCCGTCGTCGATTGCCGCCGTTGTTGAAGTTTTCATTGTCGTTGCTTGAGCTTTGTGTCCCTCGCTGGAGCTTGTGTCTACCATCGCAGGTATGTGTCCAGATTGCATACTTTATTGATTTCCTATTAATCCTATTAATTAATCCCTTGGCTTCCTCATTTCTCTTGTGCAAATATACAGATTTTGCTATATGCTTTGAGAACTCAGCGGATCTTTCTACTGAAATTGAGAATTATTGTTTCAAAACACCCATTTTCAATCGAACTTCGTATCTGCAGCTCACGACAACTCAAAACACCCATTTTCAATCGAGTGATGTTAAGAATTCAAGCCTCTCTTCTGGTAAGAATCGAATTTTTATGTACGTAAATTTTGGTTTGGGATATTCAAGAATGAAATGATTTTTGATGCCCTGAATCTTGAAAGTAGTTTTCTGTCTAAGCTATTTCTGTTGTTTATAGCTGTCGAGGCAGATCTCTGGCGAACAAGATGCCAAATTATCCGTGAATTTCGCTGAAGGTAGCCAAAAGAAAAAATATTTTAATGAGGCCTTCTTGTTTATTGGGCATATTTTGAATTATTTTTCGTTGGGTGGAAATTCTGCATCGCTTTGCTACTCGGGGATCGGTCACGGTGGGGATGTCGATATGGGTGAAGCCCACCGGTGACCGAATAGCCCGATAAAATTAGAGGTTAGGGTTGGATTTTTATAACCCGAAAAAACGTCAACTGAATAGCCCGAACCGAATAGCCCGACAACCCGAGTGGGTTAGCCCGAACACAAGGCGGGTTGGCTGGTCTTTATCCTACAACTATCTGAAATTATAGAAGATATTCATAGTGTTGTTAAAAGTTACAAAAAATAGTGAATTAGCTATTATGGAATAGGAATATTCAAATATATTAAAAAATAATTTAGTTGTGAGCATTATTTTCTAATTTTGATATTGTAATATATTTTAAATAGTATTATATTGAATTAACTTATTAAAATTTTTCTAGATATTAGTTTTAATTCCGCTATAATTGTATTATATTATTAGAGATCATTTAGTTACATGGAATCACGGACATTAAAGCATATTAGAAAAAAAGAATTTAATTATGAGCACTATTTTTAATTTTATTGTTTGCTATTCAAAGTTAGTATAATAAGATTAAAAAAAGAACTTGTGGAATGTATTATATTTATTTTTCAATTATTTGTTTTACTCCAACGCTTAATATAAAATATTTGATATATATATATATATTTTAAGCTTTACGGCCCGATGGGTTGGCCCGAAACCGAGTTTAGGGTTAGGGTTGAATTTTCTAGCCGAAAAAATGTCAACCCGAATAGCCCGACAACCAGTGGGTTAGCCCGAACCAGAGCGGGTTGGCCGATTGACATCCTAAGTGCAGGTGTATAGTAGGAAAGTGGAGTATTTGTATTCATTGGTTCTCCATGCGTTGGATTTCATTTCAAAGAAAAGGTTAGATTTTTTGTATTGTTTTCCTTAAATTAGGATATGGTTTGAGAGGGTTTTGTGCGTGTAGCACTCATTTAATTGAAGTTCAGGGAGAGTTGTGAAGGAATTTTAGCATCTAGTGCAATGCTTTACTTGGGAAAATTAGGGATGATTTTGTAGTACTTAGGAAAAGTTTTGTGCTTTTCTAGGCTTCTAGTAGGATTTTTAGTGTTGTAACGTGTCGTCTAGGTATGATATTTTGGTTCTGAATAAGTAGTGGCATGAGTTTTGTCATTTGGGTTAAGTGTTGTAGAAGGCTAGAAGCACAAGGTCATTTTGGTTCCTAGTTAGTATGTTTTTCTTCACCTTAGGGGGCGAATGCGGGAGAACAGATGGTAGCAGGTGATTCATTTTTGTTAACTTTCAGAAAAAAAATCCGGGCTGTGTGAAAATAGAAAATTGAGATATCATGATAGGGTTTGGTAGCCATGACTTTCAAAGGGAGATTAACTTTGGTAGGAATGTTTTGTAAGAATATTTATTTCAGCAAATATGAATTCTGCTGGGTGCAGGAGGTTTGATTGCTAAAAGCCTAAAACATTTTGAAGGAGTAACAAACAATTAACTTTCATGTTGGAAATTTACAGGTTAATATGTTTGTTTTAACAGTCAAGAAGAGGGTCCATCTACTCGACCAGATTCAACTGGTGCACATAGTACAAAAGAAGAAGGAGACGATCCTTTTTGGGGTTTAGATGATATACCTGGTGGCTGGTAGGTTGTTTATGTTTTTATTTTTTATGCCTTGCAATCGCGAAAGTATATGTAATTAACTAGCTTTAACACATGTGGCTAATTTATATTGCAGTTGATGCAAAGAACTTGCTGGATAATGCAACCTGTAGAGATGTACCACCTAGTCATTTTGTGCGTCCCCCTGCAAACATAGTCGTGCTTGAAGGTGAATGCTTGGATGCTGGTGGCGATGCTGGAGAGCTAGAGTCGTATCTGGTAGAGTAATGTTACTTGTTTTGATATTGTTGGACTAATTCTTTACACCTAAATCCAAAAATAATGGATAATTTTATTGTTACAGTTAGCCACATGTGATCTTTACCGGGTTTCATTCTGCTGGACTCTTGTGATGCCATTGCTGTTGACAATTTTCTTGATTCTAATGATGGTAAAAGGCCAAGTAATGTGTATAAGGCGAGCTCTGTAACTTCTAAGGGCCACAAGAGCTTTCAGTCGCCATCAAGACAATTTGGGGAAACTGCACAAAAGCTGTCCGCTAAAAAGAAAAATGATGCAAATGTGTTCCATTCACCTGGTGTTGATCAAAGATTTGAATCTAAAGACTGCAATATTGGGTGTACCCCTCCTGCTTTTGATTTTGCAGATCATGATGATGGATTTGGAATAGGAGATGCGTATTCAGAAGCTGGGGACTTCAATGACTCTGGTGATGATGATGATCCAGGAAAATGTGAGCCTCTGAATATCTTCTCTGATCTCTCATACTTAATATTTCGATCTTTGCCTGCTTGCTTTATTAACTTTATAGCTATGGTCTCTGCATTATTTGGTCAGTGGACTGTGGGAAAACTGATGGAAGCATACAATTCTTGTGTTGCACGATTAAGACACACTCAAGCAGATAGGCGTGTGAATTCTCTGAAGCAAATTTATCCAGCAAACTTCACAAAGGAGGTATAAAAGTTAATGTCGTGCTTACAGTGGATTTGTTGAGTGCTTTGCTATTGTACTATTATAATTTTATTCTAATGCTTGCTACTGATATCAATTGCTTAACTATTTCCAGGCTCGTAAGCGGGTCCCTGAGACCCTCATTAAGGAGATAACATTACTCAACAGCCTAGATGTAGAGCTCTATAAGTATGGCCAGTACATCTTCGGAAAGCAACATGCACATATGATGCAGAGCATGGTTCATGATGTACGTTAAATCTCTTGGTCGAGTCTAATTATGAACTGAAATTATACGATTCTAATTAGGGATAAAATTGGTTTCCTTACTTCTATTTGGGCCTATCTGTTGCTAGCATTGTATTACAGAATGCAATTAACAGAATATGCTTTGGAGGCATGACAGTGTTGTTGCATCCTCTGATTTAGTGCGAATTTTGCCATAGCTAAACAGTGCAATATCTAACTACATCCCGGTTTTGGCTAATATGTTGTGCATAGAAAGATCTTTGCCCAAACATGATGTGCTAGTTCTAGTTCTCGTTCTAGCTTCCCGAAATCGTGGAAGATAAGTTTTTTCTATAGAGTCGGCCATCGTAGTTGCCGTGACCTAGCTACTATATTTAGTATCCGATGCTTTACCTGATAGCCGGACATTATTGTTTTCTTTGAATAATCTTGGTGTCTGCTGTTGCTATTATTTGGATACTAGAAACCTATTATATTATCTGTTATGGTTTGGATTGCGGGAAGAGCTAATGGGCACGCTCTCTACAAGCACGCACGCGAGAATCTACAATACCCTTCTTGAAATGTGTGTCCTTATCTATCAACTTTGCTCGATCTTGCTTGCTTATCAAGGTTCAAGATGGTGAAATTGATGTTTTGTGGACGAATTTAATTAGTTAGGTAGACAATTGTTGATTGGGGATTTTTTCGGTATATAACGTTTATGTATTGTATCTTGATTTCTCTATTTATGAGATAATATATATTTTATATCTATTTTTTATTATTGTTTTTTAATGGCAAAAACAGGTATTTTGAATTATATAATAAATAAATTTATTTATTTCGTTGACTGATCAATAGACAACGGATTAATAGACAACATGGATGTTCGTGTGGTCTAAAACACAATAGACAACGAGGTTTAACCATTGTTTAAAGCTAGAACATCGTTGTCTATAACAACATAGACAACGGGTAAACCCGTATTTATCATGATCTTATAGACAACGGGGAATATCCATTGTATATTAAAAGGCCCCGTCGTCTATAACATGATGACCACGGGGATTTTCCGTTATCTATATTGTGATAGATAATGGGGATTTCCGCGTAATCTATAGCGGCCTAATAGACCACGCATTGATGAGACAACGGGCTTTCTGTAATGAGCAGTAGGGATTTCCGTGAGTATAACCAAAATTCTTGTAGTATGTTATGCATAACTCAAAGCATGATTTACAAAGCTTTATAAAATATTATCACATGAAATGTTATTGACTGCCAAATGTTTATGTTTTGTTGTTATCCTATCTGAGATTGGTATATCCGATGTGGTAAGTGAATGTGTTGGTCCAGCAACGTTAAAAAAAGGTAACGATCGGATCCGACTTAGTTAAGGACTAACTCGGATTGTGTACACGTGTGACTGTGTGTTAAGGTTAGCTACCTCGATCGGTCACGACGACTATGTGTAGGTGGCCACCTCCATAGTGCACGAATGAATGAATGAATGATCAGATATGGAAACAACGTGGATGAAATAGTCAGGCCTGACGCTTTTGATTAAATGATAAAATGTTTGATAGGCATGAATCTTTCAACTAAAACCCTCATGTGCTATTGTGGGCAGTTCAATAACTTTAACAAAGAAAATGTTTTCGGCAATGAGTCCACTGAGTACTTTTGTACTTAGCCCTGCATATTCGTTTTTATGTGCAGGTTGAGCAAGGATTGATGATGGGTGCGAGGTGGTGCAGAGTGGCAGTTATTGATGCTTTATTAGAAAGGTTTCTAGAACCTTGGGCATGTATCGTCATTTACATGTCCACACGTTTATTGCTGCTTAGCTCTGATATTATTTTGATATTTTGATTATAACTGCTTTCATACCGTATTGAACTTAAGGTCATACCTCGTTCCTTGAATGGTACCCTGATTGGGTTATATTTGAACCTTGAACCTTTTGTGAGTCATACGTGACTTGAGTTGGTATTGAATAGCTTATCCCTTTTTAGTCTATCGTTATTGAGTAGTTAAATGGTTAATTGCATTGATTAGTTATGTTTATATCCTTTGCTTTATCATACGGTGGCGATCCATATGATCCGTACTTCCTTGGAAAGTCGAATTAGTCACAAAGTGGTATCAGAGCACTTGTTCGCTCTGAACCCTATTGAATGCTAAGTTGAAAGTCGAGTCTAAAATTGTTTATGTTGGTACGCTCTTGTCTTGCACTCCATCGTCGTCTGCTCAGCGAGGAAGAAGGTAACTATTTGACTAAAGTTGTTTTGAAATGATGGAAGTATATGAAATGTGAATTGGAATTTCAATATTGCCTTGTTGGGAAGTTGAAAATATTTAGAAAAGAGGAATTTTTTTTAAATTGAAAAGTTGTTTCAATTGATTGGTCATTAGTTTGAAAGAAAGTTGTGAGCTTAGGGGCTTGGTAAATGAGTAAATGAGAATGCTTGATTATCGCACAATGTGTCGTGATTTGTGTTTCTTGTTGTGTCACGAAGCATAATGTAAATGAGTATGTTTCCCATGAGAACATAGACTCTTGGACGCATGATCCGCTGCGCGAACTTAGTATGAGAAGATAAGTATCCCCAATTGAGCGAAATACTAAGGAAGAGCGAGAACATAGATATCTTAAAATTACAATCCGAACGGATTCGATGATGAGAACACGACGAGTCTATGATGACGAAGCGATTGCTTAACTGGAGGCTTGCATTGCTATGAGTCCCAACCTCTCTACGTGAAGAAATTCCGAACACCACGCGTGTTGCCTCTATCGTGGCATAAGTGAAAAGAATAAAAATATAACGTTATGGAAGTATAAAAAGAAATGATGAATCGTAAGTGCATAATGAGAACGGATATGATATGATTCTATAACATGACTAGAAATAAGGAATCCAAGACCCAATAAGATAAGGTGACCACTTAGCCTTTACCCGAAGGCTAGGCCTCGATCGTTGCTATACTCTAAGAAACCATACTGTCTCTTCCCGGAGACCCAACCATGAAAGTCGTGCAATAAGAAATTAGGAATGTAGGTCATAGTATAATATAGACTGCTATAACCTTCTTTGTACAAATGTTTATTGTGTACATACCTTCTTCTAGATATACCGTTATGTTTACCGTGGTGACCATAGTGATACTTTCCTTTTCGGATGGCTCGGATTGTCTTCACGACTAGGCGCCTCTATCCTCTAAGGCCACGCTTGAGGAGGTTATCGATCGTCTTGTTCTACCGGATGTGCCACGAGAGCGACCTCGGCGAGTTCTGGCGCCTTCACTGTCGTTGGGCATTGCACGCCCGAGTACATCTCATTATGATGGTGTACTCAGTGATCATGAGGCGCCATCCATTGGCGGGGATCGCCCGTGAGATATCGGCGGACTACATTTATCGGCGTAGAGAGAGCTTTGATCGGAGGCGGACACCTCGCTTTGTTAGCCACTGAGCTATGTATTCACGATGTCTGAGGCTGCACCACGTAGGTCGTATCTCCCGTGCGGGAATACACTTGGCGTGACAATTCGAGTGGCTCCGCTGAGAGGTGTCCGTTTGGCGGTGATAGACCCGTGTTCTTGCTGGCGATGGTAGGGACATGTTCGGCGGGACCTTCCGGTCCTACCACCGGTGGGATTCCATCCTCGCCATTGCCGCCTGACCATCACCGCCGTTCTGCCATGCCGTCCCCTCCATTTGTCGGCTCTCACGGTCGATCGCCACCACCCTCGCGTGCACTGTGTACCACATTACGTGAAGTGAGGATCCCGTGACATGGCTACAGTGCCGTGGGAGGCCAAAGTCCACCCTCTTGTTGCCCGTTTTGGATGATGTTTACTGAGGAGGTCATGGTGAGACCCGCGAGACCTAGCTAGCTGTGGAAGAAGCCGGGGCCGCTAGAGGCGGGGCCCGTGGATCCCGCACCCGACGTGGAGGAAGACCCGGAGGAAGATCCAGGAAGATGCGGAGGAGACACGGAGGAAGACCCAGGAAGACCGGAGGAAGACCCAGGAGGATCTAGCGACCGATGATGAGATGGAGGGTGGATAGCTCCCATGCTTCGATCGACTCGACACATGGAGCCCTATCTACGCCCCGGCGATCATAGATCTAGTTCTTTGGACTAGATTATCTTTTGTCTATATACTTTGTATATCTTTTGATGCGTCGCGAAGCGATGAGTCGTTCCGACATGAACCTATTTTGATTACCACGGTGGCGTTTAGATTTTTATGCGCACCAGTGACTAGGTACTGAATGATCTTGATATCTGTGCACGGTATTTTGTAAAGCTTAAAAATCTTGATGAAAGTCCTCGTAGAAGCAATTGATATGATATGGTGATAGCTCCTAAAGGCCTTTTGTTTTAATATTACGATATGTGGTGTTCGATGATGTGCTAGATTTATGCTCATAATTATATGAATACCGTGCTGATATGTATGCATTGATCTTGATGGATAGTATAAGGCGATTTTTAATTTCGTGTGTTTATGAAGGAGAAGATGCCGCCGAGAAGAAGAAATCGTGAAGTAACACCTGAGAGAAAAGCCACACCACCACCACCACCACCAGCGAGGCGGATTGAGGAACTATTCCTCAGGCAGAACCCACCAACTTTCAACGGGACTGGGAATCCCATGGATGCTGAACTTTGGATTCACGCTCTGGAGCGAATTTTCAACTTCCTCCACTGCACCTCTCAGGAACGCTTATCATGCGTTGCCTTCCAGATGACTGGTGCCGCCAACTTCGGTGGGGGCGAAGAAAGACTCTGTCAGGAGGTGGAAGATTTCTCACAGGAGAAATTTAAGGAGGAGGTGTCGAGAGTACATTCCTAAGAGTTCTGGGAAGATGAAGGAGCATGAGTTCTACAACTGCGCGAGGAAAGACCACGGTCACAGATTACGACCGTGCATTACTGCGTGATGTCGCGGTATGCGCCTCGGTTAGTCGACACCGGCGAGAAGAGGGCCGAGAAATTTCAGGTGGACTACTGCCATAAGATCGGTGTCGCTAGTGGTCACGAATCGACTTCCCGTGAGGCCTCGATCGGGCATTAGACATCGAGGCTGCTATGCACGAGGGCGGGATTGTCATTGTGCACCCCGAATCACCAAGGAGATCGTGGGAAGAGGAAGTGGGAAGGACCCACAAGGCGAGGATCGAACAGGCGGGCCGACGGAGGCCATGGCGAGGAAATAATGTGCCATCCAGGCACGGGCGAGAAATGGGCGCACTATGGTACCCGCGCTGCGGGAGAACGAAGTTCATAAGGCTCCTTGTGTTCCCAAAGTGCCACAGGAGTCACAAGGGAGCGTGCGCATTCACCAATGATGGATGCTTCAAGTATGGCAAGAAGGGTCACTAATCTAGAGGCGTCCGGGATCGCGAGGGAAAATGGCCGTCCCAATGTGCCCAACCAAGTCCAACCGATCCGGGCTATTCAAGCCCAACCGTTCCAACAACATCCCCTAGTCCAGTACTATCAGCCGAATCGGCGACCACATTAACCACGACGGCAACGACAACAACAATGGCGATAGCCGCAGATGATCTACCGGCATTGCAACAAAGCGGCAACAACAACAACAACAACAACCGCGCAACAACAACATCACCAACAACGGCAACCACCACATAAGCTAGGGCCTCGCCTTAAGCGGAAGGGAATTCCGCGGGAGCCGCCAGGAACCAAGGAAACTTGGTAGGTATGGAATACTCTCCAATTGCTGTTATCCTACTATTTGATACTTAGCCTCGTATTCTTTTATTCTTTGAAGCATGCGTGAGAACTTAGGATTAGATCTAAACCTTTGAACAAATCATGAGAATTTCTTCTCGATGGGAGCATAAAACGGTAACCCACATATGCTCGAACCTAGAACTTGGACTAGGCTCACTTAAGGTCTTGACGAGATAACACCTTGCGTCATACCTATGATAGATGTAGACATAATCCTAGGAATGGATTGGTTAACCGAACATAATGTGACCATCACATGTAATGAAAGGAAAATTTCTTTCCAACATCCGGAGAAAAACCTCTGAGACTTTCACGGGATCGGCATGGGAGGAGAGTCCCAATCATATCCGCGCTTCAAGCAAGGACGTTGCTGAACAAGACAGAGAACCACGCCTACCTTGTCTATCTCCAGGAGGAAGAGCAGAATGAGAGGAGGATAGAAGACTTTCTGATCGTGAAGGAGTACCCCGATGTATTTCCAGATGAACTACCGGGATTACTGCCAAACCGACAGATTGAGTTCACGATCGACCTCGAACCAGGTTTTGCCCCCATGTCGAAAGCCCCATACCGGATGGCACCAAAGGAACTTGAGGAACTGAAGATCCAACTGCAAGAACTCTTGGAGTTAGGTTTTATTAGACCTAGTGTGTCTCCATGGGGAGCACCTGTCCTCTTCGTGAAGAAGAAAGATGGTACACTGAGAATGTGCATAGACTATCGAGAGTTAAACAAGATAACTCTTAAGAATAAGTATCATTTACCCCGAATTGACGATTTGTTTGATCGACAAGGGAGCGAGTCTTTTCAAAGATCGATCTAAAGTCGGGATACCATCAACTAAGGATTAGACGGAGGATGTACCTAAAGCGGCTTTCCGTACAAGGTATGGTCATTTCAATTCATCGTTATGCCCTTTGGACTTACAAATGCCCCAGCAGTATTTATGGATATCATGAATAGGGTATTTCACCCGTACTTAGACAAGTTTGTCTTAGTATTCATAGACGATATCCTAATATACTCCAAGAATAACCAAGAACACCAAGAGCACTTGAGAACGGTGTTGCAAACATTAAGGCAAGAGCAACTCTTCGCCAAGTTTAGCAAGTGTGAGTTCTGGTTAGGTGAGGTGACATTCTTAGGTCACATTGTGTCCGCCGAAGAAATCAAAGTAGACCCCTCGAAGATCTATACGGTTCGAGAATGGGAATCAATAAAGAACCGAATGAAATTGGAGCTTCTTAGGACTTGCCGGCTACTATCGAAGATTTATCGAAGGATTTTCAACGATAGCCCGACCCATGCCCAATTGTTGAGGAAATGAATCAAGTACACTTGGACTGCCGAGTGTGAAGCTAGTTTCCTGAGATTGAAGGAGTTGCTGACAACAGCACCTGTACTCACAGTACTCAAGCAGATAATGAGTACATAATCTACGGGACGCTTGAAGAATGGGCTAGTATGTGTTCGATGCAAGAAAGCGAGTTATTGCTTATGCTTGAAGCAATTACGCCTACATGAGTTGAACTATTCTACATACGACACAGGAATTAGCGGTGATCGTATATGCCTTAAAGATTTAGAGACACCATCTCTATGGAGTTAGATGTGAGATCTATACCGACCATAAAAGCTTGAAGTATTTCTTTGAGCAGAAAGATCTTAACATTAGGCAACGTAGATGGTTAGAACTAGTGAAAGATTACGACTGTGGTATCAATTGCCACCCAGGCAAGGCTAACGTTGTAGCCGATGCTCTGAGTCGCAAATCCCACCCTAGTTTGGGATGTCTCCTCAGTCATGAGGAGATACTTATAAAGGAATTTCAGAGGATGAACATCGAAGTCATAGACCCTTCTTTGACGATAGAGGGTTGTATTGCAACTTTGATTGCAATCCCAGACTTAAGAGCCCGAATCTTGGAAGCTCAGAGGAAGAGCAAGAAGCTAGAGGAAGTACCAGCCAAGATCAAGGGCAACAACCACAAGAATTTCAAAGAGGCAACAGATAACATCTTGTTGTATGACGAGAGAGTGTGTGTTCGAGCGAAGGGCTTAGGGCGAGATCTTGAAGGAAGCCCATGAGACTTCTTACACCGACACCCGGAAGCACCAAAATGTACCAAGATCTCGAGGAGAAATTTTGGTGGGATGGAATGAAGCGGGACGTAGCTTCATTCGTAGAACGTTGTTTGACGTGCCAACAAGTGAAAGCACTCCACCAACGACCGTATAGAACCTTACAACCGCTAGACATACCAGAATGGAAATGAGATGACATAGCCATGGATTTTGTTATTGGGCTACCCAAATCACAAAGAGGAAATATCACTATTTGGGTCATCATTGATCGTTTAACCAAGAGCGCGTATTTTCTACCAATTTCGATAACACATGGATCAGACAGACTAGCACAGTTGTACGTTCGAGAGGTCATACGTCTACATGGAGTTCCGAAGACTATCACATCTGATAGAGATTCAAAATTTACATCCAGATTCTGGATGAGTTTACAAAAGGAATTGGGGACTCGACTATATTTCAGTACCGCGTTCCACCCACAAACGGACGAAAAATCCGAGAGGACCATTCAAACGCTTGAAGACATGTTGAGAACCGTTGTCCTCGATAGAGGAGAAAGTTGTGAACAAGTGTTACCACTTGTGGAATTCGCCTACAACAACAGCTACCAAGCAACTATCGGAATGGCCCCGTACAAAGCTCTTTATGGAAAGAAATATCGATCACCACTCTATTGGGATGAAGTAGGAGAAATGAGAGTATTAGGACCTACTCTGTGGGAGAGATGATCGAGATTGTGAGACAGATCTACCAACGGATCAATGAAGCCCAAGACCAGCGAGTGAGTGCAGAGACAAAACGCCACATCTGTTGCATTTTTAAGTGGGAGACAAAGTCTTCTTGAAGATTTCTCCGTCAAAAGGAATTGTGAGATTTGGAGTAAAAGGGAAGCTACGACCACGTTTCATAGGACCCTATGAAATTTTGGAAAGGATAGGACCAGCGGCTTACAGACTTGCATTGCCGCCAAGTTTTGAAAACGTGCACAATGTGTTCCACGTTTCACAACTAAGGAAGTACATACATGACCCCAGTCATGTGATACCACCGACGGATATTATCCTCGATGACAATATGAGTTACGTAGAACTGCCTACGGAAATCTTAGACCGACGTATCCAAAAGCTAATGAACAAAGAGATACCGTTAGTGAAGGTTCTGTGGCGACACCATGGACAAGAAGAAGCAACATGGGAACTGGAATCAGCTATGAACAAAAAATATCCAGATCTTTTCCAAGGTTAGCAAATTTCGGGACGAAATTTATTTTAAGGGGGATGGTATGTAATAACCCGAAAAATTTAAAAATTTTATTAGGGATGTTTAAATCATTTATTTTTGGTGCTTAGACCTTAATTATGTTTAAGGTAACCAAGAAAATGAATTAGAATCGATTCGGAGATCGAAAACTAGAGAAATCAAAAACTAGTGACTAGTCCTCTGGGATTAGGGTTTTCTGAATAGCACTGAACATAGAATGAAAGATATAGAATGAATGTCGACAAAAGTTTCATTTCTAGAATCCTCTCACGAAAACATGTGAGAAGCGAAGAATGAGAATTTTCGGGCATGCTTGCGGTCGATCTCAAAGTACTATTCTGAGTCGGATCGACTTCGGTCCGTGCTAATCATGATAATTAATGATAAAATAAAAATCATGAAGGAATATATTATTATGGATTTATAAATTATAAGAATCAACTTAAAAGAAATTACTCGATAACAAACCAGAGCAGGGAAAATATCTGGAAAACCTAAATTGATCCGAACGACCCGAAACTCGAACCAAGGGTCTAAATCAATAAAATATGATTTGTAAGACTCAAATTAATTATGAAAGCTCAAGAATTCAATAGAATTTTGAATGAGCATAATTTAATCGTCGGACGTTGTTTTTCCGCGATAACTCTGAATTGACTTATCGGATGCCATCCGAACTTCATGAAATTATTACAAACATTGAAATAAGTCTTTTAAAGGCTATTTGAGAAAATAAAACCATGAGGTTCCGAGAAATCAATCGAAAGCGCGTTAAAACTTAAAGAGTCGGTATTAATATGCCAAATCGGGTAATTTGACCATTCATTCTCCCAACTACCACCAAGACAACTCCAAATGGGCTAATGAAAGCCCTTTAGGCTGCCAAGATAGTAGAGAGTTGATAAGCCTCATTTTTACCTGATTTTTATGGCTATATTTATCTTGTTTCTATTTGATAAGTGATCTTTTGAGCTGTCTTTCGATATATTTATGTTTACCTTGGAAGATATTATGCCATGTGTGTTTCATGTCATTTTAGCATAGGTTTTGATGTCAAAAAGGTGGATCACGATAAAGAGGAATCAATAGCCCAATCGCAAGCTCGTGCGAAGAAGAACTGTTTGAAAACGACGTTGAATATGACGTAATGGATTTGAAAAATATGGATGTGAAAAGTATACTATGTTAAATATCATCTCGATAGGATCTCATAGGCGCAAGCGGATCGCAATTCGGAGTCCGGACGAGAGAGAGCAGGCCGAAGCAATGATCGCGCATTACTGACCAAAGGAAAGCGTGGCTCGCGAGTTTTGCTCGCGACCAAAGGTTGCAAGGCAAAACTCGCGAGAATCATTAAATGTTCAGCAATTTTGAAGGCCTTGGCGGGTTCTATTGCAAGAAAGGTAGAGAGCAAAGATGAGAGGAACAATAGTTGAGCGGCACGTTTAGGCGTCTCGCGCGACCTTCGTGAGGATTCTCTCAAGCAACTCTCGCAAGGCAGCTTGGACGCGCACACGGAGGCTTCTCTCGCGACTTTGGATCGCGACTATTGTTCGATAGCTTCTCACGAGGCGAGACCTTAGGGTTTACGTATATCTAGTTACGCAATTTACGAGAGAGGGGGGCGTCGTTCATTATTTCTTCCAGAGCAGAACACTTTTAACAAGGTTTTATTATGCATTTTTGTTTCCAGTAAATTAGTTCAGTCTATTTAGATTCCAAATTTCATAGTTTAGTTTTGGAGTTCAGATTTATTTCCGAATTCAAGTTGCTACAATTGTTCATCGTGGAATCCTATGGTTTTATTTATCTATCTTAATTTATGCTTTATTTATTTATTTATTTATTTATTGTATTGTTAATTTAATTATGAGTAGCTAATTTCCATATTGATCCTAGGGTTTGTATGTCTGACTAGATTTGTATGATTGATCTGTTGATACTGTTTTGCCGTCCCATTCATGATTTATGATTCTTGGCTTTAATTCTCATGTGTTGGTATCTGGCCAATATTGATGCATGCTATTTATGTGATTGATGTCTTGGCGGAATTAATTGCATAATCGATTTCTTGAATTCATAATACAGTTTTTGCCTTGAGACCCGGCGGAGATAGGTGAGCTGTGGGAGGTTAAATCTTTGTGTGCTTTTGGTAATTAACTTACTTCTCTTGAGACCCGCGGAGATAGAGTTTAGGCTAACCTACTACTATAGGTTGTCTGGCGAAAACTATAGTTACATTAGTGATCCTTCATATGAATGTGGATTAAATTGGTAAACAGATTAATTGGTTAATTGTGTGAATCTGGTTAGGTTAAGTACATCCTTAGGGTCAGTCTTTTATATCTGATTTTTATTCCTTATTTATTTTTGAGTCTAGTTTCGTAATATTCTCTTTTGATATTTTGTTGCCTGAATAATTATCAAGATTCCGTGTTGATTATTTCTTTGTGTTCTCGAGTCATGATCCACATGGATCGATATATATACTTGTTTGTTTGACTATCATTTATTTGGTAGGAATATTAGCGATCAAATTTTAGGCGCCGTTCTTTGAGGATTGTTTAGATTGCATAGTGATAATTTTCTGGATTGTAGTTATTAATTCAGGCGTTTAAAAAAAATTAAAAAAATATTTTTTTGTTGCTTGTTAGATCTAATCTGGTTTGTATCTCTCTGTGCAGTGCATGATTACAAGATCTCAAAGGAAAGAAATTATTCCTTTGGATCTTGAGATTGAAAGATCCCATAAGAGAGAGAGCCGAGAAAGGAGACAAGCAATGGCAGATAGACAGCCCCAAGGCCATGATTGAATGGCGAGATGGAAGATCTTAGCAGCGATGCAGCATGTTGGCGTTGAATAATCGAATGGGCGAAGTTGGAGGTCGAGCACAACCTATACCGCTCGACCACATGTATAGACCACCTGCGGTTCGGTTCGAGGTGGAGGATGGGGCTGACGTCGATGCGAATAATTTTGAGTTAAAGCACGCCCTCATCGACATGATCTGGCGGGCGGTTTGGGGTAGGGGTGGTGAAGACCCCAATGCACACTTGGGCGTTCCTCGATATCGTGATACTATCAAGCGAGCAGCGTGCCGGTGATGCCATCGGATCACGGATGTTCGGTTTTCACCGAGTCAGCGAAAGAGTGGTTCGAGCTTGGATAGATCGAGGATTACCACATGGGAGCGACTACGTGAAATTTTTATCAAATACTTCCAGCTGCTAAGGCTCGGAAGATCATTGCGGAGATATCCCATTTTCACAATTGGGAGATGAGTCGTTGTTTGAGGCTTGGGGCGATTCAATCTGCTCGGAAAATGTACACGCATGGGTTCTCGCGGGCGACAAGTAACACAATTTTATAGTGGACTCAATGCTAACACCCTTAGCATTGTAGATGCATCGACCGGAGGATGCCTTCTCAATCGTGGAATAGGCGAAGCATTGAGAATTATTGAGGAGATGACATCGATAGCTATCAATGGCGATGGAGAGACAACCGATCGGAAGAGTGGGCTGCTGCGAGTTGGATGATAAATATGATGACTTGTTAGAAGTTCACAACTCTGCGGAAGATGCTGGGCCGAGAGGAAAGGCGGATATTTGTAGCCGTGGCGCGAGAATATGGAGGAGGTTCAATATTTGAACGAAGGAGTAATGGCGGGGGAATCGGTGGGAATCCGCCTATCATCCCAACAATAGGAATCATCCCAATTTTCCTATGTCGATGCACGAGATGCTCGACAACCACCACTGGTTTCTTTGTTAATAATGGAATGATTGTGAGCCGAAGAAGCGAGCCTCAAGGATATGATGCAACAATTTTGGCGAGCAATCGACAAATAGCAACGAGTCACCAACAAATTGTGGCTCGACAAAATATTCGAATCTGACTTGGGAATAGGATGAGCGCTCTAGAAACACGATCGATGCCATCAACAATACGGTGATAGCCATGGGAAAACAATTGAAGATGTTGGAGAACCAGTGGGGCGAATGGCGATGAGAGAGCTGGGATGCAGTGAGGCGAGGCAATTCCCAAGTAACACCGAGAAAATCCGAAGAATCATACTCCTCCGAATCAGTGCAATGCGATATATTTGAGGAGTGGAGTTTCATATGAAAGTCATCCGGAAAACCAAGGAGATAAGCAATACAGTGAAAGAGGAGAAGAAGAAAAATAAGGCGAGGATCGGATGAACTCTTGCCTCGCGAGTGTCCCTCACGAGTTTTCATTGCGAGATCAAGTCGCGAGGAAAGCCTCGCCTGAGAAGAAGAACGACCTCGCGACAAACCTTCGCGTGGAAGAATCGCGAGCGCGAAACGCGAGCCCAGACGGAGAGAACCTCACGACATTGCATCACGACGAAGCATCGCGACCAAAGGTCGCGAAGAAAGGTGGGGAGCTCGTCGCGAGGGAGTCCAGCGATGGCGTCTCGCGAGGGAAAGTCAGAGAAGAAAACTCGCGAGCTGAAGACGCAAAGGATCAGAAAAGTCAAAAGCCTACTGCTCCGTTTCCTCAACGCATCGGGAAGACAAAGTATGATGAGGAGTACGCCCGCTTCAAGGAGATATTCCAGAAAGTTGACATCAATTTACCTCTCTTTGATGCGCTTAGAAAAATGCCCGGATATGTTAAATTTCTCAAAGATGCATTGGCGAATAAGACGAAGTTGGGGAAATTTGATAAGATCAACCTCTCTGAAGAATGCAGTGCTATCTTGCAGAGAAAGTTGCCACTGAAACAAAAAGACCCGGGGAGCTTCACTTTGGAGTGCGAGATTGCCGAGCATACCTTCCCCAATGTGTTGTGCGATTTGGGGGCGTGCATAAATCTGATGCCTTTATCTATATTCAATCCTTTGGAGCTGGGCAAAATGAAGAAAACCTCGATTTCATTAATTATGGCTGACAGGTCAGTTGCATATCCTAAGGGCATAGTTGAAGATGTGTTGGTAAGAATTCGGGATTTTGTCTTTCCTGCTGATTTCGTTATTTTAGACATTCTGAATTTAAAATCAACCACTAATCTTGGGTCGGCCTTTTCTAGCAGTGGTGCTTTAATTGATGTCTTGGGAAGGTGATCGACTTTTCGTGTCAGCGATGAGGAGCTAAAGATTTCAATCTATGGCGCCATCCGCGACACGATAGTGCGAGCATGAAGAGTGTCATTCAATCACCACTGTCATTGCGAGCCAAATCTCGAGCTTGGATGTCAACCGACCAGTTGACAAGGGTGCTACAAAGAAGAGATGGACTCGGCATAGTACTCCGAGTGACTTGTTCAAGTTTGGGGAAGGCCACTTCCACACTCAGTGGTGGGCTAAAGTAAATGCAAAGTATGGAGGCAAGCACAGATTTGGGAAGAAGCCTGCTGTCAAAACGCCAGATTGATTGGGTATGAAATGGTCTAGCTAAAGACATTTAAATTTAGCACTTGTTGGGAGGTTACCCAATGTTTTCCTTTGTTTTGCTTGTTTTTCCTTTTTGTTTGTTTTCTTTTGGTTGTTTTTGGTTTGTTTTTCGTGTTTGGGTTTTGTGTCTGTTTTGGGTTGAGTTGAATGACGAGCAACCGATGATGAGAATTGTTTTTATTAGAAAATTTGATTGCAACTGATTTTGTGAGACGAAGCATGTTATGATTATTGCGAGTATTGAGCCTTTGAGAACTTGATCACATTTTTGAAACCTGTGAGACTTGAACTTTCGACTGTCATATCTTTTCAGTCTTATTTCTTTCTGTGTGAATAGTTTGAAATAACATGTGTTTCTCTAGAACTTGCTCTGGTTCTTTTTCGAGGTTGCATTGATGTGTTAAGAATGTTGAAATGATATTAGGCATTCTTTTCTTAGCCTATACACTATCCAAATACTAACCTGTTATTTTATTATCCTTTGATGAGCCCGTTTGAGCCTACCTTATTCTTTCATATAGCCGTGGGTTGGGTTATGTAGTTAGTGATATTTGGCTGCTTGAATTGAGGGTTGAGAAAAAGAAATGAAAGAAAGGAAATAAATGATGAAAGTGATTATTAAAAAATAGTTGCTTACCCATATAAGTTCCAAAAAAAAAAAGTTGACACAAGTGCGTGAAAAGAACATAAATGGGTAAGTAGCTAGTGCTTTGAGATGAGTATATCACTTATATAATAAAGTGTGAGGTTAGTAATAGAAAAATGACTTCTTGGTATGGAGAATTGAAATAAATTGTGAAAGTTTGGGAATTGTGTCTTGTGATACTTATGGTGTTTTTCATTATGGGATTATGAGTCACTTAGCCTAAATATATCCTACCTTACCAAAGAGCCTACATTATAACCTTTTATAAGACCTTTTTGATCCTAGTTCTTGAGCACATATTTGAGCAATGGAGAATTAGACGATTTGCAAGCTTATGGTAGATTCCATGTGTTTTTAAACTTTGAGAGTATACACATCCTCCTTGATACACTTGGGTGTTTGAGTTTTCTTATATATATATCCATGTCATGAGGATTCAAGTTTGAGAAGGCTCGTGCTTATGACTTTTATGATATGTTGAGTTTAACGAAAGAGGTTATGATTTGATTCATTTGCTTGAATCTTTTATTGCTCATTGCTCTGAGGCTTATTACTTTTGTTGTTCGGCTCGTTGCCTATCTTTGGTCGTCTCTCATTTGTTCTGATTTGTTTGAGGACAAACAAAAGGTTAAGTTTGGGGAGTTGATAAGCCTCGTTTTACACGATTTTATGGCTATATTTATCTTGTTTCTATTTGATAAGTGATCTTTTGAGCTGTCTTCGATATATTTATGTTTACCTTGGAAGATATTATGCCATGTGTGTTTCATGTCATTTAGCATAGGTTTGATATCAAAAGGTGGATCACGATAAAGAGGAATCAATAGCCCAATCATGAGCTCGTCTGAAGAAGAAGCTTTGAAAACAACGTTGAATATGACTTAATGGATTTGAAAAATATGGATGTGCAAAGTATACTATGTTAAAGAGCATCTAGATAGGAGCTCATAGGAGCAAGCGGATAGCAATTCGAAGTCCGGACGAGAGAGAACGGACCGAAACAGCGAAGTCGCGCATTACACAGCCAAAGGAAAACGTGACTCGCGAGTTTTGCTCGCGACCAAAGGTTGCAAGGCAAAACTCGCGAGAATCATTAAATGTTCAGCAATTTTGAAGGCCTTCGCGGGTTCCTATTGCAAGAAAAGGTAGAGAGCAAAGATAGAGAGGAACAATAGTTGAGCAACACATTTAGGCGTCTCGCGCCTGACCTTCGCGGGGGATTCTCTCAAGCAACTCTCGCGAGGCAGCTTGGACGTGCACTCGGAGGCTTCTCTCACGACTTTGGATCGCGACTATTGTTCGCGATAGCGTCTCGCGAGGCGAGACCTTAGGGTTTGCGTATATCTAATTACGCAATTTACGAGAGAAGGGGGCGTCGTTCATTATTTCTTCCAGAGCAGAACACTTTTAACATGGTTTTATTATGCATTTCTATTTCCAGTAAATTAGTTCAGTCTATTTTGATTCCAAATTTCATAGTTTAGTTTTGGAGTTCAGATTTATTTCCGAATTCAAGTCGCTACAATTGTTCATCGTGGAATCCTACGGTTTTATTTATCTATCTTAATTTATGCTTTATTTATTTATTTATTTATTATATTGTTACTTTAATTATGCGTAGCAAATTTCCGTATTGATCCTATGGTTTGTATGTCGACAAGATTTGTATGATTGATCTGTTGATCTTGTTTTGCCGTCTCATTCATGATTTATGATTCTTGGCTTTAATTCTCATGTGTTGGTGTCGGCGATATTGATGCATGCTATTTATGTGATTGATGTCTTGGCGAATTAATTGCATAATCGATTTCTTGAATTCATGTCTGATTTTGCCTTGAGACCCGACTGAGATAGGTGAGCTGTGGGAGGTTAAATCTTTGTGTGCTTTTGGTAATTAGCTTACTTCTCTTGAGACCCGACGGAGATAGAGTTTAGGCTAACCTACTACTATAGGCATCTGGCGGAAACTATAGTTACATTAGTGATCCTTCATATGAATGTGGATTAAATAGGTAAACAGATTAATAGGTTAATTGTGTGAATCTGGTTAGGTTAAGTACATCCTTAGGGTCAGTCTTTTATATCTGATTTTTATTCCTTATTTATTTTTGAGTCTAGTTTCATAATATTCTCTTTTGATATTTTGTTGCCTGAATAATAATCAAGATTCTGCATTGATTATTCGTTGTGTTCTCGAGTCGCAGTCCCTGTGGATACGATATATATACTTGCTGTTTGACTATCATTTATTTGGTAGGAATATTAGCGATCAAATTTTGGCGCCGTTGCTGGGGATTGTTTAGATTGCATAGTGATAATTTTCTGGATTGTAGTTATTAATTCAGGCGTTTAAAAAAATAAAAAAATATATATTATTTTTTTTGTGTTGCTTGTTAGATCTAATCTGGTTTGTATCTCTTTGTGCAGTGCATGATTACAAGATCTCAAATGAAAGAAATTATTCCTTTGGATCTTGAGATTGAAAGATCCCATAAGAGAGAGAGCCGAGAAAGGAGACAAGCAATGGCACATTTTTTGAGAAAGATCAAAAGGTTGACTTTTTGTTTCGGTGATGCGACCGTCACGAAACCTCAGGCGTTGTGAAGAGTGTCTTATGACGAATTCATAGACACTAAGTATGCAGGTTTTAGACCACCCATGAAGGTTTGGCACTCAGGGGAAGTTATCGAAAAATCGGACTTTTCATGGATCTTTTAAAAGCATGTCTTGTTTATAGTCGTTGTGTCCGGTATTTTATTTCGTGTCCATGGGTACTAAGTTTGCTAAATTTGAGTCCGTTTGCAAAGTTACGTCGCTTTTGCATTTTCGAAAAAGGGCGCTTGCATGACTATGTGACCCCACTTTTTCCTATAAATAGGAGGCTAGGGCCTTCATTTTCAACGTTCATTTTCTTAGTCTCTCTGTGTTTACGGACGAGCCGAGCAGCTCAGTGCACTGCTGCGAGCTGGAGGAGTGGGGATCGGCGGGAGGCTCGGCGGTGGCGCCATTCTTGCCGCTACCGCCACCACCGCCGATCATCCCCTCCCCGGCAGCCCGTTTTCTTTTTGTCCTTTTCTTGTTTTGATTCCGCCTTTTAGTAGATCGCATAGCGTAGAACTCGGGATTCTAAAGGGACGAAGCGAGGAAACGGCCGGAGGCTGGCCATTTCGGCCAAACCGCCGCCGCCGCCCTTGCCAGTGAGCACTGTTGGCCGCCGTTTGGTGGCCGACAGACCACACAGCTCTGGTCCTTTAGGTTTTGAGTTAAGACTCGCATTCTACTAAAGTACCGATTCCGTTTTACATTTTCGCGTTTGCGGTCGGGATGTTTTCCGTTTCTTGAGTTTTCTAAAGGAAGTACATGCGGGTTATCCATTTTCAGCGTGGTTTGTCATTCCATGTTCTTCGTTATGCATATTGCTTATGTTTCCATTTTCATGCATCGATTTTGGATGGTTTATACTAGATCGAGGATGAGCATCGATTTTTGAAGCTTCTTGTTGCTAAGATTTGAGTCGACTTGCATGCATGCATATTTTGAAAGTACCCTATTATAGGTCTTGATGCCACGAATATATTTCCCTTACGCATCGAGTTGATTTGAAAACCGGAGGTGCGAAATATGGGTTCGAAAAGTCGAAAACCTAGTTTTGCTCGATCTTCGTTTGGATCACGTTGTTGCTTTGATTTGTGGGATATGACCCCAAAAGTTGTTCCGTCTTGTTACGGTACCTACCGGTCGATCGGTGAAGTCATCGGATCCGTAGATACCTCCGGTTAACGTTTTAAATGTTCGGGTTGGGTTATATATGCTTATTTTGAGTTATTTACTCGATATTTCAAAATAAAACATGTGCGTCGTAAAATGTTTTGGTGAAGTTATTCTTGTTCTACGATCCGAGATATGGTTATATTGTGATTATGCACGGATCTCTATTCGGTGGGTTGATCACCATCTTGAGTATTGATCGTGAGGATAGACCCGAACACGTGGTTATGGTTACGAAGGGATAGACCCCTAAGTCCACGGAAATGGTAATGAGGTGGTTATGGTTACGACGAGTTTGACCCTGAAGTCCACACCGAGTTAGCCGGTTGGATACGTTAGGGCATGGGGTGTTGGATATGTTCGGGCGAGATATTGTGGGCTGGTGGATATGTTCGGGCCGATGAATGAGATGTGATGGGGTTTGCGGGATCGTTCGAGCCGTGGTTCTTGGTTCTATGATGAGAGTAACAATAATAACGGATCGGTATCGAAAAATGAAAAAAATCTATTTTGCTTACTTAGAAGTGGGCTACGTTTTAAAACCTTCTAAGGTAAGTGCTCTAAACACGACATCATGATTCTTTTGATTTATGATAAAACCCCAACCGAGTGCGCTAGTACTACTTTGAAACTCTTTTTCAAATCTTTTCACAGATGGATGAGGGCTGGACGGGTGACGCTCAGGGGTGGAGCTACGAGTTCTTCATGCTATGTTTCCGCGATGTGGTGTTATATTCGTATTCTGATGTTGATGTATTCTTGTCCCTTATTTTGCTTTCTGATTGGGAACAAGATTTGCTATTATGTTATTATGCTATGAGTCTCGATATGAGCATGCTATGTGGTTTACCGGTCTAGTCAACAGGGTGTAATGCTATTTTGCTTTCTTGCATTACTTATTATAAACCAAGATCATGTTTACGAGGTTATGATATCGATATTATTACATTGGTGGATTGTTTGTGCACCTCCCCTTCGGGATATGTCCTAGTTATAGAGGAGATCTTGCCCGATTTCATGGTCACATCTTATTATCATGTATGTTATGTGTATCCCTTCTTCCCCGCTTTAATCACACCCCTAATCACACCCGCATTCCTGCGGGGAATTCCTCGTGACAATATCGGGCGTGTTCTTGGCCACGACATCTATCTTTGTTATCGATACCGGCTTGGTATCGAGCGATGTTCTTGGCCCTGACATCTATCTTTGTTATCTGATACCAGCTTGGTATCAGAGCAGTGTTCTTTGCCCTGACATCTATCATTGTTATCTGATACCAGCTTGGTATCAGAGCAATGTTCTTGGCATCTAGTTTTCATAATTGTTTGATATCAAAGCAGTTTATTTGCTTTATATCATGCATGTTCTTGAAATTAAGTGTTTAGAACTTGTCCTTCTAAACTGTTCATCAGGTATAGCTACCCTCAGCTCACCGTCAGTCCGCCTCCTTTCAAAAGGGGATGAGGTATGTGTTTATTTGTTGGTGCTTTATGTGGCTATTCGAGCTTGATATGATCTTGGTTTCATGTGCTTTGGCATGGTAAGAGTTTACGTGAAGTAAACATGATGTGGATGAGATGTGGTTGGATGGTGATGTGGATGTGGAAGTGATTGTTGATGGAACAAAAAAGGCCTGTGTGGCTGTGATATGAAAACCATTGGTGTGGTATGAATTGATGTGATTGATATGATCACAAATGGATGATGTGAATCTATGTGTTTACATAGAAATGTATTGTTGATAAAAAAATCTTGTTTATTTTGGTAAACGAGTGTCTGTAAGTGAATCCTGTATTTGCTTACGTGATTATTATGATGAATATCGATAATGATATTGATATGTGTTGAAATGAACATGTGTTTGAGACATGATTACCCGGATATTTGGGCGAGAAAAAGGAGCGTGAATATTTGTTGTTATTTTGATAAACTAACATGTAGGTTTATGGATATTCAGTGGCCCAGACAACGTTGGTTAAGATCTCACAGGATGGATGAGCATATCCGTAAATTCAAGGAATGTACCAGGAATGTCCATGAGCCGTTGGGAGTATTTCTGGGGAGATTTGTTGGATTATGGAGAAAGATCCGAGATAGTGGGAAAGTATCGAGTATGAGGCTTACTATCGGATGACGAGAGGCGCCAGCGGGTTGGCAACCGTGGGCGAGAAAGCAAGTGCGTGATGTTCGAGACGGGATCTATCACGAGCACCTTACCTTGGATTTCTTGAGTTCTCTGCTCGAGTATGGAGGCAGTGGATGATCATCGAGGCATACCATCGAGGCGGGCGTGATAGCAAGGCATGTTCGAGGATCGATCCAGTTGATGATAGGGATGATGTTCTGAAGAGCCTTTGGGAGAGCGACCATCAGTATACAATCGCGATTCATCGAGAATATCGCCGGTCACTACACCTCCATCGACGATCCTTACCTTCGAAGGACCGGAAAGATTTTGAGGCGAGGAACCTCCGGGCGAGAGATTGTCCATCCGGCGATGGCGGGGAAGAAGCCGGGATCGAATTTTCATGCCACCGAGCGTATCGGGTTGGCATCCGGGAAGGAGACTACGAGGATGAGGAGGGCGGTGAGGACTCGAGAGGACCGGTGATCGAGATAGCCGATGACTACGATGAGGTCGAGCATGTTGAGGAAGAGCAAGCGCCGAGCGAGGACTCGAGCACGGCTTTCACGATACTCGGGCAATCGAGCACGGCTTGGATGGGATCATACCCACGAGAGGCTTGCTTCCATGCGGGATCGCTTTTACGGCGGCGGCCAATTCAAGCCACGATAGGAAGGAAGAGAGGATGAGGAGGCGAGAATGGAACTGCTGGGACGAGCGGAGAATAGTGGACGGATATGGAGGGCGAGATCTAGGTAGTCGGTGTGTGCGATGACGATCGCAAAATCTGCTAGAAGCATGGACAGGCGGCATCTTTTAGCGATAACGGTCGATTCTTTTGCTCATATCGACCTTTTTGGTGACATACCTTGAATCTTGTATTTTGTGATCCTTCATGGACCTTTGAATATTCTTGATACTACTAACGTATGACGGGATGTTTATGTTTGATGCTTATATGTGATATGAGCTATGCCGTGATGATATATGATCTATGTGATGTGTGATGATAATGTTATGTGAAATGCATAACGATGATATGTTAACGAGTTGCATGATTATATGTGGTCGTGCGTGATATGTGATATATGTGATGATATATGGTTATGGGTGATGATATATGTTATGCGATGATACCGGTTATCTATGCGAACGTGTTTCTAATGTTTCAGCGTCGATGCAGAATGCGAGAACAAGGAACCGGAGAAACAATAGCGTGGAAGAAGCCCAGAACCATCTTTGGTTCAACGGCATGCGATCGAGAGTTTTCGTGGCGAGAATCCCCACATTCGGCGGTCTCGGCGAACCGATCGGCGCCGAGAACTAGATCGATCCACGAAGGATCTTGAATACATCGGTGCGAAGAAGCGAAAGCTGAATGCGCGATCTTTCGACTAACAGATGAGGCTGATTTACGGTGGGAATCGTGAGAAGGACTCTAACACCGGGACGATGGGGAAGGTATCGTGGGAAGATTTCAAGGAATAACTCATGGAAAAATGCGTGCACAGCGTTTATAGGCGGAGAAGGCAAAAACGAGTTACGGAATCTTCGTCGAGGAGAAGGGCGGTCACCGAAATGCGATCGCTCGTTCAATAAATGCATCGCGTTATGCTACGTGCACAGTCGGCCCGAGGTCGCCGAGGCGAGCGAGTTCGAGAGAGGACTCGACCGAGATCGAATTTCGCTCGTCGATCGGGGAGATCGGCGTATCGCGATCCTTGAATCGGGCTTTAAACATTGAGTCAATGTTGCCCGGAAAAAACGATGCCACCGGACAGCCATCGGCGGAGGAAGAGGTAAGAGAAATGGGAAGATCGAGGAAAGGCAATCGGTGTTCGAGGGAACGAGGCGGTCGATGATTCCAAGGAATCAAGGCATTCAAGTGAGAGAAAGCGACCTTGGGAAGGAATTTCCAACCCATGCGGCGGTGGGGCGGTGTGGAAAAACCTTGGTGCGAAATGCCAAAGGAATCATTTCGTGATACATGCAAGGTAGCACCGAGTGCTATCGTTGTAAGAAATCTGGACATTACGCTCGAGATTGTCCGTTAGGAGGGCGACAATGCGACCACCGAAGGCGGCATCCGGCTCATGAGCGGTCGAGCTCGCCGAGGACAAACAACGGGCGAGGAGGTCACCCTAGGCCAGACAAACCAAAGGCCACCGCGAGCAAGCAGAAGTGTCGCCTTGAATCGACGAGCAGCTCAAGCTCCGGAAATCTTGCGGTATAATCCATATGAGTGATATACCCGTTTTCGCTTTGTTTGATCTGAGAGCCTCACATTCTTTCGTTTGAAAATCGCGTGTGAGAGGTTGGGTTTGGTACCCAATCACAGAGTACCACAAATTAGCATCCGTCGAGAAGTGCTAAAGGCGAAAGAGATTTGCGAACCATGAGGTATAAATCGTGAGCGCGAATGTCTTTGTCGATTTGCATGTCATCGGAATGGAAGATTTCGATGTCATCTTTAGCATGGATTGGTTGGAAAAGCACAGGCAACTATCGTTGTCTCGAGAGAAGTTGCTTTTCGAACGGCCGAAGGAGTGGAAGTTTGTTTCCACGGCATAAGGATGGGTGTTTGCGTGCGATGATCTCGACCTTGAAGGCGGTGAGGATGATCGGGAAGGAAGTTGTCAAACTTTCTTGGTAAGTTTGACGAGGCACGATGAACAGCGCATGGCGATTGCGAAGGAGGCATTGGTGTGTGAATATCCGGACGTGTTTCCGAGGACTTGCCGGGTTTACCGCTGATAGACAAGTGGAATTCACTATTGATGCGGAACCGGGAGCGGCGCCGATATCAAAGGCACCATCTGAATGGCACCTAAAAATTGCAAGAAGCGAAAGCGCGATTGCGGGGAGATGTTGGATCTAGGTTTTATCCGACCTAGTGTGTCGCCGTGGGGAGCGCCAGTTCTGTTCGTCAAGAAGAAGGATGGGTCGATGAGAAGCCATCGTGAGCAGCGATGAGGAGACGAGTTCTTGGAAAGAATGCGTTTGAAAGCAAAGCTAGAAGATAGCAAGGATTCACGGAAGCAAAAGACAACGCGTTATTATTCGAGGAAGGTTATGTGTGCCACTCGATAGGGAATTGAGAGATAAAATCATGAGTGAAGCTCATGAGGCACCGTATCTGACTCATCCGAGGAAGCACCAAAATGTCTGAGACCTTAAAAGGAACTTTTGGTGGGAAGGGATGAAAAAGGATGTAGCCGCGTTTGTGGAGCGTTGTTTGGCTTGTCGGCAAGTGAAAATCGTACATCAACGTCCGTCAGGTTTGTTGCAACCGCTACCTATCCCAGAGTGGAAATGGGAACGTATCGGTATGGATTTTGTGGTGAGTTTTCCAAGGTCGTGAGAGGAAACACCGCTATATGGGTTGTCGTCGATGGTAGCGAAGTCGACTCATTTTCTACCGATTCGGATGGCGTGCGGGTTAGATAAGCTTGCTCAGCTTTACGTTAGAGAAATCATACGGTTACATGGTGTACCGGTATCATTTACGTCAGATCGTGACCCGAGGTTCACGTCAAGGTTTTGGAGGAGTCTGCAGGAAGCAATGGGGACCAAGCTGAATCTTAGTACAACATTCCATCCTCAAACGGACGGTCAGTCGGAAAGAACGATTCAGGTTTTGGAAGACATGCTGCGAGCAGTCGTGGCCGACAGAGGAGGGAATTGGGAAGAGATACTACCTTTGGTGGGTTTGCCTATAACAACGATTATCGAGGCCACCATAGGAATGGCTCCTATGAAGCGTTATGCGGAAGGAAGTGTCGATCGCCACTTTATTGGGATGAAGTGGGCGAGAGGAAGATGTTAGGACGAGAGATGGTTCGTGACGGTCGAGGTTATCGATCGAGATCAGCGAAGGATCAAGGAAGCTCGGGACGAGGCGAAATTCCTATGCGGACAAGCGTCGTCTGGATCTTGATTCATGATCGGAGATCGCGTTTTCATAAGGTTTCCCGGCGAGAGAGTCGTTCATTTTGGAAAGCGAGGTGAGATTCGATCGAGGTTCGTTGGACCTTCGAAGTTCTCGAGAGGATAGGCCCGTTGCCTATAGGTTAGCTTTGCCGCCTAGCATCGGAGATGTTCATGGCGTGTTTCACGTTTCTCGGTGAGAAATGCGTGTTCGACCCAAAACACGTGATCAAGCATGACAAGTGGTTCTTGCTCGGGATCGAAGTTACGAGGAGAGGCGGTGGCTATCTTGGAGCGAAGTGAAGGAGTTGAGGAACAAGCGATTCCTTTGGTGAAGGTGTTGTGGAATCACCATGGCGAAGAGGAAGCTACGTGGGAGTTGGAAGACAAGTTCGGGGCTCGATGCCACAGTTGTTTTCTCCACGTGTTTGAAATTTCGGGGATGAAATTTTTCTAAGGAGGAGGATGTGATACCCGTCCTTTCTAAGCTTCATTTTGCATGGCACGTTTTGAGAAAGGTCGAAAGGTTAACTTTTGTTTCGTGATCGACCGTCACGAAACCTCGGGCGTTGTGAAGAGTGTCTTATGATGAATTCATAGACACTAAGTATCACGAGTTTTCGACCACCCATGAAGGTTTGGCACTCACAGGAAGTTATCGAAAATCGGACTTTTCATGGATCTTTTAAAGCATATCTTGTTTATAGTCGTTGTGTCCGGTATTTTATTTCGTGTCCATGGGTACTAAGTTTGCTAAATTTTGAGTCCGTTTGCAAAAGTTGCGTCGCTTTTTGCGTTTTCGAAAAAGGACTTGCATGAATTGCGCTTGTGACCACTCTTTCTTATAAATAGGAGGCTAGGGCCTTCATTTTCAACGTTCATTTTCCTTCGTCTCTCTGTGTTTACGGACGAGCCGAGCAGCTCAGTGCTGCTGCGGAGCAGCTGGAGGAGTGGGGATCGGCCGGGAGGCTCGGCGGCGCCGCCATTCTTGTTCTTGCCGGCCACCACCGATCATCCCCCCGGCAGCCCGTTTTCTAGTTTTGTCCTTTTCTTTTTGATTCCGCCTTTTAGTAGATCGCATAGCATAGAACTCGGGATTCTAAAGGGACGAGCGAGGAAGCGGCGGAGGCTAGCCATTTCGGCCAAACCGCCGCCGCCGCCGCCGCCGCCGTGAGAAACCTTGTTAGCCCCGTTTGGTGGCCGACAGACCACCTTTGCAGCTCTGGTCCTTTAGGTTTTGAGTTAGGGCTATGCATTCTACTAAAGTACCGATTCCGTTTTTGTTTTTCGCATTTACGCATGTCGGGATGTTTTCCGTTTCTTGTGTTTTCTAAAGGAAGTACATGCCCGGGTTATCCATTTTCAGCGTAGTTTGTCATTCCATGTTCGTCGTTATGCATCTTGCTTATGTTTCCATTTTCATGCATCGATTTTGGATGGTTTATCCTAGATCTGAGGATAGGCATCGACTTTTGAAGCTTCTTCGCTGCTAAGATTTGAGTCAACTTGCATGCATGCATATTTTGAAAGTACCCTATTATAGGTCTTGATGCCCTGAATATATTTCCCTTCTGCATCGAGTTGATTTGAAAACCCGGAGAGTGCCAAATATGGGTTCAGAAAGTCGAAAACCCTAGTTTTGCTACGATCTTCATTTGGATCACGTTGTTGCTTTGCTTTGTGGGATGTGACCCCAAAAGTTGTTCCGTCTTGTTACCAGGTACCTACCAGTGCGATCGGTGAAGTCATCGGATCCGTAGATACCTCCCGGTTAACGTTTTCGTCTGTTCAGGTTGGGTTATATATGCTTATTTTGAGTTATTTACTCTGATATTTCAAAATAAAACATGTGCGCCGTAAAATGTTTTGGTGAAGTTATTACTGTTCTCTGATCCGAGATATGGTTATATTGTGATTGTGCACGGATCTCTATTCGGTGGGTTGATCACCATCTTGAGTATTGATCGTGAGGATAGACCCGAACACGTGGTTATGGTTACGAAGGGATGAACCCGGAAGTCCACGGAAATAGTAATGAGGTGGTTATGGTTACGACGGATTTGACCCCAAAGTCCACACCGAGTTAGCCGGTGGATACGTTCGGGCATGGGCCGTTGGATATGTTCGGGCGAGATATTGTGGGTCATGGTGGATATGTTCGGGCGAATGAATGAGATGTGATGGGCTGGCGGGATACGTTCCGAGCCGTGGTTCTTGGTTCTATGATGGGAGTAACAGTAATAACGGATCAGGTATCGAAAAATGAAAAAAAAATCTATTTTTGCTTACTTAGAAGTGGGCTTACGTTTTAAAACCTTCTAAGGTAAGTGCTCTGAACACGACATCATAATTCTTTTGATTTATGATAAAACCCCAACTGAGTGCGCTAGTACTCACCCCAAACTCTTTTTCAAATCTTTTCACAGATGGAGGAGGGCTGGACGGGCGACGCTGAGGGGTGGAGCTACGAGTTCTTCATGCTATGTTTCCGCGATGTGGTGTTATATACGTATTCTGATGTTGATGTATTCTTGTCCCTTATTTTGCTTTCTAATTGGGAACAAGATTTGCTATTATGTTATTATGCTGTGAGTCTCGATATGAGCATGCTATGTGGTTGACCGGTCTAGTCAACAGGGTGTAATGCTATTTTGCTTTCTTGCATTACTTATTATAAACCAAGATCATGTTTCTGAGGTTATGATATCGATATTATTCTGTTGGTGGATTGTTTGCGCACCCCTCCCCTTCAAGATATGTCCTAGTTATAGAGGAGATGCTGCCCGATTTCATGGTCACATCTTCTTATCATGTATGTTATGTGTATCCATTCTTCTCCGCTTAACCTCACCCTAATCACACCCCGGCATCCGTGCCTTCCCTCGGGAATTGGGGCGTGATAGTAAATGTAAATTATTGTATATGTATATATGTGTAATAGTATTACCGAAAACATTATATGGTAATGAGCATGTGTTTTAAATTTTAATGCATGATATTAAATGATATTTCATGTTTAGCATATGATATAAGCATGATATAATTTTTGTGGAATTTATTGAACACCAATGCTCATTAAATCAATAATGCTGAAAACTTGGTAATTTTTAACCTATGGTTTGAAATTTTATATGATGATATTGAATTGGAAATTAAATTCTATAGTATGATAGGAGTATAATATGATTTTATTGGAATTTATTGGATACATATGCTAATTATTGTTAATTATCGAAAACATAGCAAAATGGTTAAGTATGAGTACATTTCTAATGTTAAATGATGCTATGATAGTTAACTATAAGCTTGGAATGAATAGTTATGATTGTGATGAATGAATGGAACAATTATACACACATACACAATAGTTTTGCATTATGTTAGAAATTAGGGTTTTCTAATGCTTTAGTATAGTTTATGTTGTGTATGGTGTTGAATGGTTTATGTTTATGTTGTACCGAAAAACCAAAACCCCAAACGTAAACAACGTAATACTTTATGTACGAGAACCCAAAAGAAATCGACCAATTTCGATAACTTAAGAAGGAATTAATGAGAATCGAAGTTAGACACAAATTAGGGTTTTCTAGTAATAAAAGGCTACTCAAACGTGAGTTCCTAAGTTAAAGAAACTAAAAGCCGGGTTACAACGTTAAATACTCAACAACAATAATCTAATACAATATTAGATTGAGCGTTAAGACAACTCGACAACGAATAGCGATTATACAACTTATATAATCTCCGACGAGTTAAGAGAAATAAACAATGTCGTAATGTATAAGCAAAGATTCGAACATAAGATGTCGATCCTTATGTCTCGAAGGTCGAGTTAATATTCCTGAAGAATTTCATCTATTCCTAAGTACTTACTTACATGATAGCATGTGCTCACTTGAATCATAAGTCAAGACTTCCTTTTATTTATCATGCTAATATGAATGAGTCGTCGAGCATACCTTACTAGGGCGTAACTTCTGATTGTTAAGTCTAGTTAGTGGCTTGAGAATATCCTAATTTACCAATCATAATTTGATTACCGACAATCTATAACGTAATAACGTTTAGAAGAACACTAAGGTTAAGAGTCGAGGATACACTCGAGTATATGACTCCTAAGTTGAGGTTCATCTATGAATGATGAAGTAAAATAGTTTGGAAATTTGGAAATGTAAGATAATAGAAATTATCTTAAAACAATCACATGAAATCATAAAGAAACCCTAATTGGGAACTTAAGTCGTAAGTTATAGACGACCTTCGATCGATAGAAAGAATCTAAGAAAGGTTATTTTCTTATGAAGGGTTTGATCGTACGTAGTCGGCGATGAAGAACAACCACACCCTGCTCACTTAGACTTACTAGCTTCGAACTAGCAGATGGGCTTTCTTGAAACAAAAAATGTTATGCATAACTGAAAGCATGATTTACAAAGCTTTATGAAATATTATCACATGAAATGTTATTGACTGTCAAATGTTTATGTTTTGTTGTTATCTTATCTGAGATTGGTATATCCGATGTGGTATGTGAATGTGTTGGTCCACCAACGTTAAAAAAGGGTAACGATCGGATCCGACTTAGTTAAGGACTAACTCGGATTGTGTACATGTGTGACTGTGTGTTAAGGTTAGCTACCTCGACCGGTCACGACGACTATGTGTAGGTGGCCACCTCCATAGTGTGCGAATGAATGAATGAATGATCAGATATGGAAACAACGTGGATGAAATAGTCAGGCCTGACGCTTTTGATGAAATGATAAAATGTTTGATAGGCATGAGTCTTTCAACTAAAACCCTCATGTGCTATTGTGGGCAGTTTAATAACTTTAACAAAGAAAATATTTTCGGCAATGAGTCTACTGAGTACTTTTGTACTTAGCCCTGCATATTCGTTTTTGATGTGTAGGTGGAGCAAGGATTGATGATGGGTGCGAGGTGGTGCAGAGTGGCAGTTATTTTGATGCTTTATTATAAAGGTTTCTAAAACCTTGGGCATGTATCGTCATATACCTGTCCACACGTTTATTGCTGCCTAACTCTGATATTATTTTGATGTTTTGATTATAACTGCTTTCATACCGTATTGAACTTGAGGTCGTACCTCGTTCCTTGAATGGTGCCCTGATTGGGTTATATTTGAAACCTTGAACCTTTTGACGAGTCCTTCTGTGACTTGAGTTGGTATTGAATAGCTTATCCCTTTTTAGTCTATGCGTTATTGATTAGTTAAATGGTTAATTGCATTGATTAGTTATGTTTATATCCGTTGCTTTATCATACCAGTGACGATCCATATGATCCGTACTTCCTTGGAAAGTCGGGTCGTCACAAAGAAGCTCATTCTCCGTGGTTATGTAGTTGATCTGCGGCCCGGTTAGGGTCTTCGATGCATAGTAGATGACGAAGCTTTCCTTGCCAATTTTCTGCCCAAGCACCGCACCAACAGCGTATCCTCTAGCGTCGCACATCAGCTCAAAGGGCATGCCCCATTCGGGTGGTCTTATGATGGGCGCTGTGACAAGGTGCTCCTTCAATATTTGGAAGGCTTCTTTACATGCGTCGTCGAACTCCCACGGTACATCGTTCTGGAGGAGGCGGTGCATCGGTTGTGCTATCTTGGCGAAGTCCTTGACAAACCGCCGATAGAATCTAAGCGTGGCGAGGAATCCCATGGTGCTTGATGTTGGTGGGGTAAAGCGACTTAGCTATGATCTCGCCCTCGCTTTGTCTACCTCAATGCCTTTCTCAGAGATAACATGCCCAAGGACAATTCCCTCCTTGACCATGAAGTGGCATTTCTCATAATTCAGCACAAGGTCCTTCTCCACGCACCTCTGCAGAACTAACTCAAGATGCTCTATGCACTGGTTAAACGTCTTGCCATAAACAGTAAAATCATCCATGAACACCTCAATGCATTGCTCAAGCAAATCAGAAAATATACTCATCATGCATCTTTGAAATATCCCCGGGGCATTGCATAAACCAAATGGCATACGACGATATGCAAATGTTCCAAACGGGCAAGTGAATGTGGTCTTATCTTGATCTTCTAATGCCACACAAATTTACATATATCCAGAGTAGCCGTCAAGGAAACAGAAATACCTATTCCTGGCGAGTCTCTCAAGCATCTGGTCAATGAACGGTAGGGGGAAGTGGTCCTTCCTGGTCACCTTGTTGAGCTTTCTGTAATCGATGCAAACCCTCCAGCATGTCTGGAGTCTCACTGCGACTAGTTCCTTGCCTTCATTCTCGACCACCTATACGCCGGATTTCTTTGGCACGACGTGGATCGGGCTGATCCACCGGCTGTTCGAGACAGGGTAAATGAGGCCCAACTCAAGGAGTTTGAGTATCTCCGCCTTGACAACTTCTTTCATCACGGGTTGAGCTTATACGGGGTCTCGACCGGTATGGCATCGTCTCGAGCAAGATGTAGTGTTGGCAAGCAGTGGGGCTGATGCCGCGAGGTCGACTAAGGTCCGGCCGATGGCCTCCTTGTACTTGCTCAAGACGGCCCTCGTCTCTTCTTCTTCTTTGATCGTCAGCTCGGAGCTTATGATTACTGGCAACATCTCGTTGGCTCCGAGGTAGATGTACTTCAAGTGCTTTGGTAGGCGTTTGAGCTCTAGCTTAGGGGATTTCTTCGAGGAAGGTTGCATCCTCTCCTTGCCATGCATAAGCTGTGATCGATAGCTTGGTTGATCGTCCCCGCTTTGGTCAGCTTCTACCTCAAGCACTTCGGTTGCCTTGATATCCTTCTTGTCGAGATACTCTAGGTCTTCAGTGTGTCCTTGGATGACTCTGTTGTACACGTCCTTGATCACCTCGTTGGCAGAGTATCTCTCAACATCCTTCTCGGTGAGACTGGCGAAGTCCACCATCTCGGTGTCGATCGAAAATTCCTCGACTTTGTAGATGTCAAAGTGACCGTCTCCCCAGCAAATTTGCATGTGAGCTTCCCCGTATCGCAGTCGATTAACGTCCGGGCCGTCTTGAGAAACATCCTGCCTAGCAGCATGAGCTGCTTCTTGCTCCTGGTACTGCCCATATTTAGAACATAGAAGTCGGCTGGGAAAATAAGGTCCTACACCTTGACGAGCACATCCTCAACGATACCTTCAGGATAGACACTCGACTTGTCTGCCAGTTGAATCTCAACACAAGACGATCGGAATGGTCCGAGTTTCAACTCTTGATAGATAGATGAGGCATCATATTGATTGATGCCCCGAGATCGAGCATAGTTTGGTCTATCCTCGTTGTCCCGATCACCCAAGGTATATAGAACATCCCGGGATCGGTACACTTGATTGGGAGGTCTCGCTTAAGCACGGCTGAGACATTCTCCCCCATTTGGAACTTGGCATCGTCCGTGTACTTGACTCTCTTGGTACACAGTTCTTTGAGGAACTTGGCACACCTCGGCATCGAGGTCAAAGCAGTGATAGAAGGTATGTTGATCTCTAGCTTTTTAAAGATCTTGATCATCTCATTCATCTCTTCAGCTTCTTTGTTCCTTGCCAACCTTCATGGAAAGGGAGGTCTGATCTTAATCTCTGTCTTGTCTACTACCTTGGGCAAGGAGGCCTTCACCTCGAGTTCAGGTTCCTTGACCAAGTCCTCGACTTCCTCGGTTATGTCTTCTATCTTGACTGTCTCCTTGACTGGGGATCCCTCTCTGCTTGGCAAGTTCTTGCCACTCCTCAAGTTGATTGCGTTGACGTGCGCATTGGGCTGGACTTGCACTTGAGCAGGAAGTGTCCCTTGCTTTTGGTTGATCTTTGAGATCTCTTGTGTCAAGGTGTTCAGCTGGGTCAACACAGATTGCAGGACTCCTCTTGTCTCTGTTTCGAACTTGTCGAGGTCTTGCACTATCCTCTCTTGTGTACCTCCTTGTCGGTGCACTATTTCGACTAAAGATGGCTGAGCTTGAGGTGGATTCTACCCAGGAGGTGCTTGATAGTGTGTGCCTCCGTACCTCAAGTTCTCGTGATTCTTTCACGGTGGGTTGTACGGGTCGAAGCGGGGCTTCTGACCTTGAGCGTTTCCTCCACCACCGTTGTTGACATGCCCAAAGGCATTCACCTCTTCTTCTTTGGCTACTTGTAGACATTCGTCCGTGTTGTGGGTGGTGGCAAAATAAAGTTGACACGCTTTGACATTCTTCTTGGCCATAGTGAGCCTCAACAGGTCCATCATTTGTTTCATCATGGCCTTCATATCCTTCATGTCGGATCCGTCTGAAGTGGTAGCTTCTTGGCTGGGCATCGTCTTGACCATTGCGTTGGCATCATCTCGAGACTCTTCAGCCAAGTCTGCGAGTAGTTTGAATGCCTCGCTGGGTTGTTTGTTGAGGATGAAACCTCCGCATGCAGCACTCACGAGCTGCCTCTGAGTCGGCCTCAAGCCATTCACATAGTATTGAATCAAATCTTGATCAGAGATTTGATGGTTGGGACATTTCGCCAAAATGTACTTGAAACGACACCAATAGTCGTACACTGTCTCACCATTCCCCATCTGGAGGGAACTCATCCTTTTCCTCACGCTTTGTATCCTTGAGATGGGATAGTATCTCTCAAGGAACCTCACAAGCCACCTTGAGTATTGACACTACCCGTAGGCAAAGTGTACAGCCACTCTCGAGCACCGTCTTAGAGAGTGAATGGAAAGGATATGAGTCGGATGTACTCCTTCTTGACTTCATCCGCACACTTTATGGTACTACACACCATTTCGAAGTCCTGGAGATGGCGCTGGGGGTCCTCTCCCGGCATATCGCTGAAGTTTGGCAAGATCTGCATGAAAGAGTGCCTCAGCTCCCAGTTGTCCTCGATCTCGGGCAAAGAGATGCCCAAAGGCCGGAGACTGTTGTTGTTCGGGAACATCATCTCCCGCAGCGTCTGCTCTTTTGGAGGTGGTGGGTTTTGTGGATTACTCTCCTCCATGTTGTCTTACCTCGGTACGTGCCTCCTCAAGACGGGAGCGTTTCTCCTCGGCCTGCCTCTCCTTCTCCGAATGGTTCTCTCAATCTCTGGGTCAAACAAGAGCTCTCCGTCCTAGCCTGCAAGGTTAGGTCGGAGCATGCAAAACCAAATAAAAAATAAAAGATAAAAAAGTGAGTAACAACACTAGAATAGCGCAGCTCCCCGGTAACGGCGCCAATCTGACGACCGCCTAAAACCCATCGTCAAAGGTCCTAGGCGCGTCAAGATACTATTTATAACCTCCTTCAACTTGAACACATAGTTTCGTATATGGCAAGTTAAGGGTCGAACCCAAGAGAATTGGTTATGTTGTCACTCGAGTTGTCACGGTTTGAGTAAGAGGTTGCCCAGAGGGCAAGGTGTCAGTTAGGCTAACGGTCTCAGTAGAAATGTACTGAGAGATAGATCTTGAGCAGAAAGTAAAACTGAAAACTAAACACAAGGTAAAAGTTAAATAACAAGTAGTTGGGCCAAGGGTTCTGCACATTGAGATACTGGTCAAGATGTCGATCATAGGTTCAAAGGTTTTCACCACGAGTGTATGTCGTTGGTTAAAGGTACTAAGGGGTAGGCGCCCCTTTTTGGTCGTCACGTACACCAGGCCCCCCAGCCCCAGCTTGCCCTTAGGTTTTAGGACAAAGTACAGAGACCCCCTACCTTGCCCCCTTGCCAAGACGCTCTCCCTAGGAAGACACTTCACTAGGGTATCCCGCCCCATCAGCTTGACTCACTAGACATCCCAACTAGCCACAGCCGGTCCAAGGGAGTGGCACGCAGCCCTTTGCCCAAGACCGATGGCTACAATCACCCACTCCATCCGCACTTCCCAGGATAAGGAGACACTCGATGTCTTACTCCGACTATTTCTTGTAGCTACCCCTCCCCTTAAGGCTACCGGCCGAGTTAACGCTCAAGGAAAGGAATAACATGGGTATCAAGGCCTAGAGCTTCGGGAACACCCACTCAAGGTTCTAAGGACGTTTAGACCTCACGACTCTCATGACCTCGACTCAACGTGCTTCACCCCGAGCCCAACCAAACCGACTACTCACGCATAATCGACATAAACATAAAAGCAACAAACAAAAATATAAACGAAACCATACTTGAAAATAAAATCAAATGCAAAGGCAAAACAGTCTCTGGCAAGCAGTTGCTCGGGTAGAGATGACAAAATACATAACATAAAGATTGCCCATAGGACTTGTTTATCTTCCTCACCAATCACTCATGAAAACCAAAGGAAAAATGAAAGAGAAAAGTGCAGAGAGAACTCAGGACTTGATGCTTCCACACTCCAAAACTGATTATGTGTGAAGTTGTTGTTGGGAGCCTAGGTATACTCTTCCTTGACTTGGTCTGTGCATGCATCTCGAGGTGGTAGGTGGTGAGGTCAGCAGTTGGCTCGGGTTCTGGACTACCGATAGAGACTCTTCTGGCTTCAGCTGGAAAGATTTGTCTCATCCCAACTACCACAGCTTGACCTTTCCCTTTTCGGCAAAAATCAAACAGGCGGCAGAGAAGGACCTTGCCTAGAATCTTCCCATTTGCATGCAAGTCTGCCAGAGTTCTTGCCTTCGCCTGCCAGCTGCATCATGAGTTTACCCTCTGTTCCCTACGTCATTCCTCGTCCTTTTTCCCGCTCTTCCTTGTCTCGATCATCCTCTTAGCTTCATGTCAGCTCGTTGGTCAGGCTCAGCTCCCGCACGGTACCGTGTCTTGGCAAGATGTAAGAATGCCTTGCCAAGGTAATCTTCAGGATTTTACCTCTCTCACAGGAGGTGGTTTGATCTTGCCCAAGGTCCGTCTCAACCTGCAGCACCCCAAAGCGTGTCCTCCCAGACACAGACACACACAAAGAACACACAAAACTGCACTCTTTCTAGGGCAAGGACTACCCCAAAAAGAGCACGAAAAATGGGCTCGTCAGCTGCTATTTCCTACTTCATTCCAGTCCACATGAATTGTTGTTTAAGATCTTTGACAAGTTCAAGCCATCTTCTTTGACGCATGTTCAATTCTTTTTGTTCAAAGAAGTACTTTAAACTCTTATGATCTGTGAAAATTTCGCATCTCGATTCATACAAATAGTGCCTCCAAATTTTTAGCGCATGGACTACCGCAGCTAATTCTAAATCATGCGTTGGACACTTAAGTTCGTGCAGTCTTAGCTGTCGTGAAGCATAAACGATGACCTTTCCCTCCTGCATAAGTACGCATCCTAATCCATTTTTTGACGCATCGGTACAAAGGGTAAATCCTTGATCTAGTTCTGATACCGGTAATATCGGTGCTGAAGTCAATCGCTTCTTAAGTTCTTGAAAACTTTCTTCACATTCTTTGGTCCATTGAAACTTTACTCCTTTCTGGAGCAATAGAGTCATTGGTATTGCAATTTTGGAAAATCCTTCAATGAACCTCCGTTAATATCCTGTCAGACCTAAGAAACTCCGAATTTCATTCGGCGTTGTAGGTGATTTCCATTCTTGTACAACATGTATCTTAGTAGGGTCCACTTTTATTCTTTCTGTTGATACGATATGTCCAATGAAATTCACCTCTCTCATCCAAAATTCGTATTTACTAAATTTGGCGTACAACTTTCAGCTCTTAGAGTCTCTAATACAACTCTTAGATGTTGTCACAGCCCGACTACTTAATCCAGTAGTTAGGCCGTGACGTGGGTTAAGAAACAAATCTGACAAATGTGACCTCAACTTTCATCATGAAGTAATTAAACATTTATGGTTCAAAGAAGTGAAATGAAGTTTGACAAAGGTTGATTCTAGGTCCTCAATCCACAATAAAGGATCAAATGTAGAAAAACAACGGCTGAGGATAGATAATCACAAAGGAATAACCAATATCAAGAATGTACATTTTCAAGCATGCTTTTACAACATGGAAAATTTATTTTCGTTTCAAAGCGTGGTTTAACAATGTTTCCAAGACATGATATAAATCTTATTGGGTCTAAAAAAACAATTCTGAACTTTCAAGTAAATCCTTGTTCACGGAGGCATTTCAATGAATCCATGTTCTCATAAGCAAGTCGGCAACGTAACAACGATGTCGAGATCATAACAACTAAAACAAAGACTGTCATCAAGATTAGGTCGGTTCAGCATAACAAAACACAATAGCAGGTGAAAGCCAAAGTTCGGCAACGAGAAGTATGGTTGAGAATTATGTATGATGACATAACTCTCTGGGCAACAAAACATGATAACTTCAAACGAATAACATCGACAATTAATCATATAATCAAGAATCAAATCATCTAGAGAAGCTCCTTTGCACAGCATTCGATTCCAGCATCCTCTCAAGCTCAACCTGCACGTTTAGAAATACATGCAGGGCGTGAATACAAAAATACACTCAGTGGGTATACACCGAAAACATAAAACATTGCCCTTAGGGCTATAGGATTGACTTGCCATACATTAGCAATGCACAGGGGTTTTTAGTGAAATAACTGTGCATGCATCGTAAATAAAAACTTACTTGCTTTCATATTCATAGCATCATAAAAATATGCATATGCATGGTCTATGTCTGCAGACAACTTTCTTTCTCTTCTCATATCCATGGACTTTCTCTGTGTGTTGAGAAGTAGGCCTCCTTCTCAAACACACCTTAACCCGAAGGTCACTACCCGACGTCGGTACATTCTTTTTTTCTTTCTCTTCCGTAGATAGGTAAATGCATCGTGCTCATGCTCATGCTCAAAGTCTTTTTTTCTTTCTCTTCCGTTGGTCACGTCTTTCAAGAACGTCAAATTCTAATAAGCTTCGATAACTTCCTAACAATACTTCGTTTTTTTTTTAACTAACTTAGTACGTCTTTTCATCGAACATACTAACTAATAACTTCTCGGGCATTGATAGAGGCGAAATATGATTTACGACCTTATATCAATCATTTAGATCAAATGTTGATCTTATACTAACGTCATTTGATAAAATGATCTCAATCATGAGATTGTCTCTTATAAAGAGATATCCTTATTATTTCTAATACGTCTTACACGTATTAGTACATTTATTCAACGTATATCATATTTCTAATGGACGTACAACAAAACATTGTTTATATACTAACGTATTTCATACGTTTTGACCAAAGTCAATGATTTTTGACTTTTAATAACCATATAATTCGAATTTAATCACATATATGTTTATCAATACATATAAATCGATTTTCAATCATATTATCATAAGTCTTGATTTTTCACGTTAATCAACAATTATATTGAACTTTACACTTAAATATAACATAACTTGTACACTACATATCATTTTTCACATCTTACGTCACATAGCGTAACGTTTCGACATAATCATAGTATACTTCACTTTAAAAATCACATAAATTCATAATATGTCTAAAACATATTCTTGAAACATAATATGTGATTATACATAATAAAATAAATTTAAAACCTTTAATCACTATAACAAATGTTTTCGGTCCTTTTTATAAAAATTCTCAAAACTTTTCCAAAAATTCTTATAATTTTCCATATCATACTATATCAACATAGGATCAATAATATGTAATAATATTGATCATAGAAAAATTATACATCACTTTATTTTACTACATAGTTTTCGGTCATTTTGAAATATATAACAAACATTTTTCAAAAATCCACTTAAATCACACAACACCTAATTAACATCATCTATCATCACTATAACATAATTTTCATCAATTACAACTCATACATCAATATACCTTAGAACACATGTTTCGAAAATTTGGACTTAGGTCCAACAATTTTTCTAAATTCCAATAAATTCATACAACATTATATTATGAATCTACATCACTTATATGCTATAATATCATTCAAATATCAAACATACATCAACATAATATCCATCACATATTTTCGGTAATATACAAAATATATGTACGTAATTTTCAAAAATTCTACATAAAATTATACAAGCTTATTTAATATCATAGATCATTAATCCAAGCTCAAATCAACAATTAAAAAATCATTCACAACAACAAATGTTCATCATAGCTTTCGGTTATTTCATGAACATTTTATAACATGCTTAACTTTATGCTAAAATCATAATATAAATTCATAAACACCATATAAACCTATTTAATGAACAACCAAACACTATAACATGATTTTCGAAAATTTCAACATAAACAACATATGAGCATAACATGAGATTTAATGGATGGATTTCAAAAAATTTAGTATGTATAGAAAGCTTAAACAATTGCTAACCTTTTAATCGGTTTCGATTTTTGACGACGAACGTTTTCTATCCTAGATCTAAGAAAGAAATTGAAGAAACCCTTCTTCTTTTTTTTTTTTCTCATGCTCTCGGCTGTAGGAAGTAAAAATGAGTGATAAAATAAAGCTCATCACATTAATAAAGCTAATCCACTTGTGCTAGAAAAAGAAGTCTACAAAATCAACCTATTTTCTAAATTGCCATCTTTTTTTTTTCGTCCACTTGGTACAACCAATATCTAGCAAATTTTGAAAATTATACTACTTTATAACTCATAGTTGTCGGTCACTTTAGTTTTGCATAGGACAAAATTATTATCTTATATCATTATACCTTAATAAAAAAAATGTAAAAATCTTCTTTCCTTAACTCCCTAAGCTCACGGCACTTACATATAGAATATGGATAGTTTTTTTTATTTTACGTTAACATACAAAAATTTAATATGTCATTAGCACACCTATCATAATCTATCACTTTCAATAATTAAGAAAAATCCTTCTCCTTATTCATTAGCATATACACGGCACTTTACTATAGAGTGGAGAATTTTTTATTTTATTTTTTTGATATCACGGGAACCCGCAATTCTACTTTAGGTCAAGACCCAGAAACCCCATCGCCTCGCAAGATAGCCGCAAACCACACGCGACAGAAACCACACTTGAAAACCAGGGTCATGATGCGCCAAACCCATATAGGCGTTTGGTGGGGTTGACCCGCGACCTCCTGACCACGCGAACCCACCCTAATTATTACTTAAGAAATATCTAATTTGAAAAGTCAAAAATTGCAACTTCATTTAATTTCAAAATTGCCATGCTTTACTAACAAACAAAAAAAAATCTTATCATTTTAGTACACCTATGCATCGGCCATGATCCATGAAGTAGAATAATAATTTTATTATTTTGTCTCACTTTAGTACACTAGAATTATGTGTCATTATCAAATAATAAACAATCACTTTCAAGAAATTTGAAACTTTCTTCTTTCCTTAATTCTTTTCAAACTTTTCGGCTCTTATACTCCAAGTATACCTCCCATTTTTACAAATCATGATCTGCGTTATCTTACTGGCGATAATATATCACTATCATCATTATAAGCATAACATCATCAAACATAGAATTTTAATTTATTTCTCACAATCAAACCTTGTTTTCGGCACCTTTAGGGAGATAATCCTTCCACTTGCACAACATGTTAAAACACCTCATCTTATCCTTAAAAATCTTATTAATATAATTATTACAATACATTATCATTTGGATGACAATTAAATTCATTATACACTTAATATTCATATTTTCGAAACTTATAGCAATAATATGTACACATTTTCTTCTCTTGCTACATATAGCTAATATATAGCTATGTGACATATTATAAGTCCTAAATGATAAATTAAATCGTAGAAAAATATTTAGAACAATTCTATGTCACAAAACCCTAATTTCGAAAATTAGGGTTTTCGAAATTAGCATCACTTAGTAAGTCTTTATTCCTTAATTCTCTAGCATTATTTTAATGATAAATAATGCTCTTATTACATAAAATAATCATAAGAATTTAAATAATATAATTCCTTGATCATTAGCCTAATTTTTCGAATCGTCTCTAAACGTTGATGTTCAAAACCTCTCAATACGTTAATAATTGAATCATCTCTAAATCGTTGGTAATAAAGTGACATTCACTTTATTCGTTCATTTCTTTAATAAAGAAATTTAATTCTAAGCTTTGTCGCTTAGAAAATATCGTATAACTAACTATCGACATTTAATCGACGTTAGAATAATACTTTCGAATGAATAATATAAATTATATTTCTTAATTCACTAATCATAGTGAATATGATATAAGAATCTTCGTATCATAGATATTCGAAATCAATATTCGATAAATTACTATTTAAATTATCGAGACGAAACCCTAATTTACGATTTTTATTATCGTAATTAAGCTTTAAAATTTTGGGGTATTACATTATATTTCTAATACGTCTTACACGTATTAGTGTATTTATTCAACGTATATCATATTTCTATTAGACGTACAACATAACATTGATCACATACTAACGTATTTCATACGTTTAGACTTTAGTCAATGTTTTTTTTTTTACTTTTAATAACATATATTTCGAATTATTCACATATATATCAATAAATTTTCATAGAAATCGATTTTAATCGATTTCTAATCATATTATCATAAGTCTCGATTCTTCACGCTAATCAACAATCATAATCGATATTTTACCTAAGTATGACCTAACTTACACAATGCAATCATTTTTCACAACATACGTTACTTAACGTAACGTTTTGGCTTAAACATAGTATACCTTATTTTAAAAATCACATAAATTCATAGTATGTCTAAAACATATTTTTGGAACATAATAATTGATTATACATGATAAAATAAATTTAAAACCTACAACCTAAGCTTTCGGCCCTTTTTATATATTTTCCAAAACTTTTCCAAAAATTCTTATAAATTCACATAACATACTATATTAACATAGGATCAATAATATGTAATAACATTAGTCATAGAAAAATTGTACATCACATTATTATACTATATGGTTTTCGGTCCTTTTAATAAACCTATCAAACATTTTTCAAAAATTCCAATTAAATCACACAACACATAATCATCATCATATATCATCATTATAACATAATTTTCATCAAACACAAATCATACACTAACACACCCTAGAACTATGAAATTTTCGAAAATTTTGACTTAGGTACAAATAATTTTCTAAAATTTCAATAAATTTATACAACACTATATTATGAATCTACATCACTAATATGCTATAATATCATTCAAACATGAATCATATATCAACATAATATTTTTCTATAATTTTCGGTAATTTCACAAACATATACTAATATTTTCCAAAAATTCTAAATAAATTTATATAAGCTTATTTATTACCATAGATCATTAATTCATGCTCCAAACAACAAATAAAAATCATTTCCAACATCATATGTACACTACATGTATTCGGTCACTTCATGAAATTTTTATACATGCTCAACTTTGTACTAAATTCATAATATATGCTCATATACATCATATAAACATATTTAATAACCAACCAAACATTATAACAACATTTTTGAATTTTTCATCATAAATAACATAAGTGCATAACATGAGATCTAATGGATGGATTTCGAAAATTTAAGCATGTATACAAAGCTTGAACGATTTCTAACCTTTTAATCGGTGTCGATTTTCGACGGCAAAAGTTTTCTAACCAAGATTTGAGAAAGAAATGGAATGAACTCTCACTTTTTTTTTCCTCAATGCTTTCGGTTCTAATGTGCAAATGAGAGAGCAAAAGTGATCTTATCATATAATATAGCTAGTGTCCACTTGCACACAAAATATCTAACATAATTAAACTTATTTTCTAATTTGTCATCCTAATTTTCGGTCACTTTAGGCTCATTAGAGACAAAATTTTATTTCATTACATCATACTCTATTATTACACCTTATCACATAATTATTACACATGTATATCACCTTTAACAAGTTGCACAAATTATCCTTTCATTCTATGTATGGTTCGGCCATTTCAAAGAAAAATTCATCCCACTTGATTGTTTGATAATTCACCTCATTAAATATCATATTACATCATATAAGAGTTAAATATATGATAATTTCAAAAAATAACCATCATTATCATGAAATAAAGAAATTTTAACACATTGTACACATATGTACACTTTCGATCACTTTATATAGTGTAGGACAAAATTTATATTTTTTCATGCTTTAATACATCATCTTATCTCATAATCAATACATATAAATTTAATTCTCATAATATCAAAGAAGTAAAAAAATCATTACATTAATTCATGTATATAGGTGTCGGCTATCACATAGAATTGGAAGAGAAAATCCTTTTGTCTTATACTATATTTCATGAGTCATATGTGCCATTATCAAGCATAATCCAAGAATAAAACTTTAGGAAAAATATCACTTTGAAAAGTAAAAAATATACACTTAATTTTTATTTGTGTTCACACTTGTTCACACACACTTTATTTCTTAAAATTTTCGGTCATCACAACATAGGGAATGATATTTTAATTCCATGTTCTAAAATACAAGAATTGATGTATCACTATCATAGACATCACTTTCATAAATAAAAGCCTTGAATTTTATCATTTTTATTTCACAATTATTCATAATTTTTGGCACTTTAGGGATAAAATTTCATCCACTTGCACAACATGTTAAAACATCTAGGCTTATCCTTAAAAATATCTTATTAACATAATTATTACATAACATCATCAATTAGATAGTAATTAAATTCATTTCACACTTATATAACCATATTTTCGAACATATATAGCAATAATGCTAACCCTTTTATTTTCTTGCAACATATAGTTAATATATAGCTATGTGACATATTATAAGTCCTAAATGATAAATTAAATCATAGAAAAAATAATTAAAATTTTTCCATGTCACAAACCCTAATTTTCGAACCCTAATTTGAAAATAGGCTTACTTTATTGAATCTTTATTCCTTAATCTCTAGCATTATTTTAATGAAGAATAATATAAAAATAATGCTCTTATCACATAAAATAATCATATGATTTAAATAATATAATTCCTTAGTCATTAGACTAAGTTTTCGAATCGTCTCTAAACGTCGACATTCGAAACATCTCAAAACGTTAATAATCGAATCATCTCAAAATGTTCATAATAAAGTCTTAATCACTTTATTCATTCATTTCGTTAATAAAGAAATTTAATTCTAAGCTTCGTCACTTAGAAATTAACATAAGACTAACTATCGACATTAGAATAATACTTTCGAAGGAATAGTACAAACTATATTCCTTAATTCACTTATCATTAGTGAATATGATATAAGAATTCCTTGTATCATAGATAGTCGAAATCAATATTCGCTAAGTTACTATTTCAATTATCGAGACGAAACCCTAATTTACGATTTTTATTATCGCAATTAAGCTTTAAAACTTCGGGATATTACATAACTAGTACTAATATATATATATATATATATATATATATATATATATATATATATTATATATATTATGTATGTTGATATTATTGTTTCAAATAATAACTTAGTTGATCATGTAATTAATTTTTGAGTTTAACCAATCAGTATCTCATTGCATTAATTCTTATTTTTTTTATTTTACATCATAATATACATAAAAGTATATATTAAGATTAGATTAAAATAAAAAAATTATATATCATTATTAAAAGTTTAAAATGTATGTAAAACATAAATTAACTTCATTATGTAATAGTAATATAGACTATATTATAAATTGAATATACTATTTAACACAATCTATTATATAATTTATATTTATTCTATTTATTTACTGTAATATTCCAAAGAAACGAACGTCTAATTACGGTATTTTAAACCCGTGAATTAGGGTTTTGCCGTATATTATTTTCTGTATAACATCGAATATTGTTTTCGATTCAGTATTATAATAACGAATTCCTTTTTATATTCACTAAGGATTGGGAATTAAGAATTCGATATATTATGATATGGTTCGACAGTATTATTTTAACGTCGATTGCATATCGAACGTCTGTATTTTATGAAATTTTCTAAGCAGCGAAGCTTAGAATTAATTTCCTATATCGTTGTGATATTATTTATTAAGTATTACATCGACATACGTCTCGAATTACATTTTGGCACGATCGCGCAAATTTCCTGCACTGCGCAGTAAATTTGTTTTAGCTAGATCTCTTTCGGTAGGACTCCGATTTACGCATGGTTTTCACCTGCGTACTCCTAACACCCTAATATTCATTTGTTGTGAAGAATAGAATCCCTAATTCTGTATCCAGAATACGCTAGAGTCCGTTGAACGTTAGTTCAAGTGTTTGGTATAAGACAAGGATCTCATAGCATATCCTATATATTAAGGAATTATTAGATTATATGTATACGTTGGGTAAGACTAAGAAGGTAAGTTGTGATATGTGTTGTACCTTATGATGTTGCCTACCTTATAGATTGTTTAGTTTAGACCTAGTTGCTTCTCGCTGTACTTAAGTTATCCTTTCTGCTTTTGAGATTGCGATAGTCTGACTTATGTTAGTTTTGATCGTGACAGATGGAGGGGATGAGATATATCGCTCGGAGGAGGATTGGACCACACCCTACACCCGAGGAGGTGATGAGTATTTACCGCGCAAGCTGGATGTGCGCTGGAGAGGACTTGGGCGAGTTTCTGGCATATTATATCCGCCTTTGGAGAGACGCCCGAGCCCATGGCGCGACTGACTATGATGGCATCCAGCGCCTTCTGTCTATACTCCCTTGTACTTGGGAAGATTACGCCCGAGAGATATCGGGAGATTATATATACCGGGCAGTGGGCAGCTACGACCTGGTGGGAGATCTGCCTAGATTCGTAAGTCATCTGACTTACGTCTCGATGTTATGGAGGAGTAGCGCGAGAGGACCCTATCTCTCTCACGGAGTACACTGGCGGGATGAGTCGCGAGTGGCTATATCTTGAGTTCTCGAGGCAGATCGACCCAGTTGTGCCTCCATACCGATTCGACGAGGGCAGGCCCGCTCGCTTGGAGAGGGCAGCACGCCCGAGAGCTTTGGGAGAGCCCGTGTTCCCTCCTCTACCTGTAGGACACCCCGTACGTCCACCGCTAGCACCTCCACCGCCTATGGCCCCATCCGTACCACCAGTCGAGCACTTCCGCCAGACAGCACGGATGAGGGTAACAGACGCCTCGGATGGTTATAGCCCGATCCGCTATACCTACAGCCCGATCCGCCATGACTACGAGCTCTATGGAAACGACGACTTCAACCCCATGCGTGACATACCGATGGTGGAAGATGATGGAGCGGGACCATCCAGGGTACGACCCCACGAGGACGATTCCGACAGTGAGGATGACTCCGAGGAAGAGGAAGACCCCGAGAAGGGCGATCAGTGGGGAGATGCCTGATGAAGGCACTTGATGAAGCTTAAATAGATTTTTGTTATGTTTAAGCTTATGATGTTCCCCTCTTTCTATGTTTGGTTTTGTTGAAACTAGAACCCTGAAATTCTTGGAAGGCCGTGTGGGCCGGGATTTATATTTTTTTATGACTCTTTGGTTTTGAACATCCTGCCTATGGCAGAAATTTTGGATATATATATATATATATATGACCCTGAATAGGGCTTTTGAGGCAAATTGTGTTTGTTAAGGGTGAAATGTTTTGTTTAGAGGTCGTTTTGCAATAAGGCCATGATAGTATTATGTATGTTAAGTTATGGAAAGAATAAGTGTCTGATAATTACCTGTTTTCTATAGCAGCATGCCTCCGAGAAGAAATCCGGAGCAGGAACCCAGAGGCCGAGGTCGGGGAAGGCCTAGAGGAAGGGGTAGAATCCCCGAACAAGAAGCTGAGGACATTCCCCAACCACCACCTCCACCTCAACCCGATCGCAGGATCGAAGAGTTGTTCCTAAGGCAGAACCCACCTACCTTTAATGGGAAGGGTAACCCAGAGGAAGCGGAACAATGGGTCAGAACCATTGAACGGATCTTTAATTTTCTACGATGCACGACACAGGAGCGACTATCCTGTGTGACTTTTCAACTAAACGGACCCGCGGATTTCTGGTGGGAGGCCAGGAAGAAGACATTTACTGCCGAACAACTAGAAGAGTTCTCATGGGAGGACTTTAAGAGAGAGCTGTACGAGAAATACATACCTAAGAGCTATAGAAAGAGAAAGGAGCAGGAATTTTTCCTGCTGAAGCAAGAAAAGTTGACTGTGACCGACTATGATCGCGCTTTCTGCGAGATGTCGAGGTATGCACCAGAGCAGGTAGACACCGACTTGAAAATGTCGGAAAAGTTTAGGTCAGGACTGAGGATGGAGATACGGATGTCTCTTGCCACCCATGGAGACGACTTAATCAAGCTCTTGCACGAGCTTTAGATATTGAGGCAGCAATGTCCGACGATAAGTCAGTGTCGGCTCAGACACACAACGCTACGGACAGAGGAAAAGGGAAGTGGGAACCGAATCGAGGCAATAATAGCAGGGGAGGCTATGAGAACGCAAACCACAAGCGACCCTGGCAAGGAACCGGGGCACAGCCAGGGCAGAATTGGAAAAGGGCAGCTTTTGCTCCTCCGACGAGAGGACCGCAAGAGCAAATGAGGGCTCCTCCATGCCCTAAATGCCATAGGGTGCACAAGGGAATGTGCACGGCAAACGTTGTGAACTGCTTCAAGTGCGGAGCGAGAGGGCATTATGCCAATAATTGCTCAGGGGTACGCCCGGAAGCAATTACGAGGGTAAATCAACCCAGCAATGCCCAACCACTTAGGGCTATACAATTTCAGCCCCAACCTCCGCAACAGTTCCAACCCCAGCCTCAACAACAACTCCAACAGCAACCCCCGCAACAACAGTGGCAGCAACCACCTCAACAACCAAGGCGACCACCATCGACAACAAGCAGCACAAGCGCAGACAGTGCCTGTGCCGAACCAACAAGGACCAGCGCCCATCGGCCTCGGCCGCCCAGTTAGAGCTTACGCCTACTACCGGAGGCGAATCTAGCAAAATCGGGAAACACGCGGTATGGGAGTTCTTCTCAACATACCATTATAGTATTGTTCGACACGGTGCTTCGCATTCTTTTATAGCAAAATCATGCGTAGAAATGTTGGACTTAGGTCTGAAAAGGCAAGCCAGGATATGAGAATCTCATCGCCTATAGGAGGGATTATGACTGTTACACACTTTTGCTCGAACCTAGAATTGACACTAGGATCACTTAAGGTTCTGGCTAACAATCTAAACATAATACCCATGGATGATGTAGACATAATCCTAGAAATGGACTGGTTAGATAAGAACTACTCCACAATCCTTTGCAAGGAAAGGAAAATATCATTTCACTTTCCTGGACAAGAAGCCACGCATTTCCATGGAATCGGCATGGGAAGAAGAGTTTCGATCGTATCGGCTCTGACAAAGAGGAAGATGATGAACAAGAAAGATGCCATGCATTCCTTGTCTACTTGAACGGGGAGGATGAACCCGAAGCGAGGATTGAAGACATTGAAGTTGTTCGGAATTTTGGATATATTTCCCGAAGATCTACCAGGATTGCCTCCTGATAGACAGTTAGAGTTCACCATCGACTTGGAACCCGGATCGGCTCCAGTGTCGAAGGTGCCCTATGGGATGGCCCCAAAAGAGTTGGAGGAACTGAAGATCCAAATTCAGGAGTTATTGGATCTAGGTTTCATAAGGCCAAGTGTTTCACCTTGGGGAGCGCCTGTTTTATTCGTTAAGAAAAAGGATGGTTCTTTGAGGATGTGCATCGATTATCGAGAGCTGAATAAGATGACACTAAAGAACAAATATCCTTTACCTACAATTGATGACCTGTTTGATCAATTGCGAGGAGCAGGAGTATTCTCGAAAATTTATCTCAAGTCAGGTTACCATCAGCTGAAGATACGGTCTGAGGATGTACCTAAGACTGCATTCCGAACCAGATACGGCCACTATGAGTTCATAGTTATGCCGTTCGGATTAACCAATGCACCAGCCGTATTCATGGATCTTATGAACAGGGTATTTCACCCATTTTTGGATAAATTTGTTTTAGTCTTCATAGACGACATTCTTATCTATTCGAAGAATGAAGAGGATCACAAGGAACATCTGAGAACGGTACTGCGAACCTTGAGAGGTGAAAGGTTGTTTGCTAAATTTAGCAAATGTGAGTTTTGGCTGAAGGAAGTTATGTTCCTTGGACACATCGTTTCTGCCGAAGGCATAAAAGTAGATCCGGCCAAAGTAGAAGCAGTGCAAAGATGGAAATCACCAAGGACTCAACATGAGATTAGAAGTTTCCTAGGACTAGCGGGTTACTACAGGAGATTCATCGAAGGATTCTCCAAGATTGCAAGGCCAATAACCCAACTACTCCGAAAAGGAATTAAGTTCAACTGGACTGATGAATGTGAGACGAGTTTCCAAATACTCAAGGAGAAATTGACAAGTGCACCAGTTCTAGCAGTTCCAGAAGCGGACAAAGAATATGTGGTCTATACAGACGCTTCTAAGACTGGACTGGGTTGTGTTTTGATGCAAAACGGAAAGGTGATAGCATATGCATCCCGACAACTCAGACCCCATGAACTGAACTACCCAACCCATGACTTGGAATTAGCAGCAGTTGTTCATGCATTGAAGATTTGGAGACACCATCTCTATGGAGTGAGATGTGAGATCTTCACAGACCATAAGAGTCTGAAGTACTTCTTTGAACAAAGAGATTTGAATATGAGACAACGAAGATGGCTCGAACTAGTGAAAGATTACGACTGTGGTATCAACTACCACCCGGGCAAGGCGAATGTAGTAGCTGACGCCTTAAGTCGTAAGAGCCAATCCAAGCTAGGATGTCTCTTTACGCGGGAAGAAAAACTCGTTGAAGAGTTTGAAAGATTGAGGATCGAACTGGTTGAACCACCCGAGACAATTGTGAGCTGTATCGCTACACTCACACTGACATCTGATCTAAGAAAAAGGATTGTCGAAAGACAAAGGATGGAGGAAAAGTTAGAAAAGATCAGACAAAGGGTAAGGTCTGAAGGATTTAAGAATTTCCAAGAGGCGTCAGACAACGCCCTATTGTTTGAAGGTAGAATATGCGTTCCAGACGACGCCGAGCTTCAAAATGAAATTATGAGTGAGGCTCACGATACACCCTACACCGCCCACCCAGGTAGTACTAAAATGTACCAAGACCTGAAGGAAAAGTTTTGGTGGGAAGGCATGAAACGAGACATAGCTTCTTTCGTGAGAACGCCTTGTTTGCCGCCAGTGAAGTCGTTACATCAACGTCCCACGGAAAGTTGCAACCGTTGGAAATATCCGAGTGGAAATGGGACGAGATAACGATGGATTTCGTTCTGAACTTACCCAAATCAAAAAGAGAAACACAGCCATATGGGTAATTGTGGATAGACTTACCAAGAGTGCTCACTTTCACCGATTCAAAGCACTTATGGATCGATAAATTGGCCCAATATGCGTTAAGGAAATTATACGGCTACATGGGTGCAAAATCTATTACCTCGATAGAGACTCCAAGTTCACATCCAGATTCGGATTAGCTTGCGAGAGAGAATTGGGTACTAAACTAAATTTCAATCGATTTTCATCCACAAGCCGACGGACGATCGGAAAGGACAACCAGACACTAGAAGATATGCTTAGGGCAAGAGTGTTGGATCGAGGTGCAAAATGGGAAGAAATTTTACCTCTGATTGAGTTTGCCTACAACAACAGCTACCAAGCGACGATCGGCATGGCCCCATACGAAGCCTTGTATGGCAAGAAGTGTAGATCACCGCTTTATTGGGATGAAGTCGGTGAGAGAAAAGTCATAGGGCCTGATGCAGTGAACGAGATGATCGAGATCATTCGACAAATTAGGCTGAGGATAAGAGAAGCTCAGGACAGACAAAAGTCTTACGCTGATACGCGTAGATCCGAGCTACAGTTTGAAGATGGAGACAAAGTGTTTCTTAAAGTCTCTCCATCGAAGGGGATTGTCAGATTCGGATTGAAAGGAAAGCTTAGACCCCGCTTTATAGGACCTTACGAGATCCTAGAACGGATAGGTCCAGTAGCTTATAGGTTGGCTCTTCCGCTAAACCTAGGAAATGTGCATAATGTTTTTCACGTGTCGCAACTGCGAAAATACGTACACGATCCAAAGCACGTGATTCATCAAGACGACGTAATTCTCAAGCCGGACATGAGCTATGAAGAAGAACAGCGGCAATCCTAGACCGCAAGATTCAAAGAACTCACGAGCAAATCGATTCCGTTAGTCAAAGTGATGTGGAACACCACGACGTTAGGAAGCCACATGGGAGCTTGAAGAAGCGATGAAAGAACGATACCCCGAATTGTTTTCTAGAGGTATGCAAATTCCGGGACGGAATTTCTTTTAAGGGGGGTGGAATGTAATATTCCAAAGAAACGACCGTCTAAATACGGTATTTTAAACCCGTGAATTAGGGTTTTGCTGTATATTATTTTCTGTATAACATCGAATATTGTTTTCGATTCAGTATTATAATAACGAATTCCTTTTTATATTCACTAAGGATTGGGAATTAAGAATTCGATATATTATGATATGGTTCGACAGTATTATTTTAACGTCGATTGCATATCGAACGTCTGTATTTTATGAAATTTTCTAAGCAGCGAAGCTTAGAATTAATTTCCTATATCATTGTGATATTATTTATTAAGTAAGTACGAACTTACTACGACCATTTTGAGATGAGTCGATTTTGAACGTTTTGAGACGTTTTGAACGTCAACGTCTAGAGACGTTTTGAAAAATGAGTTTAATGATCCGAAAATTATAATAATTAATTTCCTATCATTATTTTATATAATTAATGTATTATTAAGTATTAAAATCAAATTGTGAGTTATTAAAACTCGATAATTTTGAAGTGGTTTTTTTCGAAAACCCTAAGTACCTAAACTAGGGTTTTCTCCCATGAAATGATACCATTAAATTATCCTATGGTATCTAAACTATATGTTATGATATATATGAGTATTATTAAGCATTAAAATCAATCTTGGGGCTATAAAACTCGATAGTGTATATATACACAATTTCGAAAACCTAATTTATTAAACTAAGGTTTTTCACATAAAATGATACCATATTTTTATCCTATGCTATTATTTATTATCTAAATCATATATTATGATATATATGAGTATATTTTGATCGAAATTGACATGAGTATCAATAATAGGTGTAATTTATAATTTTATTCTTATTTTCTCGATTATTCTCGATAATTCGAATTAATTGCTATATAATGTTTTAATTATTTTTATGACTTGTATTTTATATCTATGATCATGTATGATATATAATAATGTATTAAGGTTCAAAATAATTAAACCCCACCCTTAAACACACACACATGCGCCGGCTATAGCCTTAAGACAAGCATGATCCCACCTTTTTTTTTTACCAACCCATGAAGAGCCTTTTTCCTAGCTAATGATCACCTCCCATTAATCAAGTTGGCTGCAGATTTTGCTCATTTTTGGAAGCAAAAATCGAGAGAGAGAGAGAGGAGGTAATAGGGGGACTCTTCCCCTTCATCACCATACACTCATTAACCCCATTTCATTTTTGAACTCACAAAATACACTCTCCACTCTCCCAAACTCAGCCAAGAAACCGAGACCTCCCCCTCTCCATTTTTCATTTTTTTTCTCTCTTCTTCTCTCCACCATTCGAAAACTCTAGTACCCCCACATTGTTCTTGTGATTCCATATCATTTTTCAAAGGTAAAACTAAGGACCATAGTTCGATTTTTACATCCCTTGTTCAATAAAAATCGAGAGCATGCCTATATATATATGCGTGTGTTTCGAATGCTATATATATATTTTTGTATGTTTTAATGTTCTTATGAATGATCTATGGTTATATATTGTTTTCGATGATTTGTATATCAAAAATATGTGAATATATGTTAGAATAATCATATGGTGTTGTATATTAAATTTTTGAATGGATCTAGCATGTTTATAAAATTTTCGAACCATAGGACATGTTGGAATAAATTTCGAACATATTAAAAATGTGTATATGGTGACCGATTGTTTTTGATTCATTTTAGTGATGGATTATTGATCTATGATATGTTTTAAACCTATGGTATATTAATTAAAAAAATTTGGAAAACCCTAGCTATTTTTTTTATAATTACAGAGAGCATGTTTGCATTATACCTTGGTGTATAATTTTTATTTTAATCATACAATGACATATTAATGCTCTAGGACCTTGATTATATGTTCTATGATTTATTTAGAATTTTTGAAAATCAAATGCTTAATTTTTAAATATTACCGTGAGCTATATGAATGTGTATGTTAGTGTATGATTTTTATTTTGATCATGCAATGGTGTATTAATGCTTTAATATATTAATTATGTGATATATATTTTTGTTGGAATTTTTGGAAATCATTTACCAATAAAAATCAAATAAACCGAGAGCACCATGCTCCTTAAGGTGATGATTTAATTGGTTTTTGATGATTAAATGATGTTATATTATTGTACTATAGTATATATGCATAGTGTATAATTGTTAGAATTTTTGGAAATCAAATACCAAATTTATCAAAAAAGCCGTGAGCTTTGAAGCTCAATAAGGTGATGATTTAATTGGTTTTGATGATTGATATTATGTTATACTATAGTATATAATCATAGTATATAAATGTTGAAATTTTGAAAACCAAAAAAAAATGAATCAAAAAAAAAGCCGAGAGCTTATATGCTCATAGGGTGATGATTTCAATTGGTATTAGTTGATGTTATGATGTTACAATGTTATAATATAATGTTTGAGCATGTTATAATTTAATCAGAATTTTTGGAAATTGTTTGATAATTATTTGGTAATTAATTAATAATTACCGATTACATATTCGTTTATTTATTGATGAATGGTTATGATGGACTATAGGTTATAATTGTGATATATATTGATGTTGGGACATCATACTAAGTGCATATAAATTTTGGGAATTTTTGGGCAATTATCTCCTAATTTTCAAAATACCGTGGCCTATATATATATATATAGATATTAATAAATGACAAACAAATATCATATGGATGATATTAATTCTTATTCTGGACCCTAGTGCATAATAATACACTATATTAATTTAGAAAAAATTTAGAAAATCATTTGGTAATTTTTAATCAATTACCGAGAATTTTTGATATATAATAAGGATTTTAAATCCTTTTTAATTTAGTTTAATAATAAATTATATGTCTAAATGATTATTTTAGACATATTTGGTTTTTATAAAATATCATAAACATAGATTACTATGTTTGAGACAAACGTTACATTTTGTAACTTATAAATCGAAAATATACACGTTTTATTTATTAAAAGGTTTAATAATTGCGAAAAAAATTTATAAGTCCTTTGATTTACGTGACAAATAGAGAAATAGGACTTTACGATTTTAAATCGATCGAGTTTGATTTATAAAATGAAATGGTAAGAAATTACTATTTGAAAGTCAAAATTGTTGACTTTGTTGACATTTGTTGACTTCGTTGACTTTTAAAGTCAAACGTACAAAAATACGATCGATAAATACGTTAATACGCGTAAGACGTACTAATTGAGTATGATACCTCATTAGTAAGAAAAGATTTCACAAATGAAATCCTTATATCGAAAACGTGCTTATCGTTGAGCGTTTAAACCGGAAAGGTTAAACCGAAATAGTTGAACGTATCTCGAAGAATGAGAACAGTTCAATTGAATTACGTATTTGAAAGCGTATTGAATTCATTGAGGAATTCAGTTTACATCGATATAGAATATCGAATTTGTCTTAGACTTTGAGAGTCTCGATAAGCGTAACGACGTACTAAAATATCGCTTTTACGTTAAGGTGTGGACGCGAACGCGGCAACCGGACAGTGACGTGGAATTCAAACCTAGGACTCAATTAAGACGAACCATAGTCCAGGTGGGCTTTCTTTTCAAACAAAATGTGACTTCGCTATCTTTCCAAAATGAACTTATTTACAATGCTTAGTCTTTAACTGTTGATAAATGTTTACAATATTACCTGCCAAAAATATTCTGTTTTGTGTATGGATCCTATCTGAAATAAATGGTGTGAAGGATGGAATAACATGATATGAAATGTTATTAATTTTGTTGGGTAGCGCCCAACCTTTTTGTGAAATCGATATCGGGTCCTCTGGGAGGATAAATACACGCTAGGCTAACGTGTACACCGAGCGTATCGTAATTGTATGGGTAAACGGCCGGTTACGGCGTCGTAGAAGGGAGGCCTCCCTCTCGACGTTTGATCTTTGATAATGTGATGAGATATGATTATGGGATATGGATCATACACACCAAGGAAAATACTCGGCCGAGCGATGTTTACGAACTGAAAATGTTTTAGTATGCACAAGGCATTTCAACTAAAACCCTTGTGACTTACCATGATATTGGCAGTGTAATTAAATTATCAAATGTTTTCGGCATGAGTCCACTGAGTGCATTATTTGTACTTAGCCCTGCATATTTGTTTTTAAATGTGCAGGTTGAGCTCTAATGTTGGTGATGGAGGAGGTGTTGAGGAGTCCAGTGTCCTTGACCATTTTAACAAGAATTTGTGGTTTCACCTTGAATACATATCTCCACATATGTATTCACACACTTTCCGCTGCAATCTCTGAACTCTTTTATGTTATCTATGATGTCATGAACTATTGAGGTCCATCAGATCAGTGTTAAATCTTTGGGTCTGATGGCCTAAACCATTTGAATTGTTGAGGTGTCATCTTATGTCATGTCAAGCATGCTAGTTTACAATTGATACGCATCTTTATCTTAGTCGTTTGGCCCTAAAATACTATTCCTAGTATTAGTCACCTTCTAATCCGGGTTATCCGGAGTGGGGACGTGACATTTACTTTTCAAAGTCTATTTAAAAGTTATAATTATTTTAAACTCAACGTAAATTAGTTATATAATATAGATGTGACTTAGTTTATAATTATAATTTTATTAAGTATAAAAGTTCTTATTCATTTTTAATTATCAATAATAACAAGTTTTGTAATTTATCATTAATTATGAATAAATATATTTTTAAAAATTAATACTAATTATATATAATAAATAAATATTATATTTCGGTACGGTAGACTAGTATACCGAATTCATACCCAAAAAATTGGTATACTGAAATTTTCGGTATGTACCGATAAACGGTATATATCAAAATTTTTGATATATATCGCGGTACGGTATATATCGGTATACGACGGTATCCAAAAAATGATATTGTTACCGTACCGAAAATTCGATATTTTCGGTATTTGTTCGTCATGGTAAGTCTGGTATACTGATTTTTTGATATTTTTTCCCACCCTTATCCACATCTTCCTCGTCCACCACAAGCACGTCCCACTCGATCCCATCCCGGCCCTCCACAGCCTCGCCATGTTGCTCCTCTCCGCCATAATCTTTGCCAGCGATATAAGAGACCCTGTGGCTCTGGCAGCGCAGCAAAACCCTTTTCCAGTGGCTCCTCTGCTTCCCCCTCGGCACCCGCCCCTCCGACCGCATCTTCTTCTAGTCCTACCTCTTCTATTTCTCCCGCTTCCTTTCTATCTCTCCCGCTTCCTCCACATCCTCTCTACCTTCTTCTTCCTCCTCCAACACCCCGGGAAATTCCATGTTTTCCTGGTTATCAACTCACCGCCCTCCTCTATATGTCGTTTCTCTAGCTGGAATTCTCTCAGTCGTTCCAAGTCCTCGCGATTCTATCGATGACCACGGTTTTTACCTTGGTGTACGGCTACAGATTCTACATCTAGATCGGGCTGAGGCGGAGTGGTTTCCCGTTTGTGATGCTTTGCCGGTTGTTTTGGTGGTGACGAACTCGGAGTGGCATCTTGGGGTCTTGGTGCTCCATTTCATGGGAAGGCGGTGGCTGTTCAACACCGTGCTCAACAGCTTTGTGCTTCTCTTCGTGCTAAACTTTTATGTTAGAAGATGTTTCAGCGAGAGAGATCACTCTGATGCGACTGCTGCTTTTGAGATTCACACAAAAGCTACAGATCATGGTTGAGGTTGTCTCATAGACGTGCTCGTGTGAGGTGACATCCCTTACTTCCAATTAGAGGTGGTCTGTACGTATGTGGTCCCTATGCAAAAGTTTAATTAGAGTGTAGGTTTCATGCGTTAGGATTAGGGTGGGTCGGTACGGTATACCGAAAATTCTTCGTCGTACCGTATACCGTATTATACCGATATCGTATCGAACAATTCGGCATACCGAAAGTCGGTATACCGAAGATTACGGTATGCTAAAATTTTATACCGTTACCGTACCGACTTTTACGGTATACCGTACCGGATTTCGGTATACCGAAATTACTGAAAATTATCGAAATTATCGAAAATTACCGAAATTATCAAAAATTACTTAATTATAATTATAGGTGTATAAATATGACTATATGACTTGTATATTTATATATACTTTATTATAATTAACTATATTGATATTCTAATTTTTTTTTTAAAAAAACAACAACTAGTAAATCATGTTATTACTTCTCTAGTTTTATAATTAACTATAATGATATTATATTATTCTAATCTAGTGTCATTAACGAACTATATTGATATTATCATATACATGAAAATACATATTAAGGTTTGATTAAAATATAAAATACATATATAGTTATTGAAAGTTTAAAGTATATGTCGAACATAAGTATTTTTCATTACGTATAATAATATTGACTATACAATGTATACATTTAATATTATATTTAATATCATTTGATTATATTGATCCCATTTATTTTTTAAAGTCTACTTATGAATTATAATTATTCGTATCTCATTGTAAATTAGTTATATAAATTAGACGTAACTTATTTACCGATTATAATTGCAGATATATAAATATAACTATATAACTCGTACTTATATATTTAGTTTTATAATTATATATGTTGATATTATAGTTTCAAATAATAACTTAGTAGATCATGTAATTATTTTTTGAGTTTAACCAATCGGTATCTCATTGTATTAATTCTTATTTTGTTTATTTTACATCATACTATACATAAAAGTATATATTAAGATTTGATTAAAAAAAATCATATGCCGTTATCAAAAGTTTAAAATGTATGTAAAACATAAGTTATTTTCATTATTTAATAGTAATATAGACTATACTATAAATTGAATATACTATTTAACATAATCTATTATATAATTTATATTTACTCTATTTATTTATTTTTCAAAATCTATTTAAAGTTATAATTATTTTAAACTCATCGTAAATTAGTTATATAACATAGATGTGACTTAGTTTATAATTTTAATTTTACTAAGTATAAAAGTTCTTATTCTTTTTTAATTATCCATAATAACATATTTTATAATTTATCAATAATTAGGAATAAATATATTTTTAAAGTTAATAGTAATTATATATAATAAATAAGTATTATATTTTGGTACGGTATACCGGTATACCGTATCGAATTCATATCAAAAAATTCGGTATACATAATTTTTCGGTATGTATCACGATATCGTTATATACCGACATACCGGTATATACCAAAATTTTCGGTATATACTACAGTACGGTATATATCGGTATATCACGGTATCGGAAAAATTGATATCGTTACCGTACCGAAAATTAATGGTACTGTAATACCCCGCATTCATGTAGCAGAGATTAGCTCCTAATTAAGAGCTTATAAGAAGGGCATTGCCTCCTTAAGAAAGAGTTGTTTAAGCTAGAAGCTTTTATGTTAAGCTTCGCGTCGACAAAAATAGAATTTGAGATTTATTCGAGATCGATTCGAGATGGAATCTAAGATAAGATTCTTAGGTCTTGTTTAGAATAAGAAGACCTAGATTCCAAGGGTCTTGGGATGATAGATACGTGCTCAATGAAGTATTGATTTCAGAAAACTGAGAATTTCAAAAAATCTATGCTTTTGTGACATCGGCGTTTGCCGATTAAGCTCCAATTAAGAGCAAAGTATTCAAAATGGTTTTTGAGGATAAAATGTTTTTATAATCAAAGTTTGATGTTTATTATATGTTATTTGAGTTTTGAAAGAAAATTTCAAGTAGAGAGCATTTTATTAGAAATTGAATTTGGAAATCGGAACGATATGGATTAATAGCATGTATTTATAATATCAGTATTTTCCTTGAAAAGCGTGTATTTCTAGAAAAATGTGCCTTTCTACAAACATGATTATTCATCATGTTTTAAAGAAATGAAAAATGGAGAAAAACAAAGGAATTTTCTAGATTAAGGGTGAATAATCACCTTAATAAAGAAAATGAAAAATAAATAGATCTTTTAATGCACATAAATGCTTAGAGATCACTATTCATCTCCATTTTCTTTCCCATTTTTCGTCCAAAACATACACTTTCAAACACTAAAATTTCTAAATTTTAAAGTCAAATTTTGAAGGATCCAACCGTTAAAATTTCAATTCGTCTTCAAATCGAGGTATGATATCAACCTTAGAACACATCTACGGTTTGAAAATTTTGAAAACATGATCTTATGTACATTTCATATTTTAGGTCATTATGGAATAATTATAAAGGATATGTTTTGTTTGACTATTTCTTGATATTATGTTAGATTCGTCGCCGATAAATTCTTTAACGTTGAATTTGTGAAGCATATGTTTATTGCTTGGAATATTGATAATTTTCAAAAAAAGTGAAGGTCTTGATCTTGAATTTATGATGTAGATATGCTTGATATTATTTCATATATGTGTTGAGGAGTTGATATAAATATGTTTTGAGCAAGAAAAACGTTTGAAATCGAAACCGTTGGAAAACTCCTAAAGTGTCCGAAAACCCTAGCCTTTTTAATGTTGGATTTTTTATTTTATTTGATAATTTGACTTCATATTTGGATTCTATGATATGAATAAAGCCTAAAATGATTTATTCGGATTTTTCGGCCAACGTATTCGAAAGTTGAAAAATTTTAGTTTGACGTCAAGTTTGAGTTTTCAATGCCAAAGATTTGATCTTTGGATTTTGATGGTTGATTAGTAATATTTGATGATAGTTGAGCATGTATAGAGGTTCGTCTAAGTTAGGCGACGTCTTGCGCGATTTTTGACATCGGGCATAAGCTAGGTCTTAAGGGGTCGTTAGGTTTTTGGCGAAGGTTGGATGGCTTAAGCTTGTTATTAAGTTTTCCATGATCGTTTTGACATATGAAACATATTAAGTCATGTTATATGTTTAAGATGTTAGAGGATGCAATGACCCAAATGTTTATAGACCATAGTGTCTTATGTATTAAGAAGTTATAGTCGTGTTGACGACTTAAATTAAGAAGTTATTTTCTTGTTTGTTGCTAGATAGGCTTTTATGCCATTTTATGTGGATTGATGGATCAAGTGAGAAGAAGAAAGATATGAAAGATAAAAAGTACAGTCGTCGAGTGACTATCGCCAGGTGGGTATAAATATTTTCTAATATGATATGCTTATGCTTTTTTATGTTTTCAAAATGAAATGAATTGCATTATGAGCAAAGTTTCAAAGTTAAATGACTTGCCTGTTTTGAGCATGAGCATGAGCATAATGCATTTACCTATCCACGGAAAAGAAAGAAAGAAAGTATGAATGAATAGAATGTTACCAACGTCGGGTATGACTGTGGCTGGTACCCTTCTGGTCCAACACGGGTATGTAATGTTAAGGTGTTTGAGAAGGAGACCTACTTCTCAACACGCAGAAAGAATCCGTGGATATGGGAAGGAAAAGTTATCGGCCGACATGAGAACATGCATATGCATACTTTATGATGATGCTATGAAATGAAAGCAAGTATGTGTTTATTTACGATGCATGCACAGTTTTTCATTAAAAATCCCTATGCATCGCTAATGTTATGACAAGTCAATTATATAGCCCTAAGGGCAATGTTTTATATTTTCGGCGTATACCCACTGAGTGCAATTTTGTACTCACGCCCTACATGTATTTCTAAACGTGCAGGTTGAGCTCGAGAGGATGCTGGAATCGAATGCTGTGCAAAGGAGATTCTCTAAGTAATTTGATTCATGATGATATTGATAAATTGTTGATGTTATTCATTTGAAGTCAACGTGTTTTTGTTGCCCAGAGAGTTATGTCATCATACATAATTCTCAACCACACTTCTCGTTGCCAAACTTTGGCCTTCACTTGTTGCTATGTTTTGTTATACCGAATTGACTAAATATTGATGATATACACTGAATTGATCATAATCGTGATGATAATCTTTATTTTGTTGTTATGGTCTCGGCATCGTTGTTACGTTGCCGACTTGCTTATAAGAACATGGATTCATTGAAATGCCTCTATGAACAAGGATTTACTCGAAAGTTCAGAATTGTTTTTGTTAGATCCGATAATGTTTATATCAAGTCTTGGAAACATGGTTGAACCATGCTTTGAAACTTCAATAAGTTCTCAATGTTGTAAAAGTTTGCTTGAAGATGTACATCCTTGATATTGGTTATTCTGTTGTGATTATTTGTCTTCGACCGTAGTTCTTTTTCACTCAATTCTTCATTGTGATTTGAAAATCTAGAATCAACCTTTGTCAAATTTATTTCACTTCTTTGAAACATAAAGTTTTGATTGTTTCATGATGAAAGTTAAGGTCACACATTGCTATAAATGTTTAATTCTTTCATGACAAAGGTTGAGGTCAAATATTGTTTAGACATGGATTATTGGTCATTTTTGTGGTTATCGATTATCAGAAGTTCTTTCTTAACCCCATGTCACGGCCTAATTACTTGACTAATTACTTGGTTAAGTAGTCGTGTTGTGACAGAATGGTATCAGAGCGGTTTTGAATTATGAACATGTAAATTCTTGAGAATTTTTGTGCAGTTTGTGCAAAATTTTGAATTCTGAGCATTTGAATTCTTGTGAACTTTTGTACAATTGAGCACAGTTTGAATTCTGAACTTCTAAACCCTTGTGAATCCTTGTGCAGCTTGTGCGTTGTCTTGAATTCTAAATTCATGAATCTTTGTGAGTCTTGTGCAGTTTGTGCACCTTGAGCATGTGAATTCTTTTGAGATGACTCTATTGAGAATTTGAGTTATGAGTCAGTTGTTTGACTCTATCTTGAGACTCTGAGTTTATGGAATCAGTTATTTGATTCTGATTTGAGAATATGAGTTAAAGAATCAGTTGTTCTTAAGAGAAGCTCAACATTCCGATTCCATCATCTCTAGCTCACCAAGTAAGAGCTTATTATTATGATTATGCTTATGAGTATGATGATTATGATCATGTTAGATGATGATTGAGTATATGCTTTATTGAATGAATTGTTATATGAGAATGTATGCATGAAATGAACTATTCTCTATGAGCTAAAGTTGAAAAGAAATCCTGAGAAGAGACGACAGAGCAACATGAATATGTTTTCTGCAAGTGTTCGAGCATTCTTTTATCTAGGATGGCAAGGACCGTTTGGACAGCTCGAAAGAGTACGACTCGTATGTCGTCATCACACTTATCGTTATCACGTTTATCGTTATTTCGTTTGTTGTTTCGATTGTCGTCGTCTCGTTTATCGTCATCAGCAAGGATCCGGCGCGATTTTATCCATATGTACCAGATGAGCAATTTACCTTGAACGAATTTCTCGCTCAATTCCATCGTTTGTGGAGGAAGGTATATGAGCATGGTGAGGATCGATGCACAAGCAAAGAAGTAATCAAAGATAAGAAGGAATAAGAGACTGGCGATCACCCTCGCGATCGCTAGCTAGCTCGCGAGTTCATTTCAGAAGTTTCTGCCTTGAAACTAGCGACTGACCTCGTGATCGCTAGTCCGACTTCTAGGCACCACGACCTGATGAGAATTAGGGTTTCAACCCATCAACTATAAACACCCCGGACCATCTAATGTCACGTAACTCTCATTTTTTGCTAATTTATCCAGACTCCAAACTATCATTAGTTCTCAGTATTATGTACACGTGAGTCCCCTTTTGGCTCATTTTTCCTCTATGGCCGACTTTATCTTAGTTGTTCATCAGCTCCAGTTGGCTGATAACTTTTCTTTTATGCCTGATGACAAAGAAAATGTTAAACCCATTGACGTTGATCCTACCACCCGGGTATGATGCTAGTACCTATGCTCTAAAAATAGATTTTTCTTTATCAGATACTCAGCTATTTATGCCCAAGTCTAATGTAAATTCTATACAGTTTGATCATTTTATATAAATACTGCGATGTTTTCTATTGACCTACTAGATTGGTATGGTCAATCTTTCATATCTTTTGAGATTTCTATACCGATTCAGTTTGTTCGATTTTCTCATATTTTTGAAACTTCTCATTTGAGATTTGAGAAGAGACTCAAGCTAATTTATCGAGACTCCAGATGTCTCAAGATCTTTTATGTTTAAACCCGAGTTTTGCCAATTGTTGGCACAACATAGCTACAGTCCTTGGATATCATTCATATATTTTTGTGCTGGAGTCATTCTTTTGTATTCAATTCCCAATTGTGCTATCAATATGTTATCTCCAGAAATTGAGAAAGATCGTAGAGATGCCAGACTCCTATGAAGTCATTGATGATAGTGAAGAAAGAATAATAGAGATAGAAGAAAAGAATGATGACGATGACAGCCTATCGTGAACATATGGATATATATTAGTGACGCCTATAGATATCTTTTGATGCGAAAGCGTACCTGAGAAGCCATACCAGATGTGTTTTGCTCGAGATACCAAAGCACATATATGCTTGAAAACCCCCAGATTGCAAAGTTTTCCCTGCTTTTGTAAAAGCCCTCAAAGAAGCAATTTTCTTTCCTTTGATATCTATATGATCATTTTGCTATCGAGATATGTTATTTCATATCATAACCTTGTGATAAACAATTGAGAAGATCCTTGAGATAAGTTTGTTTGTTAATTGAGAACTTTTTCTAGTTTTGATAAACGAAATATACTGCATTTTGGCAATTGTTTGCAATGCGGTATGCCACCCAGAAGAAGAAATCCTCATCTTGAAGAGGAAGAATAAGAAAGTGACAATTCTTCTCATGATTCACCTATACCTTCTTTCCTTTAAACGATTGTAGAATTGCAGAGCTTTACGCATCCTCCATCTTTTAATGGAGTTAGTAGCCCAACTGATGCTGAAAAATGAGTTCGCTCAGTAAAGCGAGTTTTCAAGTTGTAACACCCCGGATTTCCATAGCTCAAATTAAGCGTTAATTACGTAATTAATTAGAGATTAATTACTTAAGTGACTAGGGACAATACATCCTCAGATAAGATTACATAAAGTTTTAACTCAAAGATTTATTTTAGAATTCTACAGTTGGTTACAATAAATCTTTAAGTTATTATTTTATTTCAACGTTTATTTTAGAAAAAGTGATTTATGAAGATTTCAACTCACTAGTAATTTCTACATTTCTATTTGATTTATCTTGATTTAATAATTTTAAAGGATACATTATATCCTTATAATTTTTTGAAATTATATATTTTCAAATGAGGACATAACATCCCTCATAAATTGGGCTTAGCACCAATATGTGGTAATAAGCCCTAATGGAAATCAAAGCTTATCTTATAAGCTAAAGTCATCTAAAGCTTACATAATAAGCTAATGAAAATTCTAGAAAAGTGTGGCTTCTTCAAGAAGACTTTCAATAGCTTATGGTGGAAGATTTGAATAGTATCCAAAGACTTCTATATATATTTATGTACTAAGCTTCCAAAAGACTCCATTTCATCACATTTTCCCCAAAAATTCGAGAATCACTCACACACACATACTCGAAATTTCTTCTTCAAGATCAAGATCCGGGCTTCCAATCTTCTTCAAATCGATAGATCAACGTTTTAAAAAGGTAAATCACTATTCTTATCCAAGTTTTGAAGAAAAAAATCAAGATGAAAACCCATCCCCAAACTCCCCAAAGTTTCGGCCATTTAGGCCTTGTTCTCTACAAACTTTTGTTCTTCGATCTTTAGTCTATTTACACATAGATCTACCCTTTAGGAATGATTTATGCTTGAATTATGGTTTAATTTGTTTATCTTCAAGAAAAACCCAAACTTTACTAAGAACCCTAATTCTTATCTTGAGAAATTGTTGATGATTTCTTAAATTGAGCTTATATCTATGTAATTAGAGATGTTTGAGCATGTTTAGAGTCATTTGTGAAAACAAAAATCGAACCCCTCGTTTTTCCTCTTAGAACCAAAAACTAGGGCTTGGATTTCAAGATGATTTGGTTCTTGTTTGTTGAAAATAAGTTAGTAGTTATGTAATTATATTTATTAGATCGTGTTTGGTGAAAGAATTTGGAGTTAAATCCAACTCATGTGAAAATCCTTAAATTAAAATGTTTATGGAGTTTCAAGAAGTTATTATTTTGATTTTATTTGATTAGTTTGATTTCATAGTATGATCTAGTATATGAAATTAGCTTATTTTGAAAATTTGGGATTTTTCTATATTAGTATGTAAAATATGGATTGCGTTAGTTTACATAATTACAAAGGACTTTGTGATTATGGCTTGATATTGGGATTTGATTTCAAAATATGGATTCTCGTGATTATGTAACTTGATCAAGACTAACTTGATCAAAGTTTCTAAGGGAAAATATTAGAAAGCTAAGATTTTCTTATATTTGTAAAGGTATCTCTTATATATATATAAGAAATTGAAAGATTAAAGTTCTTCTAAAATACTTTTCATAATGAGTTGAATAATTGAGTTACGGATGCATTGACCTAGCAGAGCTTAGCCTAACCTTAATGTACCGAGAGTTTTAGTAGAGGCTCAAGAGTTAGAAACTCTTAGTTTCTCTTTCCCGTGTTTATTCTTCTCATTTCTTAATTAAGGAGCTAGTGGGAGCGGGATAGAGATCAAGAAGGGAAAAGCTGAAGGTCTCGAGTAAGCCAGATTTCCAGGTGGGCTTTCTAAACTAAAATATGTGTTTGCACAAGTTTATGATAATGAGCATGTGTCTCTTTTGTAAAAGTTAATTGACTTGCCTGTTTTGAGCATATTGCATATTGCCTATCTACGAGAGAATGACGATATCGGTCCTATACTAGACAAGCTGTAGTAAGGGTATGTGTACACAGGTGGCCTTTGGCCAAGGTGTTGAGGAGGAGGTCTACTTCTCAACACGTTTGTGCGTAGATATGGTGTTTATTGATGATTGTCTGCAGACATGTTATAATTAGAATTGTTAGCACGTGCATTGATCATGAAGTAAGTGATTTCATAAAGTTTGATTCATAGGATATTTCTTAAAACCCTTGTGAATCTAATAAGTGGCAAGTCGATTATATAGCTCTAAGAGCATGTTTCAGTTGTTTTCGGCAATTGCCCACTGAGTGCATCAAGTACTAACGCCATGCATGTATTTCTAAACATGCAGGTTGTGCAGGAGCTGATGACGGAAAATTGAATGCTGAGCGAAGACTTATGTTGTTATGAAATATGTTTTGCCCTGGGTTTATGTCTTCACACATAAATTCAACTACTCTTTTGCTGCCAACTCTTTTCATAGATTGTGATGTGTTATGATTACAGAGTCCTAATGGATTAGACATTTGATAAACAATTATAAACTCGAGTCAAAGATTATTACATCAACTTGCTAAATAGTGATTAATTAATGTTCGACTTTTGATTATTAGTTAATCACAAGTTCAAAGACTCGTCTCTGTCTAGAATGATAATTGTTTATTTCTGCGAGTCTCTAAAATTAGTTAGTTATCTTATTTCTTTCCTCCAGTCGCGACCCGGTTAGTTAGTTAATCCTTGATTAATTAGCCGGGGTGTGACAAAATGGTATCAGAGCAGTTGTTCGCTCTGGTCCTGTGAGTCTTCCTTGAGTCTAATCTAGTTGTCCTAAATTATTCAAGCTCAGCATATCAAGTCCGTCATCTCCAACACAACCAGGTACAAGTAGTTAATTTTTGCATAAAGAGTTCAGAATTATTTGAGCATTGCTTATGGTTTTGAGTGATCTTTATATGCTTAGTATTGTATGTTGTATAAGATGATTATGCATACAATTTGATTAGTATCTTAAGTTGGGAAGTGGGACGTAACGATGTTATGGTCCTTATATCTAAGTTACGATTATTACCTAGGATGCCGAGGATTCGGACTACGCAGCGTAAGAGCACTAGAGTTAGACCTCTGCTGATTGGGTGTACAGACAGATTTTACGAGCTTAGGCCGGAGCAGTATACGGACTTCTCAGATTTTCTCGAGCAGTTTCGTTGGACCTGGTTATTGATTAGGCAGCATGGGGTTAATGATTTCGATGCGATACTCCGACTGATTCAGGTCTTGCCAGCACACTAGCAAGGATGGGCTTCTACTCATGCACTTGATTATATTGATTTTACCAGAAATCCTGAAGAGTTGGGGGATTTTCTTGGATTCCATGCGCTCGTTCGGGCATAGAATCGGGATCATCAAGGTCCACCCCCAGGTGACTATCCTCCTCTTGAGAGTTTTATTCTCTTATTCGACAGCTCTTTGCGGAGAATTATGTGAGGCAGGATGATCCTTCTCCCCAGCCTGTCGTTGTTGTACAACCCCTTGATATTCCTACTCCTAGATTTGATGAGCCCATGATTATTGATCGTACTCCTTTAGCCCCGGTCGTTGCTGAGTCTGTTGATCCTCACTCATTGATGGACTTAGATATTTATCAGGGGCCTGATAATTTGTATACACACCCTCGAGTTAGATCCTTTGTTTGTTGATATATTCCTTGTTGAGGACATTCATTTTTCCTATCCGGATCCAGTGATATCGGAGATTGATGCAGATCTTTTAGAGCAATCATTTGCTTTTGATTCACCTTCTCATAAAATTGATCCTGTCAATCCAGTATCTTCTCAGAATGATCCCATCGACTCTGTTTCAGAAGTAGTTCCTGGTTCTTATCGAGTTCATGCAGTTCCTCATGACTCTCTCCCCGTTATAGTTCCTAAGTCTCAGCCAATTTCGGCTGATCTTCCTAGTCAACTTCGTGAAGTTCATATATTTCAAGAGCCACCTCCTCTTGCCGATGAGGGAACCAGCTCCTCTAGGCCATCAGGTCTTTCCAGATCCTATCGATACGAGCCTGAGCATGTTAAGTCCGTTGGCAAGTGCAAAATTGAGTATCTTCCGGTCAGTGAGATGTCTTTCGTTACTGACCCATATATTCTACACCCCGAGTTGAAGGTGATTTCGCACGATAACAACCCCTATGCGCCTAAACCACCAGTGCCAGATTACAATGAAGAAGAGATTGAGCCCTTACAGTTTGCTGCACCGAGGCACGGTAGCCCTGTTTGGGAAGATGAGATTGATCGATATTTTGACGAAGAAGTAGTGACCAGTGGAGCTGATGTAGAGATGATCATCATCAGGAATGATGAACCTGGTCCGAGTAGTAGTCATTAGTAGTGGATCTTGTGTGATAGTACGATATAGTTAGTATGGCGATGTGCAGTAGTGATGCATATAGTAGTTTTAGTAGTAACCTGTCGATGTATATATGTATGTGGTATGTTTGTAAAATAGGATAGTCCGTTGGGATGTCGTATAGATAGAGCATCGCCATAGGCCAAACCCACTTGTGGCAAATTTTACCTCTTTTTGTAAAAGTCCTCAAGGAGGCAAATTTTCCCAATATATGAATCGGATATTATATGAACTTTTCAACTTCTTTATTCATATTGTGCCTCTTCCATTAACTTGAGTAGATGCGAGGCGTCGAATCATATACATTCCCCGTCACGGTTTAGTGTCTCGCACTTTGTTTTACAGTATTCATATGCATAACTTTACGAGGTGTAGTCTGCGTTTACCCTCGGTGGGGGATTGCGGCGAAAGTGTCTTCTTTTTCTTCAATCTAGGTATTTACGATGTTAGGGATATAAGTTTTCAATATAGTATTCCCTCTAGTATTGAGTTCGTTTACCCGTCCAGGAGGACAGGGCTTGTCCTCCTCAGGATGGTTTATTACCGTGAGCGAGGGCCGACCCGAAAGGCAGGTCTTGGCCTTCCGCTTTCACTTGCATTATCTGGCGAGTTCCAAGAGATGTTTGGCCTATCTCTTGCCCGACTCTCGCCGAACTCATTACAGCTGTATAGCGCCCACAGATTTATATGCTGTAAACATAATTTTCCTTTGACCTTGGGGCTTGTCGCCCGGCTTTTTACCGGCGAAGGCGGCTCGGGGTGTGTATTATCTATCACAGCAGGAAATTCAAAGCGAATTAAGTCGAAGATCTCCAAGTGGCGGAAAAGTTACTTGCAGCCGGTTTGAAGGACATATGGAGTTCCCATGGCGATACGATAAGATGCCCCGATGTGTTCGTTGACAAAGACTTGGTGACTGGAGGAGCATTTGGACAAAAGTAGCGCATTGTTGGCGAGGTCTTCTCGAGAGCCCCGAGCTTGCGAGCGCGAGCTTAGCGCCTTATGATCCTACCTAGGGGTGGAGTGGGTGAAGGGTGAGGCCCTACTTGCTTTTTCTATTGCTTGATTATACGTGTTGATCTTGACCTATGTATTTCTTGGTAGTGAACTGCTTGAAGGAAAGAAAGAAGAAAATGAAAATGGTCTCGTGGCGAACGATCTACGTAAATGGCCAAGGTCTCCGGCCTTGAAGGATTTCGAGACATGCCGAAATGACGTGGGCCGAGATCCCGCCGCAACCACTCAGCGCAGAAAGGCGGAAGGATGTAATCCACAGTCTCGGTTCTACGATTTGAGTCACGAGATCTCGTCGGTTCAAGTCGGTAGTCTCTCGAGGTTTTGTGTCATTATACTTTGTGTTGCATATGCGTGTTTCGACTGATGTATATAATGTATAGGGGTCGAGGGCGTGGCGGCGGTGTCAAAGTATCGATCTTGTATCGGATTACTTGAAGGCGCCCGTTCTGCGATTTGTGAGGTGGCCGGTATGCTCGGGAGGTGGAGGAGGTGAATACCTCCTTACTTAAAAATATCCGAGGCCGAGGCTAAGGTCGGGACCTCGTCAAGCGAGCGCGGATACTACGGCCATTGAGGCGGCGAGGGCGGTCGGCGGAGGTAGCTTTAGCGGAGGAGCGGCAAGGCGGCGAAATCTGAGTTGCCTTGATGAAGGCTGGGTGGAACAGGTTCGCCGTCGGGAGGCGGACATGGCGAGCTCGCGAGGAGGCAACCGTGCCTTGCGGAGAGGCTGTTCATGTCGTGAGCTTCTCGGGATGGTCTCGGGCGCGGCGAAGTGCTTAATAAGCGCGCGTCTCGGATCTGTCGAAGATGTCGCCGAGGACTACCGGACTGGACAAAGCCAAGTATGGAGTGCGAGGAGACCGAGGACAATGTCTGAGGCAGGCCTATTTTGATGTGATCGTCCGCGCACGAAGGAGCTTCCGTGCTGCGAACCTCGCCTCCTCCTCGGTTCTTTTGTCGCGAGTCCGTTCGCGCTTTGTCCGTGGATCGGGATCCCACGATCGAGCTTTACTATCCGATTATGCAAAGGGGTCGAAGTGCGGTGATGCTTCAAGGGCGTCGAGACTCGGTGGTTCCCGAAGAGGCAGGCTATGCGGGCGAGCCAGGCGAAGAGGCTGCTTGCTATCGAGGCGTCGGGAGGCGAATGAATGGCGTGGCGAAGCTTCGGAGGGTCGGTTGATCCCCCATCTTTTACCTTTTTTTTTTGAATGTAAATGTACATTGATTTTGCCTAAGGGCATGGATGTAGAGATGATCATCATCGAATGATGAACCCGTCCGAGTAGTAGTCATTAGTAGTGGATCTTGTGTGATAGTACGGTATAGTTAGTATGGCGATGTGCGAGTGATGCATATAGTAGTTTTAGTAGTAACTCGTCGATGTATATATGTATGTGGAATGTTTGTAAAATAGATAGTCCGCTGGGATGTCGATAGATAGAGCATCGCCATAGGCCAAACCCACTTGTGGCAAATTTTACCTCTTTTGTAAAGTCCTCAAGAGGCAAATTTTCCCAATATATGAATCGGATATTATATGAACTTTTCAACTTCGTTATTCATATTGTGCAACCTATCAACAATCTGTTTAAATTTTGTGATAACTTTAACTTGTTATGTGACACGAAATATTTCCCTTGAATTGATATTCAAATTTTCAAATTCTTTTAGTATGCCGAGAGGACGTCGAAACCCAATACCTGAAGAAAAGACTCAAGAGAGTCAACCTACACCTCAGAACTCACCTAATCAATCACCTCCTCGCCTTAATCGCAAGATTGTCGAACTTTTCTTCGCCAAAATCCACCAACTTTTCTCGGATCCGTGATCCATCCGAGGTCAAGAGTGGTTAGGCTATGGATCGTGTTTTCCGATTTTGGAATGCACCGATCGAGAGTGTATGCTATGTATCTCTTTCCGCCTAAAGGGATCCGCAGACATCGCGGAGTCTCACGAAAACCTTCACGCCGAACAACTAGATATTTTCACGTGGAGCGTTTCAAGGAAGAACTCTTGGCCAAGACATTCCACACAGCCTATCGCAAATGTAAAGAGATTGAGTTCGCTAATCTTAAGCAAGGAAGAAGATCAGAATGAGTACGTCTGCAGAGTTACGCAAGTTGGCTCGGTATGCACCTCATAGGGTCGACACCGATGAGAAAATGGCTGAATTATTTCGCTCTGGATTACATCAAGAAATGAGAATAGTACTGGCAAGCCAATCTCCAATGTCTTATGCGGAGACTCTGAATCGGGCGCTTCATATGGAAATGGAAATGCGTCCTGAGAGGATTACGCCTGATCCGACTCCAACATCCACCCAGAATCCTAACCCATCAAAGTTATTCCTGAGTGATCAGAAGATTGGGAATAAGAGAAGGTGGGAGAATAAAATTTCCAAACAAGTTAGCAGGTAGAAATCGGGACACTTCTCCCAAAGTCAATCTCGACCATCGTTTCAAGGCCAATCTCAGTTTTTCCCAAATCAAGCTAAGCCTGTATGTCAGAAATGCAATCGGACACACTCTGGAATATGTAAATGGGGAAGTAACAGTTGTTACAATTGTGGTCAAGTGGGCCACTATGCTAACAGCTGCCCAAACAGAGAAAAGGCGTCAGGAAGTGGATCCAGACCAAATCCTCCCCGTAAGACTCAATCTATGAAAGCTATGATAGCTTACCCTCAGTTGCCATTGCCGATGTTCCCTCAGTTTTCGGTAGCTCAATTTCCAATGGCTCCACAAAGAACCACCTCGACTCGGCTAGTACAACCAGCTCAACCACAAACCCAAAGATCAAAGAGCTCTTTCTCGAACCGTAAATCAACAGATAAGATAGCAGGACAATGATGTATGGAAACTTTGAGAGACGTACCGCTATAATTTTTTCGACATGGAGCTTCAGATTCCTTTATTTCTTCAAAGATGTGTAGATACTCTTGAGCTTCCAGTAAAACGATCTTATCCTGATATAAGAGTCCTTACGCCATTAGGCAGAAGCGATAGAATCACGCATGAGTGTCCTAACTTAGAATTCGAGTTAGGTCCTCTCAAGTTGAGAGCAGAATCCTTGCGTCTTTTGCCAATGTGGGATGTGGATGTAATTCTGGGAATGGACTGGTTAACCCAAAACTTCGCAACGATTCGTTGCGAAAGTCGTGAGATTTCATTCCAACCACCGGGCAAAGAACCAACCTGTTTTTATGGGATAGATGAAAGATATAAAAGAGTACCCATTATTTCAGCCCTACAAGAGGAAAAGTTGCTAAGACAAGATGAAGCACACGCTTACTTAGTATATTTGGTTGGAAAAGATGAAATTGAAAAGAAGGTAGAGGATGTCCCAGTTGTGAGAGAATTCCCAGATGTTTTTCCGGAATCCTTACCTGGATTACCACCAGATATACAATTAGAGTTCTCCATCGACTTAGAACCTGGGTCAGTCCCAATTTTGAAGGCACCATACCGAATGGCGCCAAGGGAACTCTAGGAATTGAAGATCCAATTGCAAGAACTATTGGATTTGGGATTTATCCGACCGCGTATCTCCGTGGGGAGCCGTATTGTTCGTTAAGAAAAGGATGGCACTTTGAGAATGTGCATCGACTACAGGGAATTAAATAAGTTGACCCTGAAGAATAAGTACCCATTACATTGGATTGATGATATGTTTGATCAGTTGAAAGGAGCAGGAGTTTTCTCAAAAATCGATTTGCGGTCAGGATATCATCAGTTAAAGATTAAACAAGAGGATATACCAAAGACTGCTTTTCGAACTCAGTACGGTCATTATGAGTTTACCGTAATGCCCTTTGGTCTGACCAATGCTCCAGCTGTGTTCATGGATCTAATGAACCGTGTTTTCCATGAATACCTAGATAAGTTTGTATTGGTCTTTATTGATGACATTCTTGCGTATTCAAAGACAAAGAAAGAACACGAAACCCATTTGCGAACCATCTTGGATACATTAAGAACCGAAAAGTTGTACGCCAAGTTCAGCAAGTGCGAGTTTTGGCTACGAGAAGTGAATTTCCTTGGTCATATCGTTTCAGCGAAAGGAATTAAAGTGGATCCTACGAAAGTACAAGCTGTGCGCAAATGGAAATCGCCTACAACATCGAATGAAATTCGGAGTTTTCTTGGTCTAGCTGGTTATTACCGAAGATTCATCGAGGGATTCTCAAAGATTGCTAGACCAATGACGCAATTACTTCGAAAGGAAGTTAAATTCCAATGGACCCATGAGTGCGAGAAAAGCTTTCAAGAATTGGAGGATAGTCGATCACAATTTCAAGATAATGAAGACTGAGCCCGATAAAGAATATACGCTTTATACGGATGCCTCAAGAAACAAAGGATGATGTACTCATGCAGGAAGGTAAGGTAATTGCTTATGCCTCAAGACAGCTAAGACCGCATGAGGTTAATTACCCTACCCATGACTTAGAACTAGCAAATGTGGTCCATGCGTGAAGATTTGGAGACATTATTTATATGGATCAAATGTGAGATCTTCACCCACCACAAGAGCTCCAAATACTTCTTTGAGCAAAAGGATCTTAATATGCGTCAGAGAAGATGGCTAGAGCTAGTAAAAGATTACGATTGCGAAATCAAATATCACCCGGGAAAGGCGAATGTAGTCGTCGATGCGTTAAGTAGGAAAAGCCAGACTCAACTATCATCTGTTCTTACCCAGAACGAAGAGCTAGTTAAGGAGTTCGAGAAGATGAAACTAGAAGTGGTGTTACCACCTGATACCACTCAAGGTATCATCGCAACTCTTGTTCTAGAACCTGACCTGAGAAATCGAATTGTTCAAACTCAACGGCAAGATGACAATTAGAAAAGTTAAGGCTGAAGGTGAGAACCGAAGGATCAACAGAGTACCATGAAGCAAAAGATAATTCCCTTATGCTTGGGAACATGATATGTGTACCAAATGATAAGAAATTAAAGGAAGAGATTCTGAAGGAGGCGCACAACACGCCTTATACCGCCCACCCAGGAAGCACAAAAATGTATCGAGATCTGAAATAAAAATTCATGTGGGTAGGTATGAAACAAGAGATATCGTTGTTTGTCGAGAAGTGTTTGGCGTGTCAACAAGTCAAAGCGCTACACCAGAGACCACATGGAAAACTGCAACCTCTCGACATTCCTGAATGGAAATGGGACCATATAGCCATGGATTTTATTACCAGATTACCCAAGCCTAAGCGTGGAAATACAGTTAATTGGGTAATTATCGACCGATTGACTAAGAGCGCTCATTTTATTCCAATTCCTGTGACGTACGGAGCCGATAAGTTAGCCCGGATTTATGTGCGTGAGATCATACGACTACATGGAGTTCCTGTTTCGATCACCTCAGATAGAGATTCCAAGTTCACCTCGCGATTTTGGACAAGCTTTCAAAAGGAAATGGGCACCCAGCTGAATTTCAGTACAACCTTTCATTCGTAGACCGATGGACAGACAGAAAGAACTATTCAGATACTAGAAGATATGATCAGAACCATCGTCTTAGATCGAGGAAAGCAGTGGGATCAAGCATTGCCTTTGATCGAATTCGCTTATAATAATAGCTACCAAGCAACCATCAACATGGCACCCTACGAAGCATTGTACGGCAAGAAATGTCGATCTCCATCAGATTGGGACGGTTGGAGAGAAAAGAATTCTCGACACGTAGCAGCTGAAGAAATGATTGATATCATACGCCAAATGAAGAAGAGAATTTAATAAGCTCAGATCGCCAAAGTCTTATGCGTGACACGCCGATTTAACCGAGTAATTTCAAATCGGAGATAAAGTATTCCTGAAGGTTTCACCTATAAAAAGAGTGCACAGATTCGGAATCAAAGGAAAGCTCAAGTCGAGATTCATCGGACCATTCAAATTTTAGAGAAGATTGGACCTGTTGCGTACAGGTTGGCGTTAACACCCAATTTCGGTAACGTTCATAATATATTTCACGTATCTCAGTTACGGAAGTATGTCTATGACCCGAACCATATTATCAACCAAGAAGATATAGTTCATGAGTCTGACCTAAGCTATGAAGAGAGGCCAAAACATATTCTAGATCGAAAGAAACAACAACTAAGGAATAAGTCGATTCCTTTAGTTAAGATTCTATGGAGACATCATGGCCTAGAAGAAACGACTTGGGAATTAGAAGAGAAGATGAAAGAAAAGACCCGAGCTATTTATTTGAGGTACTAAATTTCGACTAAATTTCTTTAAGGAGAGAATGTAACACCCTGATTTCCATAGCTCAAATTAAGCGTTAATTACGTAATTAGTTAGAGATTAATTACGTAAGTGACTAGGGACAATGCATCCTCAAATAAGATTACATAAAGTTTTAACTCAAAGATTTATTTTAGAATTCTACAGTTGGTTACAATAAATCTTTAAGTTATTATTTTATTTCAACGTTTATTTTAGAAAGAGTGATTTATGAAGATTTCAACTCACTAGTAATTTTTATATTTCTATTTGATTTATCTTGATTTAATAATTTTAAAGGATACATTATATCCTTATAATTTTTTGAAATTATATATTTTCAAATGAGGACATAACATCCCTCATAAATTGGGCTTAGCACCAATATGTGGTAATAAGCCCTAATGGAAATCAAAGCTTATCTTATAAGTTAAAGCCATCTAAAGCTTACATAATAAGCTAATGAAAATTCTAGAAAAGTGTGGCTTCTTCAAGAAGACTTTGAATAGCTTATGGTGGAAGATTTGAATAGTATCCTAAGACTTCTATATATATATATATATATATATATGTATGTACTAAGCTTCCAAAAGTCTCCATTTCATCCCATTTTCCCAAAATTTCGAGAATCACACACACACACATACTCGAAATTTCTTCTTCAAGATCAAGATCCGGGCTTCCAATCTTCTTCAAATTGATAGATCAACGTTTTCAAAAGGTAAATCACTAACCTTATCCAAGTTTTGAAGAAAAAAATAAAGATGAAAACCCACCCCCAAACTCCCCAAAGTTTCGGCCATTTAGGCCTTGTTCTCTACAAACTTTTGTTCTTCGATCTTTAGTCTATTTACGCATAGATCTACCATTTAGGAATGATTTATGCTTGAATTATGGTTTAATTTGTTTATCTTCAAGAAAAACCCAAACTTTGCTAAGAATCCTAATTCTTATCTTGAGAAATTGTTGATGATTTCTTAAATTGAGGTTATATCTATGTAATTAGAGATGTTTGAGCATGTTTAGAGTCATTTGTGAAAACAAAAATCGAACCCCTCGTTTTTCCTCTTAGAACCGAAAACTAGGGCTTGGATTTCAAGATGATTTGGTTCTTGTTTGTTGAAAATAAGTTAGTAGTTATGTAATTATATCTATTAGATCGTGTTTGGTGAAAGAATTTGGAGTTAAATCCAACTCATGTGAAAATCCCTAAATTAAAATGTTTATGGAGTTTCAAGAAGTTATTATTTTGATTTGATTTGATTAGTTTGATTTCATAAGTATGATCTAGTATATGAAATTAGCTTATTTTGAAAATTTGGGATTTTTCTATATTAGTATGTAAAATCTGGATTTCGTTAGTTTACATAATTACAAAGAACTTTGTGATTATGGCTTGATATTGGGATTTGATTTCAAAATATGGATTCTCGTGATTATGTAACTTGATCAAAGTTTGTAAGGGAAAAGATTAGAAAGCTAAGATTTTCTTATATTTGTAAAGGTATCTCTTATATATATATATATAAGAAATTGAAAGATTAAAGTTCTTCTAAAATACTTTTCATAATGAGTTGAATAATTGAGTTACGGATGCATTGACCTAGCAGAGCTTAGCCTAACCTTAGTGTACCGAGAGTTTTAATAGAGGCTCAAGAGTTAGAAACTCTTAGTTTCTCTTTCCCGTGTTTATTCTTCTCATTTCTTAATTAAGGAGTCAGGTGGGAGGGATAGAGATCAAGAAGGAAAAGTTGAAGGTCTCGAGTGTTTATATTTCCAGGTGGGCTTTCTAAACTAAAATATGTGTTTGCACAAGTTTATGATAATGAGCATGTGTCTCTTTTGTAAAAGTTAATTGACTTGCTTGTTTTGAGCATATTGCATATTGCCTATCTACGAGAGAATGACGATATCGGCCCTATGCTAGACGAGCTGCTAGTAAGGGTATGTGTACACAGGTGGCCTTTGGCCAAGGTGTTGAGGAGGAGACCTACTTCTCAACACGTTTGTGCGTAGATATGGTGTTTATTGATGATTGTCTGCAGACATGTTATAATTAGAATTGTTAGCACGTGCATTGATCATGAAGTAAGTGATTTCATAAAGTTTGATTCATAGGATATTTCTTAAAACCCCTATGAATCTAATAAGTGGCAAGTCGATTATATAGCTCTAAGAGCATGTTTCAGTTGTTTTCGGCAATTGCCCACTGAGTGCATCAAGTACTCACGCCCTGCATGTATTTCTAAATATGTAGGTTGTGCAGGAGGTGATGATGAAAATTGAATGCTGAGCGAAGACTTATGTTGTTATGAAATATGTTTTGCCTTGGGTTTATGTCTTCACACATAAATTCAACTACTCTTTTGCTGCCTACTTTTTTTATAGATTGTGATGTGTTATGAGTGCAGAGTCCTAATGGGTTAGACATTTGATAAAAAAGTATAAACTCGAGTCGAAGATTATTGCATCAACTTGCTAAATAGTGATTAATTATTGTTCGACTTTTGATTATTAGTTAATCACAAGTTCAAAGACTCGTCTCTCTCTGGAATGATAATTATTTATTTCTGCGAGTCTCTAAAATTAGTCAGTTATCTTATTTCTTTCCTCCAGTCACGACCCGGTTAGTTAGTTAATCCTTAATTAATTAGCCGGGGTATGACACAAGTTTTTGGAGTACCCTAATCGAGAGTGTCTCCTATGTATATCGTATCAGTTAAGATGGTCTGCAAATTTCTGGTGGGAATTGCATCAGAAAGTTCTTTCTCCTGAGATCTCTATATGTATGAAGCTGACAAATTAGCTCGAATATATTCCCTCGAGATAATACGTTTACATGGAGTGCTCATCTTCATCCCCTCAAATAGAGACTTCAGATTTACATCTCGTTTTGAATGAGTTGTCAACAAGAAATGAGTAAAAGATTGAATTTGCATACAACGACAACTACCAAGCAACGATTAATATGGTGCCTAATAAAGCCTCTACGACAGAAACTGTAGATCGCAGCTCTTTAAGAACGCGGATGAAGAAAGAAAAGTGCTTGGACCAAAAGCGATTGAAGAAATAGTTGTAATCGTACAACAAATCAAGAAAAGAATCCAAGAAGCTTATGATCGTTAGAAATCCTACGTAGATAAAAGAAGAACGGAGCTAAGCTTTGAGAATTGAGATAAAGTTTTCGTGAAGGTATCTTTTCCCAAGGAATACATCGCTTTGGAATCAAAGGAAAGCTCAACTAAGATATATCGACCATACGAGATTCAAGAAAAGATTGGGTCACGCCGCCTACAGATTAGTATTGTCTCCAAGTTTCGGCAATATTTACAATTTGTTCCGTATGTCGCAATTACGAAGATATGTGTTTGATCCAAAACACATCATACATTAAGAGAACGTTGTTCTTGAATCATATCTAAGCTATGAAAAGAAACCAGAAATGCATCTTAGATCAAAAAGAACGACAACTAAGGAATAAATCAATTCCTTCAGTTAAAGTCCGAAGAAAGTATTATGATTTAAAAGAAGCGACATAGGAGCTAAAAGATTAGACAAGAAAGAAGTACCTCTGCAAAAAGGTACTAAATTTCGGGACGAAATTTTTTAAGGGGGGTGGGAATGTAATACCCCGAATTCCTGTAGCAGAGATTAGCTCATAATTAAAAGCTTATAAGAAGGGCATTGCATCCTTAAGAAAGAGTTGTTTAAGCTAGAAGCCTTTATGTTAAGCTTCGCGTCGACAAAAATAGAATTTGAGATTTATTCGAGATCGATTCGAGATGAAATCTAAGATAAGGTTCTTAGGTCTTGTTTAGAATAAGAAGACCTAGATTCCAAGGGTCTTGGGATGATAGATACGTGCTCAATGAAGTCTTGATTTCAGAAAACTGAGAATTTGAAAAATCTATTGATATCGGCGTTTGCCGATTAAGCTCCGATTAAGAGCAAAGTATTTAAATGGTTTTTGAGGACAAAAATATTTTTATAATCAAAGTTTGATGTTTATTATATATTATTTGAGTTTTAAAAGAGAATTTCAAGTAGAGAGCATTTTATTAGAAATTGAATTTTGAAATCGGAACGATATAGATTATTAGCATGTATTTATAACATAAGTATTTTTCCTAAAAAAGCGTGTATTTCTAGAAAAATGTGCCTTTCTAGAAATATGATTATTCATCATTTTTTAAAGAAATGAAAAATGGAGAAAAACAAAGGAATTTTCTAGATTAAGGGTGAATAATCACCTTAATAAAGAAAAGGAAAAATAAATAGAATTTTTTTTAATGCACATAAATGCTTGGAGATCACTATTCATCTCCATTTCCTTTCCCATTTTTCGTCCAAAACACACACTTTCACACACTAAAATTTTGAAATTTTCAAATCAAATTTTGAAGGATCCAACCGTTAAAATTTCAATCCGTCTTCAAATCGAGGTATGATATCAACCTTAGAACACATCTACAGTTTGAAAATTTTGAAAACATGATCTTATGTACATTTCATATTTTCAGTCATTATGGAATAATTATAAAGGATATGTTTTGTTTGATTATTTCTTGATATTATGTTAGATTCGTCGCCGATAAATTCTTTAACGTTGAATTTGTGAAGCATATGTTTATTGCTTGGAATATTGATAATTTTCGAAAAATGGGAGGTCTTGATCTGGAATTTATGATATAGATATGCTTGATATTCTATCATATATGTGTTGAGGAGTTGATATAAATATGTTTTGAGCAAGAAAAACGTTTGAAATCGAAACTGTTGGAAAACTCCTAAAGTGGCCGAAAACCCTAGCCTTTGTAATGTTGGATTTTTTATTTTATTTGATCATTTGACTTCATATTTGGATTCTATGATATGAATAAATCCTAAAATGATTTATTCGGATTTTTCGGCCGACGTATTCGAAAGTTGAAAAAATTTAGTTTGACGTCAAGTTTGAGTTTTCAATGCCAAAGCTTTGATCTTTGGATTTTGATGGTTGATTAGTAATATTTGATGATAGTTGAGCATGTATAGAGGTTCGTCTAAGTTAGGCGACGTCTTGCCGATTTTTGACGTCGGGCATAAGCTAGGTCTTAAGGGGTCGTTAGGTTTTTGGCGAAGGTTGGATGGTTTAAGCTTGTTATTAAGTTTTCCATGCTCGTTTAGACATATGAAGCTTGTTAAGTCATGTTATATGTTTAAGATGTTAGAGGATGCAATGACCCGAATGTTTATAGACCATAGCGTCTTATGTATTAAGAAGTTATTTTCTTGTTTGTTGCTAGATAGGCTTTTATGCCGTTTTATATGGATTGATGGACCAAGTGAGAAGAAGAAAAATATGAAAGAAAAAGTACACTCATCGAGTGACCGTCGCCAGTGGGTATAAATATTTTCTAATATGATATGTTTATGCTTTTTATGTTTTCAAATGAAATGAATCAGATTATGAGCAAATTTCAAAGTTAAACGACTTACTTATTTTGAGCATGAGCATGAGCATATCAGATTTACCTATCCACGGAAAAGAAAGAAATAAAGTATGAATGAAAGATGTTACCGACGTCGGGTATGACCGTGGTTGGTACCCTTCGGGTCCAACACGGGTATGTAATGTTAAGGTGTTTGAGAAGGAGGCCTACTTCTCAACACGCAGAAAGAATCCGTGGATATGGGAAGGAAAAGTTATCGGCCGACATGAGAACATGCATATGCATACTTTATGATGATGCTATGAAATGAAAGCAAGTAAGTGTTTATTTACGATGCATGCACATGTTATTTCATTAAAAATCCATGTGCATTGCTAATGTTATGGCAAGTCAATTATATAGCCCTAAGGGCAATGTTTTATGTTTTCGACGTATACCCACTGAGTGCAATTTTGTACTCACGCCCTGCATGTATTTCTAAATGTGTAGGTTGAGCTCGAGAGGATGCTGGAATCGAATGCTGTGCAAAGGAGCTTCTCTAAGTAATTTGATTAATGATGATATTGATAAATTGTTGATGTTATTCATTTGAAGTCAACATGTTTTTGTTGCCCAGAGAGTTATGTCATTATACATAATTCTCAACCACACTTCTCGCTGCAAACTTCGCCTTCACTTGATGTTTTGTTATACCGAATCGACTAAATATTGATGATATACATCGAATTGATCATAATCGTGACGATAATCTTTATTTTGTTATTATGGTCTCGCATCGCTGTTACGCTGCCGACTTGCTTACGAGAACATGGATTCATTGAAATGCCTCTATGAACAAGGATTTACTCGAAAGTTCAGAATTGTTTTTGTTAGATCCGATAAGGTTTATATCAAGTCTTGGAAACATGGTCGAACCATGCTTTGAAACGCCAATAAGTTCTCAATGTTGTAAAAGTTTGCTTCAAGATGTACATCCTTGATATTGGTTATTCTCAGGATTATTTGTCTTCGAATCGTAGTTCTTTTCACTCAATTCTTCATTGTGATTTGAAAATCTAGAATCAACCTTTGTCAAACTTATTTCACTTCTTTGAAACATAAAGCTTTGATTGTTTCATGATGAAAGTTAAGGTCACACATTGCTATAAACGTTTAATTCTTTCATGACAAAGGTTGAGGTCAAATATTGTTTAGACCTAGATTATTGGTCATTTTTGTAGTTATCGATTATCAGAAGTTCTTTCTTAACCCCACGTCACGGTCTAATTATTTGACTAATTACTTGGTTAAGTAGTAGGGTTGTGACAGGTACGGTATCATACCATATCGAAAATTACGGTATACCGAAAATATGGTATTTTTCGGTACAGTATGTCCGGTATATCGATTTTTCGGTATTTTTTCCCACCCCTAGTTAGGATCCTCACGTAAGAATGTCATCTCATGAGATTTTGTTATTATTGAAGTTGAGAAATAGTTCGGTTTCGGTTAACCTTATCAAATTTGTATGAAAAAGTAAAACTGAATTGAACCAATTTAGATTTTTAGTTAATCGAGAACTGATCAGAATTCAGTTTTCTTAAACAAAAATTGAAACGAAAATATTTAATAATTAAAATAATTAAACAATATTTTAAAAACTAAAATTCATTAAAAATAATTTAAATAATAATTAAAAATTGAAATTTATTAAAAACAATGAAAATAATTAAAATAGTAATTAAAAATCGAGGTTGTAGATTTTTTATAAATTAATTAATAATTAAAAATAACAACGGTCTTTCGATTCCGAACCGATAACAAAAAAATAATTAACTACGGAACCGAACACTGACCATGATGTACCGCCTTTCCAAAGTACGGATTAGACGGATCACATTAACTAAGCAGGATTAAGAACATAATGACCAACAAACCTTCAAGACTTCAAACTTTATAGATAAACACACAACGATTTCATACAAACTAGACCAACAGATCATTAACAAAAGGATTCAACTGATCTGGAGGTAACGTATGTAATATCCAAAATAGTATAATAAAGTGTTTTGACAATGAAAGCATGTGAATGCATATATGACGATATACATCCAAGGTGAACTATTAGCAACAAAACTCCGATCGCTCAACACTTGTCCATTCCATCAAAGCCTCAACCCGCACATTTAAAACAAACATGCGGCTAAGTACAAGATTGCACTTAGTGGACTCATGCCAAAATCATTTCATTTAATTACATCGCCCATTAGTATAACACGAGGATTTTAGTTGAAATAACTCGTGAATACCAAAATACTTTATCATTTCAAAAGATTCGCCGCCAGCATTTTCTACACGTATGATCCGTATCATTCACATAATTATTCATAATCGATCTCATAACCGATCTCACGCCCGTAGAAGTAGGCCTCCTTCACCGACGCCGTGATCGGCCAAGATGTTGCTAACGGCTCCCAATCACATAGTCGTGATTCTCAGATCCGACTAGATCCACGACCGCCGATGATGTTGCTAACGGCTCACAACATAAAATCGGTACACGTTAATCTTAGCCGAGATTCTCGATCCGACTAAGATCCGATATCGATTTTAAAATTGGGAGCGACCCAATAATCGATTCACATACATCGTTGCTCGCCCAACAACATGATAGATCCATACGTTAAAACATAAATATTTTGGGCATGTAATCAATAATGCTCATAATCATTTCTCAACCGAAAGCTTGTAAATAAATACTTTTCAAGAAAACATCGTAAATAAAAGGGTTTTCGAGTAAAGCCCACCTCAGATACGTAGTCTTTATACTAGGGTCTCTTTTCCCACGCCAATGTCCCGTCCACGTATCACCTTTACGTAAGAATTATTTTAGTACGCCGGTCACGCTCGATAGAAACGAACATAGTCTATAACGCTCTACGATCAAATAAGGCTAACGTCGACTTAATTCGACGCTTCCTAATCGATTGATGTCGATTATGAAATTTCTCAACATATAAAGGGTATTCTACCTTTTAGAATATAATGTACGCTTTTAACGTACTTACGTAACGTAAGTAGCATTGTTACTAAACGCATTACGCCACATTGATCGCAAGATTATCGACTATGCGTGCCGCTGACCTTGGTCAACGATTTGGTCAACTATTTTGACCAAGTCAACTAAAAGTCAACAATTTTGACTTTGGTCAACAAAAGTCAACATTTTGACTTTTTCAACTATTTATGAAATTTTATCATTTTATGTGCAATTTTGTTCCAAAATTCCTATAAAATCATATTATGTCTAAAACATTATTTTAGATCATATTATGTAATTATTCTTGATAAAATAAATTTATAACATTATTACACATATTATGAAATTTTCGATAATTACAAATTAAATAGCTAGACTTGTGCAAAAATTCTTATAAATTCACATGTCACACTATTTTATCATGTGATTAATAATATGTAATTACCTTAGTCAAATAAAATTTATACACCTTAGTATTATATACTAATGTTTTCGGTTTTTCATAATAAACCCATCAAATGATTTTTAAAAATTCCAATAAATTCATAAATCAATTAATCACCCTCAATTATGCTTACTACAACATAATTGTTATTTATTATGACTTATTGAATAATATTTACCTAAGTCACTTTCTAAATTTTCGACTTAGGTCAAAATAATATTTATAAATTTCAATAAATTCTCACAACCATATATTATGAATCTACACACTTGATATGCTATTATATCACTTAAATATGAATTATATCACAACATTATAACATATGCATATATTTTCGGTATTTATAAAAATATAAGCTATAGTTTTTCAAAAATTCTAAATAAATTCATATAAGCATAATTAATACCCTAGATCATGATTTCATACTCAAAACAACAATTAAAAATCAAAATCATCAACATATATAACCCCTAAGTTTTCGGTCAAATGAATAAATTTAATAGCATGCTTAATTTCATGATATAATTAATATACATGCTTTACAACATCATATAAACATCATATCTAAACATATTAACACATGATTCAAAATTTTCGAAAATCATATATATAAACTAAGATCATAACATAATTTCTAACGGACGAAATTCGAAAATTCTAGCATGTATACGAAGCTCGTAAGAAATCTAACCTTTTAATCGGTTTCGATTTTGATCGGCAACGTTTATTTGCTAAGGATTTGGGATTATAATTTGATGAACACTCTAAATTTTCTCTCTATATTTTCGGCACCAAGGGGTTCAAATGGGAGAATGGAGGAGCTTATGTTATATTTATAGACTTAGGCAAGTTGTAGTGAAATTATTACATGAAAAATATCTAATACACTTGCTAATCAAGGTCAATATTTTCGCCACCTCCTTTGGCTAAAGACAAGAATTTTGATCTCATCCTAATACACTTCATGATGTTATTTTATCCTTAAGTTGCAACTTGTAGTATATTAGTTGGCATTTAATTAATCAAACATATATATTAATGTGTGTGTATGTCGCCCATATTCAATAGCCTTAGATTTATTTATTTGTTTTATTACTATAATATATATTTTATTATACTATATAATTAATTTATAAATTTATGGCATAATTATCAAGAGTAAAATGAATTAATCACATAATGTCACATTTGTGACATTCTCAACTATGCTTAGTTAAATAGGATAAATTTCTATTATTTTATAATATATACTATATTATTACCATATTATTATTATAGTATAAAGTTGATTTAGAAAAGTCAAATATTTCAACTCCACACATGGCACTATTTGTCACGACCCCACCTCGTGATGACCGGAGCGAGCGGACTAATACTAGGAATAGTATTCAAGGATACGGACGATCGTCACGATAGACATATCATATGAGAATATAGAACTTAAGATTTAACATACACTTCTAACATTTCAGCTCAAAAGGGTTAGCCATCGATCCAAAGGATATGACGATCCAAGGACTTCATAGTTCACGTTATTATAATATCCAACATGAAAATAAAATGCTCGTAGTTGCAATGAAAGTGTGTGAATACATATACGACGATATGTATTCAAGGTTATCCATTCCTAATGAACATCAAGGACATACGGCTTTCTCAACACTCCTCCATCACCAAAGAATCGAGCTCAACTCGCACATTTAAAAACAAACATGCAGGCTAAGTACAAAATTTGTACCCAAGGGACTTATGCCGAAAACATTTCATTTTCGCTTTAATTACTCGCTAATATAGTGGTAAGACACAAGGGTTTTATTTGAAAATGCCTCAGGCTTACTAAAATTATTTTCATGAGTTTATAAAAGTTGCTTGCCAAGCATTTTCTTGGTGTACGTATCCATATCCCTTATTATCATGTCATCACATTATCATAGTCGAAAGTCGTGAAGGAGGCCTCCTTCTACGACCCCGACCGCCGTGAATCGTCCTTACAAAGACACAAACCATCGGTGTACACGCTAATCCTAGCTGTATAAGCTTCCCAAGATAGGATCCGATATCAATTTTCATTCATAAGTTGGGAATAACCCATCAACATCACATCATACATGGATAGATACGATACACAAAACGTAAACATTTTGGTGTAATCATTTTAAGAATTTTAGCATTAGTTTGAAAAGTATCGTAACAAGACAGTTGAAAAGAGCGAAAGTTTTTCTGCTTTTAGTAATAAAGCCCACCGAAATTATGGTTCGCCTTTAACGCTTTTCCTTACTCGTCAATGTCCAAATTAAAGGCCAGTCACACACCTTTATATAAAAAGGATGCTTTAGTACGTCGTTTACGTAGTTCGGACTTATAAAGTCTATAATCAAATTCGATATTTCATATCGATGTAAATTGAATTCTTAATGAATTCAATTCGCTTCTCAAACGCCAGATCAATTTAACATTTCGCTCTTCGATAGAAACGAGATATGTGTTATAAATGACCAATTTACCCTCTCGTAAATGGTCTAACGTTTTCACGCTTTTCGATTTCATGACTTTAAACATGAAATCTTTTCATATTAATGTGATATCATTAACAAAGATACGCCTTACGATATTAGCCTATTTTATCGAACGTCCTTCGTACGTTGATTTCAAAAGTCAACAATTTTGACTTTCCTTAGTAATTTAATTACTAAGTCTTATTTTAGTATTAAATTCTTTTAAAAATCAATTTCTAATTGATTTCTTTTTATAAACTGTTTCAATATGTTTAAAAATAATTTTTAAACATATAATTCATTATAAATAATGAATTTAAGGGTTTAAAATCCTTATTTCTATTTTTAAAATAGCACACGGCTATTTTGAATTTTGACAACCAATTATTTTCGAGAATTATCCATAATTTCCAAATATGTCTAAAATAATATTAGACATATAATTTTATTAATAACCTTAATTAAAAGGATTTAAAAATCCTTAAAATTTTAAAACTCTTCTAATTATTAAAATTACCAATTGGTGTCTAAATTTTTTCTAATTTTATATAGTGTATTAATATACACTATGGTCATTAATATGTCATAAGATCAACTAAACATTGTTCAATCATCACCTTATTATTTATATAAGGTTTCGCATTTTTAGAATAAATGCCCAATAATTTTCTAAAATTCCAATAAATTAACACAAGGTCCAAATATTATTCCATAACATACTTATGTCACATAATTCACTATATAACAATGTTATATCATGTAATTAAACCCATAGCTTTCGCACTTTTATAATATTCAACAAACAATTTTATAAAATTTCCTAAAATCACAATATGCACATAAGCTATAGTGTAACAATGTAACATCATAAAATACATCAAGAACAATTTTATTCATCACCAAACTTAGCTCAAAGCTTTCGGTTTATTTGAATAAAAATTGTAATTGATTTTTAAAAATTCTAATAAAAACATAGGATGCATAAAACATACTCAAGATCAATAATATACCATCAGATGTTACAAAATAAAGTCACACATCAATATATACATATATATAAGCCTCGGCTTTCTTAAAACAAATAGGTGGGATTTTCTAAAAATTTTCAAATAAATCGTAGGGTGCATAAATCATATTTTAGATTAATAAAACATCATTGCATGTCTTAAATGAAAATCCTATATCAACATACTTATATACATATGTCTCGCCTATTTAAAAATTTGATAGAATTTTCCAAAATTCTAATTAAATTACCATAGACTTCAATATCATCATAGAGTAACTATATATCATTGCATGTCTCATATAAACATCATTCATTAACATATACTTATATATGTATGTTCGGTTATTTCAAAGCTTTGGCAAGAGTTTTTCTAATAATTCCCAATTAATTTGTATGTACTCTCAATACATCATAGATCAATAATTCCACATTGCATGTACAAATCAAAAATCATACACCTACTTATATAGGTCTACATGCTTCGGTTCTAAGAAGAAACTAGCATAGATCTTTCTAAATTTTTCAAATAAATCCTATAGTCACATATTAACTCATAGATCATAAAATCAAAACCATACAACCTCTCATAGGTTTCGGCCTTTTCATAAATTTTTCATACATATTGAATAAATTTTTAAAACATGCTCAAAGCTTCACAACTTATTGCTACATATCACTAGTACACATTATAGCCATGGATTCGAAAATCTTTGAACAAAACCTTACATGCAATACTTTTGAAAAACAAGAACACATACCTAATCCCTTTCTTAACATTTATACACATGCAATAGCAAAAGATTACCAACTAAGATCATCAAGAACACATGCATTGTTTAAATCAAAATTTCGAAACTTAGGAAATTTTTCAAGAACAACTATCCATTTGTTTCGAACCTACCTTAGGTATATGGATTAAAGAGACAATGTATAAGGTATTATGGACTTGTGTGGTGAGGAGATGAAGAGATTTTTCAAGCTTGAAGGATGGAGAGAGCTCGGCCATGGTCAAAATGAGAGGGAGAGAGTTTTGAGAGTGTTGGAGAGAGACGGGTGTAGAGTGTTTGAGTGATGAGTGAAGAATGAATAAAAACTGAAATCATCCCCCCCTATTATCCCCTCACTCTCGGTCTCTCTCTCTCCCCCAATACACACACAAGACTCTTCACATTTTATTACTAGTTTATTCACTAATGGGTTCCCAATCATTGGTGTCTTACACACTATCTTGGAAATAGTTAAAATACATCATTAGTGGGAGATTTGTTGGTTTAAAATCTGAAAAATATATAAGTATACATGCATGAGTGGAGAAATATCACAATTTAAATATGTATACCCATATAGGTATCTCTCGGCCATTAGGCCAATTAACGGTTAAAAATTCTGGTTTCATGCTAATTATTGATGTATAAATCATAATATATGATTTAGATGATATTTAATATCATAGGTTAATTAAATAGCATAAAAGAAGAAAATAATTCAATTTATGCCCAAGAAAAATGGCTATCGGCCATTTGGTTAAATCATAGGTTAAAAATTTTATTTCATGTCATTAATAGGTATATACACCATGGTATATGATTTAGATAATAATTATAGCATAGGATAATTAAAAAGAGCATTTATTTTCGAAGGAAACCCTAATTTCGAAAAATTAGGGTTTTCAACCTAGTTATGATATTTTTATTAATTCTAATGTTCAAGCATTAATTAAATGCTTATTGGTACTGTAATATCATAAAAATATCATAAGAAATAATTTCCTAAAGTTTCTTGATCATTAAAACTATCGCTCATCTTATCTCTAAACGCCGACGCTTGAAAACTTCTCAAAACGTTACGTATCGACTCATTTTAAAATGGTCGAATACTGTAATCTCATTATAAAATATTCCATTAATAATGGAATGTAATTCCAAGCTTGATTGCTTAAGAAATATCGTGACATTTCATAGTCGATATGCATTCGACGTTAAAACGCATCACGATAAAAGTTAAAACTTTCGATTTCTTTCATTCACTAACTTTGAGTGAGTGTGTAACAGAAATTACTCCTTGTAAACAATTGAAATCATACTTGATTTCATATGTGATTTGATTTCACGGCAAAATTTTATTTTACGGGTTTTAAAGACCGTAGTTAGCCTTTACAAACCATGGGTTATTACATCCTACCCCTTAAAAGAAATTTCGTCCCAAATTTGTATACCTTAAAAGAATAACTGGGTACTCGCTCTTCATCGATCTTCTAGCTCCCACGTAGCTTCTTCTTGTCCATGGTGATTCCACAAAGACTTTGACCAACGAAATCGATTTATTCCTCAATTGTTGAACTTTATGGTCTATTATTACGATAGCTCTTCTTCATAACTCATGTCCGGATTGAGAACTACGCCATCTCGACGGATCACGTGTTTTGGATCATACACATATTTCCTTAGTTGAGATACATGAAAACATTATGCACATTTCCCAAGTCATGAAGAGCCAACTTATAGCTCATCGAGCCTATTCTTTCTAGATCTCGTATGGTCCTAGGTAGCGGGTCTTAGTTTTCCTTTCGCACCAAATCTTGTGATCCCTTCGATGGAGAGACTTTGAGAAAACTTTGTCTCCAACTTTGAAATGTAGTCCGATCTACGCCAGACGTCAGAGGATTCTCGTCTGCCTCGAGCTTCTTTGATTCTTTGCCTAACTGGCTTGGACGATTTCAATCATCTCATTTATCACTTCCGCCTTACTATTTTCCTTTCACCTACCTCATCCCAATAAAGTGGTGATCTACACTTCTTGCCGTACAAGGCTTCATATGGGGCCATATCAATCGTCGCTTGATAACTATTATTGTAGGCAAACTCAATAAGAGGTAAGATGTCTTCCCATTTTGCACCTCGATCCAAGACTACTGCTCTCAAAGATATCTTCTAGGGTTTGATTGTCCTTTCCGACCGCCCATCGCCAGTGGGTGAAATGTCAGATCAAGTTTAACTTTGTTCCTAATTTTTTGTAGGCTCATCCAAAATTTCGATGTGAACTTGGAGTCTCTATCCGATGTAATGGATTTTGGTACTCCATGTAGCCGTATCACCTTTACATATATTTGGGCTAGTCTATCACCCATATGTATTTTGAATTGGTAAGAGTGAGCGACTTGGTGAGTCTATCCACTATTACCCATATGGTAGTGTTTCCTTTTCTGACTGGTAAATCCGTGAACGAATCCATCGTTATTTCGTCCCACTCCATTCGTGTATACCCAACGGTTGTAACTTCCGTAGGGACGTTGGTGTAAAGCTTTTACCCGTTGGCAAACAAGGCAACGTTCTACGAAAGAAGCTATGTCTCGCTTCACGCCTTCCCACCGTAACTTCTCTTTGTCTTGCACATCTTCGCATCGCCTGGTGGCTTGTATAAGGTGTATCATGAGCTTCACTCATTATGTCGTTCGAATCTCAAAGATCATCGTGAACACATATCCTTCCTTCAACATTAAAGCATTATCTCGACGCTTCCGAAATTTTTCAATTCGCCAGCTCTCACTCTTTCTCTTATCTTTTCCAACTTTTCCTCAATCCTTTGTCTCTCAATGATCCTTTTCTTAGATCGTATATCATGAGAGTGTAGCAATACAATTCCCGATCGCCTCGGGTCGCTTAATCAATTCAATTTTAATTTGTGAATTCCTCGACAAGTTTATCTTCTCGTGTCGAGATATCCCAAATGAGTTTGATTTTACGACTCAAGGCGCCGCCTACTACATTTGCTTTACCGGGTGATAGTTAATACCACGCCGTAATCTTTACTAGTTCGAGCCATCTTCTCTGCCTCATGTTTAGATCTCTCGCTCGAAAAAGTATTTCAAACTCTTATGATCAGATAGATTTCGATCTCACCCGTAGAGATGGTGCCTCCATATTTTCAAAGGTATGAACCATCGCCGCTAACTCTAAATCGTGTGTTGGGTAGTTTAGCTCATGTGGTCTAAGTTGTCGCGACGCCAGTATGCTATTACTTTTCCTTCTTGCATCAAAACGCATCCTAGTCCGCTCTTCGAGGCCAAGATAAACCACATACCCTTATTTGATTCCTAATCGCCAATACCGTGCACTTGTTAACTTTTCTTTGAGTTCCCGAAAGCTCACCACATTCCTCACCCAAGTGTACTTAACTCCTTTTCAAGTAGTTGGGTCATTGGTCTTGCTATTTTGGAGAATCCTCAATGAATCTCCTATAATAACCCGCTAACCCTAGAAAACTCCTGATCTCATTCTCGAGTTGGCGGTGATTTCCATTCTTGACCGCCCACTTTGGTCGGATCCACTTTGATTCCATCACAGACACGATGTGTCCTAAAACATTACTTCCTTCACCAAAATTGATTTGTTTAACTTAGCAAACAACCTTTCATTCCTCAAAGTTTGTAACACCATTCTTAGATGTTCCTTATGGTCTTCCTCATTTTTCTAATAGACGAGAATATCATCTATGAAAACCAAGACAAACTTATCTAAGTACGGATGAAACACTCGGTTCATGAGGTCCATAAACACACCTGGTGCATTAGTTAATCCGAATGGCATAACTACAAATTCATAATGGCCATATCTTGTTCGAATGCGCTTTAGCTATGTCTCCGTGTCGCACTTTTAGTTGATGGTACCGACTTGAGATCAATTTTGAAAATATGCCTGCTCCTCTCAATTGATCGAACAAATCGTCGATTCTGGTAAGGGATATTTGTTTTGAGTGTCATTTTGTTCACTCTCGATAGTCTATACACATCCTTATGATCCATCCTTTTCTCGACGAACAAAACAAAGCGCCCCCCAGCGAAACACTAGGTCTAATAAAACCTAGGTCCAACAGCTTCGATTTGAATTTTCGCTTCTTCCAATTCCTTTGGGGCCATTCTCAGAGGGTGCTTTTGACACCGGAGCCGATCCGGTTCCAAGTCAATGGTAACCCAACTGCTCATCGAGGTAATCCCGGTAGATCCTTAGAAATACATCCGAAATTCCCGACAATTTCTATGTCTTCTACCTTCGCCCGCTTTTCTTCTCCGCTCGTAAACGAGAAAAGCATGGTATCCTTTCTTATTCATCATTTTCCTCGCCTTCAATGCGACACAATTGGAACTCTCTTCCCATGCCGATTCCATGGAAATGCGTTGCTTTCGCCGTGAAAATGAAATGATATTTTCCTTTCCTCGCAAAGAATCGTGGAGTGGTTTGCACTAACCACCCATTCCTAGGATTATATCTACGCCACCCATGGACATTATGTTCAAATTATTTGCTAGAACCCTTAGTGATCCTAAGTTCAACTCTAGTTCGAGCGTAAATGTGTAATGCCATAATCCCTCCTATAGGTGAAGAGATTCTCATATCCCGATTTGCCTTTATCGCACTAAGTCCCAATAGATCTACGCATGATTTTGCTATGAAAGAGTGCGAAGCACCCGTGTCGAACAATACTATAACATGCATGTTGAGAAGGATTCCCATACCTGCCAGGTTTCCCTGGTCATGTTCGTTTTGTTGCCGGTGCAAAGCATACGCCTAGCTTGAGGTAATCGCGCCGGCGTGGTGCTTGCCTTTGCCGGGTCATGTTTGTCCGGGCTGTCGTTGTCGCCGACGCTGCCGCAGCGGGTTGTTGTCTCGTTCTCGGGGTGGTTGCCACCGCCGTTGTGGTATTTGTTGTTGTGGTCGCTGCAAATTGCTGTGGGGTTGTTGCCATTTTGCTACCGTAGTTGCCGTTGTGGTTGAATGAAATTGATAGCCCTCGCCGTTGGATATTACCGGTTGGTTCGGCCTACAACCTGCTTCCGAACGTATCCCTGACAAAATTTGCGTAATGTCCTTTCATACCACACCTAAAACAGCTTCCATCGCCTGTCATGCACATTCCTGTGCATCTTTCGCATTTTGGGCACGGAAGAGCCTTCACGCTTCTTTGTAGTCCCCTTGTCGGAGGAATAAAAGTCGCTTCCTCCATCCTTGTCCTTGATTTGTCGAGTTCCCGCCATCGCTGTTTGTTACCTTTGTTTTCAAAGCTTCCTCTCCGCTATTACCAAAGCCGGTATCCCATTTTCTTTCCTCTATCCATAGTATTCTCAGATCCGCACCGATGCCGACTTATCCTCCGCATCGCGCCTCAATGTCCAAAGCCCGTAAGAGCTTCAAGATAAGTCATGTCTCCAAGACCAACAGAGACATTCTTATTTCGCCTTAACCCCGATCTAAATTTCTCCGCCATCTTTAAGTCCGTGTCCACTGATCCAAAGGTATATCTAGACATTTCGCAAAAGTGCGATCGTAATCGGTTACCGACATCTTTTCCTGCTTTAACAAGAAGAATTCATGTTCCTTCTTTTCAGTAACTTTTCTACATACTTATCGTACACTTCTCTTTAAAACTTCCCAAGTCAATTCCTCCATCTCGCCTCTGCCGTGAAAGTTTTCTTCCCGACCTCCCACCGTAAATCAAGAGCCCATTTAACCGGAAAGCTACACACGATAGTCTTTCTTGTGTTGTGCATCTTAGAAAAGTGAAAATTCTCTCGATAATTCTCATCCATCGCTCAAGATCCTCCTGACTACCTTCCCATCGAAAGTAGGAGGTTTTGTCTTAAGAACAGCCTCTATCCCGCGGTCAGTTGAGGTGGAGGTGGTTGAGGTACACTGCTCCTCCTGCTCCCGAGTTCTACCTCGCCTCCTAGGTCTCCTCTCTTTTCTCGCTCGATCTTGTCTAGAGGCATTCTGTGTAAAATATATCATTAGATCATGTATCATTTTTATAACTCAATATATACAAATTTCATTTCTTTGCCTTTTAGAAACGATGACTTAAATAAAACATTTCATTCTTGTCATACATAAATTTGTTGCAAAAGCCCTCTCGATCACACATACATACAATTGCAAAAGCACCATAGATAACGTACTTTGCAAACACAAGTCCTTACATCAAGGATTACTCACATACTTGCTTCCAAAATATTTCAAAAGAAAAGGGCCATACACATATCGGCCTTAAGGCTTTACAAAAATTAAAGTCATGCACAACGGCTTTATAGCCTTACAAAAATTCAGTTTCTCCCACTGTTCGAGTTTTTCAAAAGCATAAATAAAACATACATAAAAATAGATAACATAATCCTTCAAATTTTACATCAACATCACTATCTACATCAACTCCTCGAATCCTCCTCATCTTCCTCCCATCCTCTTCCTCCTCGTCCGAGTCATCAACCCGCCATATGCTCTAGAGGTCCACCATTACTCTCTACCATCTGAATGTCCCGCAAGGGACCATAATCCACACGAATCGGATCAGAAGCTTTCATGGACGGGATTATACCCATCAAGAGTACTGCCACACTAATCCGTCGCCGTCTCGACGGAAACTCTCAACCGGCGGTAAGGGTGCCGCATCGGTGGTAGAGGCGGAAGTGGTGAACGCACCGGATGTCCGAACATCGAGGTGGAAAACAGGGCTCCTAACGCTTCAGCCTGGCCGCTCCGTCCGCCGAACAAGTCTCGCTCGTCAACCGATATCGTGGTACCACCGGTCAACAACCGTGGAACCTCGGTACAGCCACTGGGGTGACTCATCACGCCATGTATACTCCCGTGGAGTGAGATAAGGTCCTCTCTGCTGCGCCATAGATGCTATATACGTATGTCGTGGTCATGAACTCGTAAATCGCCTAGCAAGTCATATCCCCAACAAGACGATAAATGTAATCCCGTAAACCTCACGAGCATAATCTTCCCAATCACATGGAAGTATAGTGAGAAGACGCTTAATGCCGTCCGTAGTCCGTCACGCCAGATACTCGTGATTCCTCCACAACCTAAAGTAATACATCGAATTCCCTAAATCTTCGCCGCACACATCCAACTTTCCCGATAGATACGAATAGTCTCCTCGTGAGTCGGGTTAGGTCCTATCCTCCTCCTCGCAATGTAACGCATTTCCTCCATCCGTCACGATCAAAACCAACCGTTAGACACTACTAATATCTCGATAGCAAATAGGTAGCTTAATACTTGATTAATCAACTAGGATAAACTATTCAACCTATAACCAAACATTCTTAACCCGCCTAGTAAATAAAACTCCTATTGCTATGTTAAGCTACACGAGGTATTATAGGTTCCTGGTTCTATCTAAAACTCAAGCTGAACTTTACCCAGACTCTACTGTATTTGGGAGATGGAAAGAGATTCTGTCCTTCATAACAAATGATGTTCAGAATGTTAGGAATACACAGGCGAAAACCATGCGTGAAACGGAGTCCCATCGAGGAGTACGGTTAAAACAAATTTACTGCGCAGTGCAGAAAATTTTCGTGATTATAGCAACGTTTCGAGAAGGTGCTATTAACGACATCATACACGCTATGGCTGCTGCCGACTTAGTATAATTATTACGCCTCACGCCTTCAAATTGAGGCTTGTCGCTCTGAAATCTCGGTCCATGATCACGCAAGTTAAAATTATGGTTATGATCGCTGCTTTAACCGTGATACAAAGATTCATCTTCTTCATTCTTCATAGTCGACGCCGTTCTCGATCATCTTTACGCTCCACTTTTGCCGCTCAAAACCGAAATTAAAACACATTCATGCTTCCTATCATTCTTTTGTTTTCTTTCATTATGGGAACATACTTCCTATATCGCCTCACGCTCTTCTCAAGAGCATAGCATACTTTGTTATCAACATAGATTTCATAATTCATATGCATAACATCCAACTACATCATATCATTGCTATCAAATTTCAAAATTTTGGGATTTTTTTTTTTGAAAATTTTTCATTCATAACTCATCATTTCAATCACCGTCACATTACAACTTTCCTTTTCCCTTTCTTCAAAAATCTTTTCAAATTCGGGTCAAGATATAAAAATTTTCATTTCATAAGCTCAAATGAAACTAGTTACCTTTTCCCGCTGAGCTCGATGTGATGGAGTGTTGAGAATAGCCAAGAGATTTTCTAGAAGTCTAGTGACTCAATTCTGACTTAGTTTTTAGAAAGAATTGACTTTCAAAGAGCAACCGCCTGATACCACTCACGACCCCACCTCGTGATGACCCTGAGTGAGCGGACTAATACTAGGAATAGTATTCATGATACGGACGATCGTCACGACAGGACATATCATACGAGAATATAGAACTTAAGATTTAACATACACTTCTAACATTTCGCCTCAAAGGGTTAGCCATCGATCCAAAGGATATGACGATCCAAGGACTTCATAGTTCACGTTATTATAATATCCAACATGAAAATAAAATGTTCGAGTTGCAATGAAAGTGTGAATACATATACGACGATATGTATTCAAGGTTATCCATTCCTAACGAACATCAAGGACATACGGCTTTCTCAACACTCCTCCATCACCAAGAATCGAGCTCAACCCGCACATTTAAAACAAACATGCAGGCTAAGTACAAAATTTGTACCCAAGTGGACTTATGCCGAAAACATTTCATTTTCGCTTAATTACTCGCCAATATAGTGGTAAGACACAGCGGTTTTATTTGAAAATGCCTCAGGCTTACTAAAATTATTTTCATGAGTTTATAAAAGTTGCTCGCAAGCATTTTCTTGTGTACGTATCTATATCCCTTATTATCATGTCATCACATTATCATAGTCGAAAGTCGTGAAGGAGGCCTCTTCTACGACCCCGCGACCGCCGTGAATCGTCTTTACAAAGACACAATACCATCATCAGTACACGTTAATCCTAGCTGTATAAGCCTTCCCAAGATAGGATCCGATATCGATTTTCATTCATAAGTTGGGAATAACCCATCAACATCACATCATACATGGATAGATACGATACACAAAACGAAACATTTTAGCGTGTAATCATTTTAAGAATTTTAGCATTAGTTTGAAAAGTACGTAAACAAGATACAATTGAAAAGAAGAAGAAAGTTTTTCTGCTTTTAGTAATAAAGCCCACCGAAATTATGGTTCGCCTTTAACGCTTTTCCTTACTCGTCAATGTCCAAATTACAAGTGCGTCATTCCACACCTTTATATAAAAGGATGCTTTAGTACGTCGTTTACGTAGTTCGAGACTTATAAAGTCTATAATCAAATTCGATATTTCATATCGATGTAAATTAATTCCTTAATGAATTCAATTCGCTTCTCAAACGCCAGATCAATTTAACATTTCTCGCTCTTCGATAGAAACGAGATATGTGTTATAAATGACCAATTTACCCTCTCGTAAATGGTCTAACGCTTTCTCACGCTTTTCGATTTCATGACTTTAAACATGAAATCTTTTCATATTAATGTGATATCATTAACAAAAGATACGCCTTACGATATTAGCCTATTTTATCGAACGTCCTTCAGACGCTGATTTCAAAAGTCAACAATTTTGACTTTCCTTAGTAATTTAATTACTAAGTCTTATTTTAGTATTAAATTCTTTAAAAATCAATTTCTAATTGATTTCTTTTATAAACTGTTTCAATATGTTTAAAAATAATTTTAAACATATAATTCATTATAAATAATGAATTTAAGGGTTTAAAATCCTTATTTCTATTTTTAAAATAGCACACGGCTATTTTGAATTTTGACAACCAATTATTTTCGAGAATTATCCATAATTTCCAAATATGTCTAAAATAATATTAGACATATAATTTTATTAATAACCTTAATTAAAAAGGATTTAAAAATCCTTAAAAATTCTTAAAACTCTTCGGTAATTATTAAAAATTACCAATTGGTGTCTAAATTTTTTTCTAATTTTATATAGTGTATTAATATACACTATGGTCATTAATATGTCATAAGATCAACTAAACATTGTTCAATCATCACCTTATTATTTATATAAGGTTTCGGCATTTTTAGAATAAATGCCCAATAATTTTCTAAAATTCCAATAAATTAACACAAGGTCCAAATATTATTCCATAACATACTTATGTCACATAATTCACTATATAACAATGTTATATCATGTAATTAAACCCATAGCTTTCGGCACTTTTATAATATTCAACAAACAATTTTATAAAATTTCCTAAAAATCACAATATGCACATAAGCTATAGTGTAACAATGTAACATCATAAAATACATCAAGAACAATTTTATTCATCACCAAACTTAGCTCAAAGCTTTCGGTTTATTTGAATAAAATTGTAATTGATTTTAAAAATTCTAATAAAACATAGGATGCATAAAACATACTCAAGATCAATAATATACCATCAGCATGTTACAAAATAAAGTCACACATCAATATATACATATATATAAGCCTCTTTCTTAAAACAAATAGGTGGGATTTTCTAAAATTTTCAAATAAATCGTAGGGTGCATAAATCATATTTTAGATTAATAAAACATCATTGCATGTCTTAAATGAAAATCCTATATCAACATACTTATATACATATGTCTCGGCCTATTTAAAAAAAATTTGATAGAATTTTCCAAAAATTCTAATTAAATTACCATAGACTTCAATATCATCATAGAGTAACTATATATCATTGCATGTCTCATATAAACATCATTCATTAACATATACTTATATATGTATGTTCGGTTATTTCAAAGCTTTGGCAAGAGTTTTTCTAATAATTCCCAATTAATTTGTATGTACTCTCAATACATCATAGATCAATAATTCCACATTGCATGTACAAATCAAAAATCATACACCTACTTATATAGGTCTACATGCTTCGGTTCTAAGAAGAAACTAGCATAGATCTTTCTAAATTTTTCAAATAAATCCTATAGTCACATATTAACTCATAGATCATAAAATCAAAACCATACAACCTCTCATAGGTTTCGGCCTTTTCATAAATTTTTCATACATATTGAATAAATTTTTAAAACATGCTCAAAGCTTCACAACTTATTGCTACATATCACTAGTACACATTATAGCCATGGATTCGAAAATCTTTGAACAAAACCTTACATGCAATACTTTTGAAAAACAAGAACACATACCTAATCCCTTTCTTAACATTTATACACATGCAATAGCAAAAGATTACCAACTAAGATCATCAAGAACACATGCATTGTTTAAATCAAAATTTCGAAACTTAGGAAATTTTTCAAGAACAACTATCCATTTGTTTCGAACCTACCTTAGGTATATGGATTAAAGAGACAATGTATAAGGTATTATGGACTTGTGTGGTGAGGAGATGAAGAGATTTTTCAAGCTTGAAGGATGGAGAGAGCTCGGCTATGGCTGAAATGAGAGGGAGAAGAGAGAGTTTTGAGAGTGTTGGAGAGAGAGATGGGTGTAGAGTGTTTGAGTGATGAGTGAAGAATGAATAAAAACTGAAATCATCCCCCCCTATTATCCCCTCACTCTCGGTCTCTCTCTCTCCCCCAATACACACACAAGACTCTTCACATTTTATTACTAGTTTATTCACTAATGGGTTCCCAATCATTGGTGTCTTACACACTATCTTGGAAATAGTTAAAATACATCATTAGTGGGAGATTTGTTGGTTTAAAATCTGAAAAATATATAAGTATACATGCATGAGTGGAGAAATATCACAATTTAAATATGTATACCCATATAGGTATCTCTCGGCCATTAGGCCAATTAATGGTTAAAAATTCTGGTTTCATGCTAATTATTGATGTATAAATCATAATATATGATTTAGATGATATTTAATATCATAGGTTAATTAAATAGCATAAAAGAAGAAAATAATTCAATTTATGCCCAAGAAAAATGGCTATCGGCCATTTGGTTAAATCATAGGTTAAAAATTTTATTTCATGTCATTAATAGGTATATACACCATGGTATATGATTTAGATAATAATTATAGCATAGGATAATTAAAAGAGCATTTATTTTCAAGAAACCCTAATTTCAAAAATTAGGGTTTTCGAACCTAGTTATGATATTTTTATTAATTCTAATGTTCAAGCATTAATTAAATGCTTATTGGTACTGTAATATCATAAAAATATCATAAGAAATAATTTCCTAAAGTTTCTTGATCATTAAAACTATCGCTCATCTTATCTCTAAACGCCGACGCTTGAAAACTTCTCAAACGTTACGATCGACTCATTTTTAAAATGGTCGTAAATACTCGTAATCTCATTATAAAAATATTCCATTAATAATGGAATGTAATTCCAAGCTTGATTGCTTAAGAAATATCGTGACATTTCATAGTCGATATGCATTCGACGTTAAAACGTACTGCCGATAAAAGTTAAAACTTTCGATTTCTTTCATTCACTAACTTTGAGTGAGTGTGTAACAGGAAATTACTCCTTGTAAACAATTGAAATCATACTTGATTTCATATGTGATTTGATTTCAAGGCAAAATTTTATTTTACGGGTTTTAAAGACCGTAGTTAGGCCTTTACAAACTGCGGGTTATTACACTATTATATAGTATGAAATTAAGAATTTTTCAACCTATTTTTCAAAGTTTTCGGCTCCTTTAATAAATGAGCCTTTGATGATTTGTTTTATTAGCTAATTAATGCTACTTTACAACTAATACAAGATAGGATACAACTCATTACTCTCATTAATTGTTGTAGGATATTTATACATAAAATCATACTAAAAGCTTCTAATTTTCGTCCATATGTGCAAGTGTGCACCCACACTTGCGCAACTTGTATTACACTTCATTTAGTCCTTAATGACATCATAATAATATAATAATTATCATATATCATTAATTAGATAAGAATAAAATATTAAATCATACTTAAGATCTCACATTTTCAAAAATTGCTAAGGTATTCCCAAACATTTGATTTTCTTGTATAAAATAGCTACTACATATTTATGTGACATATTATATGCCTTAGATAATAATTTTAATCATAGAAAAGTATTTAAAACAATTTAGGTCTTAAAAACCCTAATTTAAATATTTAGGGTTTTCGAAACCCATAAAATAAGGTACATTGCATTCTTAAGTTTTCTAGCATTATTTTATGATAAATAATGCCCTTATATAATAATATAATCATAGGAATTTGAATTTTATAATTCCGAGATCATATGCTAAAGTTATCGCATTATTCTAAACGTAGACGTCAAACGCCTCTAAATTCTCATAGCTTAATTATCTCCAAAATGTTCAAAATAAAGTTTGTTACAACTTTATTTATTCCTATAATAATAGGAATTTTGAAATTAAGCTTAACGCTTAATAATATCAGAAGACGAAACGCCGAATTCATTCAACGCTGAAAGTTACGCTCAAGGAATATTAAAATTATATTCCTTAATTCACTAAGGCTCTGAATCTCATACGAAATTATCCAATTATGCTTGGTCAAAGTCAAGAGTCGACTAATTAAGATTTTAATTATCGGATTAATAACCCTAATTACGGAATTTATTATCGTAATCTAGTACTAAAATTACGGATATTACATTCTACCTCCTTAAAATAAATTTCGCCCTCGAATTTGCATACCTCAAAAGAGTTCGGTATCGCTTTTTCATGGCGCCCCGAGTTCCCACGTAGCTTCTTCCCGTCCGTGGTGCCTCCATAGACTTTCACTATCTAATCGATTTATTTTCAACCGTTGAACCTTATGGTCTAAAATAGCCACGTGTTCCTCTTCGTAGCTCATATCGTGATTCAAGACCACGCCATCATGATGTATTACGTGTTTTGGGTCATACACGATTTCCTCGCTTGAGACACGTGAAACACATTATGAACATTACCCAAGCTTGGTGGTAACGCTAATCTATAAAGCTACTGTGGCCTATTTTCTCAAGGATCTCGTAAGGTCCTACAAATCGTGGTTTCAACTTTCCTTTACCCCAAATCTTACAATGCCTTTGGACTGAGAGGTTTTAAGGAAAACCTTGTCTCCACACTCAAATTCTAGCTCGATCTACGGGTATCGGCATATGATTTCGCCATCCCGAGCTTCCTTTATTCTTTGTCTTATCTCGACGCACAATTTCAATCATTTCCTCGATCGTATCGGGCCCTAAGATTTTTCTTTCACCAACTTCATCCCAAAGAAAGTGGCGATCGACATTTTCTTCCATATAATGCTTCATATGGGGCCATGTTGATTGTCACCGATAACTATTAGTGTAGCGAACTCAATAAGTGGTAAAACTTGTTCCCAAGTTACGCCGATCCAATACTACCGTTCTCAACATATCCTCTAGCTGTTTGATCGCTCGCTCGATTGCCATCCGTCTGCGGGATGAAAAGTCGTCGAAATTCACTCGCTCCCAATTCCTTTTGAAGCTTACCCAAAATCAAGTAAACTTCAATCTCATCAAGTGATAGATTTCGTATTCCATGCAGTCGTACAATTTCCTTCACATATAGTTGGGCTAGCTTGTCGGACCCATAGGTGATTCGAATTGGTAGGAAGTGAGCACATTTTGTAAGGCGATCCACTACTACCCATATAGCAGTGTTACCCTTTTGTGACTTTGGTAAACCCGTTACAAAATCCATAGCTATGTCGTCCCATTTCCATTCAGGTATCTCCAAAGGTTGCAGCTTTCCATACGGCCTTTGATGTAATGCCTTTACTTGTCGACAAGTAAGACAACGCTCGACGAACGAGGCTATATCTCTTCATTCCTTCCCACCGTAATTTTCCTCGTAGTCTCTGCACATTTTGCACCGCCTGGACGGGCGGTATAAGGAGTATCATGAGCTTCACTCATGATTTCATTTCTAAGCTCGTCATTGTTTGGAATACATAGCCTTCCTCAAACAATATAGCTATCACCGCTTCATCAAACCTTTCTCGCTCTCCCTTCTCACCTTAGCCCTTATCTTTCTAGTTCCTCATCCTTTCTTTGTTCTTCTATGATTTTATTCCTTAAATCGACATCATAGTAAGTGTAGCAACATTATCCATGATTGTCCTTGGTGGTTCGACTATCTCTATCGACATCTTTTCAAACTCTTCAATGAGTTTTCCTTCCGTTGTCAAGAGACATCCAAGTTTTGATCGACCTTTACGACTCAAGGCATCACCACTACATTAGCTTTTCCCGGATGATAGTTGATGCCACGCCGTAATCTTTTACTAATTCGAGCCATCTCCTTTGCCTCATGTTCAGATCCTTTTGCTCGAAAAAGTATTTTAAACTTTTGTGGTCAGTAAAGATTTCACATCTTACTCCATAAAGATGATGTCTCCAAATCTTTAGTGCATGAACCACAGCTGCCAGTTCTAAGTCATGAGTTGGGTAGTTCAACTCATGTGGTCTAAGTTGTCGTGATGCGTAAGCTATTACCTTTCCTTCTTGCATCAATACACAACCAAGTCCATTTTTGGAAGCATCGGTATAGATAACATATTCCTTGTTTGAATCTGAACACTAATACCGTGCACTAGTCGGCTTCTCTTTAACGCTTGGAAACTCGCCACACTCATCACCATGTGAATTTGATCCCTTCGAGTAGCTGTGTCATCGCCTTGCTATCTTGGAGAATCCTTCAATGAATCTCCTATAGTAGCCACTAATCCTAGGAAACTTCGAATTTCATTTGAGTGGTCATGCTTTCCATCCTCGCATACCGACCTCGACCTTTGATCAACTTTATTCCTTCCACGACACAATGTGTCCAAGGAATATTACTTTTTAAGCCAAAATTCACACTTGCTCAATTTAGCATAAAGTTGTTCGCTCGTAGGTTTATAACATCGTTCTCAAGTGTTCTTTATGTTCCTCCTCGTTCTTTGAATAGATGAGAATATCATCTATAAAGACCAAGACAAACTTATCCAAGTATGGATGGAATACTGGTTCATAAGATCCATAAACACGGCAGTCGTTAGTTAATCCGAACGGCACTACTACAAACTCGTAGTGGCCATACCTTGTTCGAATGCCGTTTTGATATATCTTCCGGTCGCACCTTTAGTGATGGTAGCTTGATTTAAGATCGATTTTGAGAATACGCTGCACCTCTCAATTGGTCGAACAAATCGCTCATCCTTGTAGCGGATATTTGTTCTTAAGCGCCAATTTGTTTAATTCTCGTAATCGATGCACATTCTTAACGAACCATCCTTTTCTCGACAACAGACAGGTGCTCCTATGGTGAAACACTCGCCTTATAAATCCCAAGTCCAATAACTCTCGAATTTGATTTTCAACTCTTCGAGTTCCTGGGTGCCATTCTCAGTAGGCGCTGATATCGGGGCTGATCCAGCTCCGATCAATTGTGAATTCTAACTGCCTATCTGGGGGTAGTCCTGGTAATGTCTCAGGAAAGACGTCTGGAAATTCCCGAACAATTTCCACGTCTTCGACCCTTACTTCCGTCTTTTCCTCTCCATTTAGATACACAAGGAATGCTTGACATTCCTTCTTGTTCATCATTCTCCTGCTTGAGTGCGGATATTATTGGGATTTTCTTTCATATACTAATCCCATAGAAATTGTAGCTTCTTTTCCTGGTGGTTGCATCGAAATTCTTCTCTCTCAGATAAGATCGTGGAATGGTTTTCGCCAACCAATCCATCCCTAGATTATATCTACATCTCCCATAGGTATTACGCTCGTTATTTGCTAGAACCTTAATTGAGCCTAAGTTCAATTCTAAGTTCGAGCAAGCCTCGTAACGGTCATAATACCTCCTATAGGTGATGAGATTCTCATTTCTGATTTGTTTCTTCAGGGCTAAGTTTTAACATATCAACGCATGCTTTTGAAATGAAAGAATGCTAAGCACCCGTGACGAATGGAGTATAATAGGTATATTGCAGTAATCCCATACCCGCTAGGTTACCTTGATTCTCGCTGCCTCGACGCCTATGTAGCGCATAGGCTCGCCCGAGCTGGTTGCGGCCGGCAGGTGCTTGCCTCTGCTGATTCTCGCTGTTGTTGCCGCGTTGCTTCTTCGTCTCTGCCGCTCGTCTCTCTGCTTCTGTTGTGGTCGGGTTGGTCTTGAATTGCCTTAACAGGTTGGTCGTGGCCCGATTGATTTGGCCTTCCCATGGTTATCTCGCGGATCCTGTGGCATTCATTTGCATAGTGGCCCCTAACGCCACACTTATAGCAAATAGATTTCTAGCCATGCACACCCCGTGTGCCTTTTGTCGCATTTCTGCATGGCGGAATCCTTACTATCTCTTGGTAGGTGGAGTAAAACGGGTTTCCTCCAACCTTGCCCTTGTGGGGCCATGTTATTCGCCATGGCCTCTTGTTGTTGTTGTTGTTGAATTCTCCTCGGTTGAAGTTGTTATTGTTGTTCGAACTTCCTTCCCATTTACGCTTTCCTTTGTCACCGACATTTTGTGACCGGTCGGTGCAGATTTTCTTCTGCATTGCCGCCCATGTCTAATGCCCTACTAAGAGCCTCCGCATAAGTTAAGTCGCCGTGACCGCAGTTTACATCCTTATCTCATGTCTTAATCATGCCTTGAATTTTTCCTCGACATTTTCATGTCGTTGTTCACTATATCCGGGCGATCTAGACATATCGCAGTAACGATCGGTCGTGCTCAATGACCCACATCTTACCCTAACTTTAGGGTGAAAATTCAATCTCCTTTTGTTCCGATAGCTTTTGGGAATGTACTTATCATACATTTCCGCCTTGAAGTCGTCCTGTAAAGTATTCCATTTGTTCGGGTCGTTGTCTTTCTACTCGCTCCACCGTAAGTCACCGGTCCGGTGAGTTGAAAGTTACGCAAGATAACCTCTCTTGTAGTACAACAAGAAAGTCAAAATTCGCTCAATAGCCCCGACCCACCGCTCGGCACCCTCGTGGCTTCCTTACCATTGAAGGAGGCGGGTTCGCCTTAAAAGAGTTCTTCTACTCTACGGTCGAGGCGGAGGTGGGGTGGCACTGGATCTCCTCACTTTCCGCCCGTGGTATCCCCGCCTACCCCGCCTCTTCCTCTTCCCCGCCTCACTTCTCATTGAGGTGCACGTCTGGTGGCATTACGTTAATAAAACGTAATTAGTATTCGAGTAACGCTCATTGCGATTGAATATACGTAACATCTTTATAAAATCGTATCATAAAACAACTTAAGCACCATCATTCTTAGTGCACAACTTGATGTTTATAAAAGCCCATCTAGGTCATCATCATATATATATGGAAAACTTTTCCCCGAAAGGACTATTCTACAAGTCATTAAGCGCAAGAGAGCTAAGCACACTCAGCACTATGTATACTCATCACATCTACATATTGGTTATAAGGCGTCTCAAAATACTATGCTTCTATATTGTTTGTTAACATCACTACTACATACTACCTATTACATACTACTCGTATACTAATATCCGTTTTCGTCCATGTTTCTGTTCACGTCTCCATGGTTTGCTCGTGCGCTTTCGTCCCTCGCTGATCCTCTTCTTCTTCTCGGGTCCTCTTCGATTCCTCCTCCGAGCTTTCCTCTCGAGCACGCCCACGTGACGGTCCAGCCTCTCATCCCTATGGCATACACATCGCGATAGGAACATAACCTTCTTGATGGTCGTATGCTTCCATGTATGTCCTCTCGTGATTGGGTGCCGCCATTGGTGGTGGAACTAGTGGTGCGGTCGCGTCGGATGTCTCATAGGTGGAAGAACGCACTCCCAATGACTGGTCGCGATGCCCTCGTCACATGCTCGGGTCGATCTCCCGCCCATGAACCTCGAAGACCGCAGGTTGACCAATCGAGGACTTCCGTATAGCCATTCCGATGTATCGTCCCGCCAAGTGTACTCCCTGGCGAGATAGGGGCCTTCGTGCAGCCCTATATACTGTAGACATATATGAGATGGTCGACAAACCTCGCAAATCTCCAATCAGTCATAGTCAATGCCCGCATGATAGATATAGTCGCCCGATATCTCTTTTGCATAGTCTTCCCAATCAATCGGCAATCGAGTGAGCAACCGCTGATGCCGCCATATCCGCCACACCGTACTCATGGGCGTCCATGCATAATCGCAGATAACTCATCGAACTCTCCTAGACTGCCGCCCAACCCATACCGTAAGTGCGATAGCTTCAGGACTTCTCCTGGGTAACCTCGCATCATCCTTCGCCGATGATGAGTAATAACGACCGCCATCTATCACGTGCAATACTAGTGTAAGTCATTCTATATCGATAAGCGATAAAGAATAGAATATATCTCATAGCGTGATAAAGCAAACACATCGATAAGCGGATAAATGTTTACATCAAAGTTCCTATGTTCATCCTACATCATAATTTCACTTATGGAATCTCTACTTTTAATTTTCTTAAGTTCTCTATTCTTAGTAAAATTTTCAGTCTAACTTTAACTGTTCCACACGAATTCTGGAGAAAGATTCAGGATTTCTGTCCTTCATATGAAATGAAGTTCATTGAGATAAGAGTATGTGAGCGAAACCGTTTGCAAAACGGAGTTCAAACGAATAAGAACGAGCCAAAGCAAAACACTGCGCAGTGCAGTTTTCTGCCTGCGCGATTGTGCGCCGGAATCACTTCCTTCGGACGATTGTGAGCTCGTGCCCGCTCGTGCGAGATTTTCATCAAAATTTGTTTAGCTTTCTCTGGTCCTTATCGAACCCATGCGTCTTGCACCTTTGATCCTTTTCTTGCTTTCTTGACTTTTCGTTGAAAACTCGAGTTCGTTTCCAATCGACTTTTCGTTCGTTCGTAATTCAATACTTTGCTATTGTTCTCGCAAGAGGGATCAAGTTCCTAGAATTCATACTTCTATGTTCAAGAGGTGAGCATGCTTCTTAGAGCATCTATGTTCTTTTGGGAATAACATATCCATTTTCGGAATAAACTGTAAACTTTGAATAAACATTTCAAAAATCGTAACATAACTTCTGTACTCATGCTTTCAGTAACTCAAACATCACTTTTGACATCATCATGTCAACTATTACTCATTCTTCGTAAACTTGGTCTCATCTCACTGATAACTTACTTATCATAAAACTTTTGACATAACACTGTCAACTTTTCACATAACTCAGAAAAATTCTTTTCGGAATACATTCCAAAACTCTCACAACTTTCACTGCTTTCAAAATATGAGTTCAATCTCATTTTCCAAAATTTCAAGTTCACTGTTCAAACTTTCAACTTTCAAACTCAAAACTGAGAAAATAATTTACCTCTTTTCCGGTTGAGCTTGATGCGATGGAGTGTTGAGCACGCCAATGATTTCTAGAAGTCTAGTGACTCAATCTAGACTTAACTTTTGAAAAGAAGGTTTTGGGTTCAAAGGACAACCTCGCTCGATATTAATCATGACCCGCCTTTCCAAAGTACGGATTAGACGGGATCACACTAACTAAGCGAGGATTAAGAACATAATGACCAACAAACCTTCAAGACTTCAAACTTTTATAGATAAACACACAACGATTTCATACAAACTAGACCAACGGATCATTAACAAAAGGATTCAACCGATCCGAGGTAACGATGTAATATCCAAAAGAGTATAATAAAGTGTTTTGAGCAATGAGCATGTGAATGCATATATGACGATATACATCCAAGGTGAACTATTAGCAACAAAAACTCCGATCGCTCAACACTTGTCCATTCCATCACAGACTCAACTGCACATTTAAAACAAACATGCGGCTAAGTACAAGATTGCACTTAGTGGACTCATGCCAAAATCATTTCATTTAATTACACGCCCATTAGTATAACACGAGATTTTAGTTGAAATAACTCGTGAATACCAAAATACTTTATCATTTCTCAAAAGATTCGCCTCGCGGGCATTTTACGCTACGTATGATCCGTATCATTCACATAATTATTCATAAGCGATCTCATAAAGCGATCTCACGCGTAGAAGTAGGCCTCCTTCTACCGACGCCGTGATCGGTCAAGATGTTGCTAACGGCTCCCAATCACATAGTCGTGATTCGATCGACTAGATCCACGATCGCCGATGATGTTGCTAACGGCTCATACCATAAAAGCGGTGTACACGTTAATCTTAGCCGGGAATTCTGCATCTGACTAAGATCCGATATCGATTTTAAAAATTGGGAGCGACCCAATAACTGATTCACATACATCGTTGGCTCGCCCAACAACATGATAGGATCCATACGTTAAAACATAAATATTTTGGGCATGTAATCAATAATGCTCATAATCATTTCTCAACTGAAAGCTTGTAAATAAATACTTTTCGAAGAAAGCATCGTAAATAAAAGGGTTTTCGAGTAAAGCCCACCTTGTATACGTAGGTCTTTATACTAGGGTCTCTTTTCCTACGTCAATGTCCCGTCCACGTATCACCTTTACGTAAGAATTATTTTAGTACGTCGGTCACGTTTGATAGAAACGAACATAGTCTATAACGTTCTACGTATCAAATAAGGCTAACGTCGGACTTAATTTGACGTTTCCTAATCGATTGATGTCGATTATGAAATTTCTCAACATATAAAGGGTATTCTACCTTTTAGAATATAATGTGCGCTTTAATGTACTTACGTAACGTAAGTAGCATTGTTACTAAACGTCTTACGCCACATTGATCGTGCATTATCGATTATGCGTGCCCGCTTGACCTTGGTCAACGATTTTGGTCAACTATTTTGACCAAGTCAACTAAAAGTCAATAATTTTGACTTTGGTCAACAAAAGTCAACATTTGACTTTTTCAACTATTTATGAAATTATTATCATTTATGTGCAATTTTGTTCCAAAATTCTATAAAATCATATTATGTCTAAAACATTATTTTAGATCATATTATGTAATTATTCTTGATAAAATAAATTTATAACATTATTACACATATTATGAAATTTTCGGTATTACAAATTAAATAGCTTAGACTTGTGCAAAATTCTTATAAATTCACATGTCACACTATTTTATCATGTGATTAATAATATGTAATTACCTTAGTCAAATAAAATTTATACACCTTAGTATTATATACTAATGTTTTCGGTTTTCATAATAAACCCATCAAATGATTTTTAAAAATTCCAATAAATTCATAAATCAATTAATCACCCTCAATTATGCTTACTACAACATAATTGTTATTTATTATGACTTATTGAATAATATTTACCTAAGTCACTTTCTAAATTTTGACTTAGGTCAAAATAATATTTATAAATTTCAATAAATTCTCACAACCATATATTATGAATCTACACACTTGATATGCTATTATATCACTTAAATATGAATTATATCACAACATTATAACATATGCATATATTTTCGGTATTTATAAAAATATAAGCTATAGTTTTCCAAAAATTCTAAATAAATTCATATAAGCATAATTAATACCCTAGATCATGATTTCATACTCAAAACAACAATTAAAATCAAAATCATCAACATATATAACCCCTAAGTTTTCGGTCAAATGAATAAATTTAATAGCATGCTTAATTTCATGATATAATTAATATACATGCTTTACAACATCATATAAACATCATATCTAAACATATTAACACATGATTCAAAATTTTCGAAAATCATATATATAAACTAAGATCATAACATAATTTCTAACGGACGAATTCGAAAATTCTAGCATGTATACGAAGCTCGTAAGAAATCTAACCTTTTAATCGGTTTCGATTTTGATCGGCAACGTTTATTTGCTAAGGATTTGGGATTATAATTTGATGAACACTCTAAATTTTCTCTCTATATTTTCGGTACCAAGGGGTTCAAAATGGGAGAATGGAGGAGCTTATGTTATATTTATAGACTTAGGCAAGTTGTAGTGAAATTATTACATGAAAAATATCTAATACACTTGCTAATCAAGGTCAATATTTTCGGCCACCTCCTTTGGCTAAAGACAAGAATTTTGATCTCATCCTAATACACTTCATGATGTTATTTTATCCTTAAGTTGCAACTTGTAGTATATTAGTTGGCATTTAATTAATCAAACATATATATTAATGTGTGTGTGTGCGTCGCCCATATTCAATAGGCCTTAGGATTTATTTATTTGTTTTATTACTATAATATATATTTTATTATACTATATAATTAATTTATAAATTTATGGCATAATTATCAAGAGTAAAATGAATTAATCACATAATGTCACATTTGTGACATTCTCGGCTATGCTTAGTTAAATAGGATAAATTTCTATTATTTTTATAATATATACTATATTATTACCATATTATTATTATAGTATAAAGTTTCTTTAGAAAAGTCAAATATTTCAACTCCACATACTAAGACTATTATATAGTATGAAATTAAGAATTTTTCAACCTATTTTTCAAAGTTTTCGGCTCCTTTAATAAATGAGCCTTTGATGATTTGTTTTATTAGCTAATTAATGCTACTTTACAACTAATACAAGATAGGATACAACTCATTACTCTCATTAATTGTTGTAGGATATTTATACATAAAATCATACTAAAAAGCTTCTAATTTTCGTCCCATATGTGCAAGTGTGCACCCACACTTGTGCAACTTGTATTACACCTCATTTAGTCCTTAATGACATCATAATAATATAATAATTATCATATATCATTAATTAGATAAGAATAAAATATTAAATCATACTTAAGATCTCACATTTTCAAAAATTGCTAAGGTATTCCCAAACATTTGATTTTCTTGTATAAAATAGCTACTACATATTTATGTGACATATTATATGCCTTAGATAATAATTTTAATCATAGAAAAGTATTTAAAACAATTTAGGTCTTAAAAACCCTAATTTAAATATTTAGGGTTTTCGAAACCCATAAAATAAGGTACATTGCATTCTTAAGTTTTCTAGCATTATTTTATGATAAATAATGCCCTTATATAATAATATAATCATAGGAATTTGAATTTTATAATTCCGAGATCATATGCTAAAGTTATCGCATTATCTCTAAACGTAGACGTTTGAAACGTCTCTAAATTCTCATAGCTTAATTATCTCCAAAATGTTCAAAATAAAGTTTGTTACAACTTTATTTATTCCTATAATAATAGGAATTTCGAAATTAAGCTTAACTGCTTAATAATACCGTAAGACGTAAACGTCGAATTCATTCAACGTTGAAAGTTACGCTCAAGGAATATTAAAATTATATTCCTTAATTCACTAAGGCTCGATGAATCTCATACGAAATTATCCAATTATGCTTGGTCAAAGTCAAGAGTCGACTAATTAAGATTTTAATTATCGGATTAATAACCCTAATTACGGAATTTATTATCCTAATCTAGTACTAAAATTACGGGATATTACGTAATCGATAACCGAATTTTCAATTTTTGGTTAACTGAAATCGATCGATTCCGATTCGATTTGGTTCTAACCGAGAAACGAACACCATTCAGACAACCCTAGTTGTTATGATTTGAGATACATACTGCTCAGCTTCAATCGATTCTCTAAGTGAATAGATATTGTTTTAATCCGATTGATGGTCGGGAGAATTTCAGCTTCTGAATTTCGATTAATTGAATCTTCCACTTCCAGTATTATTTTTGGACACTCCATATACAAACTTTTTCAGACTGGAATTAGGGGGTGTTTGGCTAAGCTTATTTTAGAGAGCTTATAAGCTCCAAAAGCTTATAAAATGTTTCAAGAGCTTATAAGGGGTAATGTCTCAAGTGCTTATAAGTTGTTATAGTGTAGAATAATTGATCTTATAAGCTAGGGAAAGAATAGTGAGTTAGAGAGATAAAATTGACGAGTGATGAAGTTGATAGTATATGTGTAGGAAATAACGAACTATAATAAGGTTATTTTGGTAAATTCATGATTGCGTATAAATTTATGAAAAAATAAGTTAGAGTTGACCAACTTATTTTTAGGGGAGCTTATAAGCTGTTGGAGCTTATTTTCACGGCTTATAAGCTGCTTAGGAGCTTATTTTGCCAAACACTTTGCAATAGCTTATAAGCTAAATAGCTTATAAGCTCATAAACAGCTTATAAGCTGTTTTAAAGAGCTTATAAGCTCAGCCAAACACCCTCTTATTGCTATCGATAAAATAGTAGTAGCCACATTTACGATTCTTGATCAACTAAGGCCAAAATATAATATGCATCCAGATATCAATAACCATGTCCAAATGTGTAATTCATGTGTGTTTATTAATCAGTTGGTTTAGTAAATCTATTCCCCGCTGAAGGGAAGATATAATTTCATTCAGTATAACTGCATTTTTTTTTCTCATTTTATTACACATGTTAAATTCTTAGATTGTAGTTGGATCCGAAAACGCTCTAACACAGGGGATGTAGATCGGACTTGGGTTGAACTTGGAATGGATTTGTAATAGGTTTAACTAGACTGTTGGAGTTTTAACTCTCAAGAACAACGTAATTTATGTTTAGGGAATGGAACCATAGTCTTCACGATTTTAACTCAGTTGGTTAAGAGCTAGTAGATTTGGAACAAGGACCTATGATCGAATCCTAGTAGCTGCAGTATGAAAGTTCCACCTTCTTTAGGGTTGCTTCTTATGGACACTAGGCAAAGTCCTCATAGCTTCTTAACCGTTGAGTCACCATGATTTACCCTCTTATATTCTCATGAAGTTGGGGTGTAAAGGTTCTTGGAGGAAGAGCTTATGAAACAAGGGATTTAAAATCCCAACTGAAATGAACATTTGGAATAGCGTGATTGGGTTTCTTGTGGAAAATCCTTTCTAAGTCAATCAATCTATTTATTTTTCATACAATTGCAACCTTACAATTTCATTAAACACGTACCACAGATCCCATTTTATTATTATGTACACACTTACCAACAAAATGTTTAAATAGCTAGTTATTACCTCAGAAAAATAAATCTACTATTTGAATTTGCAAATTGTGAATCGTGTTTTGTGGAATTATGATTTTGTGGTTGTAGCTACTGATCACAAAATATCAAAAATTTATTTTGTAGCATTTATAAATCTCATAAGTATGGATCATTAATGATCCATACTTATGAGATTTATAAATGCTACAAAATAAATTTTTGATATTTTGTGATCAGTAGCTACAACCACAAAATCATAATTCCACAAAACACGATTCACAATTTGCAAATTCAAATCAAATCAAATCGTGAAATCCTAAATCAATTAAAGTTGAACTTGATACACGATTTCATGATTTGAAATTGAATATTGAAGGAGGAAATAATGAAACATCGGCAACAGAGGGATAGAGGCAACGAAGGCGAATCAGAAGAGTGGCTGACAACAGTTAAAGGTCTGTTGAATTAAGAATCCTTCGGACTCATTATTTCCTCAAAAAGTTAATCCTTACTTAATAGCAAACTATCATTGCATATAATCTGCGCATCGGTGCCCTAAATCACTTGGAAGATTTTCTATATCAAATTCGTTCTTTTCTTCCTTCAATGACTCTTGAGGTGAAAGAAGTTTAAGTTCATTAACTCACCAAGATGAAACTTTCATAATAGGAGAAACTTTCTTAAAATAGTGATTCATTATTTAAGAAATAATGAAAATATATAATCTAAAGAAGATACAATATTTACTCTAAACAAGATAGAATAATGAAAAAATAATTAAATAATATAGTTTTGACAGATGGATTGTACAACAGTTAAATCACGCTTTCAAATTGATTCTACTTTGTAGCGAAAGAGTTACATTTTGAATATCATCTACTCTAAACTCTTGAATTAACATTATGTTCAGAAGAATATTGGTTAAAAATTCACAAAGCTTGCATCAATTCAAAAGCATTTTGATGAAGACATCTTTGAAACTAATGATCTTACATAGTAACATTGACTGCAAAGGAAAGATGCAGAGCAACACAGGCATTTAAGCAGATTCTCAATTCCAATAAAACTATCGAAAATTCCTATCTAGCTTGAAAATACATTCACAAATAACTGAGAAAGTTCCATGATCTAACTATACTTTAAAATTGGAGCTAGCCTATTTGAATCCTATTATATATAGGAAAATGCTATTTAGATATATTTATTTATTTGAAGATATAGAGTTATATTTATATAAAAATATAATAATTATGAAAATTAATTATTTATAATTATTTATTATATTAATTGAAAATTACTAATAGACTCATATACTCTTACATCTTTTCTTATAATAGTTGACTTTTTAAAATTTCAATCTCTTTTTTATATCTTTTCAAATTAATTAAATATTTATATTCTAAAATTTTACAACATATTTCTAATAAAATCATTCAACATAATTTATGAGTTAAATGCAGCTATAATTTAATATCTTCACGTACTCAAAATCGTCCAACTAAAATTTTGGTTTTGATGATTTTATCTTTGATTTTGCAACCGGAGAGTTGGTAATATTTCTATACATCTCGAAAATTTATCGTGGACAAAATGATTGATAATATTTTATTTACCGTCAATTTACGAGATGTCAATTCAGATTTAATTTTGTCTAAATTTGAAATAATGGTAAAATCACTAAAGTTGTCAAGTTTGTGTTGTGATACTTTTTAAAGTTATGGAAAAAATTAAAACAAGCCCAAAATTTATGTATTATGCGCCAATAACCCTATATTTATAAGGTCATATTTTATCATTTTCCAAATATATTTCTTCAGGCATATACTAATTATGCTTTCCTATCTATTATATATGTAGAATTTCATCATCATCATCATCATCATCATCATCATCATCATCATCATCATCATCATCGATTCTTATCTAGTAGGCACTCTTTCTATATAAGCATCATTTCTTCGCATATCACCTAATTCCACGAAAGGAAAGAAATGTTGAAACAAACTAAAGTTTCTATTCAGTGCTAAATATGTTCAAGTACTGTGTGCGTGTGTTGGCCTAGTTGTAGAGTGGTTAATGCCCGAGGTCAAAGGTCTCGGGTTCGAGTCCACCGTGATGCAGCCTTTAAATTTCTATATTAAATTGACAAAAAAAAGAATATGTTCAAGTACTAGTTTTGTAAACAATGCTTTTCAGAAAACGTGTTTGTTCCTTCAATAAGAAAAACGTAGTTATTCATATATACTTTGAGTGAACTACTAAAATAATTATTTTTAAATAATAAAGGTAAAAATTAGTTATTAAGATAAAAAAGATAAAGCATAGTTGCTTTTACAATTCTACTACTAGATAAAAATTGAAGTACAAAACAAATAATTATGTGAAATTGAAGTATTTTATACCTCAATTTACGAGTTTGCATATACAAACTCGTGAATTCACGTTGAAATTTGAGTATTTCACAAACTTATAGTTGCTTACCCATGAAATGCAGAAACTGAGATATTACGCGAGTTTGATTCTCCAAACTGCAAATTCATGAATTGAGCTCTTTTTAGGTTAATTCATCTGAACTAAGGTTAAAATAGTATTTTAAGTTAAAAACTATTATTTTTATTTCCTTTATCTTTATAGCTATTATTATTATTATTATTATTATATAAAAATTACTTCATCCGTCCGCGAAAATTATCCCATAATTTCTATTTTGGACATCTATAAAAATTATTAGAGTGATGCTATTCGGTCATAATATGACCAGTCATAATCAGCTTTATGGAATGAAAAATCGTTTATTTAATATTTGATCTATAAAAAATTGGTTTTACATTAAAACCATCTTATGGAAATATATTTTTGCTCTATCAAATGAAAATTTTAAATTTAAATTTAAATTAATAAATTTAATACTTTTCAGAATAAGTGGGGAAATGGTATTTATATAAAAATGATTAAAACATTAATTTAATATTATTATTTTGTTAATTAATTATATAAGTAACTATTAAAGTATCTCCATGTGGTCAACCATAATGTGGTCGTATAACCTTATTGAAAATATTATACATTTCATTTTAATATATTATTCTATTTTATTTTCTTTTATTTTATCCTTAAAATTTTTATTTTATCCACTAAAAATATATCTATTAACTATTTTCTTAAAATGTGTATCGATCAAATGATATTTTTGGTGAACGGAGGAGCATTATTTTAATATATTAACTCTACCGTTCCATAGTTCCAAATACTTCTGTTTCCTGCCAAGTGTCCGAATCATACAGTCCTGATCAGCAGTCTCACATGCATGTATACATATATATAATATAAAGGGGCAAAAGTAACCTCGAAACAGGGAAAAGTTGAAAAGTTAAAAATAAAGCACCAAATACAATAGGTAGCAGTGGAAATTAAACTCGAATGAATCTGTCATAACCTATCATCACATAACATATATAGTTACCTCAAATTCCGAAAATAATTCATGTACGCAATTCATCAATATTTGGCCGACGGTATTGAACTCGATTCCCAGTCAAAATTCCCATTTTGCAGCTGCTGCATGTCCGGCGCCATCTCCGACACGCTCCACACCTTGACGGATTTATCAAGGCTCCCACTATACACCACCCACTTGTTGTCGTCGTCGAGACCCGAATCCCTGTCCTTCTCCACCGCCAGGCACTTGACGGGCCCCGTGTGGCCTGTTAGCACGGAGAGACAGGTGTGCGCCTGCCCCTCCCTCCGCCACACGCATATAGTCTTATCTGCGGATCCGCTGAAGACCAAGTTCCCTGCCGCCGCCAGGCAGAGCACCGCCAGCTTGTGCCCTTTCAGCACGCCGCCGTGCGACAGCTGCTTCTCCACCTCCCAGAAGTTCACGACCCCGTCGGACGACCCGGAGTATACCACCTTGTCGGAGTCGCTGACTGCCAAAGCCGTGACGGCCGACTCCTGCGTGAGCAGAGTCTTCACTAGAGTATGCTTGCAGGACTTCCCCTTCTGCTCCCGCCTCCACGCCTTCACCTTCCCATCAGCCGAGCCCGTGTACACCATCGCTCCCGTGCTCGCCACGACCGAGTTCACGGCGTCGTCGTGCGCCTTCACGGACTCCATGCACTTGGAATTCTCCGGCCGCCACACTTTGAAAGTCTTGTCCCAGGAAGCTGAATAGAGGAGTCCTGTCTCTTTATCCATGCTGAGGCAGGAGATGGCGTCAGCGTGCTTGATCCATACCGCGCTCCGCTTGCGCCTGACCTCGACGTAGTTTCCGGGCTTGATGGACGCCTTGAAGATGTCGAAGAAGGTGGGCATTGTCCCCGACCTTTTGTACACGCTAGGGTTCTTGGGGCTGATCTTCCACACCCGGATCTTGCCGTCTTGGTGGCCCGTGAAGATCTTGTCGTCGGCGATGATGATGGCCTTCACGAGGCCGCTGTTGGACTTGAACGCCGAGAAGTCCTTCATGCTCTTCCAAACGCGGATGTTCTTGCTGTCGGAGCCGGTGTAGAGGATGTCGTCCTTGGCAGCGAGGGAGTATATGTGGCCCTCCTCGCGGACGAGGGAGCCGATGAGGCTGTTCTGCAATTGCTGTTGGGACGAGTTCTTGCTTGGGGCGGACCAGGCGTTGCCGAAGGGCCCCGGCTGGTTCCACGGAGACATCATCATCGGGGAGCCCTCCCCGCTGATGCGGTTTGCGTCGTAGCCCGAGAAGCTGCTGTTGCGGTAGTCGTCCACGTCGGCCGAGGACGAAGACAAATTGGGGTCCGGGTGAGCCATGGTGTTCTTCTGAGAGGACATTCTTTGCCACATTTAATTTCTACGTCTTGTGAGATAAAGGAGAGAAACCCTTAGGTGAAGAAATGGCGTGAGATAGAGAGATGGTGGAGAAGAGTGATGGAGAGAGAATTTAGGGAATGTAAGGAGATATATTAACAGCCAAATGAATTAGGAGTTGGATTAAACTGCTCAAAAGTGCTACTTGCCATATGTATGGTTGAGGTTAGATGCCTGACACTATTTTTGTCATCACAATTCTAACAATCGTTGCATTACCATAATATACTTGTCTCATCAATTCCCATTTTTTTCCGGCTTGCTTGCCACTTAATTTTTTATTTCAAGTTCAATTTATTGGCCACAATTAATTTTGTTATTGTTGGAAAAATTGATTGATATTGGCAAAATCCCTGAAAAGATGAAGTACGCTGATGTATTCTTCTGATAGTAAGCTCTTCCTTTGATAGATGTTCAGCTAAGGGGAACAACTATCAACATTGATTAAAATGCACTCTCTGTGAATACAAAAATTTCAACGTCTAACTTCTTTTTTTGTTCAACATAGGGCTGCTTATTGGGTAAGTGGATAACGGGTATTACCGAACCAAACCGATATCCATCGGTTATCGGTATCCAATAACCAATTAATTGGATATTTGGTTCGGTATTGGATAATGAATTGAAGTTAATTTTGGTTATTGTATACTGATAACCGAATGGGTATACCCGAATAACCGAAATTAAATATTTATTATTTTATTATTATTAAATTAAATACACAAGTTAATAGGTAAGAACTTAAGTGGTGTTAGAACACGAAAAAAATAAAAAATAAAAAAGACTAGGGTTCTTTTCTGGACTAGTAGACGAAGACGGCGACAGAGAGTCCCTTGAGTCAGATCGATCGAAGGGCTTTGTGAAATTTGAATAATTGGTATTGCTGTTGCACTTGTGTAACTTGTGTTTGTTTTTTAATTATTGGAGACTTTATGGATTTGTGTTGTGTGACTTGTGTTGGTTGCTGTTGGAGAATTGATTATTTCACCTGTTTAGTTTCTTGTTGCCTTGTTGGAGAATTGATGGTGTTGCACTTGTGTCGATTTGATGGTATTTTCGTACTTGATTTTTGAGTCGAAACATGGGAAAAATCAATGAAATAACAAATAAATATGGTGGTTTTTTTTTCTAAATTGGATAATTTTGGGTATCCAATAACCGAACTGACTAACCGATCGATTAATCGGTTAACCGATTAACCAATCGATTTTGGTATCGGTTATTGGATTTAGCGGATATTGGTTTCGGTTAACCGAAACCGATCCAATAAGCACCCCTAGTTCAACATATTTTTTTGTACAAATCAAAGTGCAGGAACGAAAGTCAAGCTGAATGACATATATAGCTATAAACTTTAGGCTAATATCCTATAATATCTCTTTTCTTTAAATCCATACCAACTATACCCTATTTCCTAAAACTAATACCAAAAATACCCAAGTGACAATTCAACCCCTCAAGTCATGTCCAAAAAATTGATATGAACACTCTTACTTTGCTACGGACAAATTGGTGTTCATATAGTATTTTACTCTATGCCATTAAAATTCTCATGGATAATACACGATGTATATCGGCTAGAATACTTCCCTCGTGCCAATGCTAACTTTGTTAGTAGGTCTATGATGAGACAATGCCACTTACAAGTAAATTAATTAACCTAATATTTTGATTGCAGATCCTACGCTTGTAAAATGGTATCCGATCCTAGGTTTTATTGAGGAAATATAAAATATTTAATTAATAATGTATTATCCTAACGGAGAAAACTCCAAGAAAAAATCATGGATTCAGACCCTTGTCCAATATGTGATGCATACATGTTTCGTTTCCAAGAAATGCAAACCACACAAGATTATCTAAGCCGATTGCTTGGATCTTATGAAATGATGTTTGAACAAAGCGATCAAAACAACTAGATGTCATGGGTCATTCGAATGAACCATTGGAACATGTGAATGATAGAAGAGAGACTCATAATCAACCTCCAACTCCAGGAGTCGTTGAGAATTATCCAAGCAAGTTGCCACCCACCCCACGATTGATGGAGACAAAAAACAAAAGAGCAACATATTCTCCCAGTGTTAAAGAAATTTCACTGGATTCCTCAAATTCGGCATAATTAAGAGAGATCCAGAAGACAGTGCAATATTATGGCAACTGTCTATATGGCGTACCACATGAATTAAGCAGGATATCCATGCAGCATGAGGAGATTCTCACTCTATTGCAGAGTATCCACAATAAGATTGATGGCCAAGAATGAGATACATGCCACAAAATTATCAAGAGATCTACAGATGGAAATAAATTTTCACCCATAGAGGTAATCGACGACAAGGCTCGATCTGAAATAATAACCCGACTCTTGAAAAAGGAAAATGAATAACCTTGAAAAAGTAGGATTAAACGAGTTACATGAGTTAGCAGAATCATTTGCTAACCTCAACATGATGGATCTAAAGATGAACCATGACATCCCAAAGGAGGAGCCACAGATTCCAGTACAAGGAATACCACCTATTGATCCTATGGGGTCAAAAGGTCAATATGAAGTTGACCAAGGACCTAATGTAGAGTTTGCAGCAGAACAAGCCATAGTCAAATCACGAGGAATGAGGTAAGTACCCAGAGTGTAGGACACACCAATCGGGAAAGCCATTTTGGAGCCTATTCATCCCTATGGATTGATGCTCGATCTCGACGAAGTTAGCTTCAAAGATTGGAAAAATATCATTGATGAGTTGGCAGCATTAGTGATTGTTGCAGCCACAACACTGGATTTTGAAAAACTCAATTTCATCAAGATCCTTGAAGCTAGTTTGGCAGAAGTAGTAAAACAATATTGAGACCACTTCCCAACCGAACAAAATCAGAAAATACTGACTTTCAACTACTTCGAGGACGTAGTAAAAGGTATGGTGGATACCTTCAAAGTTCATTTCCCTGGAGAATGATATTTTGAAGGTTAAAACGAAGAAAAGAAGAAGAAATATTTGTTAACTCTATACAATCTAAGAATGGTGGTCTTGGAGCAAGGAGCACTCAAATTTTTTTTTAACTCTTTATAAGTATCAATATCTTAGTATAGTCAACGAAGATGTTACAAGAGAGCTGTTTTTCTTGAAGTTTACCAGTCCATGGAGAGAGATGTTCATCAGGGATTACAAACGAGGAGCATATGCTAACAACGTTTCAAGAAGAATGTCCTATGTTCATAGGAAGTTGTCAGAGTGGTGTCAACAAGCAACCACACAAAGGAATCTCAAGAAATTGAGAAAGATCAACAAATCAGCCCCGTTGATTTATGATATGATAGATCTTCCAACAGAAATCGGAGGAGAACTATCATATCAAACCAAAAGAAATAAACACATGTGCCAACCCTATAACAAGAGAATGAGAGAAAAAAAAAGAACTTCTTGAAGGCTAAGAAGATGTATTCGCGATAGAAAGCCAAATATTAAAAATCTGGACAAAGAAGCGGTCCAACAAGAAGGCGATATCAAGCTCAACGATCTAGTTCTTAGGAGCAAACACTAGCGAAGAAGACTTTCAAACGAGCTCAAACTAGAGCTAATGAAAATGTCAAAGATTGCAACTGCTGGACATGCGGTGTAAATGGGCATATTTCCAAAATTACTCATAAAACGAGCAAAGAGTAATGCAACAATTCGAGCCCACACCAGAATGGAGGATGTCGTATACTACTAGGAATTGGTACAAGTATATCAATTTGAAGATATACCCTCAGATGAGAGTATATATGAACAAGAAGAAATTTTCAATGGAGAAGAAAAATCTGATGGATACTCATAATCACATTCCGACTGAAGGAGAGGTGTGCCATCATGAGCGTCAAGATAAGCTAGGACATACTAGCCATCTTGTCACAAAAAATGATGAACATGATAATGAATAAAACCCTGAGTATAAAAAAATTAAGGGTTTTCAGCAAAATGAAAGATAGACCATGTTCTAAAGAACTTGAGTCTGGTCAAGAGGAGGCACCACAATGTCGTCTATGGAGTTACAAGGCGTGAAATGACACTTCCATCCTAGTTTATTGGTAATCAAGTGGAGATGCAACTGATTCCAGCAAATGATGTCAGAGAATATCATCAAAGTATGAAGCCAGAAATCGCTAATACGATAGAATGGATTCATATTGGAGCACCAGTTGGTGATCAAATCGACACTTCTCCAATGCACAAATACACCAATTGATATCGCAATATAAGATAAAAGGATATTGATTCATGCTGATTCAGTAATGGGAACCATTTTGAGAAATCTATGTGCTAAAATGATTATAGCAATCTTCTGCATGAAGAATTTATATAATATCAAAGATTTCGATTTCAGTAGAGCCCTAACACTTTATCGGGACTTTAAAAGATTAGCTTTGATGGAAAACTAGAACAGACCTTATTATATCACTTATTAGGTGTCTTATACTATTTCAAACACACCACACGAAGTTATATCTGGGATACCAGACATCTTTAAGAAGGTGACTAAAGCAAGCTACCCAGATAGAGTGGAAATTTCATCTATAAAAGAGACAAATATCCAAATTAGCAACAAACCACTACGACAGTATGGTGATAGCCAAAGATTTGGACCCCAAGATTATCATTCCAAGGAGATAGAGTGACCTCTCAACCATATGAGATGAGATTTTCTCAATCATATGAGAGAAAATCTATTAGAGACATTCAACTTCAGGCAATCAAAGCTGTAGCCAAGCTTGAATGTCTAGAAGATTGGTGAAGAGTCGTCATTAGATTTGACATGGCAGTCGAAGAAATATACTTCCCTTGCACGGTGTTATATTATCTAAAGAATTTAGGGTCTGATATCTATGAAGGAACCCTAGATATTGGAGGCTTTCAAATGGTCATCACAGGGAAAGCTCAACGAGAAGTGGAAGTCCTAATCTTAGCATGAAAATTCCTCGATAAGTGCAAACCATGGGGAATAATAACTGAAGGAATGGAAGTGACAATTAACGGAAGAAAACTACTGATTAAATGATGATTCCATTCTCAATATACATATCAATTGGGATGTTATATGAGAAATACAAAGCAGAGTATATTACTTCTTATGTTGATTCAGGTGTAGGGATCTGCACAACAAAGAAATGAGTTTTTCCAAGATAAGTTGAGGAAAATTTACCTCGAGATTGTTGGAAGACATTTCTCAAAAACGATTTTACTCTTATCCAAAGGAGTAAGGCAGATGAAAATATTGATAGGCGGAGCAGGTCAAACACCTTGGTACAAGGACCAGACTCCAATCTATTTTCATGATATAGTGGAGCTGATATTCTGTTGTAAAACAATTTCCTTCAGATGTTCAAGAAGTTTATGCAGGACAATAAAAATGAGGCAATTGGTGTTCACAACTAATTGTGACCACAAGATCATTGATCAACGACTGCAAGGGGCATTTAATCGAAAAATATACCCAAGATCAAGGGTCAAAGACGCTTTAACGAGGCATTGTTGAGTTGTAAGATTGAAGATTTGTTCGAAGATCTTGATGATGAGGAGATCCAAATCCTCAAGTTATCTCTAATATACAGCCAAGATATTGGAGAATGAGTACATGTTTCTCTAGAAGATGTTAAAAGAAAATTCGTACATTGTTACAATGAGGATCCTTTGGTATGGTGGAATAGGAACTAACTCAAAACAAGTCTGAAGCTTAAGCAAGGCAAATAATTCGAGTTTGTTAGATTCAGACCCATCCTGATGAACCTCGTGGATAAGAAGGATATCAGGCATATAATCAAGGAACACCTTGATTTAAAGTTGATCGAACCAGGAAACTCGCCCTACTGCAGTCTCGGATTTCTGGTAAGGAATCATGGCGAGGTCAAAAGAGGTAAACCCATATTAGTTATTAATTATAAAGAAATTAATAACATTATAGATTTTGAATAATATTTTATCCCGAATAGCGAACACCTTATCAACTGCATTAGGAATGCTAAGGTTTTCTCTAAGTTTGATTGCAAGTCATGTTTTTACCATATTTGTATGGAATAAGAGAGTAAGAAATTTACAACCTTTTCTAGTCTACATGGGCATTATGTTTGGCACGTGATGCATATGGGGTTGGCCAATGCACCCCAAATATTCCAAAGAAATATGGATAATCTTTTAAAGATTATTTCTCGTTTATGTTTGTCTATATTGATGATATCCTTATAACATAAAAAAAATGGATGATCATATCAAGTATTTGGAGATCTTTGCATATGTCTGTCAAAAAGAATGATTGGTACTGTCGAAAAAGAAGACATTTATCGCTACTAAAAAAATCAAGTTTTTGGGTATCGAGATCGACGAGACGGGAATATTTTTGTAGGATCATATTTTTCAAAAGATGCAGAACTTCCCAGAATATCTCAAAGAGAAAAAACAACTTCAAAGCTTTTTGAGAGTTGTTAACTTTGCATGGATATTCATCAAAGATCTTGCAAAGCAAAGGAAAGTCTTTAGCGCTTTGCTAAAGAAGGATGTCCCCTTCATCTGAATAGAGGAACATCGATAGAGAATAAGATAGTTAAAGGAGGTTCATGAAACTCTCCCCAAACTTTCAATAACACAGGATGAAGATGACTTGTTCATGTACACAGATGCAAGTGATTATTGGTGGGCAACAATGCTCACAAAGACCACCCCACTTGGAGAGAAACCATGCAGATATTGTACCGGTCTCTTCAGAGAAGAAAATGTTTTGCGCTGGCACATCAATGAAAAAGAATTCTATGCAACCAGACATACTTTCAAGAAATGACCTTTATTCTTACTTGCAAAGAAATTTATTTTAAAAGTTGATAACACACAAGTTAAAGTTTTTTTAGTAAACAAGATTGAATCTAAGCCCGAAAAGGCAAGATTATAAGATGGCAAGCAGAATGTCAGTATTATATTTATGAAATTGTCGTTCTGAAATCTCATGAAAATGTTCTTGTAAATTTCTTAACAAGAGATGTAGCCAAATGAGATTAACTCTATAATCACAGCCCAAAGGCAACTCCGAGAAAACTTAGAATTGCTCCAAAGGGACTGGGATGACTGTGTTCTTCACTTAGAATTGCTCCAAAGGGACTGGGATGAGTGTGTTCTTCATGCCAAATAGGCATGGAAACTTCAAGATGGGGATGTGACTAATGTCACGGATTGAATACGAGTATGTATACAGAATACGTGTTCGCTCCAATCTGTAATAGAACATCCACTGCTTCGGAGCGCACTGCTGAGAGTCATTTCCCGTACACGGTGATATACCGTAGTAGGGGATTCATGTATCCCTAGCACGAGTTCTAAGTTGGTAGATTTTTCAGAATCTTCGGCCCAAGAAAAAAATGTTGACTAGGTATCACAACCTGAATCATCATATCAACCAAGCACCTCTGGGGTAAAAGAGGAAGAGATCAGTCTTAGGCCAATTGCCGGCAAATCTAAGGTTGATACTAATATTTTGGATATTTGTCTTTCTTGGCAGGCCTATCAATCAAACTGGGAGAAATTGCAGACGAGGAAAGGAATCAACCCTAATCACAATAGGGTTCATATTTCGAAAAAATATCCTTGAATATGGATGTCTACTCCATAAGACGTCTAGCAATGGTTCGATTTTGAGGCATTAACCTCGGTCTATACTATTGCACCAGCGTTTATCGAGATCAAGGGTCTACCCAAGATGATCCAAGATGCGGTATATGATTCTTGGGTAAATAACCTGAGACTCAGTCGAGGAGATGTTATGGAGTTTTACTTCATCAGTGCTGCTCCTGAACTAGTTGGAAGAGGGACTCATGAAGCCTTCCATTACATTAGGCTTCTACGACCAGACACAAGAGCCTTAAATAACATCAAGGCCCCTTCATCAGAAATCTCATTGGTCATCACGTTCTCTGAAGACTAGAATACAATAAGGCCAGCATGGGGTTTATAGGTATGTCTCACAAAGATGGACAAGGTCAAGTTCCCGTTCAAATTCTTTCAAAATTTGACGAATGAGTCATTCCTGTTAAACACCATGACAGGGAAGACTAGGAGCTTCACAGAAAGCTTTTTCGAAAAGAAAAATAGCTTACTATGGGATAACAAGATTGCGGCGAGGAAATAATCCCACCGCAAATTTTGCAACATGGCTCATTTTGGGCACTATACGTCAAAAGTATGCTCAGACTGTCCGAACCAAAGGGAACCAGAGTTCGGAAAGGGCTTCTTACCGAAACAGGACGAGAAGAAGTTCTGAACAGACGAGCATGAGGAGCATAGGATTTCTCAGAAAGGACACCTCGGGCATCTCAAAAAAAGTAAGGTGGCCGACAAACAAAAGAAAGTCATGTGACTCAAAGGCAGAAGATTACCCATCGAAAAGAAAACGACATGGATGGGTAAATCAACACGAAGATTCCCACTAAGGGAAAAGTTAGTGGGAAATAAGTGCTGACTCCACTCTCTAACAATAGACAAAGTGTCGGCAGAAGAAAGTGAAATATACGGGAGAGCCATCATTAAAAGCAGATGGCCCGGCAACATGTGAAGACAGGAATCTCACACTCTCCACCACAATTTAAGTGTTGGCATGAGAAAATGGACCCAACGTCCACATGCAAGCAAGTTGTCACGGGATAAATAATATGAGGTAGTAATTCTGCAAGGGATAGATGGCATCAAACCTTTATATAAGAAAGAGAAGAAGGAAGCTCAGATCATTGAAAATCATCCAAATTTCCTTTAAAAAACTAAGAAAAAATAAAACCCTTTGTAATAGTTTTAGTCTTTTGTTCTTTTAATTTTTTTCTTTTCTTTTTAAGTTTTTTATTTTGTATGCACAGAGTGTACCCAGCTACCATATGTAGCTAAATATGTTAGTCCCCTTCCAAAAGGAGATACACTTATGTATTAAGTATTTTATATTCCTCAATAAAAGTGAAGGATTTCGTCCAACTATTCTAGTGTCTTTCGTAGAAATTTTCTTCCATAAAGTCGACTAAGTATTATACGCCCCGGATAAAAATAATAGAGGGTTATACTGTGTGTTGCTGAAGGAGTTCTAATAGATAGGATTCCATCGATTATGATCACGTGGTTGGTAGAAGCTCGGAGGTAGCTCAAAGCCCGTAAAAATCCCATGATCCAAAGGAACGTGACTCGACAGTATAGTAGTAAAAATGGTACGAAGTCGAGACTCAGTTGATTATTTTTATAATTATACGGAAGCATGTTGGGCTTGATAGTTATGCATATTTACATAGGGAAATCTGATTTTAACCCTCTCCCGATGATCTATCTTGGATGTTTAATTCACCATACATTGATTATATACCTAGCATGCACCTATACAATTAATTGCAACACATTGGTGTTTTCTCGTGTTTACCTGTGAATTTGTCGGGCAAAGAAGAGGATCAAAACTCGTGCTTTGATCTTCTCGACTGTATCTCGTTTGCCAAAACTCCAATGCTGAGTGAGAGCAATCTATGGAGAGTACTGCAAAAAATCGTCTTCTTCCTCACACTAGAAAATTTCGATAGAATCCTAATAGGATAGGATCTCCTCATATCTAATAAATACAATCTTATCTTTAAAGATATACCATATCAAGAATAATATTATTTGATATCTAAGATATAATCTATCTAGATATAGGAGAATCAGAACAGAATCCCAGTGGGACTCTGCTAGGTGAGAGGCGAAATTATCCAGCAGTGCAGCCTTGATTGGCTAGCCCAGGGATCAAATGCAAGGAATAAAGATGGGTCTCAAATGAATTAATTATTTGATGTTCAACCCATAACATAAATTAATTCATAAACATTCATTCATGCCACTAGAGAATAAATGTTAACTTACCTCTTTATTACCGAAGTTGAGTCGGGCTTGCACTTAGACTTCACGAATCCCCGTATTAAAGATATCGCACGTCCATTAATTATTTATAGCATTATGTCTGCTTAAAATAATTAATCTCTTTAATTCATTAAGTAGTACCGCTAAACCTTATTATTGTACTTTAGATAACTCAACCTGCAGGGTTTAATACAATAAACCTTTTGAGCTCCTTAAGGGGACTTCATCATCCTAAACGGATACGGTGACTCGATACAGGCAACTAGCATGACATACAAGCACTGCCACTATCCAAGATGCGGAGAATATTGGGTTATCTCATGTAAACCTCATCCATAACAAGTCAAAGTGATGGTCAACAACTCATACTCACCTAAAATCTTATCGAGGTTTAGATCAACGTAAAGTCACCGAGATCTAGGTTCTTCACGACGGTCAGATAGAATAACTCATCTCACTGTGATCCATCAATACGTCAGAAATGTACCAGTATAGACAAGCAACCAAGTCAAGTCACTTCTTATCTATACAACAACCTATACCGACAACTCGTCCTCAAGTTGTCTAAGCTGTGATCCTTTTTATATCTCATTAAGCTTAACCAACCATACATACATCTGTGATCTTCTACACATTGTAGGATCTAACTTATATAAATCAAGTAAACAATTCAGATAGGATATTGTAATAGTGGTAACAAGAAACATTGTATACAAGCTCAACCAATCTACTTCCTGTATAAAAATCCAACAATCTCCTCCTTATACTAAAGCTAACTTTTAGTATACAATGTGTCTCTCTACTAGCTATTACAAACAACACCATCACTTTGCTTCTCCCACTTTTACAAAAGTTTTCTTTCTAAGTGGGGGCCATCTTGTGCAATCCAAGTCCTCGAACATGCTCGTCGTAGACTTTTTACGGCAGGCTCTTCGTGAATGGGTCAGCTAGGTTATCCGCAGTACCAATCTTCTCAATCAGCACGGCTCCTTGTCTAACGATTTCTCGTATGACATGGTACTTTCTCTCTATGTGTTTTGTCGCCTTGTTGGTCCGTGGTTCCTTCGAGTTTGCTACTACACCTGAGTTTTCAAAGTACACTATGATACTCTTGGGCAAACGAGGTACCACATTTAGATCCATGAGGTAGTTCTTGAGCCATACCGCCTCCTTAGCAGCCTCGAAGCGGCTACATATTCGGCTTCCATGGTAGAGTCTGCAATGCATCGCTGTTTTGCACTCCGCCAAGATATGGATCCTCCTCCCAAGGTAAACACATAGCTTGGGGTAGACTTCTTCTTATCACGGTCAGCTTGGAAATCCGAGTCTGATAACCCAAAGGATTTAGACTATCTGTTTGGTAAACTAGCCTATAATCTCGAGTCATTTTCAGGTACTTGAGTATATGCTTTACCGCAGTCCAATGATCTTGTCCATGATTAGACTGATATCTTGCTACTATGACTACCGCATAGCAGATATGGGGCCTCGTACACAGCATCGCATACATGAGACTTCCTACGGCGAGACGGTAAGAAACTTGTCTCATTTCCTCTATCTTATTTGTAATCATAGGTGACTGCTCCTTAGATAAAGGAACACCATGTCTGAAGGGTAGCAATCCCTTCTTGGCGGTTTGCATGCTAAAACGAGTAATCATAGTATCAATGAAGACGCTTGAGATAAGCTCAACATTTTCCTCTTACGATCTCGGTAAACCTTGATCCCAAGAATGTATGCTGCATCTCCTAGGTGTTTCATTTGAAACTGATCGGATAACCAACTCTTTACGTTTGATAACAGCTTCACATTGTTGCCAAGTGGAAGGATGTCATCTACGTAAAGTACAAGAAATAACACGTCACCGTTGACATCCAAACGATACACACAACTCTCGCTAGGCAACTAGGTAAATCCATATGACTTTACCACCTCGTCAAAGCATAAGTTCCATGATCGGGAAGCTTGCTTAAGTCCATAAATGGACTTCTTAAGCTTCCATACTAGATGCTCTTCACCCTTCACCAGATAACTTTCGAGTTGCTGCATATAGATATCCCTACCTTCTTCAAAGTAACCGTTTAGAAAAGCGGTTTTAACATCTATTTGCCAAACCTCTAGGTTCAAGTGTGTTGCTATGGCCAGAAGAAATCTGATGGACTTGAGCATTGCTACAGGCGAAAAGGTCTCATCGAAATCGATGCCCTCAATATGAGTATACCCTTTCGCCACAAGCCTAGCTTTAAAAGTCGAAACCTCTCCATCTGAATCTCTCTTCCTCTTGTATAACCACTTACTACCTATGGCTTCATTGCCATCTGGTAGAGGTGTTTTCTCGTATACATCCATAGCTATTATGGACTCAATTTCTAAGTCTATAGCGGTAAGCTATGATCTTGCATCTATGTCTTGTATGACCTCATTGTATGTCCATGGGTCGATTATAGCCTGCTCGTTTTCTGGGACTAAATCCAAAGATTCATCCATGAACATAAATCGTTCAAGTTGATGAACAACCCTCCCACTACGACGAGACGCTACTGGCACAATGGCAACAGTGGGTGTAGTAACTTGTGGTTCTCTATCTTGCACAACTTGCTAGATAGGTATCACTTGTATGGTCGATATCTCTAGTGAAACTCGACCTACTTTAATTTCTTGAAGTATTTGGTGTCGATCCCTCCCACTAAACACGACATCTCGTACCTTTGGCCTAATCGATGGTGGAATACGATCATCTTTTAATTCCTGAAGAACGATTTCAACTTTGGATTTGTGGTTTTTCATGTAATCCTCCTCCAAGAATCGGGCGTTAGTGCTAATAACGATCTTCTGATCCTTAGGACTATAGAAATAACCACTTTTCGTTCTTGTAGGATAACCAATAAACAGCCTTGCGTCAAACGTAGCCACCAACTTGTCAGCCTTCTTGTTCAGCACATGCACTGGACTACCCCGTATCCTTATATGGCTTAAACTAAGCTTGCGCCCAAACCATAACTCGAAATGGGTCTTATTGACTACTTGGACGGTACTAGATTAATCAAATAAGCTGTTGTTTCTAAGGCATACCCCCAGAATGAAATAGGCAATGTTGCATAATTCATCATTGATCTAACCATCTATAAGAGAGTCATATTTCTTCGCTCTGACATACCATTTTGATGTGGTGTGCTTGGTGTAGTGAGCTGGGATGTAATCCCACACTGCACCAAATAGTCCATGAACTCGTTACTGAGGTATTCACCACCGCGATCATACCACAATGACTTGATACTCTTACCTAGCTTTATCTCCACTTTCGGCTTAAATTCTTTGAATTTCTCAAAGCATTCAAACTTGCGGTGAAACAGGTATACGTATCCGTACCTTGAGTAATCGACAATGAAAGTGACAAAATACTCGTACCCTCTACGAGCTTGTGTGGACATTCGTCCACCCAGGTCAGAATGGACTAGTTCCAACATTTCTTTGACTCTATACCCCTTCGCCTTGAAGGGTATGGTCGACATCTTTCCCTCTATACATGATTCGCAGTCTGGGAATGGAGTAACAGTGATATCACACAACGCTCCATTCTTAGCCAGTCTTTGGATCCTATTTAGATTGATGTAACCTAATCTAAGATGCCAAAGATATGTGGTGTCATTTAGCGAAGAAAACTTTATCTTCTTATGGTTTGATGTAGATACAACATAATTATAGGTATTATGCTTGGCAGAAATAGTATAAAGCGAATTATATAAAGTGTCACCATAGATAACTTCGTCATTTCTTATGATAGAAACACCACTATCAAAAACAACAGAATATCCATGTGTAAATAGTTTGGAAACCGAAATAAGGTTTCGCTGAAACTCCGACACATATAAAACATCTTTCAATACTAAAATTGTCCTATCAAAACATAAAGAAACATCTCCGACTGCAACGGCCTCGACTTTAACCGCGTTGCCCATGGAGATCGTTATCTCGCCATCAAACAGCTCCCTTGTCCGTAGGAACCCCTGCAAGGTGTAACAAACATTATCAGTCGCACCCATATCTACTACCCATGAATGAGTAGAACAAGTCGCTAAACATGTTTCCGTTACTAAAGCAAATGGCGTACCTTGAGCCTTGAGCATGGGGCACTTAGCTTTCCAATGCCCAGTCTTGCCGCACTTGAAGCACTTGTCCCTCTCCTTTGGCTTTTTCAAGCCTCCGATGGCCACCATGTTCTTGCTCTCACTGCTCCCACTAGCTTCCTTGACTCACCACCTTTGGCACCCATTTTTCTTCTTCCATTTTTCAATGGAAAATTATGGCCCTTAGATGTGCTAGCAAGGGCATGTGCTCCTTTTCCCATGACACCTTCTGCGGCCACGAGATCATTTAGCAATTGACTAAGTGTATACTCGGTCTTGCTCATGATTGCGTTCACGCGAAAGTTCTCAAAATACTAGGGCAGTGTGTTAAGGATGATATCGACCTTGGCCTCGCCGTCGATACCTCATCCCAACTGATCAAGACTATCCATGAGATGAGTCATGTGGGAGACATGTTCATGGACCGAACTTCCTTCGTCCATCCTACACGCCAAGATTTTTCTCATTTTATGGAAGCGGACTGTCCGATCCGACTGCCCAAACTTACTCTCGAGACTTGACCATATTTCGATCGCGTCTACCATCGACTGATGCTGCAGCTGCAAGCCTTTGGACATAGTAGTCATCATATAGCATTTGACCATATTATTTGACTTTTGCCAAAGTCTGCTTGACTCTCGCTGCTCATTCGTTTGATGCGTCAGTAAAGGCATCAGGTTTGGGAGTAGTGTGTTCTTCTGCGATAAGAACATATTCTATTTTTCGTTCCCACTCGATAAAATTTGGACTAGATAGAGGATTTTGTGCGAGCATATTGATAATCGGTGTAAGAGACATAGTTGAAAAATAATGTAAACACATAAGCATACGATAGCACATAATTCGTAACAATAATATTGTAATCTTTTGATAAAACAATATTAATTGAAACTTCCAATCGCCCAAGGAATCCGACATGCAAGCCACGCGTGTGGATGTTTACACATGAACCCCTCGACTAGACTAAAATAAACCTTTTAGTCGTTTAATTTTATTCCATATCAACTTATCCTTATGAGAAATAAAATTAATGATTGGACCTGACTAGACCACATCACTATCGCAAGAAGGACTTCACGGGAAGTTGTACTTGAGGTGATGCTTAAGCAATGACCATAATTTTAACAGCAGAAATGAATTCTTCGAATTGGCTTACTCACTCGGATCATACCATTTCCAATTCAAATTCTTTTGTCATCTCATTTTGAATCTATATCTAGAGAACTTATGAAAATCGTATATGCAAGCCACGCGTGTGGACATTTACACATGAACTCCCATTTCTCAATAGATTAAAATATTTTATTTAGAAATCTCATCTAACAAACTTATGATAAACAATGCAATCAAGCCACGCGTGTGGACGTTTACTCACAATGCGTACCACTTTGTTTAGAGATAAAAAGTGGAGGTCTTAACATCTATAATTTAAAAATTAATATGTCGGGTTTCTTGCTTAGTCTTTTGTTTCAAAAGGTTTGTCCATGCAGATCACGTAATCCTAGCATGCTTTCTATAGAACTCAACATGTAAAACATGCTCGCAAAATTCTAAAACATGCTCCAAAACACAATAAACATAGCATGCTTGCTATACACATTCAATCACGAAAATATATTACATGTTTATCTACGTAATTAAACATACACAACATGCTACTGCATAATTTAAACATCCACGACATGCTTTGAACGATAAAAATAAAATAAATTGCTCATCGCGCCCACTGTGGATCCTCAGATTTCGCCTAATTTATTACATAAATTTGCAAAGTACAGATCTTCAAAATCTCGAGACGAACCTCACGTGCACGGGCACAGACCAGACTCGTCAAAATTGGATTTCGGCCAAAAATCAAAAACTAGATCGGAACAATGAATCGGGTCGGGTTGGGTCAGAAAAGTGGATAAGGTCGAAAAATTGGGTCTGGGTTGAAAACAGGTCTGGTCGGCCCAAGATAGGCTGGGCTGCATACGCTAGGGCACAACTAAGCCGCACGTCGCCTCCCCTTCGCCCCGCCTGCCAACAACTACCGAAGTTGTTCGAGCGTCGAGGACCTGCTGCCGAGGAACGCGTACCGTACGACAAGCTACCGAGCACCGACCCACACATCGCGAATGGTATCGCCCAGCCTGCCTGTTGAGCTCGCCCGTCTGCCGAGGATCCTGTGCGAGATGCTATCAAGGATCCTATGCGAGAGCTGTCGAAGCTATCGAGTGTCGCTGGGCAAGCGACAAGACCTGCTGTCGAAGACGTCGAGTGTCGCTGGGCGAGCTGCCAAGCCTGTGATTGGGGTCTGTACACAGAATGTGTATCCTATCGTGCATATTCGCCCAGCCTCGCCCGATCACCCATATGCTGCCGAGCCTGTCCGTCCCCTTGCTATCGAGAACCGCGTGCATCTACTGTCAAGTGGCGTGCTTTGAGCGTCGAACATGCCGACCGTATCATCGCCCGCACATCCTCGTGCTGTGCGTCCGACTTCCGACTAGCCTCCTATCGCCCCATGCGATGGGACTCCATCGTCTCATCTCGTTCTTCATGTTCTTCGTCTCCGTTCTTCGTTTTTACAGATTTGATTTACAAAAAATAAATCTTAATCTAACCACGGATTTTCTCGTGGTGAAAAAACAAAATCCGACAAAAAACCAAAACATTCGATCCATGATGAACGACAAATCCACAATTAATTAATTGCGCACGTAATAATCAAACGTGAATTAATCCAACAAAGCCAAGATACTGATCTCAGGTTCTGATACCAATTGTAGGCAAATCTGATTTTAACCCTCTCCTGAGGATCTATCTTGGATTTTTAATTCACCATACATTGATTATATACCTAGCATGAACCAATATAATTAATTGCAACACGTTGGTGTTTTCTCGTGTTTACCTGTGAATTTATCGGATAAAGGAGGATCAAGACTCGTGCTTTGATCTTCTGGACTGTATCTCGTTTGTCAAAACTTCAATGTTGAGTGAGAGCAATTTATGAAGAGTACTGCAAAAAATTGCCTTCTTCCTCACACTTGTAATTCTCGAAAATCACAATAATGGGAATAGTTCTCTTTTGATTTTCTCCACCTTATATTTATAATGCAACCTTAGAATCCTAATAGGATAGGATCTCTGTATATCTAATAAATACAATCTTTTCTTTAAAGATACACCATATCAAGAATAATATCCTTTGATATCTAATGATATCAGATATAATCTATCTTGATATAGGAGAATCGGAAAAAAGTTCCAGTGGGGCTCTACTTAGTGAGGGGCGAAATTATCCAGCAATCCAGGCCTTGATGGGCCAGCCCAGGGATCAAATGAAAGGAATAAAGATGGGCCTCAAATGAATTAATTATCTTATATTCAGCTCGGAACATAAATTAATTCATGCCACTAGAGAATAAATGCTGATTTACCCCCCTTTATTATCAAAGTTGAGTCGGGCTTGCATTTAGACTTCCCGAATCCCCGTATTTAAGATATCACACGTCCATTAATTATTTATAGTGTTCTGATTGCTTAAAATAATTAATCTATTTAATTCCTTGAGTAGTACCACTTAACCCTATTATTGTACTTGAAATAACTCAACCTGCAGGATTTAGTACAATAAACCTTTTGAGCTCTTTAAGGGGACGCCATCATCCTAAATGGATACGGTGACTCGATACAGGTAACTAGCATGACATAAAAGCACTTTCACCAATCAAGATGTGGAGAATCTTGGGTTATCTCATGTAACCCTCACCATAACAAGTCAAAGTGGTGGTCAGCAACTCATACTCACCTAAAACCTTATCGAGGTTTGGATCAATGTCAAGTCATCAAGATCTAGGTTCTTCATGATAGTCAAATAGAAGAACTCATCTCACTGTGATCCATCAATACATCAGAGATGTACCAGCATAGACAAGCAACCAAGTCAAGTCACTTCTTATCTATACTTTAGTCTATACCGACAACCCGTCCTCAAGTTGTCTCAGTTGTGATCCTTTTTATATCTCATTAAGCTTAACCAATCATACAGACTTCTATGATCTTCTACTGTGTGATCTAACTTTTATATGAGATAAAGAGACATACATGTGTAATGAAGTAAACAATTCAGACAGGAGATTATAATAGTGGTAATGGAAAACATTGTATACAAGCTCAACCAATCTGCTTCCTGTATATAAATCCAACACCCTGTTGCTTATTTGAGCGATGACTCAGACACAGAAGAAGAAAAAGTGTTATTGATAACAACAATAGATGATAATGATTACTCAGAGACAAAAATGATCGAAGCCATTGCTGATATTGAAGAGCTCTACAAAGAAGAGTTTTCTGATGATGATGTTATGGATACCAATGTGAATGTTGGACATGAGGACCACTCTATGGTCAACATTGAAGGACACATCTTTCTAACATCCACTACAAACTGGTATAACATGACTCTTCTAGATGAAATAGAAACTAATGCAAAGAATGTTTGTTGTGTTGCAGCATCGGATGAGAAATAATTCGATCATCTCAAAGCGATTGATGACCTTAGAATCTTATATAATGAGGTTGACTCTCAATGTGAAGAGCAAAGAAAAGATATTCTCAGTCTCCTTGATGAGAATCAAATACTGAGGGATCGTGTTATGAAGTTGGAAGTCCTTCTTACCAGGAAAGATTTTGATTTCTTAGATCTTAAAGGTAAAATGCATAAGGTAGAGAGAACTTTTGATCCTCTTAACAAAAGCTCTTCTGATCTCAACGATGTGTTAACACAAAAGCATGCTGGCTGGCATGGTCTTAGATTTGTATCTAATAGACCTAACATGTTGAATGAAAATTGTAGTGCTCCAGTGTTTGTGAAAGAAGGTGATGCAAATTTTTTCATGAGAGCAAATGGAGATAAGTTTCCCAAGAACAAAAGAAAGGCCAAGCAAAATGGCAAACCTTATGTGTGTCATTATTGTAAAGTACCTGGACACATTAAACCTTTCTGCGAGAAGTTTCTCAACAATGTTACTGTAACATCTGCTAAACAGACGTTTGAATATTATAAGTCCGATGTTGGCAGTTCCTTGAAGAACATTTCTAAAATATCTGGCAGTATCTTTCCTAACACATACAATGTTGTTTTCAAGTCTCTACATGCTAACATTTCGTATAATTGGTATTTTGATAATGGATGTTCTAGGCACATGATAGGTAACAAGGAATTATTAATGGACTACGTTCCAACAAATGGTGGGAAAGTAACATTCAGAGGTGGAGCCAAAGGTAAAATTATTGGCAAAGGAATCTTGAATGTTAGAGACTTTCCAAAGTTGAAAATGTTTATCATGTTGAGGGCCTAAAAGAAAATCCGATCAACATCAACCAATTATGTGATGATGGAATGTATGTCAAGTTTGACAAGAATATATGTGAAGTGTTTGATACTTCTAACAAGTGTGTCATGGTGGGGAGCAGATCTTCAGACAATTGCTACAAAACTGACAATGACACCCTCTGTCATTCTGCCAAAATGAGTGAGGTGGATTTGTGTCACCAAAAACTAGGCCATGTCAATCTGAAGAATCTTCAGAAACTTATTGCTAATGATGTTGTATGGGATCTATCAAAGCTGGTGATCAATGATGATGTGGTGTGTGGACACTACAAGATGTTTTGAAATACTTCACATGGATTTGATGGGTCCTATAGAAGTTGAAAGCCTTGGTGGAAAAAGGTATGTGCTGATGACTTTTCTCGTTACATTTGGGTCGAGTTCATGCATGAAAAATCTGAGACTTGTTTCATCTTTAAAAAGTTGTATAAAAGATTTTTGGCTCAATATGGACAGAATGTTGTCCGAATTAGAACTGATCATGGAAGGGAATTTGAGAATTATCTACTCTCAGATTTTTGTGCTAACAATGGCATTTTTCATGAGTTCTCTGCTCCCAAAACACCACAGCAGAATGGGGTTGCAGAAAGAAAGAATCGCACTCTACAGGAGATGGTAAGAGCAATGTTACACACAAAGAACCTCTCCAAGCAGTTGTGGGCTGAAGCAGTTAACACTACATGTCATATCATTAACGGGGTATATCTAAGGCCAGGTACAATATATTGCCCCTATGAGATCTTGAAGGGTAAAAAACCTAACCTCAAATACTTTCATGTCTTTGGTTGTGTTTGATATATCCTTAATGATAGGGATCACTTGAGCAAACTTGACTCCAAAAGTGATAAGGGGATGTTTCTTGGCTACTCTACCAATAGCCATGCTTATAGGGTGTATAATCTCCGGACCAAAACGATTCAAGAGACAATTAATGTTGTGTTTGATGACCTGTTAATTCTTGCAGATAGATCTGATGATGAAGATGTTTCTGTATTACTGGATGGACAACCTACATCTGATCAGTCATCGGGACAACATGTGCAGCCAAATGTTGGTCCCACATCCAGTGACAATACTATATCTAATGAGGAACGCAGAGAAGACGGATCAGACAGTGATGATTGTGACGGTGGCTGTGAATTTCTTCATGATCCTATGAAACATGATCCACCAAGCATAATTCGAAAAGATCATCCCAAGGATCAAATCATTGGTGATGTCTTGGAGCAAATTCAGACCAGAAAGAAAGGTCAGGTGAATTATCGTGAGATGGTAAGAATTTCCTACATGACTGTTGTATGTGAAGAGGTTGAATTTGCATGTTATATGTCCTTAGTTGAGCCTAAGAATGTTAATGAAGCTTTGAAGGATGTTGACTGGATTAATGTTATGCATGATAAACTGAGTCAATTTATTCGGAATGATGTGTGGAAATTAGTGCCCAGACCCACTGATAAGAATGTGATAGGAACTAAGTGGATCTTCAAAAATAAGACTGATGAAAAAGGAAATGTTATCAGGAATAAGGCTGGACTTGTTGCTCAAGGATACACTCAGGTAGAAGGGATTGATTTTGATGAAACATTTGCTCTTGTTGCTAGGATTGAATCTATTAGACTCATGTTTGCTATTCCCTGCCAACTTGAAATCTTTCTGTTACAGATGGATGTTAAGAGTGCTTTTCTAAATGGAACTGAGGAAGCCTATATTGAACAAACTAAAGGTTTTGAGGACTCAAGAAGAAAAAACTCAGCGAGCTCCGCCACCACGAGCTCACCACGAGCTGTTAAAATAATTATGTATTTTATGTTAAAGGATAATTAGATTTTATTAATTTATAATTAAATTTATTAATTTATAATTAAATTTATTAATTTTTTATTATAATTTTAATTCAAAATTAGAATTTATTAATTCATAATTATGGTTTATTTAATTTATAATTAAGATATATTAATTCATAATTAGGGTTTATTAATTTATAATTAGGATTTATTAATTCAAAGTTAGGGTTTATAAATTCACAATTAGGGTATATTATTCAAAATTATGGTTTATTATTTTCAATTAGGGTTTATTAATTCAGAATTAGGATTTATTATTCATAATTAGGGTTTATTATTTTCAATTAGGGTTCATTAATTCAAATTTAGAGTTTATTATTAAAAATTATGGTTTATTAATTCCAAATAGGGTTAATTAATTCAAAATTAGGGTTTATTAATTCAAAATTAGGATTTATTATTCAAAATTAGGGTTTATTAATTCACGATTAGGGTTATTAATTCAAAATTAAGATATATTAATTTAAAATTATTATTTATTAATTTACAATTAAAATTTATTAAACTAATTAATTTTAATTAGAATTAATTTAATTATTTAATTAATTAATTAATTTTGATTAATTAATTAAGGGGGTCTCACTGTGCGCGCGTGCACATGAGACCACCCCCTCCAGTAAACCTGAGCATGTGTATAAACTGAAAAAGGCTTTGTATGGATTGAAACAAGCTCATCGAGCTTCCTATGAGCGCCTTACAGTTTTTCTCATTGAGTTTGGTTTTACTAGGGGACAAGTTGATAAGACTTTGTTCATCGAAAGGCATGATGGAAACATTATCATTGCTCAAATCTATGTTGATGATATTGTGTTTGGTGCTACTAACTCTTTCATTGTTGAAGATTTTGTGAAAGCTATGTTAACAACATTTGAAATGAGTATGGTAGGTGAACTTAACTTTTTCCTTGGACTACAAGTCAAGCAAACATCAGAGGGCATCTTCTTCTCCCAGAGCAAGTATGCGTAAGGTCTTGTCAAGAGGTTTAGATTGGAAAGTGTTAAGCATATAAGAACTCCCATGGGCTCTAGTGACAAACTGTGCAGAGATAATGTTGGTATTGATGTTGACCCAACATTATATAGAGGTATGATAGAAAGCCTGTTGTACCTTACTACGAGCAGACCTGGCATCATGTACAGCGTGAGGGTATGTGCTCGATATTAGGCTATACCAAAGGAGTCTCATTTGAAAGCAGTCAAAAGAATCATCTGTTATGTTGCTGGAACAATAGATTTTAGGATGTGGTACTCAAAAGATATTAACTCTAACATTGTTGGTTTTAGTGATGTTGACTGGGCAGGTGATGCTGATAATAGAAAGAGCACCAGTGGAGGATGTTATCTCCTAGGCAACAATGTTGTGTCATGGTCTTACAAGAAGCAGAATTATGTCTCTCTCTACACAGCCGAAGCTGAGTATATCTCTGCTGTAAGTTGTTGTTCTCAACTGCTTTGGATCAGACAAATGTTGGATTATTATGGTATGGAAAATGATGTCTTGACTGTGTTGTGTGATAATATGAGTGCTATTAATATATCTAAGAACCTTGTGCAACATTCACGTATTAAGCACATTGATATCAGACACCACTTTATTAGAGACTTAGTTGAGAAAAACTTGATTTGCATTAAATTTGTTCCAATTGAAAACCAGACAGTAGATATCTTCACCAAAGCTTTAGATTTAGAGATATTTTCTCACCTTAGGAAGTCTGTTTTGTTGCTTGTGCTTGTTTTTCTTTCTTTTTTAGGCATATGCATGTGTTGTCTAATGTTGCTGGCTTTCGCAGGAAGAAGTTTTTGCATTCTTATTCCAATATTTTTATGAGTGTTTGTGCCATAAACAGATGTTGGTTACAACAATAAGTGATGTTATAAGACCTGTAGCACAAGAGTGAAGCTTAATGGTAAAAAAACTTCATCAATATAAAAAAAATGAATCTTGTCAAAAAGCTTACACCTAAGTACTCGGGCCAATGTTCGCTGCGATGATGCACTCAAGGAAAAATGGTTTTGGGACATAAATTCCAAAATCTTTCCTAAGAACAAAGATGTATGTGTAAGGTGGCAAGTTTCTATTATGAATGTTGGGTTTGAATGTTGACTAATTTCGTCCTAACATTGCCAGTTATACATTGTCTTTTCTTTTTGTCTAGGCATTTGCATAACCCTTTCTTTTCTCCTTCTCTCTCATCTTCGAATCTTTGGTTTATATATCTAGAAATCTGTTTTTCAGGGACCTTTTTTAATGTTTATCTTGATTTGTCTCTGTGAGCTATGGTGATAGATATCATGTTGGTATGAGATGTTTATCTATTAAAATATGGAGATCTTTTAGGGATTCTGCTCTAGTGTTTGTGTTAGTGTGGACTCTTCATCTTGGGTTATATATATATATATATATATATATATATATATGCGTGTTGGATTTATTTTTTTTCTAACCCTCGCTTTAGCTTCTTTTGTGCTTAGTATTGTGCAGAGTTTTGTAGGCAACATGGACAAAGACTTAGCAAATCTCTTTCATAGTTTTGTCAAGAAATTCAGAACCCGTGAAGCTACTACCAAACATCTCTCTTCTTCAAAAGAAACCGAACGATCTCACTCTCACATCACTAACCCTGAATTCCATTCGGCTGAATCATCTTCTCTCCCTCAAACATTTCATCCAACACCTGTTATCAAGATGAATCTCTCCGATCTTATCCCCTATGTGATTGATCAAATGCCAGAAAAATCCATCAAGGTTTTCTCGATTATCTTATCTAAAGAAATTGAGAAAACAAAAATGTTATCCTCCTAAAAATGTTGCATGAAGCTCAAAAGGAGAAAAGGAAAGAGCATGAGTCGATCAAAACAGAGATGGAAAGCATTGTGACAAAGAGGTAGAAGACCCTCGAATCTACAGATATCCCCATTGGAGACTCATCAAGTTCATTTCGAGTCGGCTGAAAGCCAAGACTCGATTCGATCACCTCCGAAGAAGGATACTGTACCCAACATTGATTCTACTCCAAAAAACTACTAAGGATGTTGTTTAGTCTCCAATGTTCGAAGAAAATGAAGAAGAGGCTGAACTAGAGAAGGAAGCTGGTTCAGAGGATGAAATTCAGATCATGGGGTCTCAAAGGGAAATGAGTATGTTGTCACCCTTTCCAGAGGTGTTCCTCGTCTTACAAGGTCAAAATCAACCTTTATACTTTACTTGGATCTGTTTTTATGCTATTAGCTATTCTGTTTGGAAAATTCCCAGTGCCACTGAGTTTAAATCTTCTCAAACGTTGCAAAGCTAATGTTTCCCCAACATCAAAGGCCAAGACCCCTAACATTTCAGAAAATGAGGTGTCACGTACTCCTGCCACCACCAGAAAGCTAAAAGAGAAATCCTCGTCCTCCCGTGCACTACAAGAATTTCGGTTATAGACCACGGGGAATCCCCATTGTCTATTACAGAAAACCCCGTTGTCTATCAAGGTATAGTCTATTAGGGCTGGCTATAGACCACGGGGAAATCCCCGTCGTCTATCACAACATAGACAATGGGAAAATCCCTGTGGTCTATCATGTTATAGACGATGAGGGCCTTGTAATATACAATGGATATTCCCCGTTGTCTATAGCATCATAGACAACGTGGGTTTACCCGTTGTCTATGTTGTTATAGACAACGATTTTCTAGCTTTATACAATGGTCAAACCCCGCTGTCTATTGTGTTTTAGACCACGCGAACATCCCCGTTGTCTATATATTAATAGACAACGGGGAGAAGCCCGTTGTCTATTGACGACCGCCCAGAACCCGTCGTCAAATGTCTTAGGCGCGTCAAGATAATATTTATAATCTCCTCCAACTTGAACACATAGTTCCGTATATGGCAAGTTAAACGAACCCAAGAGAGCTGGTTGTTTTGTTACTCGAGTTATCACAGTTTGAGTAGGAGGTTGCCCAGAGGGCAAGGTGTCAGTCAGGCTGACGGTCTCAGTAGAGATGTACCGAGAGATAGATCTTGAATAGAAAGTAAAATTGAAAAGTAAACACAAGGTAAAAGGTTAAATAAAAAGCAGTTAGGCCAAGGGTTCCACACGTTGAGATACTGGTCAAGGTGTCGGTCATAGGTTCAAGGGTTTTCACCACGAGTGTATGTTGTTGGTTAAAGGTACCAAGGGGTAGCGCCCTTTTTGGTCGTCACGTACACCAGCCCCCCCAGCCCCAGCTTGCCCTTAGGTTTTAGGACGAAGTACAGAGGCCCCCTACCTTGTCCCCTTGCCAAGACGGTCCCTCATACTAGGTTATCCCGCCCCAACAGCTTGACTCACTAGACAGCCCAACTAGCCAAGGCCGGTCCAAGGAAGTTGCTAGCAGCCCTTTGCCCAAGGCCGACGACTACAATCACCCACTCCAGCCGCACTTCCTGGGACAAAGATACACTCGATGTCTTACTCCGGCTATTGCTTGTAGCTATCCCTCCCTCCAAGGCTACCGACCGAGTTAATGCTCAAGGAAAGGAATAACATGGGTATAAAGGCCTAGAGCTTCGGGAACACCCACTCAAGGTTCTAAGGATGTTTAGACCTCACGACTCACGACCTCGACTCAACGTGCTTCACCCCGAGCCCAACCAAACCGACTACTCACGCATAATCGACACAAACACAAAAGCAATAAACAAGAACCTAAACGAAACCATACTTGAATATAAAATCAAATGCAAAGGAATTGCTGTCTCTGGCAAGCAATTGCTCGAGCAGAGATAATAAGATACATAATATAAATGTTTGCCTGTAGGATTTGTTCTTCTTCCTCACCAATCACTCATGAAAACCAAAGAGAAATAAAAGAGAAAAGTGTAGAGAGAATTCGGACTTTATGCTTTCACTCTCTAAAACCGAATGTGTTGGAGTTGTTGTGAATTATTGTTGGGAGCCTAGGTATACTCCTCTTTGTATTGGTCAGTGCACGTATCTCGAGGTGGCAGGTGGTAAGGTCAGCAGCTGGCTCAGGCTCTGGACACCGATGGGGACTCCTCTGGCTTCAGTCTGGATAGGTTTGTCTCTTCTCCACTGCCACAGCTTTGACCTTTCCCTTTTCGGCAAAAATCAAACAGGCGGCAGAGAAGGATCTTGCCTAGAATCTTCTCATATGCGTGCAAGTCTGCCAGAGTCCTTGTCTGCGTCTCCCAGCTGCATTCTGACTTTACCCTCTGTCCCCTGCACAGTTCCTCGTCCTTTTTTCCGCTCTTCCTTGACTCGATTATTCTCTTGGCTTCATGTCAGCTCGTTGGTCAGGCTCAGCTCCCGCGCGGTACTATGTCTTGGCAAGATGTCAAAATGCTTTGCCAAGGTATTCTTCGGGATTTTACCTCTTTCACAGGAGGTGGCCTGACCTTGCCCAACGTCCGTCTCAACCTGCAGCACCCCAAAGCGTGTCCTTCCAGACACAAACACACATAAAGAACACACAAAAATGCACACTTTCTAACGTAAGGACTACCCCAAAAAGAGTACAAAAAACGGGCTCGTCACACTCACACACTTGAACCACGATTGTCCTCAAGCGTGCAAGCGTTCCTTAGCCAAAAGAAAAACAAAACACACAAACAACACACGTAAAAACTAGCAAGGATAAGATGAGACATAACAAAGATAATACGACATAGGCGATTAATACAACTCTGTATCAAGGTCAATCAAGATCGGAGCAAAGCAAGTTTGTGGAAGTTCCTCTCAAGCACTCAAACTCTTTGTGTTTAGGGTTTCACGCTCAGTGATGACTTGATCAAGGAAGTCCCATAGCTTGCTCGCCGCTCACCGCCTCGCCCATAGCTTGGTCTAAGTTCTCTATCCCAGTCTTTTGTGGTCGATTGTGGACGCACCGACTTCCCAAGGAAGTACGGATCATATGGATCGTTACGGTATGATAAAGCAGCGGATATAAACATAACTAATCAATGCAATTAACCATTTAACTACTCAATAACGCATCGACTAAAAAGGGATAAGCTATTCAATACCAACTAAAGTCACAGAAAGGACTTGTCAAAAAGGTTCAAGGTTCAAATGTGACCCAATCGGGGCACGATTCAAGAAACGAGGTACGACCTCAAGTTCAATACGGTATGAAAGCAGTTATAATCAAACATCAAAATAATATCAGAGTTAGGCAGCAAATAAACGTGTGGACATGCATATGACGATGCATACCCAAGGTTCTAGAAACCTTTCTAATAAAGCATCAAAACAACTGCTACTCTGCACCACCTCGCACCCATCATCGATCCTTGCTCAACCTGCACATCAATAACGAGATGCAGGGCTAAGTACAAAAGTACTCAGTGGACTCATTGCCGAAAACATTTTCTTTATCAAAAGTTATTGAACTGCCCACAATAGCACATGAGGATTTTAGTTGAAAGACTCATGCCTATCAAACATTTTATCATTTCTCAAAAGCGTCAGGCCTGACTATTTCATTCACGTTGTTTCCATATCTGATCATTCATTCATTCATTCATTCACAAGACTATGGGGTGGCCACCACACATAGTCGCCGTGACCGGTCGAGGTAGCTAACCTTAACACACAACACATCGTGTACACAACCCGAGTTAGTCCTTAACTAAGTCGGATCCGATCGTTACCCTTTTTAATGTTGGTGGACCAACACATTCACATACCACATCGATATACCAATCTCGCAGGATAACAACAAAACATAAACATTTGGCGCTTAATAACATTTCATGTGATAATATTTCATAAAGCTTTGTAAATTATACTTTGAGATATGCATAACATTTTGTTTCAAGAAAGCCCACCGCTAATCCAAAGCTAGTTAGTCTAAAAGCGGGTGTGGTTGTTCTTCCTCACCGACCACGTATAATCAAACCCTTCATAAGAAAATAGCGTTTCTTAGATTCTTTCTATCGATCAAGGTCGCTTATAAATTATGACTTAAAGTTCCCACTTAGGGTTTCTTTATGATTTCATGTGATTGTTTTAAGATAATTTCTATTATCTTACATTCTCAATTCCCAAGCTATATTATTTCATCGCTCATAGGTGAACTTCAATTATGAATCACATACTCCGAGTCTATTCTCGACTCTTAATCTTAGTGCTCTTCTAAACGTTATTACGTTATAGATTATTAGTATTCAAGTTGTGATTGGTATATTAGGATATTCTCAAGCCACTAACTAATGCTTGACGACTTGTCATGTTAGCACGACAATTAAAAAAGGAGTATTGACTTATGATTCAAGTGAGCACATGCTATCATGTAAGTAAGTACTTAAGAATAAATGAAGTGTTTCGGGAATATTAACTCGACTTTTGCGACATAAGGATCGACATCTTATGTTCAAATCTTTGCTTACGCATTACGACATTGTTTGTTTCTCTTAACTCGTCGGAGATTATATAAGTCGTATAATTGTTATTCGTTATCGAGTTGTTTTAACGCTCAATCTAATATCGTATTGGGTTGTCGTTATTGAGTATCAACGTTGTAACTCGGCTTTTGGTTTTTCTAACTTAGGAACTCACGTTTGAGTATCCTTTTAATAGTAGCAAACCCTAATTTATGTCTAACTTCGATTCTCGTTGATTCCTTCTTAAGTTATCGAATTTGGTCGATTTCTTTTGGATTCTCGTACATATAGTATTATGTTGTTTACGTTTGGGGTTTTGGTTTTTCGGTACAATATAAACATAAATATTCAACACCAAACAATACCATACACAACATAAACTATACTAAAGCATTAGAAAACCCCAATTTCTAACATAATACACAATCATTGTGTATGTGTGCATAAGTGTTCCATTCATTCACCATAATCACAATCATTTATTCTAAGCTTATAATTTCACTATCATAGCATCACTACTATTAAAATTAGACGCATACTTAACCATTTTGCTATGTTTTCGATAATTAGCAATAATTAGCATATGTACTCAATAAATTCCAATAAAATCATGTTATACTCCTATCATACTATAGAATTTAATTTCCAATTCAATATCATCATATAAAATTTCAAACCATAGGTTAATAATTACCAAGTTTTCGGCATTATTGATTTAATGAGCATTAGTGTTCAATAAATTCCACAAAAATCTTATTATGCTTATATCATATACTAAACATGAAATATCATTTCATATCATGCATTAAAATTTAAACCCATGCTTTTCACCCTTATATGTTTTCGGTACTCACTATATATATATACATATTCAATAAATTTCATTCCTTCACAACATGTTTATATTATGCAATAACATGTAATATTAACATTAAACATCAATTAATATTTATAATATGAACCAAATGCTTGGAATTCTTTTTGTCCTCACACATATTTTATATATATGTTCAATAATTCCCAACAATGCATATTAAGTTCATATTATTTCTACACATAACATATCCTATTATTTTCAACAAATGAAATCAAATAAATCCTTAACTATATACATTTAGTTTTCGATATTCAAAGCGAAAATAGGAGTAGTGTCTCAAAAATTTCAAGATTAATATATGATGTTCATATCATATATTAAACACTATACCTCAACTATTTTCCAACAAATAAAATCAAAATACAAGAAAATTCCAAACAATATTCTGAAAATTACCATATTTATTCTACATGTTTCTAATACATTAATAAGCAAGAATATCAAATAATATTCACAAAAGCATGCTTTATCACATATAAAAAGAAATAAAGCATAAATCGAAAAATATCAAACATGCTCCAAAAAGTATGAAATTTTAACTACAGCCTTAGAACATCATTCTAAGCATTTTTCATTCATGTCTTGAGAGCATTTTATGTCTCAAAAGTCACAAAAAAATTGAGGAGCAAAACTAGGGTTTCAAACTAAAAAAAATTCAAATAAAAATTCCACTCCATTAGGATGGAAGAGGATGATGAATAAAATCTTTCTATGGTCTTAGAATAATTATTTGAGAGTGGAAAGGTTTTAAATGGGGGATTGAAGCTCAAAAGCTTGAAGAACACAAGGGAAAAGTTTGAAAAAAAGAGAGAGAAATGACTACTGTATTGGCAGCCTAAAGGGCTGTCATTACCCATTTGGGGTGGTCTTGGTGGTAGTTGGGAGAAGGATTGGTCAAATTACCCGTTTTGGCATGTTAATACCGACTCTTTAAGTTTTAACGCGCTTTCGATTGATTTCTCGGAAGCTTAAGGTTTTATTTTCTTAAATAGCCTTTAAAAGACTTATTTCAATGTTTATAATAATTTCATGAAGTTCGGACGGCGTTGATAAGTCAATTTCGAGTTATCGCGAAAAAACAGCGTTCGACGATTAAATTATGCTCATTTGAAATTCTATTGAATTCTTGAGCTTTAATAATTTATTTGAGTCTTATAAATCATTTCTTATTGATTTAGACCCTTGGTTCGAGTTTCGGGTCGTTCGGATCAATTTAGGGTTTTCCCGGTATATTTTCCCGGCGTTCGGTTGAGTTCTTCAGGAATTTCTTTCAGAAATTGATTCTTATAATTTCTAAATTCATAATAATATATTCCTTCATGATTTTGATTGTTATCACAATTATCATGATTAGCACGGACTGAAAATTGTTTCGCTCGTGAATAGTGCTTTAAGATCGACCGCAAGTATGCCCAAAATTCTCATTCTTCGCTTCTCACATGTTTTCGTGAGAGGATTCTAGAAATGAAACCTTTTGTCAAGATTCATTCTCGATCTTTCATTCTATGTTTAGGCTATTCGAAAACCCTAATCCGGTAGGATTTGTCACTAGTTTTGATTTCTCTAGTTTCGATCTCCAATCGATTCTAATTGCTTCGTTGGTTACCTTAAACATAATTAAGGTCTAAGAACCACAATTAATTGGTTTAAACCTCACTAATAAAAGTTTTAAATTTTTCGGTTATTACATACCATCCCTTAAAATAAATTTCGTGCGAAATTTGCTAACCTGGAAAAGATATGGGTATTTCTTCATAGCTGATTCTAGTTCCTGTGTTGCTTCCCTTGTCCATGGTGTCGCCATAGAACTTTCACTAACGGTATCTCTTTGTTCCTTAGTTTTGATAGGTCGGTCTAAGATTTCGTAGCGGCCTCTCGTAACTCATATTGTCATCGAGGATAATATCCGCCGGTGGTATCACATGGCTGGGGTCATGTATGTACTTCCTTAGTTATGAAACGTGGAACACATTGTGCACGTTTCCAAAACTTGGCGGCAATGCAAGTCTGTAAGCCGCTGGTCCTATCCTTTCCAAAATTTCACAGGGTCCTATGAAACGTGGTCGTAGCTTCCCTTTTATTCCAAATCTCATGATTCCTTTTGATGGAGAAATCTTCAAGAAGACTTTGTCTCCCACTTCAAAATGTAGCTTTGTGCGACGTTTGTCGGCGTATGACTTTTATCGGTGTTGGGCCTCCTTGATCCGTTGGCGGATCTGTCCCACGATCTCGATCATCTCTCCCACAGAGTCAGGTCCTAATACTCTCATTTCTCCCACTTCATCCCAGTAGAGAGGTGATCGATATTTCTTTCCATAAAGAGCTTCGTACGGGGCCATTCCAATAGTTTCTTGGTAGTCATATCGAGGCTAATTCCACAAGTGGTAACACTTGTTCCCATTTTTCTCCTCTATCGAGGACAACGGTTCTCAACATGTCTTCCAAATGTTTGAATGGTCCTCTCGCATCGTCCGTCCGTCTGTGGGTGGAACGCGGTACTGAAATGTAGTCGAGTCCCCAATTCCTTTTGTAAACTCATCCGTAATCTGGATGTAAATTTCAATCTCAATCGACGCGTGATAGTCTTCTAACTCCATGTAGACGCGTATGACCTCTCGAACGCATAACCATGCTAGTCCGTCTCGATCCATGCGTTATCGAATGGGTAGAAAATACGCTCTTGGTCAAACGATCGATGATGACCCAAATAACGGTATTTTCTCTTTGTGATTTAGGTAGCCCGGTAACAAAGTCCATGACTATATCATCCCATTTCCATTCTGGTATGTCTAGCGGTTGTAAGGTTCATACGATCGTTGGTGGAGTGCTTTCACTTGTTGGCACGTCAAACAACGTTCTACGAATGAAGCTACGTCTTGCTTCATTCCATCCCACCAAAATTTCTTCTTGAGATCTTGGTATATTTTAGTACTTCCGGGGTGTGCGGTGTAAGAAGTCTCATGGGCTTCTTTCAAGATCTTGCTCCTAAGCCCTTCGTCTTCTGGAACACACACTCTCCCGTCATACAATAAAACGTTATCTGTCGCTTCTTTGAAATTCTTGTGGTTGTTGTCCTTGATCTTAGCTCGTATTTCCTCTAGCTTGTTCTTCCTCTGAGCTTCTAAAATTCGGACTCTTAAGTCTGGGATTGCAATCAATGTTGCAATACAGCCTTCTATTGTCAGAGATGGGTCTATGACTTCGATGTTCATCCTCTGAAATTCCTTTATAAGTATTTCCTCATGACTGAGGAGACATCCCAAACTAGGGTGGTATTTACGACTCAAGGCATCGGCTACGACATTAGCCTTGCTCGGTGGTAATCGATACCACACCGTAATCTTCACTAGCTCTAACCATCTCCGCTGTCTCATGTTAAGATCTTTCTGCTCAAAGAAATACTTAAGGCTTTTATGGTCGAGATAGATCTCATATTTAACTCCATAGAGATGGTGTCTCCAAATCTTTAAGGCATGTACGACCGCTAATTCCGTGTCGTGCGTGGGATAGTTCAACTCATGTAGGCATAATTGCCTTGAAGCATAAGCAATAACCTTGCCTTCTTGCATCATAACACATCCTAGTCCTTTCTTCGAAGTGTCCGTGTAGATTATGTATTCCTTATCCGCTTGGCATCGCGAGAGTGCAGTGTTGTCGTCAGCAACTCATTTAATCTCTGGAAACTAGCCTCACACTAGACGGTCCAAGTGTACTTGATTCCTTTTCTCAACAATTGGGTCATGGGTCGGGCTATCATTGAAAATCCTTCGATAAATCTTCGATAATAGCCGACAAGTCCTAAGAAACTCCGAATTTCATTCGGGTTCTTCGGCGACTCCCATTCACGAACTTTGTCGATCATCGAGGGGTCTACTTTGATTCCCTCGGCGGACACGATGTGACCTAAGAATGTCACTTCGCCTAACCAGAATTCACACTTGCTAAACTTGGCAAAGAATTGCTCTTGCCTCAATTTTTGCAGCACAGTTCTCAAGTACTCTTTGTGTTCTTGGTTATTCTTGGAGTATATTAGGATATCGTCTATGAATATTAAGACAATGTGAAATACTCTATTCATGATATCCATAAATACTGCTGGGGCATTTGTAAGTCCAAAGGGCATGACGGTGAATTCGAAATGACCATACCTTGTACGGAAAGTCGTTTTAGGTACATCCTCTGGTCTAATTCTTAGTTGGTGGTATCCCGACTTTAGATCTATCTTTGAAAAGACTCCTGCTCCCTTAAGTTGATCAAACAGATCGTCAATTCGGGGCAAAGGATACTTATTCTTAAGAGTTATCTTGTTTAACTCTCGATAGTCTATGCACATTCTCAAAGTGTCATCCTTCTTCTTTACGAAAAGGATAGGTGCTCCCCATGGAGACACACTCGGTCTAATAAAACCTAACTCCAAGAGTTCTTGCAGCTGGATTTTCAATTCCTTAAGTTCCTTTGGTGCCATTCGGTATGGAGCTTTCGACATGGGGGCAGAACCTGGTTCGAGGTCGATCGTGAACTCGATCTATCGGTTTGGCGGTAATCCCGGTAGTTCGTCTGGAAATACATCGGGATACTCCTTCACGATCGGGACGTCTTCTATCCTCCTTTCATCCTGCTCTTCCTCCTGGAGATAGACGAGGTAGGTGTGGTTCTCTGTCTTGTTCAGCAACGTCCTTGCTTGTAGCGTGGATATGATTGGGACTCTCCTCCCCATGCTGATCCCGTGAAAGTACGTAGGTTTCTCTCCGGGATGTTGGAAAGAAATTTTCCTTTCATTACATAGGATGGTCGCATTATATTCGGTTAACCAATCCATTCCTAGGATTATGTCCACATCTGTCATAGGTATGACGTGAAGGTTATCTGTCATGACCTTAAGTGAGCCTAGTCCAAGTTCTAGGTTCGAGCATATGTGGGTTACCGTTCTTATGCCTCCTACTGGGGAAGAAATTTTCATAATTTGTTTAGCGTGTTTAGGATCTAATCCTAAGTTCTCTACGCATGCTTCAACAATAAAGAAATGCGAGGCGCCAGTATCGAACAGTAGGATAACAGGCAATTGGAAGAGTATTACCATACCTGCCAAGTTTCTTTGGTTCCTTGGCGGCTCCTGCGGGAACTCCCTTTCCTGGTTGAGGGCGTAGGCCTGGCTTGCGGTGGTTGTTGCTGTTGTTGGTGATGCTATTGTTGTTGCGGTTGTTGCTACTATTGTTATTGTTGTTGTCATGGGGTTGTCAAGATTCTTCTGGGGTCGCCGCCATTGTTGTCGTCGCTGCCGCCGTGGTTGATATGGTCGATTCGCTTATAACCTGGACCGGGGTACCATGTTGTTGAACGGTTGGGCTTGAATAGCCCGGATCGGTTGGACTTGGTTGGCCACATTGGGATGGCCATTTCCCCCTTGGCGTATCCCAGGGCAGTCCCTGGAGTAGTGGCTCTTCTGGCCATACTTGAAGCATCCGTCATTTGTGAATGCGCATGCCCCCTTATGACTATATGGCACCCCATCTTTAGGGGCACACGGGAGTTTCACAAATTTTGGTTTCCCCAGCGCGGGTACCATGGGCGCCCATTCCCCCATCGCCTGCGCCCGGATGGCAAGTTATTCCTTGCCATGGCCTCCCATCGGCCGGCACCCAAGATGGATCCTCGCTGTTGGATCCTTGTCCTTGGTGGGGTCCTTCCTTATCTCACTTCCTCTTCCCACGATCTTCTTGGTGATTCGGGGTTCGCTTGCTGCAATGACAATCCTGTCCTCAGGCATAGCAGCCTCGTTGTCCAATGCCCAACTGAGGGTCTCACGGTAAGTCAGATTTTCGTGACCAGCTAGTGACACCCTGATTTCATGGCGGAGTCCTGCGTGAAACTTCTCAGTCCTCTTCTCGTCGGTGTCGACCAACTGAGGCGCATACCGCGACATTTCACAGAATGCACGGTCATAATCTTTGACCATGGTCTTTCCTTGGCGCAAGTTGTAAGACTCATGCTCCTTCCTCTTCCGGTAACTCTTAGGAATGTACTTCTCGTACACCTCCTACTTAAATTCCTCCCAGGAGAAATTTTCCAGCTCCTCTCGATAAAGTATTCTCTTCGCCTCCCACCGTAAGTCGACGGCACCACTATCCGAAGGCAAAGCATGACAAGCGTTCTTGAGAGGTGCAGTGAAGGAAGTTAAAGATTCGCTCTAGCGCACGTGTAATATTCCAAAGAAACGAACGTATGATTACGGTATTTTAAACCCGTAAATTAGGGTTTTGCCGTATATTATTATTTTTCGACATCAAATATTGTGATTTCGATTCAGTATTATTATAACGAATTCCTTTTATATTCACTAAGGATTGTGAATTAAGGAATTGAAATATTACTGAAATGATTCATCGATATATTTTAACGCCGATCGCAGATCGAACGTCGGATTTTATGGAATTTTCTGAGCAAGAAAGCTTGGAATTAACTTCCATATTAATTCCTATGATAATGGAATTTTATTTATAAAGTAAGTATGAACTTACTACCACCATTTTGAGATGAGTCGATTTTGAACGCTTTGAGACGTTTTGAACGCCAACGCCCGCAGACGCTTTTGAAAAATGAGTTTAATGGTCGTGAAATTATTATAATTAATTTCCTATTATTATTTTATATAATTACAATATTATTAATTATAAAATCAAATTTTATCTATTTAAATTGATATTTTGAAATGGGTTTTGAAACCCTAATTGCTTAAACTATGGTTTTTCACATGAATTGATACCATTAAATTATCCTATGGTATCTAAACTATATGTTATGATATATATGAGTATTATTAAGCTTTAAAATCAATTTTTGAGCATTGAAACTCAATATTTATATATATGGGTTTCGAAACCCTAATTTTAAAAAAAATTAGGGTTTTGATTGCATGAAATGATATATTTAAATTACCCTATGCTATTATTTATTATCTAAATCATATAATATGATATATATGAGTATGTTTGATCGTGATTGACATGAGTATCAATAATAGGTGTAATTTATACTTTTATTCCTATTTTCCCATTTATTTTCGGTAATTTCGAATTAGTGACTATATGTTTGATTTAATTATTGTAATGGCTTGCATTATATACCTATGATCATGTGTGATTAATACATTGTATTATGGTACAAAAATAAAATTAATCCCACCCCTAAACCCCTACATAGCCGTCGGCCATCATGAGACGGCATGACATGATAGTCACCTCCCTATCACCCAATGCATGAAGAGCTCCTTTACACCCTCAATCATCACCTCCAACTTCCAAGGGCTGCAACACTTTAATTGAGTAAGGGAGAGAGAGGAGGGCGAGAGAGAGAGAGTATAGAGTATAGGGGATCCTTCACCCTTAAACCTCATTACACTCATTTTTCACTTCCTAAAATTTAGAGCACCCAAAACACTCTGCATTCTCCCCATTTTTGCTGTGAAAAACCGAGAGCTCCCTCCTCCCATTTCTAAAAATTTGTTCTTCCTTTTCTCTTCTCCCATTCGAAAACTCTAGCACCCTAATATTACTCTTGGATTCTATATCATTCTCAAGGTAAACAAATGGCCATAAGTACCGATTTCATCTTCCTTTTTGCAAGAAAAATCGATTGTATACATGTATGTGTTTATATGTGTGTTCGAATGCATACATATATGTTTATATGTTTTAAATGTCCTTATGAATGATCTATGGTTATATATATTGTTCTTGATGATTTTCATTTCCAAATATGTAAATATATGTTAGAATAATCATATAGTGTTGTATATTAAAATTTTGGAATGGATCTAGCATATGTTCATGATTTTCGAACCATAGAATATATATTGAAATAATTTTTGAAAACATTATAAAATGATATGGTTATGACCGATTGTTCTAAAGTATTTTTAGTGATGGATTATTGATCTATGATATGTTTTAAGCCTATGGTATGTTAGTTAGAATTTTTGGAAAACCCTAGCCTATTTATTTAATAATACCGTGAGCATATAGTGTATAGATATTGATGTATGATTTTTATTTTGATCATGCAATGGTGTATTAATGCTTTAGTGTATTGATTATGTATTGTATGATTTTATTGGAATTTTTGGAGATCAAATGCTATATTAAATCAAATAATACCGTGAGCTACCATACTCTTGAAGGTGATGATTTAATTAGTTTTGATAAATGTTATGATGTATTATTGTTATACTATAGTATATAAACATAGTGTATAATTATTAGAATTTTTGGAAATCAAATACCATATTTAAATCAAAGAAGCCGTGAGCTACCATACTCTTTAAGGTGATGATTTAATTGGTTTTTGATGATTAAATGATGTTATATTATTATACTATAGTGTATAAGCATAGTATATAATTGTTAGAATTTTTGAAAACCAATTGCTACATTTAATCAAAAAAAGCCGAGAGCTATTAAGCTCCATATGGTGATGATTCAAATGTTTTTGGTTGATGTTGTGATGTTACAATATTATAATATAATATTTAATCATGTCATAAATTATTTGGAATTTTTTTTAGAAATTATTTGATAATTGTTTGGTATTTAACTCGAAATTACCGTGAATGATTTGAGTTATTCATGAATGAATGGTTATGATGGACTATAGGTTATATTTGTGATAAATATTGATATTGGGATATTATACTATTCATATATCAATTTTGGGAATTTTTGGACAATTATTCCTAATTTTATAAACATAGATTACTATGTTTGAGACAAACGTTTATTTAATAACGTTTTTTAAATCGAAAATACGCGTTTTTAATTATTAAAATTATTAATAAATGCGAAATGATTTATAAGTCCTTTGATTTACGTGATGAATCGAGAAATAGGACTTTACGAGTTTTAATCGATCGAAATTCGATTTATAAAATAAAATGTTAAGAAATTACTTTTTGAAAGTCAAATTTTTTGACTTTGTTGACCAGTGTTGACTTCGTTAACTCTTAAAGTCAAACGCACGATTATATCGCTCGATAAATATGCACGCCAATACGCGTAAGATGTACTAATTGAGTATAGTACCTCATTAGTAAGAAAAGATTTCACAAAAGAAATCCTTATATCGAGAAACGTGCTTATACGTTGAACGTTAAACCGGAAAGGTTAAACCGAAATAGTTAAACGTATCTCGAGGAACGAGAACAATTCAATTGAATAACGTATTTGAAAGCGTATTGAATTCATTGAGGAATTCAGTTTACATCGATATAAGATATCGAAGTTTATCTTAGACTTTGAAAGTCTCGAGAGACTTGAGCGACGTACTAAAACCTCGCTTTTTCGTAAAGGTGTGGACGCAAACGCGGCGACCGGATACTGACGTGCAAACAAACCTAGGACTCAGTTTACGACGAACCATAGTCCAGGTGGGCTTACTCTTCAAACAAAATGTGACTTTACTGCTATTCCAAAATGAATTCTCTTACAAATGTTATTTTGCAACGGTTGATAAATTTTTATTACATTACCTGCCAAAATATTCTGTTTTGTGTATGGATCCTATCTATTATGCCCGGGTAAGGCTCAGGCGATGGTCGGAACTATATCATGACAGTTATGTCATTTGTTGGGTCGCGCCAACCTTTTATTAATATCGGTCCCGTCTTGGGAAGTTTAATGCCCGCTAGGATTGGCGTGAAGGTCGGAACTATATGATATGTTAACATATACATTTGAGAGTATTTGTGTCTGTATGGGATTACGGTCGGTCACGGCGTCGTAGAAGGGAGGCCTCTCTCGACGTTTGATCTTTGATATTGTTATGAATTGTGACTATGGGATACGGATCATACACACCAAGAAAATGCTCGGCCGAGCGATGTTTACGAACTGAAAATGATTTAGTAAGCACAAGGCATTTTTAACTAAAACCCTTGTGACTTATCTTAATATTGGCAGTGTAATTCAAATATTATCAAATGTTTTCGGCATGAGTCCACCGAGTGCAATTTCTTGTGCTTAGCCACCGCATGTTTGTTTTAAATGTGCGAGGTTGAGCTCGATGGTGATGATGGAGGATGTGTTGAGGAGTCCAAAGGTCCTCGATCGCTTATTTAGAATTTGGTTTTCACCTTGAATACATATCATCACAAATGTATTCACACACTTTCCGCCGCTAAACTCTCGAACTCATTACATTATGTTTATTGTTTTGAACTATTGAGGTCCATCGATCATGGTAAGTCTTGGTCCGATGGCCTAAACCTTTGAATTATCGATATCTCCTTATGTTATGTCAAGCATGCTAAATTATAATCGATATGTACTCTATCTTAGTCTGTTTGTCCTATAATACTATTCCTAGTATTAGTCACCCTCTAGTCAGGGCTATCCGGAGTGGGGCGTGTGACGAATCCAAAGTTCAAGATCCACGGATTCCCGGTCCGCTGGAGTCGGCGGGTTTTGTCGAGGAATAGTTCCTCAATCCGTTTACCGGCGGTGGTGGTGGTAGAGTGTCATCTCTTTCGGTGTTACCTCACCTGCTTTCGACGGCATTCTATCTTTCATAAATATACGTAATCAAATATCTTCTTATACCATCCGTCAGATCATAAATATCTTAGCACGGTATGTATATATGATCATGAGCATAAATCTAGCACGTCATCGAACTCCACATATCACAACCTAAAACCAAAGCTCTCGGGGAACTATCATCATATCTAATCAAATGTCTCTACGAAGACTTTCATCATCGCTTTTAAGATCCAAAAAAGGTCAGGTACGGAGTATGATGCTCCAAATATTAACATCAACATCACTCAGTGTACCTAGTCACGGTGCATACAAAAATCTAAATGCTACCGTGGTCATCAGAATAAGGTTTCATGTCGGAACGACTCATCATTTCCGTAGGCATCAAAAGATATACAAGGGTATATAGACAAACACCATCTTGTCCTAATAACTAGATCCATAATCGTCCGGGGTGTAGACATGGCTCATCGTGTCAGAGTCAGAACCGAGAGTCTGGTCCGCCTACCCTTCTATCTCATCGCGCCAGCGTGTCCTCCTCGTGGTCTTCCTCCGATCCTCCTCCTTATGACCTCAAGATCGAATGTAGGAGCCACGGGCTCTCGGACTCTAATGACCCTAGATTCTCCTATAACACCTGTGTCTCGGTCGATCTCGGTCATGATCTCCTCGAAAGCGGTGGCCGAAAACGAATGACAAGAAGACGGGCACAAGCTCCTTCACAATGCCCGTAGCTAGGCTACATGGATCATCAACCTCCACAATCATGGTACAAGGGTCCATACGGGACGGGGACAAGCGAAGCTAGTGAGCACCAAGTGGGTGAGGCGGACGACATAGAATGATCGGTAGCGATGGTGCAGGTCAATGTCGGGGCCGAATCCTACTAGCTATAGGACCGAAAAGTGAGTTGTCGAGGAAGGAAAGGTCTAGCCTCGAACATATTCCTGCCACTGCCGGGTAAGAATACGGGTCCGTCGGCTGCCAATCAGGGTACCTCCGGGTGGAGACACTCCGGAATCTCATCACGCAGTGTATTCTCGCGAGGAGATTCGGTCCACGTGATGCAGCTCGCACACCGTGAATACATAGCTCAAATGGCTAGCAAGCGAGGCATGTCCGCCTCGCATCGAAGCTATCTCGCCGCCGATATGTAATCCGTTGATATCTCGGGCATACCCACGCATCGGATGGCGCCTCATGATAAGTCGAAGCACACCATCATAATGAGATGTACCTCGGGCATGTGCAGCGGCCCAATGACGGGTGAAGTGCGCCAAGAACTCACCGAGGTCGTCTCCTCGGCACATCTGGTAGAAACGGTGGGAGCGTACCACTTCCTCGGGTGTGACTCTAGAAGATAAAGGGAGCCTAGTCGTAAAAACCATCCTAACATCTTATATTCCTAAGTTCTTATGAAACTACTTTCATGGTTTGGTCTCTATGAAGAGACTGCATGGTTCCTTAGGATAGAACAAACGTTCGATGTCTAGCCTTCGGGTAAAGGTTAAGTGGTCACCCTTTCTCATTGGGTCCTGAATTCCTTATTTCTATTCGCATTATAACATCGATCATATGCGTTCTTTCAATACTTACAATTAGATCTTTCTTTTCATACTTTCATAACGTTATACTTTGATTTTCGTTATCGCCACGATAGAGATAGACGTATGGTGTTCTCAATTCCTTCACATAGAGATGTTGGGATTCATATCGGTCGCGAACCTCCGCCAAGTAATCATTTCGTCATCATAAACTCATCGCGTTGTCATCCTCAGATCCGTTCGTATTGGGATTCTTATAATTTCTATGTTCTCGTTCTTCCTTAGGATTCCGTTCCATCGAGGATACCTTATGTTCTCATACTAAGTTCGGCGCAATAGGGATCATGCGTCTTAAGAATCTATGTTTTCATGGGGAAACATACTCATTTACATTATGCCTTTAGCATGCTTTGCATATGGAGTAAACACAACTCAGAACATATATTACGATAAGCATGTATTCTCATATCATTCCTTTATCAATGTCCCAGAGTTTTCAACTCTTTTCAACCTAACAACCTGTTATTTTGAAAATATCTTTTCAATTTCAATCATTCACTTTTTCCAAAATACTTGGAAACAATAACTCCATTTGAAATTTTGAGACTTTTCTCCTTTCAAATATATTTCAACCTTCAAAACAATGCGACTTTTGTAAGTCCATTTCACATTTCATAAACTTCCATCATTTCAAAACAATTTTCAGTTGAGATAGTTACCTTCTTCCTCGTTGAGCAGGACGACGATGGAGTGCAGTGTAGTAGCAGTCAAACATAAATAATTTCTAGAACGACTTTCAACTTAGGATTCAAGGAAATGATTTCGGGGTTCAGAGTGAACAAGTGCTCTGATACCACTTTGTGACAACTCGATTTCCCAAGGAAGTACGGATCATATGGATCGTCACGGTATGATAAAGCAGCGGATATAAACATAACTAATCAATGCAATTAACCATTTAACTACTCAATAACGCATCGACTAAAAAGGGATAAGCTATTCATACCAACTCGAGTCACGTAAGGACTTGTCAAAAGGTTCAAGGTTCAAATGTAACCCAATCGGGCACACCAAGAAACGAGGTACGACCTCAAGTTCAATACGGTATGAAAGCGCTTATAATCAAACGTCGAAATAATATCGAGTTAGGCAAAGCAATAAACGTGTGGACATGCATATGACGATGCATGCCCAAGGTTCTAGAAACCTTTCTAATAAAGCATCAAAACAATCGCTACTCGCACCACCTCACACCCATCATCGATCCTTGCTCAACCCGCACATCAAAACGAGATGCGGGCTAAGTACAAAAGTACTCGGTGGACTCGTTCACGAAAACATTTTCTTTATCAAAAGTTATCGAATCGCCCACAATAGCACATGAGGATTTTAGTTGAAAGATTCATGCCTATCAAACATTTTATCATTTCTCAAAAGTCGGCCCGACTATTTCATTCATGTTGTTTCCATATTTGATCATTCATTCATTCATTCACAAGACTATGGAGGTGGCCACCTACACATAGTCGCCGTGACCGGCCGAGGTAGCTAACCTTAACACACAACACACGTGTACACAACCCGAGTTAGTCCTTAACTAAGTCGGATCCGATCGTTACCATTTTTAACGCTGGTGGACCAACACATTCACATACCACATCGATATACCAATCTCGGATAGGATAACAACAAAACATAAACATTTGGCAGTCAATAACATTTCATGTGATAATATTTCATAAAGCTTTGTAAATCATACTTTGAGATATGCATAACATTTTTGTTTCAAGAAAGCCCACCTTCTAATCCAAAGCTAGTTAGTCTAAAAGAGCAGGGTGTGGTTGTTCTTCCTCGCCGACTACGTACGATCAAACCCTTCATAAGAAAATAACGTTTCTTAGATTCTTTCTATCGATCGAAGGTCGTTTATAAATTAATACTTAAAGTTCCCACCTAGGGTTTTTTTATGATTTCATGTGATTGTTTTAAGATAATTTCTATTATCTTACATTCTCAATTCCCAAGCTATATTACTTCATCGTTCATAGGTTAACTTCAATTATGAATCACATACTCCGAGTCTATTCTCGACTCTTAATCTTAGTGCTCTTCTAAATGTTATTACGTTATAGATTATTAGTATTCAAGTTGTGATTGGTATATTAGGATATTCTCAAGCCACTAACTAGACTTAACAATTATAGTTACGTCCTAGTAGGTTATGCTTGACGACTTGTCATGTTAGCACGACAATTAAAAGAGGAGTATTGACTTATGATTTAAGTGAGCACATGCTATCATTTAAGTAAGTACTTAAGAATAAATGAAGTGCTTCGGGAATATTAACTCGACTTTTGCGACGTAAGGATCGACATCTTATGTTCAAATCTTTGCTTACGTGATTGGGAACAAGATTTGTTATGTTATTATACTATGAGTCTCGATACGAGCATGCTATGTGGTTGACCGGTCTAGTCAACAGGGTGTAATGCTATTTTGCTTTCTTGCATTACTTGTTATAAACCAAGATCATGTTTATGAGGTTATGATATCGATATTATTCAGTTGGTGGATTGTTTGCGCACCCTCCCTTCGTGATATGTCCTAGTTATAGAGGAGATGCTGCCCGATTTCATGGTCACATCTTCTTATCATGTATGTTATGTGTATCCCCTTCTTCCCCGCTTAACCCCCATCCCTAATCACACCCCGCATCCGTGCTTTTCCTGAATTGGGCGTGACATCTTAGTATCGTAGCGGTTTCGGCTTTGGGTATGTGTCATGTTGTTTGATATCAAAGCGCTTCGTTTGCTTTATATCTTGTACGTTCTTGAAATTGAGTGTTTAGAACTTGTCCTTCTAAACTGTTCATCAGGTACAGCTACCCTCAGCTCACCGTCAGTCCGCCTCCTTTCAAAAAGGGGATGAGGTATGTGTTTATTTGTTGGTGCTTTATGTGGCTATGTGAGCTTGATATGATCTTGGTTTCATGTGCTTTGGCATGGTAAGAGTTTACGTGAAGTAAACGTGATGTGGATGAGATGTGGTTGGATGGTGATGTGGATGTGGAAGTGATTGTTGATGGAACAAAAAGGCCTGTGTGGCTGTGATATGAAAACCATTGGTGTGGTATGAATTGATGTGATTGATATGATCACAAATGGATGATGTGAATCTATGTGTTTACATAGAAATGTATTGTTGATAAAAAAAATCTTGTTTATTTTGATAAACGAGTGTCTGTAAGTGAATCCTGTATTTGCTTACGTGATTATTATGATGAATATCGATAATGATATTGATATGTGTTGAAATGAACATGTGTTTGAGACATGATTACCCAGATGACTGGGGCAGAAAAAGGGAACGTGAATATTTGTTGTTATTTTGATAAACTAACATGTAGGTTTATGGATATTCAGTGGCCCAGACAACGTTGGTTAAGATCTCACAGGATGGATGAACATATCCGTAAATTCAGGGAATGTACCAGGAATATCCATGAGCCGTCGGGGGTATTTCTGGGGAGATTTGTTGGATTATGGAGAAAGATCCGAGACAGTGGGAAAGTATTACAGTATGAGGCTTACTATCGGATGGCGGAGAGGCTACCGACAGTTGGCAACCCGTGGGCGAGAAGGCAAGGGCGTGATGTTCAAGCGGATCCTATCACCGTGCACCTTACCTTGGATTTTACCGAGTTCCCCGCTCGAGTATGGAGACAGTGGATCGATCATCGAGGCATACCATCCGAGGCGGGGCGTGATAGCGAGGCATGTTCGAGGACCGATCCGATTGATGATAGGGATGATGTTCTCAAGAGCCTTTGGGAGAGCGACCATCGGCGATACGATCACCGCAGCATCGGGATCGCCACCACTACACCTCCATCGACGATCCTTACCTTCCGAAGGACCGGAACGATTTTGAGGCGAGAACCTCCCGGGCGAGAGATTGTCCATCCGGCGAGTGGCGGGGAAGAAGCCAGATCGGGATCTTCATGCCACCAAAGCAGATCGAGTTGGCATCCGGGGAAGACCCGAGGTGGAGGAGGAGGTAAGGAGGACAAGAGGACTCGGAGGACCCGGTGATCGAGATAGCCGATGACTACGATGGTCGGGCATGTTGAGGAAGGGCAAGCGCTGAGCAGGGGACTCGAGCATGCGGCTTTCACCGATACTCGAGCAATCGAGCGCAGACTTGGATGGGATCATACCCACGAGGCTTGCTTCCATGTAGATCGCTCGAGGCAAGGCGGCCAATTCAAGCCACGATAGGAAGGAAAGAGAGGATGAGGAGGCGAGAATGGAACCGCCGGAAGAACGGGAATAGTGGGCGGATATGGAGGACAGAGATCTAGGTAGTCGGTGTATACAGTGATGCCGCAGAGTCTCGCTAGAAGCATGGACAAGAGCGCATCTTTTGGCGATAATCAGGGTCGATTCTTTGCTCATATCTGACCTTTTTTTTTACTGACATACCTTGATCTTGTATTTTGACAGTCCTTCGTGGACACTGGATAAAACTGATACTAACGCTATCTATGACAGGATGTTATGTTTGATGCTTATATGTGATATGGGCTATGCCATGATGATATATGATCTATGTGATGTGTGATGATGATGTTATGTGGTATGCATAACGATGATGTGTTGACAGGTTGCATGTTTATATGTGATCGTGCGTGATATATGATATATGTGATGATATATGGTTATGGGTGATGATGTATGTTGTGCGATGATACCCGGTTATCTATGCGAACATGTTTCTAATGTTTCAACGTCGATGCGTAATGCCGAGAACAAGGAACCGGAGAAACAATAGCGTGGAAGAAGCCAAGAACCACCTTTGGTTCGGTGACATGCGATCGAGAGTTTTCATGGCGAATCCTCACATTCGGCGGTCCTCGGTGAACCGATCGGCCGAGAGCTGGATCGATCCACGAAAGGATCTTGAATACATCGGTGCGAAGAAGCGAGAAAAGCTGAATTGCGCGATCTTTCGCCTAACCGACGATTTACGGTTGGGAATCGTGAGAAGGACTCTAACACCGGGACGGTGGGGAAGGTATCGTGGGAAGATTTCGAGGAAGAACTCATGGAAAATACGTGCACAGCGTTTACAGGAGAAGGAAAACGAGTTCGGAATCTTCGTCGAGGAGAAGGACGGTCACCGAGTACGATCGCTCGTTCAATCGTGCATCGCGTTATGCTACGTGCACTGGTCGGCACCGAGGCTGCCAGGCGAGCGAGTTGAGGAGAGGACTCCGACCGAGATTGGAATTTCGCTCGTCGATCGTGGGAGATCGGCGTATCGCGATCCTCGAACAGGCTTTAAACATTAGTCAATGTTGCCCGGTGAAAAACGATGCCACCGGACAGCCACCGATAGAGGAAGAGGTAAGAGGAAATGGGAAGATCGAGGAAAGACAATCGGTGTTCCAGGAACTAGAGCGGTCCAAGTGATTCGAAGGAATCAAGGCGTTAAGTGAGAGAAAGGCAACCTTGGGAAGGAATTTCCAACCCATGCGGCGGTGGGGCAGGGTGTGGAAAACCTTGGTGCCGTAAATGCCAAAGGAATCATTTCGGCGAGTGCAGGCAAGGTAGCACCGAGTGCTATCGTTGTAAGAAGTCTTGACATTACGCTTGAGATTGTCCGTTAGGAGGGCGACAATGCACCGCCAAGATGCAAGATCCACTCGCGAAGGTAGAATCGAGTTCATGAGGACAAACAATGGGCGGGAGGTCACCTAGGCCGACAAACCAAGCGCCACCGCAGAAGCAAGGGTGTACGCTGAATCGGCCAGGCAGCTCAGCTCCCTGAAAATCTTGCGGTATAATCCATATGAGTGATATACCGTTTCGCTTTGTTTGATCTGAGAGCCTCACATTCTTTCGTTTAAAATCGCGTATGAGAGGTTGGGTTTGGTACCCAAGAAATCACAGAGTACCACGAAATTAGCATCCCGTCGAGAAGTGCTAAAGGCAAAAGAGATTTGCCGAACCGGGAGGTAGAAATACAGGAGCGTAAGGTCTTTGTCAATTTGCATGTCATCGAATGGAAGATTTCGATGTCATCTTTAACATGGATTGGTTGGAAAGCACGTGGCAACTATCGTTATCTCGAGAGAGAGTTGCTTTTCGAACAACCGAAGGAGTGGAAGTTTGTTTCCACGGCATAAGGGCGGTGTTTGCGTGCGATGATCTCGACCTTTGAAGGCGGTGAGGATAATCGGGAAGGAAGCTGTCAAACTTTTTGGTAAGTTTGACAGGCACGATGAATAGCGCAAGCGATTGCAAGAGGAGCCGTGGTGTGTGAATATCCGGACGTGTTTCCCGAGGACTTGCCGGGTTTACGCGATAGACAAGTGGAATTCACTATTGATCCGGAACCGTGAGCGCGCCGAGATCAAAGGCACCATACGAATGGCACCTAAGGAATTACAAGAACTGAAAGCCTTGATTCAGAGTCTGTTGGATCTAGGTTTTATCCGACCTAGCGTGTCACCGGGGGCGCCGATTCTATTCGTCGAGAAGAAGGATGGTCAACGCGGATGTGCATTGACTACAGAGAGCTGAATAAGCTGACGATCAAAAACAGATATCCTCTTCCAAGGATTGACGATGTGTTTGACCAACTCAAAGGAGCGAGTGTCTTCTCTAAGATCGATTTGAGGTCAGGCTACCATCAGCTGAAGATCAGGAAGGAGGACGTTACGAAGACCGCGTTCAGGACGAGGTATGGGCACTGCGAGTTCATCGTGATGCTGTTTGGTTTGACCAATGCACCAGCAGTCTTCATGGATCTGATGAATCAAGTTTTCCATCGATTACTGGATAGTTTAAGTCTTGGTTTTATCGATGATATTCTCATCTATTCCAGAATCTGAGTTGCATAGAGAACACCTCCGCACTATTTTGGAAGCGTTGCGGAGCGAGAGGTTATATGCCAGTATAGCAAGTGCGAGTTTTGGCTAAGAAAGTGATGTTCCTTGGACATATCGTGTCTGCGAAGGAATCAAAGTCGACCCAAATAAGGTTGAAGCGGTAAGTGGCTGGAAGGTTCGACTAATGCCAATGAGGTTCAAAGCTTTCTAGGCTTGGCAGGATATTATAGACGTTTCATCGAAGGGTTTTCAAAATTGGCGAGGCCAATGACGCAGCAGCTCAGGAAAGGAATCAAGTTTTCATGGTCCGAAGCTTGTGAAGCAAGTTTTCAGGAGTTGAAGAAGAAGCTAACAACCGCTCGGTGTTAGCCGTCTGGGAAGGAAGCGATGGGTTTGTTGTCTACACCGATGCATCAAGCTTGGTTTAGGTTGTGTTCTTATGCGAGCGGGAAGGTTATAGCTTCGCGTCTCGTCGATTGAAGCCGCCGAGTTGAGCTACCCAACTCACGACACAGAGTTAGCGGCGATGCTAATGCGTTGAAGATTTGGAGCACTATCTCTATGGAGTTAAGTGTGAGATCTTCACGGATCACAAGAGCCTCAAGTATTTCTTTGAACAAAAGAGTGAACATGAGGCAAAGGAGATGGCTAGAGTTGGTGAAGGATTATGATTGCTCTATCGCTTATCACCCGGGAAAGCGAATGTTGTAGCGAGATGCTCTTAGTCGCAAGTCGAGAGCGAAGTTGGGATATCTCCTTACATGAGAGAAAGAGCTTATTCGAGATTTTGGGAAGCTTAGCACGGAAGTGATTCACCCACCGAATCGGTCAAGGATTAAATCGCAGACTTTGTGACGAATCGGATCCGAGAGAAGCCATCGTGAGCGCACAACGAGGAGACGAGTTCTTGGAAAAGATGCGTTTGAAAGCAAGGCTAGAAGATAGCAAGGGATTCACGGGAAGCAAAAGACAACGCGTTATTATTTCGAGGAAGGTTATGTGTGCCACTCGATAGGAATTGAAAGATAAAATCATGAGTGAAGCTCATGAGGCAATCGTATCTGACTCGTCCGGAAGCACCAAAATGTCGAGAGACCTTAAAAGGAACTTTTGGTGGAAGGGATGAAAAAGGATGTAGCAGCGTTTGTGGAGCGTTGTTTGGCTTGTCGCCAGTGAAAGCCGTACATCAACGTCCGTCGGGGTTTGTTGCAACCCGCTACCTATCCCAGTGGAAATGGGAACATATCGGTATAGATTTTGTGGTGAGTTTTCCAAGGTCGTGAGAGAAACACCGCTATATGGGTTGTCGTCGATGGATCGATGAAGTCAGCCCATTTTCTACCGATTCGGATGACGTCTGGGTTAGATAAGCTTGCTCGACTTTACGTTAGAGAAATCGTGCGGTTACATGGTGTACGGTATCAATTACGTCGAGATCGTGACCGAGGTTCACGTCGAGGTTTTGGAGGAGTGCGAGGAAGCAATGGGGACCAAGTCAATCTTAGTCGACATTCCATCCTCAAGCGGACGGTCGGTCGGAAAGAATGATTCGGGTTTTGGAAGACATCTGCGGCGATCGTGGCCGGCAGAGGAATGAATTGGGAAGAGATACTACCTTTGGTAGAGTTTGCCTATAACAACAGTTATCAGGCCACTATAGGAATGGCTCCCTATGAAGCGTTGTACGGAAGGAAGTGTCGATCGCCACTTTATTGGGATGAAGTGGGCGAGAGGAAGATGTTAGGACCAGAGATGGTTCAGCAGACGGTCGAGGTTATCGATCAGATCAAGCGAAGGATCAAGGAAGCTCAGGACAGGCAGAAGTCCTATGCGGACAAGCGTCGTACGAATCTTCAGTTCATCACCGGAGATCGCGTTTTCCTTAAAGTTTCCCCAACGAGAGGAGTCGTTCGTTTTGGAAAGCGAGGTAAGTTACGACCGAGGTTCGTTGGACCTTTCGAAGTTCTTGAGAGGATAGGCCCCGTTGCCTATAGGTTAGCCTTGCCGCCTAGCATCGGAGATGTTCATAACGTGTTTCACGTTTCTCAGCTGAGAAAGTACGTGTTCGACCCAAAACACGTGATCAAGCATGACCAAGTGGTTCTTGCTCAGGATCTGAGTTACGAGAAGAGACCAGTGGCTATCTTGGAATTAGAAGTGAAGGAGTTGAGGAACAAGCAGATTCCTTTGGTGAAGGTGTTGTGGAATCACCATGGCGAAGAGGAAGCTACGTGGGAGTTGGAAGACAAGTTCATGGCTCGGTACCACGAGTTGTTTTCTCACGTGTTTGAAATTTCGGGACGAAATTTTTCTAAGGAGGAGGATGTGATACCCGTCCTTTCTAAGCTTCATTTTGCATGGCACGTTTTTGAGAAAGGTCAAAAGGTTGACTTTTGTATCGGTGATCGCGAATCACGAAACATCGGGCGTTGTGAAGAGTGTCTTATGATAAATTCATAGACACTAAGTATCTGAGTTTCGACCACCCATGAAGGTTTGGCACTTGGGAAGTTATCGAAAAACCAGACTTTTATTGGTCTTTTAAAAGCATATCTTGTTTATAGTCGTTGTGTCCGATATTTTATTTCGAGTCCATGGGTACCAAGTTTGCTAAATTTGGAGTCCGTTTGCAAAGTTGTGTTCTTTTACGTTTTCAAAAGGGCCGCTTAGATGCAAGCTGCATGACCCTCTTTCTATAAATAGGAGGCTGGGGCCTTCATTTTCAACGTTCATTTTCCTTCGTCTCTCCGTGTTTACGGAAGAGCCGAGCAGCTCGAGTGCTGCTGCGAGCCAGCTGGAGGAGTGGGGATCGGCGGGGAGGCTCGGTGGGGCGCCATTCGTTCTTTGCCGAGCCATCACCGCCGATCAACCTCTCCCAAACAGCCCGTTTTCTGTTTTTGTCCTTTTCTTGTTTTGATTCTCGCCTTTTAGTAGATCGTATAGCATAGAACTCGGGATTCTAAAGGGACGGGACGGAAAAAGCAGTAGGAGGTCGGCCGATTGCCAAGACCGCCCGCCGCCCATTCACGCCGCCCGTGAGCTTGTGGCCACGATTTGGTGGCCACCGAGCCACTTGCTACGGGTCCTTTAGGTTTTGAGTTCCGGCTATGCATTCTACTAAAGTACCGATTCCGTTTTTCTGTTTTTCGCGTTTCTGCATGTCGGGATGTTTTCCGTTGCTTTGAGTTTTCTAAAGGAAGTACATGCCGGGTTATCCATTTTCAACATAGTTTGTCATTCCATGTTAGATGGTTATGCATATTGCTTATGTTTCCATTTTCATGCATCGATTTTGGATGGTTTATCCTAGATCGAGGATAGCATCGATTTTGAAACTTCTTCGCTACTAAGATTTGAGTCGACTTGCATGCATGCATATTTTGAAAGTACCTATTATAGGTCTTGATGCCACGAATATATTTCCATACGCATCGATTTGATTTGAAAACCGGAGAGTGCCAAATATGGGTTCAGAAAGTCGAAAACCCTAGTTTTGCTACGATCTTCGTTTGGATCACGTTGTTGCTTTGCTTTGTGGGATGTGACCCCAAAAGTTGTTCCGTCTTGTTTCCAGGTACCTACCAGTGCGATCGGTGAAGTCATCGGATCCGTAGATACCTCCCGGTTAACGTTTTTGTCTGTTCAGGTTGGGTTATATATGCTTATTTTGAGTTATTTACTCTGATATTTGAAAATAAAACATGTGCGCCGTAAAATGTTTTGATGAAGTTATTACTGTTCTCTGATCCGAGATATGGTTATATTGTGATTGTGCACGGATCTCTATTCGGTGGGTTGATCACCATCTTGAGTATTGATCGTAAGGGGATAGACCCCGAACACGTGGTTATGGTTCTGAAGGGGATAGACCCCGGAAGTCCACACGGAAATGGTAATCGGTGGTTATGGTTACGTGATTTGACCCACCAAGTCCACACCGAGTTAGCCGTTTGGATACGTTAGGGCATGGGCCGTTGGATATGTTCGGGCCGAGATATTGTGAAATTTGTTGGATATGTTCCGGGCCGAATGAATGAGATGTGATGGGCTGGCGGGATACGTTCCGAGCCGTGGTTCTTGGTTCTATGATGGGAGTAACAGTAATAACGGATCAGGTATCGAAAAATGAAAAATCTATTTTGCTTACTTAGAAGTGGGCTTACCTTATTTGCTTTCGATTGGGAACAAGATTTGTTATGTTATTATCTTATGAGTCTCGTCTGAGCATGCTTATGTGGTTGACGGTCTAGTCAACGGTGTAATGCTATTTTGCTTTCTTGCATTACTTGTTATAAACCAAGATCATGTTTCTGAGGTTATGATATCGATATTATTCTGTTGGTGGATTGTTTGCACACCCCACCCCTTCAGGATATGTCCTAGTTATAGAGGAGATGCTGCCCGATTTCATGGTCACATCTTCTTATCATGTATGTTATGTGTATCCCCCCTTCTTCCCCGCTTCTTAACCCCAACCCCTAATCACACCCCGGCATCCGTGCCTTCCCTCGGGAATTGGGGCATGACATCGATTATGCGTGAGTAGTCGGTTTGGTTGGGCTCGGGAGAAGCACGTTGAGTCGAGGTCATGAGAGTCGTGAGGTCTTAATGTCCTTAGAACCTTGAGTGGGTGTTCATGAAGCTCTAGGCCTTGATACCCATGTTATTCATTTCCTTGAGCGTTAACTCGGCAGGTAGCCTTGAGGGAAGGGGTGGCTACAAGCAATAGCCGGAGTAAGACATCGAGTGTCTCCTTATCCCGGGAAGTGCAGCTGGAGTGGGTGATTGTAGCCGTCGGCCTTGGGCAAAGGGCTGCGAGCCACTCCCTTGGACCGGCTGTGGCTAGTTGGGCTGTCTAGTGAGTCAAGCTGTTGAGGCGGGATACCCTAGTGAAGTGTCTTCCTAGGGAGAGCGTCTTGGCAAGGGGGCAAGGCAGGGGGTCTTTGTACTTCGTCCGAAAACCTAAGGGCAAGCTGGGGCTGGGGGCACGGTGTGCGTGATTTACCAAAAGTGTGCTACCCTTGGTACCTTTAACCAACGACATACACTCGTGGTGAAAACCTTTGAACCTATGACCGACATCTTGACCAGTATCTCAACGTGCGGAACCCTTGGCCCAACTGCTTGTTATTTGACTTCTACCTTGTGTTTAGTTTTCAGTTTTACTTTCTGCTCAATACCTATCTCTCAGTACATTTCTACTGAGACCGTCAGCCTGACTGACACCTTGCCCTCTGGGCAACCTCCTACTCAAACTGTGACAACTCGAGTAACAACACAACCAGCTCTCTTGGGTTCGACCCCTTAACTTGCCATATACGGAACTATGTGTTCAAGTTGAAGGAGATTATAAATAGTATCTTGACACGCCTAGGACCTTTGACGACGGGTTTTAGACGGTCGTTAGATTGGCGTCGTTATCGGGGAGCTGCGCTATTCTAGTGTTGTTACTCACTTTTTTATCTTTTACTTTTTATTTGGTTTTTGCATGCTCCGACCTAACCTTGCAGGTGAGGACGGAGAGCTCTTGTTTGACCCAGGGATTGAGAGAACCATTCGGAGAAGGAGAGGCAGGCCAAGGAGAAACGCTCACGTCTTGAGGAGGCACGTACCGAGGTAAGACAACATAGAGGAGAGGAATCCACAAAACCCACCACCTCCAGAAGAGCAAAAGCTGCGGGAGATGATGTTCCCGAACAACAACAGTCTCCGGCCTTTAGGCATCTCTTTGCCCGAGATCGAGGACAACTGGGAGCTGAGGCACTATTTCATGCAGATCTTGCCAAGCTTCAACGATATGCCGGGAGAGGACCCCCGATGCCATCTCCAGGACTTCGAAATGGTGTGTAGTACCATAAGGTGTGCGGATGAAGTCAAGAAGGAGTACATCCGACTCATATCCTTTCCATTCACTCTCCCCGACGGTGCTCGAGAGTGGTTGTACACTTTGCCCACGGGTAGTGTCACTACTTGGGCAGGGCTTCAACAGAAGTTCCTTGAGAGATACTATCCCATCTCAAGGATACAAAGCGTGAGGAAAAGGATGAGTTCCCTCCAGATGGGGAACGGCAAGGAAGATCCTTGACTGTGGGTTCTAGTAGCCCACTATTTTCAAGGATAGCTACGAGAAGTGTCGAGGCTGCGATAAGTGCCAACGCGAGGGCAATGTCTCAAGGAGGAATGAGATGCCCTTGGTACCTATCTTGCCGGTGGAAGTATTCGGCGTATGGGGCATGGATTTCATGAGCCCTCGCCAAACTCTAAGGAAATCAATACATACACCTAGCGGTGGACTACGTGTCGAAATGGGTAGAAGCGAGGCCACGGACCACGGCGGATGCAAGGACCGTAGCCGTTTTCTCAAGTCAAATATCTTTAGCAGGTTCGGTGTGCGAAGAGCCATGTCGGTGATCGGGGTACCCACTTCTACAATGCCACCATTGGCGACTTACTCGAAGAAGTGGGGTGCATCATCGGATGTCCATCGCCACCATCCTCAAGACAATGGCCAAGTGAGCTCTCAAACCGCATTGTGAAGACTATCTTGAGGAAGGCCTTGGGAGAGAGCAAGAAGGAGTGGAGCACTCACCTCGGCGATGCACTATGGGCATCTGGGACAGCCTTGAAATGCCATTTGGAATGTCTCCTACCGGATGGTGTTTGGCAAGATGTGTCACACAGTCGATTTGGAACACAAGGCATACTGGGCAATCCGCAAGCTCAACTTTTACTGGGATGAGGCATGAGAGAAGTGCATGCTTAACATACAAGTGCTCGAGGAGATTCGCCTCAAAGCTTATGACAATGCCGTCATATACAAGGATAGGCTCAAGAGAGCCCATGATCTTTTGATCAAGGAAAAGAAGTTCGAAAATGGGCAAGTGGTGCTACTCTATCAAAATAGGTTCCGCTATGCCTCTGGCAAGCTGACCACCAAGTGGGTGGGACCTTACATCGCGCACGCCCAACATCCGAATGGAGCCGTGGAGATAGCGACATGGGCGGCAGAAGGTGTTCAGGTGAGCAGGCGGGGCTCAAGACCTACTATGAGTGCGATCAAGGCTCGGAGAATGGGATGCTGAGCAAGATGAGCATCACAAGGTCCCTCAAGAGGATCCTCAAGATGCCTAAGCTGGAGGAATACGTTGAGCTAACGACGTTAAACAACAGCGCTTCCCGGGAGGTAACCCGGTGGGGTATGATTTTAATCGCTTACCTTTTATTCCCTTTTTGTCAATGGGGTGGTCTTGACCACTTTTAACACTTTGCCTCAAGCAAAGTGTGTGAGTGGGGAAACCCACCGTCGTTATTTTGACCTGCTTCTTGAAAGGACTGTTTCTTCCTTGAGGAGCGTATTTTATGATTGCAGGTCTGGAAGGATCTCAAGGCGAGGTGAAATGGAGGCGCTGCAGCTGGCAAGACGATAGCCTTGGCCAAGACACGGGATACGAGGTGACGACTGCATCTCTGCAAACTGACACAGGGGACGTCCCATCACTCAGCCCACTACCCTATAACCACCTCAACCCACGTCCCAAATTAATCCTTCATATCACCTACCCACCTTCCCACATTCAAACCTCACCCCGAAAACTTCCCCAAACCAAAGCACAAAACCCTAACCTTCCCTCCATGGTTCATACACGACAAAAGAACAAGCTCCCGGAAAAAAACCTAGAAGAAAACCGTCGCCCACCGCATAAAAATGGAGAAATCACCAGCCAAGTCCGCCGTCGAGGGGCCGTTGTCCTTGGATGGAGCCCTCCTCACTGAATTTGTCGCCGAAGCAGAAGAAACGCCCATCCTCACGACATCCACGTGGAGCTGGACGCTGACGAAGAGGTGCGGCCCCTGACCCAGAAGAACGCCAGAGAAAACTCCGGAGAAGAAGAAATGAGGGCCCTCCTCCACCGGAAAGAGAAAGACCAAGGAGACTCCTACCACCTCCTCCTCGAAAAAGACATTGGCGCACTCCTCTCACAATGAGTCTATTCCGACCAAATTGTTCTACTAAGTCGCTCGCAATAGTACGAGGTCCCTATAGGGTGGTAAGGTCAACCCAAGTCGAATCTCTCGAGGAATACTTAACATGGCTTATGATGTGTTACGATAAAAACAGTAAATCTAAATCCTAAACTTGATTGGGGGCGGCTTAACTAAAATTGACAGGAAATTGAATCACGCAAACGAATCAAACGAATGTTTCAATCAGTCCAATAGCAATAGGAGTAATTCAAGAATGTGAGAAAGACTAGGGTATTAGGGTTCTTCGCCTTGATTAATAGATTTATGCTTGCTTAAGAAATCTACCTACTCATGCAATCCTCAAACCTTAATCCAAACATTCGACTTTCGTTCCGTGGATTAAACCTAGGTTATCAAAATTCACAAATACATAAACTATTAGAGTACCCGTTTGGGTAACCTCTAATCCAATTGATTCCTATGATGCAACATATCTATCTCTCGATAATACACGAAACATAAACAATTAAATGGTGATCAATCACTTAACAGTAAACCCTAAGATTCAATTGGTATACTCAATCAAAACAAATAGACAATCAATCAATTTGAATCACCCAACCTTAGAAGAAGATTAGTTCATGCTCATCTCACGGATCAAACAATTGAAATCAATAGAAATCATTATTCAATAATTCAACGGAAGAAAAAGAGAATAACAATTCTTACAATCGCAATAGTCGTTGATGAATTTCTTCAATCAAAGTTCTTAAATCAATCAAATGTAAAATAATTACTTGGAAAATAAGGGAAGAAATTCAGTGCGTGGAGGAGCTCTTGTGAGAATAAAACTGGCGAAATAAAAATAAGAACTAGGGTTTCAGTGCGTTTTACAACATATATATAGAGCCCGAAATTTCTTGCCCAGTAGACGCGGGCGCTCACTTGAACGGAGCAGACGGAACGCGGCGCCCACCGAAAACTTATTTCGGCACCTTGGCGGGGCCAAGCCAAGACCGGACGCGGGATCTCTTTGGACAACTTCAACTCAGCGCCCAACGCCGGACGCAGGCACTTTCTGGGCAATCTTCGCTTGGGAACCCATCGCCGGACGCAATCCAGCGCCGGACGCGGGCGCCCATTGGACCACTTCAACTCAGCGCGACACGGCACCCAGCACCGGACGCGGGCTTTCTCTGGGCAATCTTCACGATGCCAAGACGCACCCAGCGCCGGCTACGTCGAGTCCGGTGCTTGGGTGCGTTTATATGCTCCAATTGCTTAAACGCGATCATTCCCTACACAACACAAAAACGAACATGATTCTAATAAAAAGATATTCAAAACTAAACTAATAAGAATCAAATCGTCTAAAACAAATACGGAAAAACATAACAAAAACATGCAAAACAACTCCCCCACACTTAACTCTTTGCTTGTCCTCAAGCAAATTTTAGTTTCTTGAAAAGAATGGTACAAATCAAATCAATGCTTCAAATAGAATCAATCACATATTCCCATCTTTCAATGCATCTTAATAATATAGTTCTCAATTTAATGATCCTCATTCGTCAATACAAACATGTGACTTATCATAGAATAACTATGCTTTGACTAAAATATGATTTCAGAAGTCAATATACAACTCACATGGTTCCCTTTAATGTAAGACATCCCAATGATAAAAATAAAATAAAATAAAAATTGTGGAACTTAAAACTGATTATAGGACAATAATCGTTAGGTGAAACCTTCAAGTGATAAACTCGAGTATCCTAACGTAGTTATCTATACCCATAGCATAGAGTCTCCATTTGAGAGACAACCTGACAAAGAGGGTAGAGCCCCTTATTCGAATTTTAAGCCCACTTTTTTCACAACATCACTTCAATTGTTTTCATATTTCTTTTTTTTTCTTTTATTTTCTTTCTTTCTTTTTGGAAAAATCATACAAGGCAAAGGTCCCATGTATGAAATATATGACAACCGATCACACATATTGTCTAATCACAACATCCTAATCATGTCCCACAGTTCAAATTGACAGCTAAGTTTCATCACACTAAAAACCATATATACCAAGATGAAATGAAATTCAGATCAAAACATAATTAATTCAACTTAAAGCACAATTCTTCACGCACCATTTATTTTAAGAACATAAAATCCTCTCTAATCCAACCAAAAAGCTAAGAACAAAATGCAAACAAAACAAAAATGAAACCCCCACACTTAAAAGCAGTGCAAGGTCCTCATTGCGAGATAAATATATGAATAGAGTAGAGGCGACTTCCGAAAGCGAAGAAAGCGGGCGGCGGGGCATCAAACACGAAACAAAACCTAAAAAAACGACAAACAAAGACAAGCAAAACAACGAAAAGCAAAACGAAACAAACAAAAACAGAAAAACACATACACTCCAATAGTGAAGAATCACTATTGGTCGGGGCGGCAGATGGTGGAGGTGGGCGCCATGAAATGTAGTCAGCGTTCCATCGAGCCTCAAAGCAGCATCTGCCGATTACGTGCAATCATCTGGTTATACTCATTATACTCATTCCATAATGCATTACATTAGTCGAGGCGTTGATTTTCTTGCTCAAATCGATAGTAGATATCTTGACGAAACTCGGTCAAGTGGCCAGCTAATTCACTCCTGAACTGGCCCAACTCTTCACGTATAAAATTAAACCCTTGCGTCGATGCACCTTGCTGAAAAGGGAACTGTGGATCACTGGGATCGGCGTTGCTCTGAACTGTCTTAGTATCCTCTCTTGCCTCGTCATCCTCATTTTCGGATACAATGGTGGTGTTAAAAATGACTATATCACCCGAAGGTGCATGAGATGGTCCTGCACCTGCTGCTTGAGCTTCTGCGAGCTGCGCATGCATATACCTCTTCACGCAGTTCCTCAACTCATGAGGTACAAGAGTTGTCTCGTTATATGCAAAAGGGGCGCCTCGGAGCTCACTAAGATCAATCATCTTAGGTCTTATCAGATCTTGCCCTGGAATATGTCCACCATCATTATTGATAATCCTAAATGCAGCGATGCACCCGGTGGGGATTTGACACAAGGTTGGCCGACATTTCTTACGCCGTTGAACAAGTTGTAAATGTTCCCATATGAAAAATGTCGGGCAAACCTTTGTCTTCTTTACCGCACACGTGAGCAAGAAGACCTCAGCACTATTGACCATGTTGGCCTGCTCATTTCCGAAAATATTAAAAGCGATAAACTTATGCACCATCACCAATGCTGGATCCTTAATAAATCCACTCGGCATTCCTACAGATGACCAGTTGTTAAACCCAGATAATTCTTGCCAAGCTTCTCTGACATTGAATGATTGAGGTACACCACGTGCACCTGAAGTTGGAAACCCAAACACACCCTTCATAATACGAGGTGTAACAACATATTCTGTTGGATTTGTATACTGAAAGCAGTTTTGGTTGAGCTTGTATACAATGTTTCCTGTTACCACTATTACAATCTCCTATCTGAATTGATTACTTGATTGCATATATTTGGGTCCCCTTATCTCATATATAAGTTAGATCATACGATTGTGTAGAAGATCACGTAAGTACGTATGATTGGTCGAGCTTAATGAGATATAAAAGAATAACGGTGAGACAACTTGAGGACGAGTTGTCGGTATAGGCTGCTTGTATAGATAAGAAGTAACTTGACTTGGTTGCTTATCTATCTTTGTGCGTCTCGACGTATTGATGGATCACGATGAGATGAGTTCTTCTATCGTGACCGTCGTGAAGAACCTAGATCTCGGACGTATTGTACTAAACCCTGCAGGTTGAGTTAGCTCAAGTACAATAATAAGGTTGAGTGGTACTACTTAAGGAATTAAACATATTAATTATTTTAAGCGATCGAGAATGCTCTAAATAATTAATGGACGTGCGATATCTTAAATCTGAGGGGATTCGTAATGTCTAAGTGCAAGCCCGACTCAACTTCGGTAATAAAGGGTAAGTCGAAGATTTATTCTCTAGTGGCATGAATGAATGTTTATAAATTAATTTATGTTACAAAATTTGAACATAAGATAATTAATTTATTTGAGACCCATCTATATTCCTTGCATTTGATCCCTGGGCTGGCCCATCCAGGCCCGTAAGCTAGGAAAATCGGTGCCCCATGTGTCTCTATGGTAAGGATTTGATCTTCTTTATCCATAAGGATATTATTATATTTATGGGATATGCATGGATCCTTTCCTAATGGGATTATGGTAATGCATTATAAATATAAGGTAAGAGATAAGATCAAGGTTGATCCTCACAATTAAACCTAAATTTTCGTGCATCACTATTGTTCCATAGTGAGGATTCTCGAAAATTGTATAGTGTGATTGGGTGATTTTCCGAAGCATTCTCCATAGCTCGTCCTCACTCGACGTTGGAGATTGGGCAACCGGGATACAGTCCAGAAGATCAAAGCACGAGTCTCGATCCGTTCATCCCGATCCACCTCGACAGATTCAAAGGTAAACACGAGAAAACCCCTACGTGTTGCAATTAATTATATAGACACATGCTAGGAATATAATCAATGTATGGTGAATTAAACATCCAAGATAGATCCTCGGGAGAGGGCTAAAATCAGTTTTCCCTACAATTGGTATCAGAGCCTGGGATCAGTATCTTGGCTCTGTTGGATTAATTCACGTTTGATTATTACGTGCGCAATATATTAATTGTGAATCTATCGTTCATCGTGGCTAGTTTTAATTTTTGTCGGATTTCATATTTCACCACGAGAAAATCCGTGGTTAGATTAGATTTATTTTTCTGTAAATCTTATCGGTAAAAGAAGAACGAAGATGAAAGAACGAAGAACGAGACGACAAAGTATCGCCGGGAGAAATCGGACGCCGCGTGCGAGCACCGCCGGCGTCATCTTGGCGTGTTCTCGCCGACATCGGCGGACAGGCGGTCGGCATCGGCACCGGGCGAGGCGGCGCGGCGGCATAGCTCGGCGGCCGGGGTGCGGGGCTCGCGCTTGCCCGCGGAGGCCTCGGCACCGCTGGCGCCGAGGGTGCGTGCTTCGGCGGCGCTCGTCGCGGTCGTGGCCGCATTGCGTCCGCAAGGGGCGTCGACGGCGACGGGCACGCGTTGGTCGCGCGAGATCCCGGCCTTGAAGCGAGCTCGCGGTTCTAAGACGACCGCGAGGGAACGCACGCTGTAGCGAACGCGAGCGTGGTCGTGCACGCATGTTCAACGGGTCGCGGTCACGGTCGCCTTCGCCTTCGCGCGAGGCGCACGCGAGGCGCGCAGCAGGCGATCGGGCGCGTGGGCTCGCCTGGCGCGTGACCCAGCCCATTTTGGGCCATTTTCGGCCCAGACCCGTTTTTCCAGCCCGAATCCAGTTTGACGAATCCGGTCCGTGCCCGTGCACGTGAGGCTCGTTTTTCAAAGTTTATGAAGATCGGTACTTTGCAATTCTATGTAATAGATTAGGCAAGAAAGTGCAGGTTCCACGAGTGGGCCACGATGAACGTTTTATTTTATTTTAATTGTTCATTACATGTCGTGGATGTTTAAATTATGCAGAAGCATGCTATGTATGTTTAAATTACGTAGACAAACATATTATATGTTTTCGTGATTGGATGCGCATAGTAAGCATGCTAGGTTTATCGCGTTTTCAAGCATATTTTAGAATTCTGCGAGCACGTTTTACATGTTGAGTTCTATAGAAAAGCATGCTAGGATTTCGTGATCTGCATGGACAAACCTTTTGAACAAAAAGACTAAGCAAGCATCCCGACAAATTAATTTTTAAAATTAAAATGTCAAGACCTCCACTTTTTGATCTCTAAACAAAGTGAGGCGACTGTGAGTAAACGCCACAGCGCGGCTTGCTTACACTTGTTTATCATAAGTTTGTTATATGAGATTTCTAAATAAAACATTTTAAATCTATTGAGAAGTGGGAGTTTCATGTAAACGTCCACACGCTGCGTGCTTTGTATGTGCGATTTTCATAAGTTCTCTAGAGATGGATATAAAATGAGATAACAAAGGAATTTGGATTGGAAGCGGTATGGTCTAGTGAGTATGCCAATTCTAAGAATTCATTTTCCACTTTGTGAAAATTGTGGTCATTGCTAGACATCACCTCAAGTACAACTTCCCTTGAAGTCCTTCTTGCGATAGTGACGTGGTCTAGTAAGGTCCAATCATTAATTTCATTTGTCATAAGGATAAGTTGACATGGATTGAAATTAAATGACTAAAAGGTATATTTTAGTGCAGTCGGGGGTTCATGTGTAAACGCCCACACGCGTGGCTTGCATATGGAATTCCTTGGGCGATTGGAGGTTTCAATTAATATTGTTTTATCAAAGGTTGCAATATTATTGTTACGAATTATGTGCGATCGTATGCTTATGTGTTTACATTATCCTTTCAGATATGTCTCTTACACCGATTATCAATATGCTTGCACAAAATCCCTTATGAAACATGGAATATGCTCTTATCGCTGAAGAACACATGTTTGTTCTCACTAAACCCGATGCCCTTATTGACGCATCGACTAATGAGTAGCGAGAGTCAAGCAGACTTTGGCATAAGTCGAACAATATGGCAAAATGCTATATGATGACTACTATGTCCAAAGGCTTGTAGCTACAGCATCAGTCGATGGTAGACGCGACTGAAATATGGTCAAGTCTCGAAAGTAAGTTTGGGCAATCGGATCGGACAGTCTGCTTCCACACAATGAGAGAAATCTTGGCGTGTAAGATGGAAGAAGGAAGTTCGGTCCATGAACATGTCTCCCACATGACTCATCTCATGGATAGTCTTGATCAGTTGGGAGGAGGTATTGACAATGTGCCAAGGTCGATATCATCCTCAACACACTGCCCAAGACTTTTGAGAATTTTTACGTGAATGCGATCATGAGCAAGACCGAGTATACACTTAGTCAATTGCTTAATGATCTCGTGGCTGCGGAAGGAGTTATGGGCAAAGGAGCACATGCCCTTGCTAGCACATCTAGGGGCCCAAATTTTCCGTTGCAAAATGGAAAAGAAAAAGGGGCACCAAAGGTGGCAGAGCGAAGGAAATAGTGGGAGTAATGGGAGCAAGAACATGATCGCCACCGGAGGCTTAAAGAAGCCAAATTAGAAGGGCAAGTGCTTGAAGCGGCAAGATCGGCATTGGAAGGCCAAGTGCCCTATGCTCAAGGCTCAAGTACGCCATTTGCTTTAGTAACGAAACATGTTTAGCGACTTGTTCTACCCATTCTTGGGTAGTAGACACGGTGCTGTCGATCATGTTTGTTACACTTGAAGGGGTTCCTCGCGGACAAGGAGCTGCATGATGGCGAGATAACGATCTCCATGGGCAACGCGGCGAAAGTCGGGGCCGTTGCGGTGGAGATGTTACTTTATGTTTTGATAGAACAGCTTTTAGTATTGAAAGATGTTTTATATGTGTCGGATTTTCCGCGGAACCTTGTTTACGCTTTCAAATTGTTTATTCATGGATATTCATTATTTTTGATAGTGGTGTTTCTATCATAAGAAATGACGGTTATCTCGTGTTGGCACATTATATAATTAAGCTTTATACTATTTACGCTAAACATAATACCTATAACTATGTTGCATCTACATCAAACCTTAAAAGAGAAAGTTTTCTTAGAAGATGACACCACATTTCTCCGGCATCTTAGATTAGGTCACATCAATCTAAATAGGATCCAAAGACCGCTAAGAATGGAGCGTTGGGTAATCTAATGCCATCTCCGCTCCCATCTGCGAATCCTATATAGAAGGTAAGATGTCGACCGGACCTTTCAAAGCGAAGGGTTATAGAGCCAAAGAAGTGTTGGAGCTAGTCCATTCGACTGTGGACCGATGTCCACATAAGCTCGTGGAGGGTACGAGTATTTTGTCACTTTCATTGATGATTACTCAAGAATGCGGATACATATACCGCTTCACAAAAAGTCCGAATGCTTTGAGAAATTCAAAGAGTTTAAGGCGGAAGTGGAGACGAAACTTGGTAAAGTATCAAGTCATCATGGTCCGATCGCGGTGGCGAATACCTCAAGAACGAGTTTATGGACTATCTAGTGAAGTGTGGGATTACCTCCCGGCGATTACAACCGGGCACACCACGGAGAAAATGGTGTGTCGAGCGAAGAAATAGGACTCTTTTGGAAATGGTTAGATCAATGATGAGTTATGCAACATTGCTTATTTCGCTCGGGGTATGCCTTAGAAACGGCGACATACTTGCTAAATCTAGTACCATCCAAGTCGATCGAAAAGACCCTTTCGAGTTGTGGTTTGGGCGCAAGCTAGTTTAAGCCACATAAGGATATGGGGCGATCCGGCAAAGACATGTGAACAAGAAGGTCGACAAGTTGGAGGCTAGATCCGACGCAAGTGCTGTTTATTGGCTATCCTAGAGGGACGAAAGGTGGTTTATTCTATAGTCCTAAGGATCGGAAGGTCATTATAATGCCCGATTCTTAGAAGAGGATTATACGACAAACCATAAATCCAAAGTTGAAATCATTCTTCGTGAATTAGAAGATGATCGTATTCCACCACCGATTAAGCCAAAGGTGCGAGATGTCGTGTCTAGTGGGAGGATCGACACCGATACTTCAAGAAATTGAAGTGGGTCGAGTTCCATTGAGATATCGGCCCGTACAAGTGGCTCCTATCCACAAGTTGTGCAAGATAGAGAACCACAAGTTATCGCACCCACCGCTGCCATTGTGCCGAGGCGCCTCGTCGTGAGTGGGAGTGTTGTTCGTCAACCCGAGCGATTTATGTTCGTGGGTGAATCTTGGATTTAATCCCGGGAAACAAACAGGCAATAATCGACCCATGGACATACAAGGAGGCGATACAAGATATAGATGCAAGATCATGGCACACCGCTATGGACTTAGAAATTGAGTCCATAACAGCTATGGATGTATACGAAAAGACACCTCAACCAGATGGCAAGGAAGCCCTAGGTAGTAAGTGGGTCTACAAGAGGAAGAGAGATTCAGATGGAGAGGTTTCAACTTTTAAAGCCAGGCTTGTGGCGAAAGGGTACACTCAGATTGAGGGCATCGATTTCGATGAGACCTTTTCGCCTGTAGCAATGCTCAAGTCCATCAGAATTCTTCTAGCCATAGCAGCCCACTTGAACCTTGAGGTTTGGCAAATGGATGTGAAAACCGCTTTTCTAACGGTTACCTTGAGTAAGGTAGAGACATCTATATGCAAAGACCCAAGGTTATGTGGTGAAGGGTGAAGAGCATCTAGTATGGAAGCTTAAGAAGTCCATTTATGGGCTTAAGCAAGCCTCACGATCCCGAACTTACGCTTTGACGAGGTGGTAAAGTCCTATGGATTTACCCAATTGCCTAGCGAGAGGTGTGTGTATCGCTTAGATGTCAACGTGATGTGGTATTTCTTGCACTTTATGTAGATGACATTCTTCTAGTTGGCAACAATGTGAAGTTGTTATCGGGGCGTAAAGAGTTGGTTATCCGATCGGTTTGGATGAAAGACTTAGGAGATGCAGCGTACATTCTTGGGATCAAGGTTTACCGAGATCGCAAGAGGAAAATGTTGAGCTTATCTCGGCGCCTTACATTGATCTTGTGATTACTCGCTTTAGTATGCGCACCGCCAAGAAAGGATTGCTACCTTTCATACATGGCGTTCCTTTATCTAAGGAGCAATCACCTATGACCGCAAATGAGATAGAGGAATGAGACAAGTTCCTTACGCTCACCGTAGGAAGTCTCATGTACGTAATGTTATGTACGAGGCCCGATATTTGCTATGCGGTGGCATAGTAGCAAGATATCGCCTAACCACGGACAAGCTCGTTGACTCGCAGAAGCATATACTCAAGCACCGAAAAGGACTCGAGATTATAGTCGGTTTACCATGCGAGATAGTCTAATGCCTTTGGGTTATCTGCACTGGATTTCCAAGGCGACCGTGATGAGAAAAAGTCTACCTCGGCTATGTGTTTACCTTGGGAGGTGGAGCCGATCTGGCGGAGTGCAAAGCAATGATGCATTGCGGACTCTACCATGGAAGCCGAATATGTAGCCGCCTTGAGGGTCAAGCATGAGGTCAGATGGTTCAAGAACTACCTCATGGATCTAGGAGTGGTACCGGTTTGCCCAAGAGTATCATAGTTTATCGTGATAACTCGGTGCGATGGCAAACTCGAAGGAACCATGCACCCACAAGGCGACCAAACACATAGAGAGAAAGTACCATGTCATACGAGAAATCGTGAGACGAGGGACGTGCTGATTGAAAAGATTGATACGACGGATAACCCAGCGATCCATTCACAAAGAGCCTCCCGCAAAAAGTCTACGGCGCACGCTCGAGGACTCGATTGCGCTTGATGGCACCCACTTAGAAAGGAAACTTTTGTATAAGTGGGAGAAGCAAAGTGATGGTTTTGTTTGTAATAGCTAGTAGAGACACGTTGTATACTAAAAGTTTGCATTAGTATAAGTGGGAGATTGTTGGATTTGATCTTGAAAGCGCTTTGGTTGAGCTTGTATACAATGTTTCTGTTACCACTATTACAATATCCTATCTGAATTGATTACTTGATTGCATATATCCGTGTCCCCTTATCTCATATATAAGTTAAATCATACGATGTGTAGAAGATCACGTAAGTCCGTATGATTGGTCGAAGCTTAATGAGATATAAAAGAATCACCGAGACAACTTGAGGACGAGTTGTCGGTATAGGCAGTGATATAGATAAGAAGTAACTTGACTTGGTTGCTTGTCTATGCTTTGTACGCGTCTCGACGTATTGATGGATCACAAAGAGATGAGTTCTTCTATCCGACCGTCGTGAAGAACCTAGATCTCGGTGACTTACGATGATCTAAACCTCGATAAGGTATTAGGTGAGTATGAGTTCTCGACCATCACTTTGACTTGTTATGGGTGAGGTTTATATGTTCTAACCCAATATTCTCCGCATCTTGGGTGGTGGCGGTGCTTGTATGTCATGCTAATTATCTCAGACGAGTCACCGTATCCATTTAGGATGATGACGTCCCTTAAGGAGCTCAAAAAATTTATTGTACTAAACCCCGCAGTTGAGTTAGCTCAAGTACAATAATAAGGTTGAGTGGTACTACTTAAGGAATTAAAGATATTAATTATTTTAAGCAATGTAATGCTCTAAATAATTAATGGACGTGCGATATCTTAAATGCGGGGATTCGTAATGTCTAAGTGCAAGCCCGACTCAACTTCGGTAATAAAGGGGTAAGTCAGCATTTATTCTCTAGTGGCATGAATGAATGTTTATAAATTAATTTATGTTCTGGGCTGAACATAAGATAATTAATTTATTTGAGGCCCATCTTTATTCCTTGCATTTGATCCCTGGGCTGGCCCATCCATGCCCGTAAGCTAGGAAAATCGGCACCCCATGTGTCTCTATGGTAAGGATTTGATCCTCTTTATCCATAAGGATATTATTATATTTATGGGATATGCATGGATCATTTCCTAATGGGATTATGGTAATGCATTATAAATATAAGGTAAGAGATAAGATCAAGGTTGATCCTCACAATTAAACCTAAATTTTCGTGCATCACTATTGTTCCATAGTGAGGATTCTCGAAAATTGTATAGTGTGATTGGGTGATTTTTCGAAGCATTCTCCATAGCTCGTCCTCACTCGACATTGGAGATTGGGCAACCGGATACACCCGTAAGATCAAAGCAAGAGTCTCGATCCGTTCATCCCGATCCACCTCGACAGATTCAAAGGTAAACACGAGAAAACCCCTACGTGTTGTAATTAATTATATAGACACATGCTAGGAATATAATCAATGTATGGTGAATTAAACATCCAAGATAGATCCTCGGGAGAGGGCTAAAATCAGTTTTCCCTACATATTCTTGCCCCAACAGACGACAGGTCATAGTGTTGGATTCATTGTCAAAACCCATTGTACAATAGAATTCAACCAATAACGGAGAATAGCTAGGAAATTCCATCATACCATATTGAAGTAGGCCTAAGTTTTTTAAATATTTATTAATTCTATCCTCAAGACCCAAGCTTTGCATCAATTGCCAATTAAATAAACGTGGAGGAGTTATATCTTGATGAATAAAACGACGATGAAGAGTACCTTCCACAGGATTATAGATGGGAAAAGTGGCTAAGTACATAATGCTGATGTCTTCTACGGGTTCCTCCATAGGAACGTCATCGTCTCGTGGATGACGGGAGCTAGATCCGCTAACTTGCTTCGTGCGGACCATATTGATCTTTGTGTGAGAGGTACTGGGCAAGGGTGAGTGGAACGCCGGATAAGTCTCAGTGAGCGCCGAACTAGATAGCACAAGCACTGAGGAGTGCGGAGAAAACGGGCGCTTGGCGACAACGCCGGACGGAGAGAAAGCCTGAGCTGGGGACACGCGGAGATGGGGCAAGCGCCGACTGTGATGGTAGCGCCGGACTTGAGAGAAGTGAGCGAATGGCGCGGTGCTGAGGAGGTAGTGTCGGATGGAGGGCGCACGACGCTGAGGTGGAAACTCCGGACGGAAGGAAGAAACGAGCGTTGGGCAAGAAGCATCGGACGGATGGCGCACGGTGCTGAGGTGGTAGCACCGGACGAAAAGAGGCGAGCATTGGGTTGCGTGGATCTGGCAGATAGCGCCGGAAGGGGTCAAATCGCTGGACGAAGAGAGGCGAGCGCTGAGTGTAGCGTGGACGGAGGAGGCTAGCGCTGAAGACGAAACGCCGGACGGAAGGGAAGATTGAGGCGCTGAGGGAAGCGCGGAGCTTGAGCGGTGGAAGAAAGGCAAGCACAGGACGCGGCGAGAGCACCGGACGGGGGGAAAAAAAATACAGCGCTGGACGCGGCTTGGAAAGCATTGAGCGCCGGACGGGAAATCGAGTGCCGGACGGAGGTAATGGAAACGCAGCGCTATGAGAGAAGGAGCTGCGCGAAAGAGATAAGAGTTAGGGTTCGGATTCACTCAACTCTTTAAATAATAAAACTATTATTATTATTTTTATTAATTTTTTATAGAAATGGACCCAGCGCCGGTTTCATGGCGTCCGGCACTGGGTCACCTTCTCTACCCAATAAAGTTTTGCACTCAACACCGGTTTCACCACGTCCGGCGCTGGGTGAGATATGCATTCACGCTGCTTCTTGTCAATGGTACCCCAGCGCCGGTTTCGGTGCTTCCTGCGCTTGGGGTACAGCTCTGGACGAAATTTTGAGAAGCGCAGCGCCGCTTGGCCTGTGTCCGGCGTTTTGGGTCCTACTTCTGCTACAAAATGATTGTTCCACACCTCGATTTTTGTTCTTCATACACCCAAGACTCCTAGATATACAACTCCAAATCCTGCACCACACAGACAGAAACCAAGACAAAAATACGAACAAAAATAAAAGGAAGAAAACAGATAAAAACAAATAAACACGTGGGTTGCCTTCCACGAAGCGCTAATTTTAACGTCGTCAGCCCGACCATTGGTTCCTCATTTTGTAGAATTTTATCGGGCGAGAAGCTTCGACCCGACTCTCATTATCCAACGCGCCTCTGCTAGGCGGTAATCATACTCCGGTGAGTAAGGTGGTGGCTCATTCAACTTATCCTTGAATTGTACTTCACCCCGATCTTTCTTACACTTAGCTTGGAGTTTGGGGTCAGTCTTCTCACTGCCGATTTCTTTATGACCTGATTTATTGTCAACTTTTTCCTTAGATATATGTACCTGCAAGACCTTATTCTCGTCCGAAGTATCAAGTGCAATGATAGAAAAACATGATGCAATGAGTAGAAACAGAGAACTATCACTCGTGATTACTAGCACGGAATGTCTCCGCTATTCCCAAAACAGTCAAGCTTATCAATCCTTTAGTAAAAGCAATTAAGGTATTTGTTGTAGCCATAAATGTCCTACCTAACAACAACATATGTCCACTCTCATGTTTTCCGGTCTCTTCTCCCATATCAATGACAACAAAATCAACTAAGACTAAAAGGTTACCCATTCTTATTAAAACATCTTCGATCACACCCTTCGGCACCGAATAGTTCCTCGGCTAATTCTAATCGCATGTCGGTTTGTTTTAACTCCCAAGTTTTAATGAGTTGAGCAGAGAAAAGACATTAAGTTAATCCGGCGACTCAAATCAAGCATCCCGATGCAGATTTTCCATTACCAAAAGCAACATTAAGAGTAAAGCTACCGGATCGCTTTGCCTGGTTTGGGTTGGTGCGGAATGGGCTTCTTCTTCTCTCAACTACCACTTTCTTCATATCCCCATTTCCGCCTTTCGACTATCGACGGCTCTGAAATGGAACAGTGGTTTCATAACTCATGCGAGGCTTCTCTTCTTCCACTCTGATCTCTTCATCATCCTCGCACTTTTCATTTTCACTTCCATAAGCAGTAACAGCCTTGGCATGCTCCGATTGGCTAGGAAACTTCCCCTTTTGGTCTCGTCATACTAATTGCTCAACAGTTCCAGCCATCTATCCCACTTGAGTTGCCAACTGTCCCACTTGAGTTTCCACTCTTTTGATAGATGCTTCCAAAGTTTCAAATCTCAAGTTACTTGCTTGGATAAAAGTATTTAGAGAATCCTCAAGCGATGGTTTTGTAGGAGAATCAAGTTGTTGCTGAGTTTGCTGAGGTTGCTATCTGAACTGGTTTCCCTGACTTGACCCCCCTTGATTTTGACACCAAGAGAAATTAGGATGATCTCTCCAACCGTGGTTGTAAGAATTTGAGAAGGGTCATATTTGGGCCTCGACGGATAGCCTTGCGATCGCCTATTTGGAACCCTTTGTTGGAACCTCAGCATAGCATTAACTTGCACTTCTTCATATGCCATCTCACCGGTTCTTTGGCACATGTTGGCTCCATGCCCCGCTCACCACAAATACCACAAGTTTCCATCGACATCGCTTGTTGTCATGGAATCGAGGTGATGTCCGAGGCTCGGTTGTTCTCAATACCGAACTTGGCGAGTGATATCCGCCGATTCTTGTGTCATTTCATAGTTGGGTGTCTCCTCTTTTGCTGCAGCAGGTCTTCGTCCTGCACTTCTCCTTTGCGAGTTTGCAGCTAGCGTCTCCAAAATCTCGCTGACATCATCGGCAGTATAGTTTCCAATGTCTCCTCCAGCCGCATTATCTATCATGTATTGAAAATCCATCGTCAATCCATTATAGAAAAACTGATTGAGGAGCTCACCGATAATGGTGATGCGGACACCGTCAGAACGACTTGAAACGATCCCATGCCACATGCGAGAGGTTCTCCACCATCCGCTTGAAGGTGGTTATCTCAGCCCTCGCCTCTTACATTTTACGGTTCGAGTAGTATTTTCCATGAACTTATCGTATACGGCTTGCCAACTCGCCGCTGAACCGGTCAGAGACATCAACCATGTCTCGGCTCTATCCTTCAAGGTGAAAGGAAAACACCTCATTCTCAACGTATCTTCTGCGAGCCCGTTCAACGGAAAAGTGTGAACCACTGCATAGAACTTCCGGATGAAGTTCAAAGCATCCTCACTTGGCATCCCATAGAAAGAGGGTAGAAGGTTGAAGTGGATGGGCTTCAACTCGTAGTTTCGGGCTGGATCCCCGAGGACTATGTATGACGTTGTCACCCCAATGAAGGGTCGAGCAAAGTCACGAATTCGCGGGTTTCCTTCATTGTTGACTCCTCCATTTGCTGCCATTTCTTCTGGCACAACTTCCTCACTTGGAGATCTACTCTCCAAATTCTCGTGCTCAATTGTCGCTGAACTCTCTCACTTTCAGACGAGCTTTCTTCTTCCGAGTTCGAATGATTAAAATCTCTCACCCTGTGAATGTTGTTGAATACTGGTGCCAACTTCCTTTAGACTTCGACGACCTAGCATACACAAACACAAGACAAGAAAACGGATTACGTGCACATGTGGGAAGAAAATAACCAAACAACAATTAAATAAAGAAAAATAGAAGATAATGAGGGGAAAATAACACAATCAAAAATGCCTAAAGCCTTCCCCGGCAACGGCGCCAAAATTTTTCCAACCAAATTGTTCTACTAAGTCGCTCGCAATAGTACGAGGTCCCTATAGGGTGGTAAGGTCGACCCAAGTCGAATCTCTCGAGGAATACTTAACAGGTCTTATGATGTGTTACGATAAAAACAGTAAATCTAAATCCTAAACTTGATTGGGGGGATGCTTAACTAAAATTGACAGGAAATTGAATCACGCAAACGAATCAAACGAATGTTCCAAGCAGTCCAATAGCAATAGGAGTAATTCAAGATTGTGAGAAAGACTAGGGTATTAGGGTTCGTCGCCTTGATTAATAGATTTACGCATGCTTAAGAAATCTACCTACTCATGCAATCCTCAAACCTTAATCCAAACACTCGACTTTCGTTCCGTGGATTAAACCTAGGTTATCAAATTTCACAAATACATAAACTATTAGAGTACCCGTTTCCGGTAACCTCTAATCCAATTGATTCCTATGATGCAACGTATCTATATCTCGATAATACATGAAACATAAACAATTAAATGGTGATCAATCACTTAACAGTAAACCTTAAGATTCAATTGGTATACTCAATCAAAACAAATAGACAATCAATCAATTTGAATCACCCAACCCTAGAAGAAGATTAGTTCATGCTCATCTCACGGATTAAACAATTGAAATCAATAGAAATCATTATTGAATAATTCAACGGAAGAAAAAGAGAATAACAATTCTTACAATCGCAATAGTCGTTGATGAATTTCTTCAACCAAAGTTCTTGAATCAATCATATGTAAAACAATTACTTGGAAAATAAGGGAAGAAATTCAGTGCGTGGAGGAGCTCTTGCGAGAATAAAACTGACGAAATAAAAATAAGAACTAGGGTTTCAGCGCGTTTTACAACATATATATAGAGCCTGAAATTTCGCCACGGACGGACGGCGCTTTCAGAACAGAGCCACGGACGATGCCGGCGTCGGACGCGGGCGCCCACTGGACAACTTCAGCTCGGCACCCAGCGCAGGACGCAAGTCAGCGTTAGACGCGGGATCTCTCTGGACAATTTCAACTCAGTGCCCAACGCCGGATGCACGACAGCGCCGGACGCGGGCACTTTCTGGGCAATCTTCGCTTGGGCACCCAGTGCCGAACATAATCCAACGTCGGACGCGGGCGCCCACTGAACCACTTCAACTCAGCGCGACACGGCACCCAGCACCGGACGCGGGCTTTCTCTGGGTAAACTTCACGATGCCAAGACACACCTAGCACCGGCTACGTCGAGTCCGGCACTTGGGTGCGTTTATATGCTCCAATTGCTTAAACGCGATCATTCCCTACACAACACAAAAATGAACATGATTCCAATAAAAAGATATTCAAAACTAAACGAATAAGAATCAAATCGCCTAAAATAAATAAGGAAAAACATAACAAAAACATGCAAAACAACTCCCCCACACTTAACTCTTTGCTTGTCCTCGAGCAAATTTTAGTTCTTGAAAAGAATGGTACAAATCAAATCAATGCTTCAAATAGAATCAATCACATATTCCCAGATTTTCAATGCATCTTAGTAATATAGTTCTCAATATAATGATCCTCATTCGTCATTACAAACATGTGACTTATCATAGAATAACTGTGCTTCGACTCAAATATGATTTCAGAAGTCAATATACAACTCACATGGTTCCCTTTAATGTAAGACATCCCAATGATAAAAATAAAATAAAAATTGTGGAACTTAAAACCGATTATAGGACAATAATTGTTAGGTGAAACCTTCAAGTGATAAACTCGAGTATCCTAACGTAGTTATCTATACCCATAGCATAGAGTCTCCATTCGAGAGACAACACAAGCAAGAGCGGTAGAGCCGCTTATTCGAATTTTAAGCCCACTTATTTCACAACATCACTTCAATTGTTTTCATATTTCTTTTTCTTTCTTTCTTTCTTTTTGGAAAAATCATACAAGGCAAGGGTCCCATGTATGAAATATATGACAACCGATCACACACATTGTCTAATCACAGCATCCTAATCATGTCCCACAGTTTAAATTGACAACTAAGTTTCATCACACTAAAAATCATATATACCAAGACGAAATGAAATTCAGATCAAAACATAATTAATTCAACTTAAAACACAATTCTTCACGCACCATTTATTTCAAGAACATAAAATCCTCTCTAATCTAGACAAAAAGCTAAGAACAAAACGCAAACAAAACAAAAAATGAAACCTCCCCACACTTAAAACAGGCAAGGTCCTCATTGCAGATAAATATATGAATAGAGTAGAGACGACTTCCCTGAAAGCGAAGAAACGGAACGGCGGGGCATCAAACACGAAACAAAACCTACAAAAACAGCAAACAAAGACAAGCAAAACAACGAAAAGAAAAACGAAACAAACAAAAATAGAAAACACATACACTCCAATAGTGAAAAACACATACACCACAAGTTTCCATCGACATCGCTTGTTGCTGTTGGAATTGAGGTGATGTCTGAGGCTCGGTTGTTCTCAATAGCTGAACTTGGCAAGTGATATCCACCAGTTGCTGTGTCATTTCATAGTTGGGTGTCACCTCTTTTGCTGCAGCAGGTCTTCGTCCTGCACTTCTCCTTTGCGACTTTGCAGCTAGCGTCTCCAAAATCTCATTGACATCATCGGCAGTATAGTTTCCAATGTCTCCTCCAGCCGCATTATCTATCATGTATTGAAAATCCGTCGTCAATCCATCATAGAAAAACTGATTGAGGAGCTCAACTGGATAATGGTGATGCGGGCACTGCTGTTGTAACGACTTGAAACGATCCCATGCCACATGCAGAGGTTCTCCAGCCATCTGCTTGAAGGTGGCTATCTGAGCCCTCAGCTCTTGTGTTTTCTGGTTCGAGTAGTATTTTCCCATGAACTTATCGTATACGGCTTGCCAACTCGTCAGTGAACCAGGCTGTAGAGATATCAACCATGTCTTGGCTCTATCCTTCAAAGTGTAAGGAAAACACCTCATTCTCAACGTATCTTCTGTGATCCCGTTCAACGGAAAAGTGTGAACCACTACATAGAACTCCCGGATGAAGTTCAAAGCATCCTCACTTGGCATCCCATAGAAAGAGGGTAGAAGGTTGAAGTGGATGGGCTTCAACTCGTAGTTTCGGGCTGGATCCCCGAGGACTATGCATGACGTTGTCACCCCAATGACGGGTCGAACAAAGTCACGCATCCACGGGTTTCCTTCATCGTTGACTCCTCCATTTGCTACCATTTCTTCTGGCAAAACTTCCTCACTTGGAGATCTACTCTCCAAATTCTCGTGCTCAACTGTCGCTGAACTCGTCTCACTTTCAGACGAGCTTTCTTCTTCCGAGTTCGAAGATTAAAATCTCACACCCTGTGAATGTTGTCGAATACTGGTGCCAACTTCCTTTTAAGACTTCGACGACCTAGCATACACAAACACAAGACAAGAAAACGGATTACGTGCACCTGTGGGAAGAAAATAACCAAACTAAAATAAAATAAAGAAAAATAGAGTATAAGGAGGGGAAAATAACACAATAAAAAATGCCTAAAGCCTTCCCCAACAATACCAAAATTTGTTCCACCAAATTGTTCTACTAAGTCGCCGCAATAGTACGAGGTCCCTATAGGGTGGTAAGGTCGACCCAAGTCGAATCTCTCGAGGAAGACTTAATGGTGCTTATGATGTGTTACGATAAAACAAGAAATCTAAATCCTAAACTTGATTGGGGGATGCTTAACTAAAATTGACAGAAATTGAATCACGCAAATGAATCAAACGAATGTTCCAAGCAAATTCAATAGCAATAGGAGTAATTCAAGAATGTGAGAAAGACTAGGTATTAGGGTTCTTCGCCTTGATTAATAGATTTATGCTTGCTTAAGAAATCTACCTACTCATGCAATCCTCAAACCTTAATCCAAACACTGACTTTCGTTTAGTGGATTAAACCTAGGTTATCAAATTTCACAAATACATAAACTATTAGAGTACCCGTTTCCGGTAACCTCTAATCCAATTGATTCCTATGATGCAACGTATCTATCTCTCGATAATACACGAAACATAAACAATTAAATGGTGATCAATCACTTAACAGTAAACCCTAAGATTCAATTGGTATACTCAATCAAAACAAATAGACAATCAATCAATTTGAATCACCCAACCCTAGAAGAAGATTAGTTCATACTCATCTCACGGATCAAACAATTGAAATCAATAGAAATCATTATTGAATAATTCAACGGAAGAAAAAGAGAATAACAATTCTTACAATCGCAATAGTCGTTGATGAATTTCTTCAATCAAAGTTCTTGAATCAATCAAATGTAAAAGAATTACTTGGTAAATAAGGGAAGAAAATCAGTGCGTCACTACAAGAAATATGAGCTTTTGCGACATGGAAAATATGTCGCAAACTTTTGTTTTTATGTCGCAAAAGCGAATTTGTGACATTTCATGCGTCACGTTGGATTGTGTCGCAAAAAGTGATGTTGTAAATTTACGACATTATTTTTCAATAATGATGCAACATATACGACGCTTTGTGCTTCACGTAAAAATTGTCGCATAAAATTCGCGACACATTACTCGTCATTAGTTTAAGTGATGCATGTGCATTTGCAACATTTGTCGTGACATTAATTGAAACGATGCCTCATAATTTGCGACAATAGTTTGTGACATTACAATAATGTGACGTGAAATTTTACAATGCTTGTAGCATCATATTTAAAGTGTCGTATAGTATTGCGACATATAATTTTTGTTGTAAAAAGGTAATTTAATGTCACAAATATACAACACATTTTGCATCACTTTATTATATAATATTTGTTGTAAAACGACATTTAAAGTCACAAAATTTGCATCACTTTATTATTATTATTATTATTATCATCATCATCATCATCTCACAATTGCGACATTTATACGACACTTAGTTGAGGAATTTTATTGCCGTATTCATAAATAATGCATCATTAATGAATTTAGGCACTGGAATGAAGAAGCATATCAATTATTAAAAACATAGAAATAAATATCTTTTAAATATCAAATTGAAAATATCATAACATTGATCGACTTGTCTGCTATATTATTCAAAAATCTAACATCAAATATCAAAGTCTAAATCTATCTAGCTATGTAAGAATGCAAATCCCGTAAACGATAATGTGACACTCAATGTCATTTGATCTTCCTCTTGCTTTTTCTTGTTACACTTTTGCCTTGTTCCTACAAAGATTCAATAAAATAAATTATATTTCATATATATAAAAATTAAATTAATTCAAAAGTACAAACCGATATAACAATACCTGGATAGGTGCACCATCTAAACGAATATTCATATTGTTCTCATCCGAGTTGTTCATCTCTTCTCTCATCTAATACATTGGTCGAAGATAATATTACAAAAAGACTAAAAATAAATAGAAATATTATTAAAATCTTGATCATTTACCTCAAAAGTTTCATTTGCGACTTATTATTTATAAATGATTAAAACCATCGCTGACTAGTCCATGAGTAGTCAAGAACAATAATGAAATATATTAACCTTATTATATTTAAGAGCAATTTTTGAAGATGTTTCTAGTGATCTTACTAAGTTTCTATCATTTAACCAAACATAACAAATTAAAATTTTAATACATGTGAAGAAATAGAGAAATGAAGGGCCATAATTTTTGCACTCATGCATTTATCCATTCTTTTCTTTTCTTGGTCCAAAGTTTCAATAGAACGTTCAAAAGGGATGCCTATGATTCTACTTAAAGACTTTATATTGTAAAACTATAAATTATGAAATTGTAAAGTGTAAACTCAATGACACATTAGTATTACCCAGGATGTGACATGCTATAAAATCTGAGGAACTGTCAATTTTAGCTTCAAGGACATAACCAATACAAAATAAATTGGAAATTCCATGAAATTTGAATTAATCCTATGGATCATTTTACAGTGCACGAAAATGGTTTGATTTCTTCAAAGTTTTGAAGGCTTCAAACAACACTAGAAAGCTGGGTCTTCCTGCCAATATCTATCAGTCAAATAAATATTATCCAAGAATCACTTTGCATATAAACATGATATATATATCAAAAGAGAAGAAGAACAGATTGAGTCTTCCTGCCAATATCTCACCGCCGCCACCATGGATCAGAAGCTCCATTAAATTTGATTAGTAATACAACATGGGATTAACTACTTAGGCAAAGAAACAAATATATTAAAAATGAAAAAAGAAAAATACCTGAACACCCCTCAGCGCCGCCGCTCCACACATTGCCGAATCATATACAATATCCCGCTCACCCTGAACCCCTCCCCCCCAACTCTGCCAGTACATCATCCCTCCGTCGTAAAAACTCCACATCCACATTCCCGCCGCTCATTTTTGGTAACTCAAGCCCCGAAAATCGGCATGCTCGTACCTTAGGAAGCAGACGTCGAGCTGCAGGCTGCCGTCGTAGGTGTCGGGGCACAACAGCGCAATCTGGTTAATCGCGTCGACGACGCATATGGCGCAGTCGTGGTGCCTAGGTCCCGACGGCACTGGTACAGGCCGTAGACAGCGGCCGCATGGGGTGGTGTCGATGCCGAGGGCGAAATCATGGCAGAGGGTTAGGGAGGGCGAGGTGGCGGCGGATGAGTTTGGGGTGTAAGTCTTAACTTCGAAAACTTTTAGAATTAATAGGGTACGTGAGTTTGGGGGTATAGGTTTAACTTCGAAAGTATATGATATTTTTATGTTTTTACAATATATATATATATATATATATATAGTTGAAATATTTAATATATTATTATTTTAATTTTATTTACATCATAATTTACTCTACTTTGATGTATTTTTCTTAGATATATGAATTCTTTTTCTTACATATATTTTTATGATTTAGAATAGTAGTTTAGATATGAGAAATTAAATTAGACTGTATTGTTTTTAGTTTTATATTTAAATTTAAATTTTTAATCAAACATTATTATTATTATTATTATTATTATTATTATTATTATTATTATTATTATTATTATTATTATTATTATTATTATTATTATTATTATTATTATTATTATTATTAATGATACTTAGTAGTCTTTGAATTTTTCTTGAGAGATGTATACAACATTATAACAATTTATATTTGAATATTTAGATATTTTATAAATTTAAATGAATTTTGTGGATAAATAGAGGTTTTACCGCATATGTTTAGGATGGGTATGGGTATTAAAATAATTTTTTAAACAGGTTTGCAAATGAGTTTGGCTAGAAAAATTTTCAACGAGTTCGGTGGATGGGTGTCGATCCATTGTCATCCCTATTCTTGAATTATGATCTTATTGAGTTCAAAATTTTAATTAAACTTAACTAGATTAAGAATATTTCTTTTAAATGATTTGTGATATCTGATTAATATATATATATATATATATATCTTTATGAGCTTGAATTCAACACCTTGATTGGATAAGTTTTAAATAGTAGTTTTTATTACATAAAAAAGAGTGTTGTATCTTTGTCATTGAACTACGATACAATATATAGATGACACACATGACATAAATATACAACATCGAGTGCAACATTATTCTAAATATGTGGTATAGTTATGACATTTTATCGAGGTATCACAAATAAATTGTCGCAATTTTTAGACATAAAAATGATTGTCACATATGTGTCACTAAACTACGACAGAATCTATAGATGACGCACAATTGATGTAAATATACAACATTGAGTGCAACACTATTCTAAATATGTGGTATCATTATGACATTTTATTGAGGTGTCGCAAATAAATTGATGCAATTTTGAGAAATAAAAATGAATATCGCATATGTGTCACTAAACTACGACATAATATGTATATGACACACAATTGACGTAAATATATGACACTAGATACAACACTATTATAAATATGTGGCATAATTATGACATTTTATTGAGGTGACGCAAATAAATTGTTGTAATTTTGAGACATAAAAATGAGTGTCGCAATTGTGTCACTAAACTACGACACAATATTTAAATGATGTAGAAATGACATAAATATACGACACTAGAATCATAAATGTGGTAATTTTACGACAGATACATGCAATGCCGCATGTGCGTATGTCGCAATAGCCCTGTTTTGTTGTAGTGCGTGGAGGAGCTCTTGCGAGAATAAAACTGACGAAATAAAAATAAGAACTAGGGTTTCAGCGCATTTTATAACATATATATAGAGCCCGAAATTTATCGCCCATCGCCGGACGCAGACTCCAGGCGGACGCTGGCGCCAGGAACGGGCAGCCATTGACTCATGCTGCCACGACGCTGGCGCCCATCGACAACTCAGCTCGCACCCAAAGAACGGATGCGGGATCTCTCTGGACAACTTTAACTCAGCGCCCAACGTCGGATGCACGACAACGCCGAACGCGGGCACTTTCTGGGCAATCTTTGCTTGGGCACCCAGCGTCGGACGTAATCCAGCGCCGAACGCGGGCGCCCACTGGACAACTTCAACTCAGCGCGTCACGGCACCCAGCGCCGGACTCACTCAAGCGTCGGACGAGGGCTTTCTCTGGGAAATCTTCACGACGCCAAGACGCATCCAGCGCGGCTACGTCGAGTTCCGCACTTGGGTGCGTTTATATGCTCCAATTGCTTAAACGCGATCATTCCCTAATCAACAAAAAAACGAACATGTTCCAATAAAAATATATTCAAAACTAAACGAATAATAATCAAATCGTCTAAAACAAATAAGGAAAAACATAACAAAAACATGCAAAACAGAGTCCGCCGGCACAAAAAACCAAGGCAGCGGAGGAGAATGAGGTCTCCGAGGAAGGAAGCTCCGAAAATGCACTCGATGAAGAAGAAGACGAGATGAACGACCAAGTGGAAGTGGAGGAGGAAGATGACGTCCCTTCCATCGAAGAACGGCCGGCGAATAGCTTATCATACGAGTCCTTCGTGACTTGAGTTGGTATTGAATAGCTTATCCCTTTTTAGTCTATGCGTTATTGAGTAGTTAAATGGTTAATTGCATTGATTAATTATGTTTATATCCGCTGCTTTATCATACCGGTGACGATCCATATGATCCGTACTTCATTGGGAAGTCTGGTCGTCACAAAGTGGTTTCAGAGCACTTGTTCGCTCTCGAACCCTAGAAACCCTTTCCTTGAATCCTAAGTTGAAAGTCAAGTCTAGAAATTGTTTGTGTTTGACAGCTAGTGCACTGCACTCCATCGTCGTCCTGCTCAACGAGGAAAAATGTAACCATCTCAACTAAAAGTTTTTTTGAAATGATGGAAGTATATGAAATGTGAATTGGGATTTCAATATTTCCTTGTTGGGAAGTTGAAAATATTTTCAAAAGAGGAATATTTTTTTGAAATTGAAAAAGTTGTTTCAATTGATTGGTCATTAGTCTGAAGGAAAGTTGCGAACTTAGGGGCTTGGTAAATGAGTAAATGAGAATGCTTGATTATCGCACAATGTGTCGAGATTTATGTTTACTGTTGTATGCGAAGCATGATAGAAGCATGATGTAAATGAGTATGTTTCCCAATGAGAACATAGACTCTTAAGACGCATGATCCATTTGCGCCGAACTTAGTATGAGAACATAAGTATCCCCAATTGAACGAAATACTAAGGAAGAACGAGAACATAGAAATCTTAAGAATCACTGTTGGGTGTATTCTAGAGATATACTATTCTACGCAAGTGCACGTAATCAACAAGTAATATATGGAAGTATTCCGAGATCGAATCCACAGGGAACGCAATTTTTAAACCACGTCGAATACAATTTGTTTGTGAATATGAGAGAAAAAAATTAAAGAGAACTTTTACACTGAGTCGAGGTGGAATTTTAGACAGTAACGATTAACAAATAGAAATCAGGAGGGAAAAATAGACTTGATCACTTGATTCCACCCATGCCCCGTACTCGCCATGCTTCAACATTATCTTGCCTCGTTATTATGACATGAAATCTTCCAACTCTTAGTATTTTTTCAAATCTAAGATTATACCCTCTAAGCTCGTCAATATATTCCTATACCGAAGTGTTTTAAGAGTATCTATATCGTTCCATTCATTTATGTCACGCAAGGCAAACACATATTCCTATGCTATTCACACACATAATATTTAAATCATGTTCTTGCGTCACTTTCTTGTTTTCCACTCTATGAGAGCTTCCCAGAAATCATAGAGCTAAGATCTCACCCATGGTGATCAATCAGCAAGATAAATAAACACCAAGAAAACGATAATAACTTGACAAGATAAGCATAAAACGGGCTCGTCACACGAGCATGGGTTTCATCAAAAGATCAAGTCATACAATTTAGCTCATAGCGAGTCGTAACAAGATTCGAAACACAAATGCCATAGCAAAATAAAAGGAATTGAGATTCAAAGTTAACACTGTCGCGGAATCGCGGCTCCTCCTCGATCGCCGCCTCTTCCGATAGCTTCTTCTCCACGGCGTTGCCCTCGATTTCCTTCTCGATACTGAATGATGAATAAATGATTCTCCTGATTGTCGCCTCCCTTTTAATAACCAACTCTGACACTTTTTTAGGTGTGCAGAAAAGGCACATGCAAGCCCTTCATCCACTGATCCTCTCTTTTCCGCTGGCTCGCAAAACGCTGCCCTTAGTCGTCGTGGCCACCGCCACGTGGCTGTGGTCCCGCAAAACTCTTCTTCGCTTTTATAAGCGCCTTTATCCGCCGATACGAGCTCCTCTACTCGCCATTGCAGCAAGAGCTCGCCTTTCTCGAGGAAGATCTCACCGAACTCATAAATCCAACCTCGCCACGAGTCGGACCACTTACGCGTCCGACCCGCCACGAGTCCGACCCCACTTACGAGTCGACCTCGCCACGAGTCCGACCTCATTTCACGAGCATCGGCCCCGAGGTCGCCTTCATACTTGTGAGCTTTTCAATCTTTGAGCTCTGATGGTTGCGAGCTCCTGCTCTATTCTCTTTCTCCTGAGTTCGGTTTCACTCACGAGCTCGGACATCTTGAGCTCGGCAGCCTTGAGCTCGGCGCCTTGAGCTCGGCAGCCTTGAGCTTCCGGAAGTCTTGAGCTCGATTTCACTTTTCCCGAGTTGACTTCATCTTCGTAGCTCGACTGTCCCCGCATTTCTTCAAGATTACTGCTCGGTCCTTCCTCGACATCAAGTCGAGCTTGCTCGCGAAGTTCGGCCTTGTCGTGCGTTCAACCCGAGCTCGACTTGACTCGGCGGACTTGACCTCGCCTTCACCGCCGCTCTTCCCGCAACATGCCATGATTATTTAAATAACGCTTAAAAGCAATTAAAACCCTTTGATTTCATCCGACTCAATCCTTCACACAAACACACGCAAACATAACAAAACATACAAAGATAACATTGAAATAAACAAATGTAACCCGTTCACTCAAGGATTTTGTCATCAAAGGTTATATAATAACTCTTTTATAAGAGTTATCACACCCCAAACTTAGCTCATTACTCGCCCTCGAGTGATGCTCGCGACACAAAGAAAACACACTCACAAAACAAGAAGCGATGTTCAAATGTCTGACGATAACCAAGATGAAGACTTAATCAGCCGGGGACGCCACTTTCGGTCATGGTTCTTTGAAAGAGAAAGGATCATTCAGTTCTTCTCGTTACAACCGTCAATCACCTCGATTGCAAGAATGTCGCCTTCGATATCAACAGTATATAACACATTAGCCACTACATGAATCTTCCCATAACTTAGTTCTTCTTAATATGACCATGCTTTGATTATCAAGTGCACGGATGTCTCCACATTTCAGCTCGTCAACCCTCTCCACTAACACGAGTGTCATCAATCTCGGATCAAGAGGTCTTTTAACGACTTATAATGTTAGTTTTGGGTGTTAGGATTGTTTGGGATAATGTAGCTCAAAGCACTGGGCACCTAACTAATTCTTGGTTCCAACTATCCTGACATTTTTCTTCTCTTTTTGTAGAGACCCCGTATCTTCACCTTTTTCATTTATCATTTTTTTTTTTGAGCAATAAGCTCGTAATGACCCATATATTTTTTTAACCACTTCACCCTCAACTTCCGAGGTTACTTTACCTCGCTCACCCCCAAACTTAGAACATAACATTGTCCTCAATGTTGAAACTTATTCAAAACCGAGGGGTGAGACACTGTTGTTTTGAGACATAGAGATTACTACGGGCACTTTTATAGAAATGAGAGAAACTGAACCACAATTAGATATGCCCAGAGTGAAGGGTAAGGAATGATATATGTGGGTATCTGGAGAGTATTTGGTGGGTGTAAGAAAGAAAAGCTTGTAAGCTCAAAGGGGACCCTAGGAAAATATCATATTAAGGAAGGTTTGAAAGGTAATAATCGATCCAAAAAGGGCTCACGTCCTATCCAGTTGATACACTCATGTATGTCATCTCGAGGGGTACCAACCAAATATGAGAGACAGCACTCATACAAAATCGTAGCCAATTAAGATTCACCGATGCAATGGTCAATCCACTATAAGGCTAATATGCTAATACCGAATTAATAGAGTACATCCCACAAAATAAGTGGTAAAGACCAGATTTGAGCAATAAGGCTTACCAAATATCACGGTATAAACAAAACAAATTAACATCATAAAGCTATCCTCACAATCAAGCATCATCCTTAGAATCATCGAAATGTAATAACATGCTTTTATTTAACAAAATGTAACAAAACCCAACAAAACACCAACCAAGCAGACACACAACAAAACACAAAACAAAACAAGGATTGAGTTAGAAAACGCCTTAGCCTACACTTCGGGAGTAACCCGGGAGTAGGAGAAGCTCGATTAGATGGGGCGTAAAGTGCGAAAGCAACCGGCACCGGAGACACGGCCAGCTCGGCTCTGGCCGAGGTGTGCACTTCGCCGATGGGGTACTAGGTACCCCAACCTCGCTTGGAACACGGTGGTCGATTCACCGGCTCGGGTCGACCTTGCAGATTTTCTCTTCTCGGCCCGGATGTAATCAAAACCGCCAGAGGCCACGCTTGAATACCCGATGTGAGAATTCGGAAGGTCGGCGATTCACCGTGACAAATGACCTAGGCTATTCTCCAATATCCGATCTCGTTTGACGAAGACGCCCAAAATGCTTAAGAGCTTCTTCTAGTGCAGCGGATCGAAGCACGAGGGCTTGACTTGCACGCAGACACTTCGCATGTCTGAACAAGGGCTCGGTTGAGGTCGGTATGGGCCGAGGTGGATCGCCATACCGCTTATGAGATTGGGTCCAGAGAAGCACCATGACGATGAGTCGAGTCTTGATGTCTATAAAAGATTTTTCAACGAGGCGCTCCTCATCATCCCTAAGCAGCCCCGCTTTATGCATAATCGAGTGATCGAGAAGGAAAGAACGATCGGCATGTCTTCCTTTTAGGCACCTCTACTTCGCCGATTTGGGCGCCTACGCTTATAGACCTTCCAGTGAAGATGCAGAAGCATCAACATACGCCCTCCGACACCGTGGTGTCATGGGTTGTTGGCAAAATCCGACTTTTGATGAAATGGAGCCGACATGACCCTCCAATTTTAATGATGCAGCTTTAATGAAGCGACACCCCGTGTGGAGATCTCCCATTCGTGCTGCCTTCGACAACTGCCAATCGTAGCGCCCGAGGTCTTCACCGAAGGGCTCTCTTCATGGTGGAGAAAGCATCATCCACCTCATTGTCTAACTCATAAAAGCATTAATGGTTTCCTGATGAGAACCACTAATTTACCTCTAACCACCGCAGCATAACCCTTCCTTGTTTGGCAAAGGCATGATATTTGCATAGAACTCTTAACAAGGTGTAATGAAGGTGGTATTGCGCGAATGTAGCCCAACCATTCAAAGAAATTAATTCCACCACAAACACCGGGTTTTTTACTGAACCCTTTTCCATCCGAGTCGCTAGCTTCAAGCGCTTAAATCTTTCGAACCCACCGTGAGCTCAAAATTTAGGGATAGCATCGATTGAAATTCTTGCCTTTTGTGACAGGATTGTCCACTCGCTTTCGCTCGAGCCTCTTCGATTCCTCGGCCTCCACTATCTGGCCTTCCCTTTCATCGGGACCATTCTTTCTTTTGGAGGAAGGCATAACACCGGTGAGCGTGAAGGTTCCCGATACTCCCTCGAAATCACGAGGGTGTGACAGATCATTGCTTGAATGGATGATGGCCGCACCGCCCGATCCCGCTCGAATCTCCTCATAATGCCGATTCAAGATGGAAGAGATGAGACTACAAGTTTTGCACAATCGAGCACGGAGAAAACGAACGTGAAGGCGAGAGCAAAGATGCAGAAATTGGGAAAATAAAAGATTAAAAGACCAAAGGTGGAAGAGGAAAAGGCGTGGTCTTTCAAATCCCAAAAGTCAACCAAATTTATCCCGCTCTGTTTTTACCAAATTGGCAACTTCAATTTCACTTTCTTAAGCCTCACACTCCATTATCGGGGCAAGAATTAGCACCATGTTCAGATTTCCCGATACGCACGCACTGTAATCAAAAATCCCAAAATAACCCTCATCCTTTTAGCACGGCTAAAGCAATTTATTAACATGAAAAACACCGAGACAAAACGAGAATTAAAACAAATATTTACAAACAAAATAGAGGGTCGCCTACGCCGCCACGGCACCAAGGTACCTCCCGTCAGCGCTCTTCGGGTGTTGAGGTCTTCTCACGAACGACCTCGCCACCACAATAGTGCGACACGTCCATTCACCATGAATTCTCGACCGATGTCCTTCTTGTAATGTGATAGTCTGGGGTGCTACCTGAGAATTGAGGGACCGACCATCGTGATTTCATTTTCCGGAATAGCTTCAACCTCGAATTGAACAGAACACTTTTGACCCTAAGAACTCTCCCAAGATGTTGTTATCATACCATCTCTTTGTCTTCCTTGTACAGCTTTGCATTTTCATAGCAAACCAACCGAATTCATCCATCTCACTTAGTTGCAACAAGCGAGCTTCATGCCTTAGCTCAAAATTAAATTTCTTTATCCAACAGCTCGATGCTCAAGTTCCAGTGGAAGGTAACAAGCTTCCATAGACCAGCCGAGGGGAAACTTAACTGAGTTTTGAAAGTTGTTCAGAGCCCATATTGCATCGCCCACAGATGGACCAATCTTTCCGACTGGTTTACCACCTTCTCCAAGATGCCTTTTATCTCTATATTGGAGAGTTCAATTGTCCATTGGTTTGGGGTGGTGTTTGGTATGATTTTGTGATGATTCTTGGTATTGTTTTACGTGTCATTTTCTTTAGTTTATCCTATTTATGCCGTTGGTTCGATTATTATTTATCGATTCGGACTTACTTCTTTCGCCTCGATGTTTTGTAGGAAAACGGCAGAAAATAGGATGAATTGGATCTGTCAAGGATCAAATATAATTGAAGAGCATCTTGACAGGAGTTCATAGGCGAAAGCGGATCACAAATCGGAGTTCGAAGGAGAACGGGCCAAATTTTCAAAGTCGCAGACGCGCACCGCTCGCCCAAGTCGCGCCGGCGCTGAACACTTTCAATGATTCTCATGAATTTTGGAGAAGTAATCAAGGATTTTATCCTTCATAAGAAGTAAATTACGTTGTGATAGGAGTCCGATGGCGAAAACCGTGTGCAAATCGGAGTTCAAACGAAGGAGAACAGAAAACAAAAGCATCAAGCAAAGGGTCGCGCACCACGCAAATGCACGCCCAATGCCGGTTCATTGTGAACGCCGGTTCACCGGTTTCAGCGTCCAAGCGAGGCTCACACCAGAACACAGTTCCCCGCCGCTTCCACCTCCACCTCAAGACTCATATCCCCATCACCGCCTCCGCTCCACCGCAACAAGATCCACAACACCAGATCCACCTCCGAGGCCACTTGGGAGGATGAGTTAACTCAAAGAGAAGTCATCATTCAAAAATGGATGCTTTAGTCCAAAATTGATGTTGAACGCCCCCTTGCTTGGAGCCAAAAGATATGTTCGAGCTCGCTAATAAGTCCAAAGAAGTGAGGAACTTCCAAACCAATCCGATCGATCCAATGGTCATCGTTTAGAAAGTGACCCAATTGTTGAAAATTGGTGGAAGAGACATCGATGAGTCATGTACACAGGGGTGGAAAACAGAGTGACTGAAATCACACCTTCCCGCACCAACCCGATCAGCCTGATGGTCACTACTCTTAGAAGTGACCCAATTGTTGAAGATGGGAGAGACACCAAGAGCACGCAGCGACGAGGTGGAAATAGAGGAAGAATGGGTACGTGAGGATGTGGTGCTAGATCGTGAGCCACGAGGAAGTTGTTACCGTGAGGATCGATTAAAGAGGGTGCATGAAACCGATGACACGCCAAAACCCACTGAAAGTGAAAGAGCTGCCTCAACATGTGAAGTACGTGTCCCCGAGGAGGAACATGATAACAAAAGTCGAGGTAACTTCTATAGTATGTCAACATCCTAATTCACCAAAGTATTGTGCTTGGGAATTGATGTCATCTATTTTCTTCGAGAATGGATGTTCGATTGTGCTTAAATGATTCAGTTATTTGCTTTCTTTCGTCCTTGTGCATATATGGTTACTACGATGTTCGCCGAGATGGTATTCCCGCAGTGAAGGACTATGGATAGTTCGTTGTCGACCGAACACGCCATGCTCACAACGCGTTAACCGATCGCGGGAGTGACCCACGGATTTTTATTTGCTTTTTTTCTTTCTTTCTTGTCTTGTTTTGTTGTTCTTGTTGATCTATCCGTTGTTGAGTTTGTTTTGTTTGATCCGAAAGTCGTCCGCATGGCGAAGCCACGATGCTCCAACTCTACAGCGCATATTGCCGATTATCGTGAAGTATCATCCCTATGGCCATTTTGAGCTTTTTATGTTTTGAGCACGGGACAAGGTTCGAATTAATGGGGGAGTTTACCTTGCGCGTTCATATATAGTTTTGATGCTTAATGATGTGCCTTGTGCTTATTTTGATTGTTCGACGTAAGCTTTGTCTATGCGAGTAAGTTAGGATCTTGATTGAAACTAAACTTTGTGGTATCGTCAAACCGATTTGAATTTTCAAACTTTTGGTGATATATGATTCGAGTATAATGTGAATGAGAGACAGAATTGATAGAAATTGAATAGGGAAAATTGATGTGATTTATCCGCTAATGTTAGGTAGTGTTAACATTGTTGTTCTATATACTTGTTTCATTTTATTTATAAAAAAAAAAGTGAAAGAGAAGAAGAAAAGAGGAGAATGAAAGCTCCAGATCTTGTTGAGATTGTTGAAATGGAGGATGGATTATGTCCTCTTCGTAATTTGAGAAATGGACATGGAAACCATGTTAGAGACTCGAGTTCATCGAGAGTGCACTTTCAAATATTATTCCAAAACTGTTAAAACATTCTTGTGCTTTATAAAAGAAACTTGTTGCTAAAGGTGACCACATTAGTTAAGTCACCCCTAACGGAGTCGGGTCCGAGCGAGATTACCTTTTTATTTATTGGAAGTCAACTTCCGCTCTTGATTTATTTCACATTATCTTTGAATTCGAACACCAAGTGTGGGGAAAATGCATAAGGTTTGATTGATTAGAATAAGGGTAAAGTTGTATGAGTTATCTTTCGACTCTTATTAGTATAGACTTTGCTTGAGGAAAAGCAAATGGATAAGTGTGGGGAGTTGTTTTGTATGATTTTGTGATGATTCTTTGTATTGTTTTACGTGTCATTTTCTTTAGTTTATCCTATTTATGCCGTTGGTTCGATTATTATTTATCGATTCGACATACTGCTCGCCTTGATGTTTTGTAGGAAAACGGAAGAAAATAGGATGAATTGATCTGTCAAGGATTCAATATAATTGAATAGCATCTCGACAGGAGTTCATAGGCGAAAGCGGATCGTGAATCGGAGTTCGCAAGGAGAACGGGCCAATCTTCAAAGTCTCGCACGCACCTGCTCGCCCAAGTCGCGCGCCGGCGCTGAACACTTTCAATGATTCTCATGAATTTTAGAGAAGTAATCAAGGATTTTATCCTTCATAAGAAGTAAATTACGTTGTGATAGGAGTCCATAGGCGAAAACCGTGCAAATCGGAGTTCAAACGAAGGAGAACGGGCAAAACAAAAACACTCGCAGCAGTGTCAGCGCTCGCGCGCTCGCGCACGCCCAGCGAACGCCGGTTCATTGTGAACGCCGGTTCACCTGGTTTCAGCCTCCACTGAGCGCTGCTCACAATTGTGAACGCCGTTCCCGCTGCTTCCATCTTGAGCGCTGCTCACTTTGAGTCAGCGCCACAAATGAGGCGTAATGGTTTTGAGGTGCTCACATTCAACCGCGCCACTCTTTTTAATATATAAGCGCTAGGTCAGATTTAGGAGGGCTCTCGTCCGCTGCTTCCCTCGATTTTCGTTCTTCTCCACGCGCCGATTATTCTTCACCGTTCTTCATGGTTTCCTTGAAACAACAAATGATAATCGTTAATTTTAATTCATGTTCTCTTGTTCATCATAATAATCTTGTTATCAATTTATGCTTTGATTTTCAGTCTTGTGGAATCAATTTTCATAGTTTATTATTTGTGATTCTTGTGAATTCAATTCATAGTGACAAAGGATCGGATTTTCATGTTCGTTGATTTATATTACGTAATGATTTCGCTCGCTTATTTGCAATTAGATTTAGATTAGCATCGACAAACCCTATGAATAATATCATTGCATATGCTTTGTTTATCGCTGATTTATTGCTTTCAGAGCTCAACTAGGGATCGACAACCCCGGTTTAGATTTATCGCTTATTAGTATAGCTCGATGACAACCCCAGCTTAGGTTCGCCGCTTATTTCTCGTATTTCAATTCGCATGTTCAACCCCGTGTTATTAGAATGTTTAGATTTAATCGTCAGCGCAATACCTAACAATGGCCCTAAGTTTTCCTGAGACGACTCGTGTTAACTTATCACGCTACAATTACCTCGCATTATCATGCGAGTGAATTTGAGTGTGTTTTAGCTCGATCAATTTTGGCACCGCTGCGGGAAAACTTTAGGCGATTGTTGTGTTGTTTGTTTTCGTTTTTGTTCTATTTCGCTATTTTCTTCCCTCGGCGTGGATCTTGTTTTGTTGTTGGTGTTGGTTAATGCGGTTACCAACAAGACGAATGTGGTCAGGTGCGGGGAGGAAAAGTCAGATGGGCAAATTCTTCTTCAAGAAGGAGCCCAATTCGATTTTTCCGAGGGATGTCCGCGACTCACGAGCATCAAGCGATGATCTCTATCCCGAGCAACAAGTCTATAATCCATATCGATCAACCACCTCCACCGCTCATGAGGATCAAGCCTCCAATCCCTCATGGGAACAACATGCGAACTCTATCAATGCACTCGGCCGCAAATCTATCAATGCTCATCGGAGCAACCACATCCTCCACCTCAATATGAGTACCCACAACAACCACCTCCACCTCAAGACTATATCCCCACACCCTCCGCTCACCGCAACAAGACCACGCAGCCTGATCCACCCGAGGCCCTCTGGAGGATGAGTTAACTCAAAAGAGAGTCGTCCATCCAAAAGTGGATGCTTTAGTCCAAAGTTGATGCTGAAACGCCCGCTTATGCTTGGAGACACAAATGGATATGTTCGAGCCGCTGATAAGTCAGCAGCAAGTGAGGAACTTCCAAACCAATCCGATCGATCCACGGTCATCGTTTAGAAAGTGACCCAATTGTTGAAAATTGGAAGAGACATCGATGAGCCGCTCGTGGGTGGAAAACTAGGAAGATCAAATCATACCTTTCCCGCACCAACCTCAGTGATGGTCACTACTCTAGAAGTGACCCAATTGTTGAAGATGGGGGGGAGACACCAAGAGCACGCATGCGATGAGGTGGAAATAGAGGAAGAATGGACGTGAGGACGAGGTTCTAGATCGAGCCACGAGGAAGTTGTTACGGGAGGATCACGAGGAAGAGTGGGTGCATGAAACTCGATGACACGCCAAAACCCACTCGAAGTGAAAGAGCTGCCTCAACATGTGAAGTACGTGTCCCCGAGGAGGACACAAGGATAACAAAAGTCGAGGTAACTTATAGTATGTCAACATCCTAATTCACCAAAGTATTGTGCTTTGGAAATTGATGTCATCTATTTTTCGAGAATAGATGTTCGACTTGTGCTTAAATGATTCGTTATTTGCTTTATCGCCCTTGTGCATATATGGTTACCATCGATGTTCGCCGAGATGGTACTCCGCAGTGAAGGACCGGATAGTCCGTTGTCGACCGAACACGCCGTGCTCACGACGTTAAACGAGTAACGCGGGAGTCACCCACGGATTTTTATTTGCTTTTTCTTTCTTTCTTTCTTTGTCTTGTTTTGTTGTTCTTGCTGATCTATCGCTGTTGTCGAGTTTGTTTTGCTCGATCCGAAAGCTGTCAGCGAGAGAAGCCGTGATGCTCCAACTCCACACATATCTGCCGATTATCGTGGAAGTATCATCCCTATGGCCATTTTGAGCCTTTTATGTTTTGAGCACGGGCAGGTCAATTAAGTGGGGATGTTTACCGCTTTTGCTTCATATATAGTTTTGTATGCTTAATGATGTGCCCTTGTGCTTATTTTAATTGTTTGGACGTAAGCTTTGTCTATGCGAGTAAGTTATGATCTTGATTTGTGCAACCGAACGTGGTATTGGTCAAACCGATTTTAATTTTCAAACTTTTGGTATATATGATTCGAGTATAATGTGAATCGATAGACCGTGATTGATAGAAATTGAATAGGGGAAATTGATGTGATTTGTCCGCTAATGTTAGGGGTAGTGTTAACATTGTGGTTGCCTATATACTTGTTTCATTTTATTTATAAAAAAAAAAGTGAAAGAGAAGAAGAAAGAGAGATTGAAAGCTCCAAGATCTTGTTGAGATTGTTGAAATGGAGGATGGGATTATGTCCTCTTCTCGTAATTTGAGAAATGGACATGGAAACCATGTTAGAGACTCGAGTTCATCGAGAGTGCACCTTCGAATATTATTCCAAAATCGTTAAAACAATCTTTGTGCTTTATAAAAGAAACTTGTTACTAAAGGTGACCACATTAGTTAGTTCACCCTAACGAGAGTGGGTCCGAGCAGAGATTACCTTTTTATTTATTGGAAGTCAACATTGCTCTTGATTTATTTTACATTATCTTTGAATTCAGAACACCAAGTGTGGGGAAATGCAATAAGGTTTGATTGATTAGAATAAGGGTAAAGTTGCATGAGTTATCTTTCGACTTTATTAGTTTAGACTTTGCTTGAGGAAAAGCAAATGGATAAGTGTGGGGAGTTGTTTTGTATGATTTTGTGATGATTCTTGGTATTGTTTTATGTCATTTTCTTTAGTTTATCCTATTTATGCCGCTGGTTCGATTATTATTTATCAATTCGGACTTACTGCTCGCCCCGATGTTTTGTAGGAAAACGGCAGAAAATAGGATGAATTAGATCTGTCAAGGATCAAATTTAATTGAAGAGCATCTCGACGAAGTTCATATGCGAAAGCAGATCGAATCGGAGTTCGACGAGGAGAACGGGCCAAATCAAAGTCGCAGACGCATCCGCTCGCCCAAGTCGCCGCGCTGAACACTTTCAATGATTCTCATGAATTTTGGAGAAGGAATCAAGGATTTTATCCTTCATAAGAAGTAAATTAAGTTGTGATAGGAGTCCGTAGGCGAAAACCGTGCAAATCGGAGTTCAAACGGCGAGAACGGGTAAAACTAAAACACACAGAGAAGCAAGGCGCGCGGCCCAGAAATGCAAGCCCAGCGAACGCCGGTTCATTGTGAACGCCGGTTCACCTGGTTTCAGCCTCCAACGAGCCGCTCACAATTGTGAACGCCGGCCTCGCTGCTTCCATCTTGAGCTGCTCACTTTGAGTAGGCCACAAATGAGGGAACTTTTTGAGCCGGCCATCTTTTTAATATATAAAGGCGTTAGGTCGATTTTAGGAGGCTCTCGGTCCGCCGCTCCGCCCCTCGCAGCTTTTCCACGCAGCCGCGATTATTCTTCACCGTTCTTCATGGTTTCTTGACAACAACAAATGATAATCGTTAGTTTTAATTCATGTTCTCTTGTTCATCATCGATGTTTAATTTATCAATTTATGCTTTGATTATCGCTTTATTGGATTCAATTCATAGTGAAGTGGATTGTGTTCATGTTGCTTTAATCTTTCTTGCTTTCGATTATTTCAAGTTCTTGTGATGATGATAGTTATAGTTTAAGTGCAATTAGAGTTAGATTAGGGATCGACAAACCCTATGAATAATAGAATTGCATATTCTTTGTTTATCGCTTGATTTATCGCTTATAGTTCAACTAGGGATCGACAACCCCTATTTTAGATTTATTGCTTTATTAGTATAGCTCGGGATCGACAACCCCAGCTTAGGTTCGCTTATTTCTCCGTATTTCACTGCATGTTCAACCTCATTGTTATTAGAATGTTTAGATTTAATCTCTTCTCGCGCGACACTAACAATGGCCCCTTAAGTTTTCCTGAGACGACTCATGTTAACTTATCACGCCACGATTACCTCGCAATCATGGTGAATTTGAGTGTTTTTAGCTCGATCGTGGTATGCCGTGGCAATCTTGTGGCTAACATTTTACTTGGCTAGACAAGACTTATCGCCTGCTGACAAAATGTGTGCCTCATCACTAATAATCGCCGAGGCGCATCAAACCTCGTGAAGATGTTCTTTTCAAGAACTTGACGACAACTCAGCCATTAGTGGACTAGCCAACGCTTCTACCAATTTGGATACATAATCAACTACCACCATGTAGAGGTTGCCAAATGAGGGTGGAACGGACCCATGAAATCGAGACCCCATACGCCAAAGAGCTCGATTTCCAAAATGAAATTCATCGGCATCTCATTCCGGAAAATATGTTCCCAACTCTCGACATCGATCACATTTTCGCAAAGTCATGAGCATCTTTAAACAAGGTTGGCCGAAATAACTGATTGAAGAACTTTAGCCGCCTCGCTCCGGTGACCACCATATGGGTAGCATGACATCCTTCTAGAATTGATTCCATCTCTTCATGTGGCACGATCGTCTCATCAAACCATCGGCACAGGTTTATACAAGAATGGTTCGTCCCAAAAGTAATGTCTCGACCTGATAAGAACCTTTTCCTTTGTTGAAATGAGAGTTCGGCTGCGATCTACATACCGGAAGTTGACAAAGTCTCGATACCACGGTGTACCACCGTCCGCATGCTCTTCGCTTGTTCATCGTGAAGGCCTCAATTTGGGCATGCACTCTTCGCCTCGTATTAATCGAGATAGATGGTCGGCCACTGATTCTCGATCTTCCTATCTCTCGATCTCCGATCAATTCTTGAGGAGCAAGATCCAACGAATCAACCGAGGCTTTGCATCCTTCTTGGAAACTAGGTATCCGATGGCCGCATGATCCGTATTAATCACCTTCGAACCTACGTAGGCTCTAAAATTTTCGCATGCAAAGACCACGCTGCTCCTTCCGTAGTAGTGTAATTTATTTGAGCTTCCACCGTGTTTTGCTAGCATAATAGATGGAATGGAAGATCTTCTCTTTCGCTGACCGAGTCACCACAAATAAGTCACTTAGTCACATCACCGAAAGGTAACGCCCGCTCGGACCAACGACACGGCTATCACTAGAGCTCGTTCAAGATGTCAAACGCCTCGACATTTCGAGGTGAATTCAAGTGGCTATTTTTCTCCAACAAGGCACACAATGCTTAGAAATTTTAGAGAAATCCTTTATAAACCTTCAGAAATCCTCGATGTCCCAAGAAACTTCGCACCCCTTTACAAAGAGTGGGAGGTGGGAGTTTATCTATCACCTCGATCTTTGCTCTCCACTTCGATCCCTTCGATATGTGGTGGCCTAGCACTATGCCCTTGCACATGAAGTGGCATTTTCCCATTAGGACCAAGTCGCGCCGCAACGCCCAAGACCTTTCCCAAGTTACTCAAGCATACTCCAAAGGTATCCCAAAACCGAGAAGTCATCCATGAAGATCTCGACCGACTTTTCCACCATATCCAAAATATGGCCATCATGCAACGCTGAACGTCATAGGGCATTACAAAGTCCAAATGGCATTCTTCTAAAAGCAAACGCACTATAAGGACAGTGAAAGTGGTTTTATGTTGATCCTCGTGCAATGGCGATCGATGATAACCTCGAGTACCCATCTAGAAAATAGAAGAACCCTTTCCATGAGTTTAACAAGCATTGATCCATGAATGGTGAGGAAAATGGTCTTTCCTAGTAGCCATGTTCAATTTCTCGATCCAACACGCCACCCCTGTATCACCCGAGTTGGAATCACCTCCCAATCATTAGAAATCACTGACCTCCTTTTTAGGCACACACCGCACCGCTCACCAGAACCGTCTCGAGATCGGATAAATGATTCCAAGATCCACCATTTAATAATTTCCTTCTCAACACTTCTTTCATCGCCGGATTAAGGCGCGCTGGTGCTCTAGTAAGTGTTGTGGCCATCTTCCATCAATATCTGTGCATGCACGAGAAGGATCGATCCTTGATGCGCAATCGACCATCCAATAGCTTTCAGAGGCGCAGACTTGTAATAGAGATTCCTCCTGTCGAGCTCAAGATTAGCGTAATGATTATCGAAGAGTTTGTCCTTCGCCCGATACACGATTTCTGGGGGCAAAGTTTTCGACTAAGTGTCGGAGGTCGCTCATCGAAGGTTTGATACCGGATAGCTGATCCGCGAGCTCGAGTGACCCG